>JAUMJK010000794.1:1200000-1880899 GCA_033558105.1 Coccyzus lansbergi | reverse complement strand
CATAAGAAAGGTCTGGGGCCTTTAAAAAGGGTCTTGAGGGGATCTAGAAGGGTCTGGGGTCCTTTACAAGTGTCCTGAGGGGATCTAGAAGGGTCTGGGGGCCTTTAGAAAGACCCTGACGGGCTCTAGAATGGTCAGGGAGTTGTTAGAAGGATGTTGAAGGGCTCTTGAAAGGTCTGCGGGCCTTTAGAATGGCCCTGAGGGGCTCTAAAAGAGTCTGGGGTCCTTTAGAATGGTCCTGCGGGGCTCTAGAATGGTCTGAGGACCTTTAGAAATGCCCTGAGGGGCATTAGAAGGGTCTGGGGGCCTTTAGAAAGGCCCTGAGGGGCATTAGAAGGGTCTGAGGGCTTTAGAAAGGCCCTGAGGGTCTGCAGAAGGGTCTGGGTGCCTTTCGAATAGTCCTGAAGGGCTCTAGAAATGTCTGGTGTTCTTTAGAAGGGTCTTGAGTGGCTCTAGAAGGGTCTGGCGGCTGTAGAATGGTCCTGAGGTGCTCCAGAAGGGTCTTGGGCCCTTTAGAACAATCTAGAGGGGCTCTAGAAGCGTCTGGGGTCCTTTAAAAGGGTCCTGAGGGGCTCTAGAAGGGTCTGGGGTCCTTTAGAAGGGCCTTGAGGGGCGTTAGATGGGTCTGGAAGCCTTTAGAAACACCCTGAGTGGCTCTAGAATGGTCTGGGGATCTTTTGAAATGGCCTTGAGGGGCTCCAGAAGTGTCTGGGGGCCTTTAGAAAGGTCTTGTGGGTCTCTAGAAGGTCTGGGGGTCTTTACAATAGATCTGAGTGGCTCTAGAGGAGTCTGGGGGCCTTTAGAAAGGTCTTGTGGGTCTCTAGAAGGGTCTGGGGGTCTTTACAATAGATCTGAGTGGCTCTAGAGGAGTCTGGGGGCCTTTAGAAAGGTCCTAAAGGGCTCTAGAGTGGTCTGGGGGTATTAGAAAGGCCCTGAAGGGCATTAGATGGGTCTGGCGACCTTTAGAAAAGCTCTGAGGGGCATTAGAAGGGTCTGGGTGCCTTTGGATGGGTCTGAGGGGCATTAGAAGGTTCTGGGGGCCTTTAGAAGGGTCCTGAGGGGCTCTGGAAGGGTCTCGGGGCCATTTGAAGCGTCTTGAGGGGCTCTAGAAGGGTCTGGGTGCCTTTAGAAAGGTCTTGAGGGGATCCAGAGGAGTCTGGAGGCCTTTAGATAGGTCGTGAACGGCTCTAGAGGGGTCTGGGGGCCTTTAGAATGACCCTGAATGGCATTTGATGGGTCTGGGGGCCTTTAGAAAAGTCCTAAGGGGCATTAGAAGCTCTGGGGGCCTTTAGAAAGGACCTAAGGGGCATTAGAAGGGTTTGGGGGCCTTTAGAAATGCCCTGAAAGGCTCTAGAAGGGTCTGGGGTCCTTTAGAAAGGCCCTGAGGGGCTCTACAAGAGTCTGGGCGCCTGTAGAAGGGTCCTGAGGGGCTCTAGAATGGTTTGGGGACCTTTATAAAGGACCTGAGCAGCTCTAGAAGGGTCTGGGGGCCTTTAAAAGAGTCCTGAGGGGCTCTAGAAGCGTCTTCGGGCCTTTAGAATGGTCTTGAGGGGAATTACCAGGGTCTGGGGGCCTTTAGAAGGGTCCTGAGGGGCATTACAAGGGTCTGGGTACCGTTAGAAAGGTCCTGTGAGGTCTAGAAAGGTCTGGGGGCCTTTGAAGGGTCCTGACAGGTTCTATAAATGTCTGGGGGCGTTTAGAAGGGTCCTGAGGGTCATTAGAAGGGTCTGGGGGTCTTTAGAAGGGTCTTGAGGGTCTCTAGATGGGTCTGGGGGTCTTTAGAATGGCCGTGAGGGGTCCTAGAAGAGTCTGGGGGCCTTTAGATAGGTCCTGAAGGGCTCTAGTGGGGTCTGAGGTCCTTTATAAAGGCCCTGAGGGTCATTAGATGAGTTTGGGGGCCTTTAGAAGGTCTTGAGGGGCATTAGAAGGGTCTGGGGTCCTTTAGAAAGACCCTGAGTTGCATTACAAGGGTCTGGTGTCCTTTAGAAGGGTCCTGAGGGGCTCTAGAAGAGTCTGGGGGCCTTTAGAAGTGTCTTGAGGGGCTCTAGAAGGGTTTGGGGTCCTTTAGAAAGGACCTGAAGGTCTCTAGAAGGGTCTGGGGGCTTTTAGATATGTTCTGAGGGGCTCTAGATGGGTCTGGGTGCCGTTAGAAGGGTCCTGAGGGGCTCTAGAAGAATCTGGGAGCCTTTAGAAAGGACTTGAGGGGCTCTAGAAGGGTCTGGGGGCCTTTAGAATGGGCCTGAGGGGCTCTAGAAGAGTGTTGGGGTCGTTAGAAGGGTCCTGAAGGGCATTAGATGGGTCTGGGGTCCTTAAGAAGGGTCCTGAGGTGCTCTGGAAAAGTCTGGGGTCCCTTTGAATCGTCTTGAGGGGCTCTAGAAGGGTCTGTCGGCCTTTAGAATGGTCCTGACGGGCTCTAGAAGGGTCTGGGAACCTTTATATATGCCCTGAGGGGCATTAGAATGGTCTGAGGGCCTTTTGAAGGGTTCTGAGGGGCATTAGAATGGGGCGCACCCACCCTCCCCGAGCACCCACCCCAAACATTCACCCGTTAGCAATTAAGCACCCACCCCAAACATTCACCCATCAAGCAATTAAGCACCCATCCAGCGACAAAACAAATTAATTACATAGCCAAGCCCCAGAATAACACTCCTCAAAAAAACCTCTCAAAAACAATGCCTAAAAGAGAAAGCACTCAATCAAAACACACACACAAAAAAACAAAAAAGAAACTAAAAGAAGAAATTTTCAACTCAGACAGCCACCATGTTTAAATCCGGCATCCAACATTTTGAAGCCAACTCCAGCCATTTTCAGACCGTGCAGCCACCATTTTTGAATCGGGTGGCGGCCATTTTGAAGCCAACTCCCGCCATTTTGAGGTCGGGCAGCCGTCTTATTTGAATCGGGCGGAGGCCATTTTGAAGCCGACTCCCGCCATTTTGAGTTCAGGCGGCAGCCATTTTTGAATCGGGCGACGGCCATTTTGACGCAGATTCCAGCCATTTTGAGGCCCCCAGACCATTCTAGAGCCCCTCAGATCCTTTCTAAAGGCTCCCAGACTCTTCTAGACCCCTCAGGACTTTTGTAACGGCCCCCAGACCCATCTAGAGCCCCTCTGACATTTCTAAAAGCCCCCAGACCCTTCTAGAGCCCCTCAGGACCATTTTAAACGCCCCCAGACCCTTCTAATCCACCTCAGGGCCTTTCTAAAGGCCCCCAGACCATTCAAATGCCCCTCAGGACCCTTTTAAAGGCCCCCAGACCATTCTAATGCACCTCAGGGCCTTTCTAAAGGCCCCCAGACCATTCAAATGCCCCTCAGAACCCTTCTAAAGGCACCCAGACCCTTCTAATACCCCTCAGGGCCGTTCTAAAGTACCCCAGACACTTCTAGAACCTCTCAGGGCCTTTCTATATGACCCCAGACCCTTGTAATGCCACTCAGTGCCTTTCTAAAGGCCGCGAGACCCTTATAATCCCCCTGAGGGCCTTTAAAGAGGCCCCCAGACCCTTCTGGACCACCTCAGGACGCTTCTAATAGCCCCCAGACCCTGTTAGAGCCCCTCAGGGCCTTTCTAAAGGCCTCCACACCCTTCTAATGACCCTCAAGACCCATGTAAAGGCCCCAAGACCCTTCTAAATTGCCTCAGGACCCATATAAAAGCTACCAGACACTTCTAATGCCTTTCAGGACCCTTATGAAGGCCACAAGACCCTTCTAATGCCCCTCAGGTGCTTTCTAAAGGCCCTCAGACCCTTCTAATGCCCCTCAGAGCATTTATAAAGGTTCCCAGACCCTTCTAGAGCCCCTCAAGACCATTATAAAGGCCCCCAGACTCTTTTAGAGCCCCTCAGGGCCATTCTAAATGCCACAGACCCTTCAAGAGCCCCTCAACATCCTTCTAACGGCTCCCTGACCCTTCTAGAGCCCCTCAGGGCCTTTCCAAAGGCCCCCAGACCCTTCTAGAGCCCCTCTGGACATTTCTAAAGGCCCCCAGACCCTTCTAGATCCCCTCAAGACCCTCCTAAAAGGCCCCAGACCTTTCTAATGCCCCTCAGGGCATTTCTAAAGGACCCCAGACCCATCTAATGCCCCTCAGGACCCTTCTAAATGCCCTGAGACATTTTAGAGCACCTCAGGACATTTCTAAATGAACCCAGATCTTTCTAGAGCGCCTCAGGACGATTCTAAAGGCCCCCAGACTCTTCTAATCCACCTCAGGGCCTTTCTAAAGGCCCCCAGACCATTCAAATGAGCCTCAGGACTCTTTTAAAGGCCCCCAGACCCTTCTAATGCACCTCAGGGCCTTTCTAAAGGCTCCCAGACCATTCAAATGACCCTCAGAACCCTTCTAAAGGCCCCCAGACCCTTCTAATGCCCCTCAGGGCCTTTCTAAAGTATCCCAGACATTTCTAATGCCTTTCAGGGCCTTTCTAAAGGTCTCCACACCCTTCTAATGACCCTCAAGACCCATGTAAAGGCCCCAAGACCCTTCTAGATTGCCTCAGGACCCATCTAAAAGCCCCTAGACCCTTCTAAAGCCTTTCAGGACCTTTATGAAGGGCACAAGACCCTTCTAATGCACCTCAAGACCTTTCTAAAGGCTTTCAGACCCTTCTAATGCCCCTCGGGGCTTTTATAAAGGTTCCCAGACCCTTCTAGAGCCCCTCAGGACCCTTATAAAGGCCCCCAGACCATTCTAGAGACCCTCAGGACACTTCTAAAGGCCCGCAGACCAATCTAATGCCATTCAGGGCCTTTATAAAGGTCCCCAGACCATTCTACTGCCCCTCAGGAGCATTCTAAAGGCCACCAGACCCTTCTAATGCCACACAGGGCCTTTCTAAAGGTCCCCAGACCCTTCTAGAGGCCCTGAAGACCCTTCTAAAGGCCCCCAGACCCTTATAGAGCCCCTCAGGACCCTTCTAAACTACACCAGAACCTTCTAATGCCCCTCAGGACGCTTCTAATAGCCCCCAGACCCTTCTAGAGCCCCTCAGGGCCTTTCTAAAGTCCTCCACACCCTTCTAATGACCCTCAAGACCCATGTAAAGGCCCCCAGACCCTTCTAGATTGCGTCAGGACCCATCTAAAAGCCCCCAGACCCTTCTAATGCCTTTCAGGGCCTTTCTAAAGGCCTCCACACCCTTCTAATGACCCTCAAAACCCAAATAAAGGCCCCTAGACCCTTCTAGATTGCCTCAGGACCCATCTAAAAGCCCCCAGAAAATTCTAATGCCTTTCAGGAGCATTATGAAGGCCACAAGACCCTTCTAATGCCCCTCAGGACCTTTCTAAAGGCCTGCAGACCCTTCTAATGCCCATCAGGTCCTTTCTAAAGGTCCCCAGACCATTCTACTGCCCCTCAGGATCTTTTTAAAGGCCCGAAGACCCTTCTAATGCCCGTAAGGGCCTTTCTAAGGTCCCCAGACCATTCTACTGCCCCTCAGGAGCATTCTAAAGGCCCCCAGACCCTTCTAATGCCCCACAGGGCCTTTCTAAAGGTCCACAGACCCTTCTAGAGCCCGTGAAGACCCTTCTAAAGGCCCCTAGACCCTTATAGAACCTCTCAGGACACTTCTAAAGCCCCCAAACCCTGCTAATTCCCCTCAGGGCTTTTATAAGGGCATCCAGACCGTTCTAATGCCCCTCAGGACCCTTATAAAGGCACCCAGACCCTTCTAGAGCCTCTCAGGACAGTTTCAAATGCTTCCAGACCCTTCTAGACCCCCTCAGGACCATTCTAAAGGCCCCCACACCCTTCTAATGCCCCTCAGGACCCTTCTAAAGGCCCCCAGACCCTTCTAATGCCCCTCAGGGCATTTCTAAAGTACCCCAGACACTTCTAGAACTTCTCAGGGCCTTTCTATATGACCCCAGACCCTTGTAATGCCCCTTAGGACCGTTCAAAAGGCCCCCAGACCTTTCTAATGCCCCTCAGGGCCTTTCTAAATTACCCCAGACACTTCTAGAACCTCTCAGAGCCTTTCTATATGACACCAGACCCTTGTAATGCCTCTCAGGGCCTTTCTAAAGGACGCGAGACCCTTATAATCCCCCTGAGGGCCTTTAAAAAGGCCCCCAGACCCTTCTGGACCCCCTCAGGACGCTTCTAATAGCCCCCAGACCCTTCTAGAGCTCCTCAGGGCCTTTCTAAAGGCCTCCACACCCTTCTAATGACCCTCAAGACCCATGTAAAGGCCCCCAGACCCTTCTAGATTGCCTCAGGACCCATCTAAAAGCCTCCAGACCCTTCTAATGTCTTTCAGGACCCTTATGAAGGCCACAAGACCCTTCTAATGCCCCTCAGGACCTTTCTAAAGGCCCTCAGACTATTCAAATGCCACTCAGGACTCTTTTAAAGGCCCCCAGACCCTTCTAATGCCCCTCAGGACACTTCTAAAGGCCACAAGACCCTTCTAATGCCCCTCAGGGCCTTTCTAAATTACCCCAGACACTGCTAGAACCTCTCAGGGCCTTTCTATATGACCCCAGACCATTGTAATGCCACTCAGGGCCTTTCTAAAGGCCGCGAGACCCTTATAATCCCCCTGAGGGCCTTTAAAAAGGCCCCCCGACCCATCTGGACCACCTCAGGACGCTTCTAATAGCCCCCAGACCCTTCTAGAGCCCCTCAGGGCCTTTCTAAAGGCCTCCACACCCTTCTAATGACCCTCAAGACCCATGTAAAGGCCCCCAGACCCTTCTAGATTGCCTCAGGACCCATCTAAAAGCCCCCAGGCCCTTCAAATGCCTTTCAGGACCCTTATGAAGGCCACAAGACCCTTCTAGTTCCCCTCAGGGCCTTTCTAAATGCCCTAAGACCCTTCTAATGCCCATCAGGGCATTTATAAAGGTTCCCAGACCCTTCTATAGCCCGTCAGGACCCTTATAAAGACCCCCAGACCATTCTAGAGCCCCTCAAGACAATTCTAAAGGCATGCAGACTATTCTAATGCCCGTCAGGGCATTTATAAAGGTTTCCAGACCCTTCTACTGCCCCTCAGGAGCATTCTAAAGGCCCTCAGACCCTTCTAATGCCCCACAGGGCCTTTCTAAAAGTCCCCAGACCGTTCTAGAGCCCCTGGACACCCATCTAATAGCCCCCAGACCCTTCTAATGCCTTTCAGGGCCTTTCTAAAGGCCTCCACACCCTTCTAAAGACCCTCAAAACCCAAGTAAAGGCCCCTAGACCCTTCTAGATTGCCTCAGGACCCATCTAAAGTCCCCCAGACCCTGCTAAATCCCCTCAGGGCTTTTATAAGGGCACCCAGACCCTTCTAATGCCTTTCAGGACCCTTATAAAGGCACCCAGACCCTTCTAGAGCCTCTCAGGACAGATTTAAATGCCTCCAGACCCTTCTAGACCCCCTCAGGACCATTCTAAAGGCTCCCAGACCCTTCTAATGCCCCTCAGGACCCTTCTAAAGGCCTCCACACCTTTCTAATGACCCTCAAGACCCATGTAAAGGCCCCCAGACCCTTCTAGATTGCCTCAGGACCCATCTAAAAGCCCCCAGACGCTTCTAATGCCTTTCAGGACCCTTATGAAGGCCACAAGACCCTTCTAATGCCCCTCAGGGCATTTATAAAGGTTCCCAGACCCTTCTAGTGCCCGTCAGGACCCTTATAAAGGTCCCCAGACCATTCTAGAGCCCCTCAGGACACTTCTAAAGGCCCGCAGACCATTCTAATGCCCGTCAGGGCCTTTCTAAAGGTCCCCAGACCCTTCTAGAGCCCCTGAAGACCCTTCTAAAGGCCCCCAGACCCTTTAATGCCCCACAGGGCCTTTCTAAAGGTCCCCAGACCCTTCTAGAGTCCCTGAAAACCTTTCTAAAGGCCCCCAGACCCTTATGGAGCCGCTCAGGACCCTTCTAAAGTCCCCCAGACCCTGCTAATTCCCCTCAGGGCTTTTATAAGGTCACCCAGACCCTTCTAATGCCCCTCAGGACCCTTATAAAGGCACCCAGACCCTTCTAGAGCCTCTCAGGTCAGTTTTAAATGCCTCCAGACCCTTCTAGAACCACTCAGGACCATTCTAAAGACCCCCAGACCCTTCTAATGCCCATCAGGAGCACTCTAAATGTCCCCAGACCCTTCTAGAACCCCTGAAGACCCTTCTAAAGGCTCCCAGACCCTTCTAATGCCACTCAGGGCCTTTCTAAAGGCCGCGAGACCCTTATAATCCCCCTGAGGGCCTTTAAAAAGGCCCCCAGACCCTTCTGGACCCCCTTAGCACGCTTCTAATAGCCCCCAGACCCTTCTAATGCCACTCAGGGCTTTCTAAAGGTCGCGAGACCCTTTTAATCCCCCTGAGGGCCTTTAAAAAGGCCCCCAGACCCTTCTGGACCCCCTCAGGACGCTTCTAATGGCCCCCAGACCCTTCTAGAGCCCCTCAGGGCCTTTCTAAAGGCCTCCACACCCTTCTAATGACCCTCAAGACCCATGTAAAGGCCCACAGACCCTTCTAGATTGCCTCAGGACCCATCTAAAAGCCCCCAGACCCTTCTAATACCTTTCAGGGCCTTTCTAGAGGCCTCCACACCCTTCTAATGACCCTCAAGACCCATGTAAAGGCCCCTAGACCCTTCTAGATTGCCTCAGGACCCATCTAAAATCCCCCAGACCCTTCTAATGCCTTTCAGGACCCTTATGAAGGCCACAAGACCCTTCTAATGCCCCTCAGGACCTTTCTAAAGACCCTCAGACCCTTCTAATGCCCCTCAGGGAATTTATAAAGGTTCTCAGACCCTTCTAGAACACCTCAAGACCCCTATAAAGACCCCCAGACCATTCTAGAGCCCCTCAGGACACTTCTAAAGGCCCGCAGACCATTCTAATGCCCGTCAGGGCCTTTAAAAATGTCCCCAGACCCTTCTACTGCCCCTCAGGAGCATTCTAAAAGCCCCCAGACCCTTCTAATGCCCTACAGGGCCTTTCTAAAGGTCCCCAGACCCTTCTAGAGCCCCTGAAGACCCTTCTAAAGGCCCCCAGACCCTTATAGATCCCCTCAGGACCCTTCTAAAGTCCCCCAGACCCTACTAATTCCCCTCAAGGCTTTTTTAAGGGCACCCAGACCCTTCTAGAGCCCCTGAAGACCCTTCTAAAGGCCCCCAGACCCTTATAGAGCCCCTCAGGACCCTTCTAAAGTCCCCCAGACCCTGCTAATTCCCCTCAGGGCTTTTATAAGGGCACCCAGACCCTTCTAATGCCCCTCAGGACCCTTATAAAGGCACCCAGACCCTTCTAGAGCCTCTCAGGACAGTTTTAAATGCCTCCAGACCCTTCTAGACCCCCTCAGGACCATTCTAAAGGCCCCCAGACACTTCTAATGCCCCTTAGGACCCTTCAGAAGGCCCCCAGACCCTTCTAATGCCCCTCAGGGCCTCTCTAAATTACCCCAGACACTTCTAGAACCTCTCAGAGCCTTTCTATATGACACCAGACCCATGTAATGCCACTCAGGGCCTTTCTAAAGGCCGCGAGACCCTTATAATCCTCCTGAGGGCCTTTAAAAAGGCCCCCAGACCATTCTGGACCCCCTCAGGATGCTTCTAATAGCCCCCACACCCTTCTAGAGCCCCTCAGGGAATCTATGGAATCATAGAACAACCAGGTTGGAAGAGACCCACTGGATCATCGAGTCCAACTGTTCCTGTCAAACAGTAAACATTGCCCCACGGCACCTTGTCCATCTGTGCCTTAAACACCTCCAGGGAAGATGAATCAACCCCCTCCCTGGGCAGCCTCTGACACTGCCCAATGACCCTTTCCATGAAAAAGTTTTCCTAATCTCCAGCCTAAATCTCCCCTGGTGGAGCTTGAGGCCACTCCCTCTCGTCCTGTCCCCAGTCACTTGGGAGAAGGGGCCAGCTCCCTCCTCTCCACAACTTACTTTCAGTTAATTGTAGAGAGCAATGAGGTCTCCCCTCAGCTTCCTCTCCTCCAGGATCAACACCCCCAGCTCTCTCAGCTGTTCCTTATAAGGCCTTTTCTCCCGCCCCTTTACTAGCTTTGTTGCTCTTCTCTGAACTTTCTCCGGAGCCTCAACATCCTTCTTGTGGTGAGGGGCCCAGAAGCGAACACAGGATTCAAGAATCGGTCTCACCATTGCTGAGTACAGAGGGAGAACAACCTCCCTGGAGTCCAATTGTATGAGGTTTAACAAGGCCAAACACCAGGTCCTGCTTCTATGATTCTACGTGTTACATAATCACATTCTCATGCACCATTTAGATAGAATTGAGCATTGATCTCTCTCATACAGTAGCAAAATCGCAGAGACTGAGCTATTTCTCAGCAGCCAATGAAGCAGCAAACTCTAAAGGGCATTTTCAACTTTTTGTTATTGGTCCTATTCTTGCCCTTCTCCCAACAACCTTAACATTGCATGCAGCCCCATCTTTTGTGTAGTCATCAGGCTAGTCATCACCCTACGCAGAGCTACAGACTGGGAGAAGCCTGGCTGGAAAACTGCCAGGAGGAGAGGGACCTGGGGGTGTCAGTCGACAGCTGACTGACCATGAGCCAGCAGTGTGCCCAGAAGGCCAATGGCATCCTGGCTTGTGTCAGAAATGGTATGACCAGCAGGTCCAAGGAGGTGATTCTCCCTCTGTACTCAGCACTGGTGAGGCCGCTCCTTGAATCCTGCGTTCAGTTCTGGACCTCTCAGCAAGGATGTTGAGGTTCTGGAGCGAGTCAAGAGAAGAGCCACGAAGCCGGTGAAGGGACTGGAGGACAGGCCCTATGAGGAGCAGCTGAGAGAGCTGGGGTTGTTTAGCCTGGAGAAGAGGAGGCTGAGAGGAGACCTCATTGTTCTCTGCAACTACCTGAAGGGAGGATGCAGAGAGGAGGGAGCTGGGCTCTTCTCCCAAGGGACAGGGGACAGGACAAGAGGGAATGACCTCAAGCTCCACCAGGGGAGATTTAGGCTGGAGATTAGGAGGAAGTTTTTCACACAGGGGGTCATTGGGCAGCGTCAGAGGCTGCCCAGGGAGGGGATTGACTTGCCTTCCCTGGAGGTGTTTAAGGCACAGGTGGATGAGGTCTTGAGGTACTCGGTTTAGCATTTGATAGGAAGGGTTGGACTAGAAGATCCGATGGGTCCCTTCCAACCTGGTTGTTCTATGATTCTGTGATAATGTCCAGGCTGAGAAGAACAATAAAACGGTCACAGAGAAGCTAACTATAACAGCAGACTCCAGACATAAGAGGAAAGGCTCTGAAACTCCTACATTTGCATCAAGGACAGAGACAGCCTGTGCTTCTATCGGCTGAGTTGCGGCCCTTCCTCTCACAGAACTAACTCGATATGACCACTGCCGTGACATCATTAGTCAGGCTCCAGTTTCAGGGGCCGTGAATCCCAGGCACATACAAAAAGCAAGTCAGCTCGGGCCCCGTGCCTCTGAGTTACAGAGCGCTGGGCCAGGTAGGAGGAGAGGGGAAGAAAATGCCCTAAAGCTCTACTACTTCAGACATCTTGAAGATATCAACACACAGACTTTTTCCACAGCAGTTCTCTGAGCAGAAGCTTAGAGGAACATTTCAGCCTAAGAGTGTTATAAAGCTACATGTATACGTAAAAAAGAGCTGACTAGTTTGAAAGGCACAAGGAGCCCTACAGACAGGCAGAGGATTATAGAAAAGGGCAGGGACTAGCACAAAGATTCAGAAACAGTAAGAGGAGTAAAGGGGAGCGTCAAGATACAGAGTGAATGTAGAAGCTGGAACAGCAACAGTGAGCAATACAAAGGGATAGAGAAAGAAAAAGAGAGATGGAAAGAGAGAAAAAAAGAGAGAAAGAAAAGCAAAGCATTTTCAGGTGCAGAGAAAGAACAAACTGCAAGGATCAAACCAGTGAAATTGTAGGGGGAAAGAATGAGAAATACAGAATAGGACAAAGATGGAAAAGAAAAAAAAAAAAAGCGTGGGCAGAGAACAGATGCTGAAGACTGGGAAAAGGAGAGAAAAGAGCACAGAGAAATAAAAGGGCAGGGTTATAGGGATCCCAGGAGACAAAAATTGTAGCAGCAGCACAATAAATGAAAGGAACCAAAAAGTCCACCTTTAAAAAGTTTGCTATCTCCTCCCATCACTGTCGCAACAAGCAGCAGAGCAGGGAAAGCACACATACTATTATTTCTCATAAGGATGCTTTCAGGCATAGTAACAGCAGGGCTCTTGCCGAGAATGTAAAGGAGAGTCAATCAAATGCAGCTGCTCCCCAGACCCTATTTATACCTTTGAGAGAGTTCGCCCCACCCCATTCACAGGTGATGCTTGTGAAGGCCCAGGGTGTATATAAGCCCCAGGCCTTGCCTGGGGAGGTCATTCAGCCTCTGGTTTCCCTTGAGATTGGAGCTCTGCTGGTGTTTTAACTCCTTGTGTCGGATGAGGGCTGGAATGGTAAGGGGTTTTTTTTTTGGTTTTTAATAGCACTTTGTCTGTGAGGCAACTTGTTGCTATTCTTCATTCTGGGCAGGGGGGTGGGGGATGGTGATGCATTCATCCTAGAGTATCTCCAGTTTGTTGCTGGCAGCATATGGGGGATAAAAATTTGTTAGCTAGGGCACTGCTTTTCTTGAATTGAGCTCCTAAAGCCTGCAGCCGTCTCATATTTTGATGTTGTACTTTTCTGTTTCTTTTTTTTCTTGTAGATGCTGAAGAGGGAGCCGGTGACTGCACGATTATTTCCATAAGCAGACCTGACTTAAGCAGCTTTGGCCAAGGAGAGCTTCAGCGGTGACCCTCTGCAAGCTAAGTTGAGGGGACAGAGTCAATAAGCGGGAGGTGGCTTGGGGATAGCAGCCCTAGGCGTGGTGGGTGAGGAGGGTAGTTTCTGCTAGTCTCTGGAGCCATGGAGGGGGATAACCAAAACAGCGTGGGAGAAGCCATCGGAGCAGTAGCCGAGGGGGTTGAATGCTGAGGAAGCAGAGCTTAATGTTTGAGTTTGGTTGCAGACTAGCTTGGCTTGGCTGTGCTTTGCAGTCGAGGCAGCGTGAGCAAAAGCAGGCAAGAGGTTTGGAATTCTTTGGTCATTGCAGAGAGTCAGGGACTGGGCTAGTAACATTGTGGGGAAAATGAAAAAAAAAAAAAAAACAAACCCGCAGGCTGGGAAAAAAGATGAAAAAGGAAAAAAGAACTATGGACACAAGACAGATACTAAAGACCGGGGGGAAGCGGGGCGGGGTGGGGAGAAAGAGAAAACAACACAGAAAAATAAAAGAGTATGGTTATAGGGATGCCAGAAAATAAAAATTGTATTGCAGTACAGTAAATGAAAGGAACCGAAAAGTCTAGCTCTAAGATCTTTGCTATCTAGTCACCTTACCGTCACGAGAAGCGGCATCGCAATGAAAGCTTGCATACTGTTATTTCTGATAAGAATGCTTTTGGGCATAATAACGGCATAGTTCTTAGCAAAAATGTAAGGTATAGTCAGTAAAACACAGGTGCTCCCCATTTCCTATTTATACCTTTGAGATAGTTCACCCCACCCCCTTCACAGGTGATGTGCATGAAGGCCCAGGGTGTATATAAGCCCCAGGCCTTGCCCACAGAGTTCATTCGGCCTCTGGCTTCCCTCGAGGTCAGAGCTCTGCCGCCGCTTTACCTTCTTGCGGCCGATGAGGGTGTGCTGGAAAGGTAAGCTTATTTTTTTTCTTTTACAGTGCTTTGTCTTTGTTTAGCATTTCTGGTTATGGGGTCAGTTCTGGGTGTTCCTCATTCTGTGGGGTAGATGTTTTTATCCTAGAATCTCTGCAGTTTGTAGTTGGCTCCTTACGGGACATAACAATTTAGATTTTAGTACACTTGCCTAGAGGAGTAAGTCGATTCCGTGGGTCGGTAGATGATGCAAGGGACCAGGGGAACCCTGGGAAAGGCTGAGAAGTACAGCTCTCGAGGAATATCAGCTCATAAGGGTCAAGGGATTAAAATATAGTGCAGGTTCTGTTAGGAAAAACCAGAGTTCTTTGTCTGATTTTTCAGGGGTGCGGAAGGACTTTAATGGTTTAGAACTGGGAAAGGAAGATAGCTTCATCAGACTTTCTCGGATTGGTTTGGCGGTCAGATGCAAGCGTCATTCAGGTTTCTGTCGTTCCAGTCTCTCTGCAGCCAGTAGGAGGTAACGATGCGATTGAGACACAGATTCAGACACGAGGTATGGATTATTTGGACTCTCGTGTGGCAATTGCCAGTTTGCGTATCGGAGGAATTTGATCTCGAGAAGTTTCGGTCGCCTTAAAAATGTACTCTCTGGGACTGAGATCTCTGCTCCCTCGTCCCTTCTACTTATTGCATTGTTTGAGTGACTTATTTGCACCCATCCCGTCTTCATCTGTCTGAATATCGGATACTTTGCTACTTGAAAGTATGGATTTGCTGCCTATCTGCAGCGCAGGATTCCGTCCTTGTCTTCCACTGTATTTCTCAGGGAAGAGGACGGTCATCGTTTTGCCTCGTAACAGTTAACAGCTGAGCGATCATTCCTCATCCGGTCTGTGGGCACACGAGCCTCCCTCGTTTAGAAGAGCTTGGGATTTTTCCAAACTTACCGGGGAGATTTGCTCTATTATCGCTCACAGCGGTCGGAACCTCGTTCCTGTTATCCATTGTGTGGATTTTTATGTTCATAGACTTTCCAGTTTAGGTCTTAAAGGAGTCAGTTCCCACCGTTGTGAACTTTTCATCGGCTGCTTGCCTTTGTCCTTCCAGTGTCCATTACTGTCTGGTAAGTGTTCTGATTTTTTAGGTCTTCTGTGTCGATTCTTTTTGAGAACCGGTAAAGGTTGTAATTTTTCAAGTTCTTTTTGTTTACTGCTGTAACTAAAGTCTAGTAAAATTCCTAGAATTTTGATCCGCACAGCTCATCTGTCTTTTGTCCCGGCTATCGGCACTACTATGTTCCTGTAACGGGAGCGGCGGAGAGAAGAGGTAAGCGGACCGTGTGGCATTTTGGCGTGCCTGTGAGGTAGTTGGGCTCACTCTTAAGGGGCTGGCAGCGAGGAGGAAACTAAGTATGTCTCGAAGAGTAAAGTAGTAGCATTTGTTATCTCGATTATGTACGGAACCTTTGGTTTGGCAGGTGCCCTGACAGTTTTGCAGCGGGTTTAGTACAAGATGTCGGCAGTGAGCAGTGTGATGCTGACTTAGCACTCTGTTTGCTGTCTCTTTTTTTTTTTTTTTTGTGTGTGTGTGTATTATAGTCCAGGACAATGTGACAGTGCAGGATTTTTCCAGTTACTTGATGCAGTTAGAGGTTTTTTGCCTGGGATGGCTTTGGGTCCTCGGTCCTCAGGAAGTTAAGAGGGCTGTGGTTTTTGCCGGGAAGAGGGCAGAATGTCGAGAGCAGCAAGGAGGAGATTTAGCGTAGGGTAGAAGGTTGCGCGGGGAGAGTTTGCCTCGTTACAGATTTGGAGAAGGGTTTAATTTTCAGCCCCAAGCTAGCGTGCGCCAGGCAGGGCAGTTCCAGCCTGTATCTGTCTTTCAGGACCCTTATAAAGGCCACAAGACCCTTCTAATGCCCCTCAGGACCTTTCTAAAGGCCCTCAGACCCTTCTAGTGCCCCTCAGGGCATTTATAAAGGTTCCCAGACCCTTCTAGAGCCCGTCAGGACACTTCTAAAGGCCCGCAGACCATTCTAATGCCCGTCAGGGCCTTTATAAAGGTCCCCAGACCCTTCTACTGCCCCTCAGGAGCATTCTAAAGGCCCCCAGACCCTTCTAATGCTAGTCAGGGCCTTTCTAAAGGTCCACAGACCCTTCTAGAGCCCCTGAAGACCCTTCTAAAGGCCCCCAGACCCTTATAGAGCCCCTCAGGACCCTTCTAAAGTCCCCCAGACCCTGCTAATTCCCCTCAGGGCCCTTATAAAGGCACCCAGACCTTTCTAGAGCCTCTCAGGATAGTTTTAAATGCCTCCAGACCCTTCTAGACCCCCTCAGGTCCATTCTAAAGGCCCCCAGACCCTTCTAATGCCCCTCAGGGCCTTTCTAAAGTACCCCAGACACTTCTAGAACCTCTCACGGCATTTCTATATGACCCCAGACCCTTGTAATGCCCCTCAGGGCCTATCTAAAGGCCCCCATACCCTTCTAATGCCCCTGAAGACCCTTCTAAAGGCCCCCAGACCCTTCTAGAGCCCCTCTGGACATTTCTAAAGGCACCCAGAACCTTCTAATGCCACTCAGGGCCTTTCTAAAGGCCGCGAGAGCCTTATAATCCCACTGAGGGCCTTTAAAAAGGCCCCCAGACCCTTCTGGACCCCCTCAGGACGCTTCTAATAGCCCCCAGACCATTCTACAGCCCCTCAGGGCCTTTCTAAAGGCCTCCACACCCTTCTAATAACCCTCAAGACCCATGTAAAGGCCCCCAGACCTGTCTGGATTGCGCAGGATCCATCTAAAAGCCCCCCGACCCTTCTAATACCCCTCAGGACCCTTCTAAAGGCGCCCAGACCATTCTATGTCCCCTCAGGATCCATGTAAAGGCATCTAGACCCTTCTAGATTGCCTCAGGACCCATCTAAAAGCCCCCAGACCCTTCTAATGCCTTTCAGGACCCTTATGAAGGCCACAAGACCCTTCTAATGCCCCTCAGGACCTTTCTAAAGGCCCTTAGACCCTTCTAATGCCCCTCAGGGCATTTATAAAGCTTCCCAGACCCTTCTAGAGCCAGTCAGGACACTTATAAAGGTCCCTAGACCCTTATAGAGCCCCTCAGAAGCATTCTAAAGGCCCCCAGACCCTTCTAATGCCCCACAGGGCCTTTCTAAAGGTCCCCAGACCCTTCTAGAGCCCCTGAAGACCCTTCTAAGGGCCCCCAGACCCTTATAGAGCCCCTCAGGACCCTTCTAAAGTCCCCCAGACCCTGCTAATTCCACTCAGGGCTATTATAAGGGCCACAAGACCCTTCAAATGCCCCTCAGGACCATTATAAAGGCACCCAGACCCTTCTAGAGCCTCTCAGGACAGATTTCAATGCCTCCAGACCCTTCTAGACCCCCTCAGGACCATTCTAAAGGCCCCCAGACCCTTCAATGCACCTCAGGACCCTTCTAAAGGCCCCCAGACCCTTCTAATGCCCCTCAGGGCCTTTCTAAAGTACCCCAGACACTTCTAGAACCTCTCAGGGCCTTTCTATATGACCCCAGACCCTTGTAATGCCCCTCAGGGCCTTTCTAAAGGCCCCCATACCCTTCTAATGACCCTGAGGACATTTCTAAAGGCCCCCAGACCCTTCAAGAGCCCCTCAGGACATTTCTAAAGGCACCCAGAACCTTCTAGAGCATCTCAGGACAGTTTTATATGCCTCCAGACCATTCTAGACCCCCTGAGGACCATTCTAAAGGCCCCCAGACCTTTCTAATTCCCCTCAGGACCCTTCTAAAGGCCCCCAGACCCTTCTAATTCACCTCATGGCCTTTCTAAAGTACCCCAGACACTTCTAGAACCTCTCAGGGCCTTTCTATATGACTCCAGACCCTTGTAATGACCCTAAGGGCCTTTCTAAAGGCCCCCATACACTTCTAATGCCCCTCAGGACCCTTCTAAAGGCCCCCATACCCTTCTAATGACCCTCCGGACATTTCTAATGGCCCCGAGACCCTTCTAGAGCCCCTCAGGACATTTCTAAAGGCCCCCATACCCTTCTAATGCCCCTGAAGACCCTTCTAAAGGCCTCCAGACCCTTCTAGACTCCCTCAGGACCATTTTAAAGGCCCCCAGACCCTTCTAATGCCCCTCAGGACCCTTCTAAAGGCCCCCAGACCCTTCTAATGCCCCTCAGGGCCTTTCTAAAGTACCCCAGACACTTCTAGAGCCTCTCAGGACAGTTTTAAATGCCTCCAGACCCTTCTAGACCCCCTCAGGACCATTCTAAAGGCCCCCAGACCCTTCTAATGCCCCTCAGGACCCTTCTAATGGCCCCCAGACCCTTCTAATGCCCCTCAGGGCCTTTCTAAAGACCCCAGACCCTTCTAATGCCCCTCAGGACCCTTCTAAAGGCCCCCAGACCCTTCTAATGCCCCTCAGGGCCTTTCTAAAGTACCCCAGACACTTCTAGAACCTCTCAGGGCCTTTCTATATGACCCCAGACCCATGTAATGCCACTCAGGGCCTTTCTAAAAGCCACGAGACGCTTATAATGCCCCTCAGGACATTTCTAAAGGCCCCCAGACCCTTCAAGAGCCCCTCAGGACATTTCTAAAGGCACCCAGAACCTTCTAATGCCACTCAGGGCCTTTCTAAAGGCTGCGAGACCCTTATAATCCCCCTGAGGACCTTTAAAAAGGCCCCCAGACCCTTCTGGACCCCCTCAGGACGCTTCTAATAGCCCCCAGACCCTTCTAGTGCTTAAGGCCTTTCTAAAGGCCTCCACACCCTTCTAATGACCCTCAAGACCCATGTAAAGGCCCCCAGACCCTTCTAGATTGCATCAGGACCCATCTAAAAGCCCCCAGACCCTTCTAATGCCTTTCAGGGCCTTTCTAAAGGCCGCGAGACCCTTATAATCCCCCTGAGGGCCTTTAAAAAGGCCCCCAGACCCTTCTACACCCCCTCAGGACGCTTCTAATAGCACCCAGACCCTTCTAGAGCCCCTCA
This sequence comes from Coccyzus lansbergi, assembly GCA_033558105.1. Taxonomy (NCBI): domain Eukaryota; kingdom Metazoa; phylum Chordata; class Aves; order Cuculiformes; family Coccyzidae; genus Coccyzus; species Coccyzus lansbergi. The sequence continues at coordinate 1,862,293 of JAUMJK010000794.1, read as the reverse complement.
GGGCCTTTCTAAAGGCCTCCACACCCTTCTAATGACCCTCAAGACCCATGTAAAGGCCCCCAGACCCTTCTAGATTGCCTCAGGACCCATCTAAAAGACCCCAGACCCTTCTAATGCCTTTCAGGACCCTTATGAAGGCCACAAGACCCTTCTAATGCCCCTCAGGACCTTTCTAAAGGCCCTCAGACCCTTCTAATGCCCCTCAGGGCATTTATAAAGGTTCCCAGACCCTTCTAGAGCCCGTCAGGACCCTTATAAAGGCCCCCCGACCATTCTAGAGCCCCTCAGGATACTTCTAAAGGCCTGCAGACCATTCTAATGCCCGTCAGGGCCGTTATAAAGGTCCCCAGACCCTTCTACTGCCCCTCAGGAGCATTCTAAAGGCACCCAGACCCTTCTAATGCCCCTCAGGGCCTTTCTAAAGGTCCCCCAGACCCTTATAGAGCCCCTCAGGACCATTCTAATGTCCCCCAGACCCTGCTAATTCCCCTCAGGGCTTTTATAAGGACCACAAGACCCTTCTAATGCCCCTCAGGACCCTTCTAAAGGCCCCCAGACCCTTCTAATGCCCCTCAGGACCCTTATAAAGGCCCCCAGACCCTTCCAATGCCCCGCAGGGCCTTTCTAAATTACCCCAGACACTTCTAGAACCTCTCAGGGCCTTTCTATATGACCCCAGACCCTTGTAATGCCCCTCAGGGCCTTTCTAAAGGCCCCCAGACCATTCAAGAGCCCCTCAGGACACTTCTAAAGGCCCGCAGACCATTCTAATGCCCGTCAGGGCCTTTATAAATGTCCCCAGACCCTTCTAATGCCCCTCAGGAGCATTCTAAAGGCCCCCAGACCCTTCTAATGCCCCACACGGCCTTTCTAAAGGTCCCCAGACCCTTCTAGAGCCCCTGAAGACCCTTCTAAAGGCCCCCAGACCCTTATAGAGCCCCTCAGGACCCTTCTAAAGTCCCCCAGACCCTGCTAATTCCCCTCAGGGCTTTTATAAGGGCCACAAGACCCTTCTAATGCCCCTCAGGACCCTTATAAAGGCCCCCAGACCCTTCTAATGCCCCTCAGGACCCTTCTAAAGGCCCCCAGACCCTTCTAATGCCCCACAGGGCCTTTCTAAAGGTCCCCAGACCCTTCTAGAGCCCCTGAAGACCCGTCAAAAGGCCCCCAGACCATTATAGAGCCACTCAGGACCCTTCTAAAGTCCCCCAGACCCTGCTAATTCCCCTCAGGGCTTTTATAAGGGCACCCAGACCCTTCTAAAGCCCCTCAGGACCCTTATAAAGGCACCCAGAACCTTCTAGAGCATCTCAGGACAGTTTTTAATGCCTCCAGACCCTTCTAGACCCCCTCAGGACCATTCTAAAGGCCCCCAGACCCTTCTAATGCCACTCAGGACCCTTCTAAAGGCCCCCAGACCCTTCTAATGCACCTCAGGGCCTTTCTAAAGTACCCCAGACACTTCTAGAACCTCTCAGGACCTTTCTATATGACCCCAGACCATTGTAATGCCCCTAAGGTCCTTTCTAAAGGCCCCCATACACTTCTAATGACCCTCAGGACATTTCTAAAGGCCCCCAGACCCTTCTAATGCCCCTCTGGGCCTTTCTAAAGGCACCCAGAACCTTCTAGAACCTCTCAGGGCCTTTCTATATGACCCCAGACCCTTGTAATGCCCCTCAGGGCCTTTCTAAAGGCCCCCATACCCTTCTAATGACCCTCAGGACATTTCTAAAGGCCCCCAGACCCTGCAAGAGCCCCTCAGGACATTTCTAAAGGCACCCAGAACCTTCTAATGCCACTCAGGGCCTTTCTAAAGGCTGCGAGACCCTTATAATCCCCATCAGGACCTTTAAAAAGGCCCCCAGACCCTTCTGGACCCCCTCAGGACGCTTCTAATAGACCCCAGACCCTTCTAGAGCCCCTCAGGGCCTTTCTAAAGGCCTCCTCACCCTTCTAATGACACTCAAGACCCATGTAAAGGCCCCCAGACCCTTCTAGATTGCCTCAGGACCCATCTAAAAGCCCCCAGACCCTTCTAATGCCTTTCAGGACCCTTATGAAGGCCACCAGACCCTTCTAATGCCCCTCAGGACCTTTCTAAAGGCCCTCAGACCCTTCTAATGCCCCTCAGGGCATTTATAAAGGTTCCCAGACCCTTCTAGAGCCCGTCAGGACCCTAATAAAGGCCCCCAGAACCTTCTAGAGCCCCTCAGGACAATTCTAAAGGCCTGCAGACCCTGCTAATTCCCCTCAGGGCTTTTATAAGGGCACCCAGACCCTTCTAATGCCCCTCAAGACCCTTATAAAGGCACCCAGACCCTTCTAGAGCCTCTCAGGACAGTTTTAAATGCCTCCAGACCCTTCTAATGCCCCTCAGGACCATTCTAATGGCCCCCAGACCCTTCTAATGCCCCTCAGGGCCTTTCTAAAGGCCCCCAAACCATTCTAATGCCCCTCAGGACCCTTCTACAGGCCCCCAGACCCTTCTAATGCCCCTAAGGGCCTTTCTGAAGTACCCCAGACACTTCTAGAACCTCTCAGGGCCTTTCTATATGACCCCAGACCCTTGTAATGCCCCTCAGGGCCTTTCTAAAGGCCCTCAGACCCTTCTAATGCACCTCAGGGCATTTATAAAGGTTCCCAGACCCTTCTAGAGCCCGTCAGGACCCTTATAAAGGCCCCCAGACCCTTATAGAGCCCCTCAGGACACTTCTAAATCCCGCAGACCATTCTAATGCCTGTCAGGGCCTTTCTAAAGATCCCCAGACCCTTCTACTGCCCCTCAGGAGCATTCTAAAGGCCCCCAGACCCTTCTAATGCCCCACAGGGCCTTTCTAAAGGTCCCCAGACCCTTCTAGAGCCCCTGAAGACCCTTCTAAAGGCCCCCAGACCCTTATAGAGCCCCTCAGGACCCTTCTAAAGTCCCCCAGACCCTGCTAATTCCCCTCAGGGCTTTTATAAGGGCACCCAGACCCTTCTAATGCCCCTCAGGACCCTTATAAAGGCACCCAGACCCTTCTAGAGCCCCTCAGGACCATTTTAAAGGCCCCAAGACCCTTCTAATGCCCCTCAGGACCCTTCTAAAGGCACCCAGACCCTTCTAATGCCCCTCAGGACCCTTCTAAAGGCCCCCAGACCCTTCTAATGCCCCTCAGGGCCTTTCTAAAGTACCCCAGACACTTCTAGAACCTCTCAGGGCCTTTCTATATGACCCCAGACCCTTGTAATGCCACTCAGGGCCTTTCTAAAAGCCACGAGACGCTTATAATGCCCCTCAGGACATTTCTAAAGGCCCCCAGACCCTTCAAGAGCCCCTCAGGACATTTCTAAAGACACCCAGAACTTTCTAATGCCACTCAGGGCCTTTCTAAAGGCTGCGAGACCCTTATAATCCCCCTGAGGACCTTTAAAAAGGCCCCCAGACCCTTCTGGACCCCCCTCAGGACGCTTCTAATAGCCCCCAGACCCTTCTAGAGCCCCTCAGGGCCTTTCTAAAGGCCTCCACACCCTTCTAATGACCCTCAAGACCCATGTAAAGGCCCCCAGACCCTTCTAGATTGCATCAGGACCCATCTAAAAGCCCCCAGACCCTTCTAATGCCTTTCAGGGCCTTTCTAAAGGCCTCCACACCCTTCTAATGACCCTCAAGACCCATGTAAAGGCCCCTAGACCCTTCTAGATTGCCTCAGGACCCATCTAAAAGACCCCAGACCATTCTAATGCCTTTCAGGACCATTATGAAGGCCACAAGACCCTTCTAATGCCCCTCAGGACCTTTCTAAAGGCCCTCAGACCCTTCTAATGCCCCTCAGGGCATTTATAAAGGCCCCCAGACCCTTCTAGAGCCCGTCAGGACCCTTATAAAAGACCCCAGACCATTCTAGAGCCCCTCAGGACACTTCTAAAGGCCCGCAGACCATTCTAATGCCCCTCAGGGCCTTTCTAAAGTACCCCAGACACTTCTAGAACCTCTCAGGGCCTTTCTATATGACCCCAGAACCTTGTAATGCCACTCAGGGCCTCTCTAAAAGCCACGAGACGCTTATAATGCCCCTCAGGACATTTCTAAAGGCCCACAGACCATTCTAATGCCCGTCAGGGCCTTTATAAAGGTCCCCAGACCCTTCTACTGCCCCTCAGGAGCATTCTAAAGGCACCCAGACCCTTCTAATGCCCCACAGGGCCTTTCTAAAGGTCCCCCAGACCCTTATAGAGCCCCTCAGGACCCTTCTAATGTCCCCCAGACCCTGCTAATTCCCCTCAGGGCTTTTATAAGGGCCACAAGACCCTGCTAATTCCCCTCAGGGCTATTATAAGGGCCACAAGACCCTTCTAATGCCCCTCAGGACCTTTCTAAAAGCCCTCAGACCCTTCTAATGCCCCTCAGGGCCCTTCTAAAGGCCCCCAGACCCTTCTAATGCCCCTCAGGGCCTTTCTAAAGTACCCCAGACACTTCTAGAACCTCTCAGGGCCTTTCTATATGACCCCAGACCCTTGTAATGCCCCTCAGGGCTTTTCTAAAGGCCCCCATACCCTTCTAATGCCCCTCAGGACATTTCTAAAGGCCCCCAGACCCTTCTAGACCCCTCAGGACATTTCTAAAGGCACCCAGACCCTTCTAATGCCACTCAGGGCCTTTCTAAAGGCCGCGAGACCCTTATAATCCCCCTGAGGGCCTTTAAAAAGGCCCCCAGACCCTTCTGGACCCCCTCAGGACGCTTCTAATAGCCCCCAGACCCTTCTAGAGCCCCTCAGGGCCTTTCTAAAGGCCTCCACACCCTTCTAATGACCCTCAAGACCCATGTAAAGGCCTCTAGACCCTTCTAGACTTGCTCAAGACCCACCTAAAAGACCCCAGACCCTTCTAATGCCTTTCAGGACCCTTATGAAGGCCACAAGACCCCTCTAATGCCCCTCAGGACCTTTCTAAAGGCCCTCAGACCCTTCTAATGCCCCTCAGGGCATTTATAAAGGTTCCCAGACCCTTCTAGAGCCCGTCAAGACCCTTATAAAGGCCCCCAGACCATTCTAGAGCCCCTCAGGACACTTCTACAGGCCCGCAGACCATTCTAATGCCCGTCAGGGCCTTTCTAAAGGTCCCCAGACCCTTCTACTGCCCCTCAGGAGCATTCTAAAGGCCCCCAGACCCTTCTAATGCCCCACAGGGCCTTTCTAAAGGTCCCCAGACCCTTCTAGAGCACCTGAAGACCCTTCTAAAGGCCCCCAGACCCTTGTAATGCCCCTCAAGGCCTTTCTAAAGTAGGCCAGACACTTCTAGAAACTATCAGGACCTTTCTATATGACCCGAGACCATTCTAATGCCTGTCAGGGCCTTTCTAAAGGCCGCGAGACCCTTATAATCCCCCTGAGGTCCTTTAAAAAGGCACCCAGACCCTTCTGGACCCCCTCAGGACGCTTCTAATAGCCCCCAGACCCTTCTAGAGCCCCTCAGGGCCTTTCTAAAGGCCTCCACACCCTTCTAAGGACACTCAAGACCCATGTAAAGGCCCCCAGACCCTTCTAGATTGCCTCAGGACCCATCTAAAAGCCCCCAGACCCTTCTAATGCCTTTCAGGACCCTTATGAAGGCCACAAGACCCTTCTAATGCCCCTCAGGACCTTTCTAAAGGCCCACAGACCCTTCTAGTGCCCCTCAGGGCATTTATAAAGGTTCCCAGACCTTCGAGAGCCTGTCAATACCCTTATAAAGGCCCCCAGACCATTCTAGAGCACCTCAGGACACTTCTAAAGGCCCGCAGACCATTCTAATGCCCGTCAGGGCCTTTCTAAAGGCCCCCAGACCCTTCTACTGCCCCTCAGGAGCATTCTAAAGGCCCCCAGACCCTTCTAATGCCCCACAGGGCCTTTCTAAAGGTCCCCAGACCCTTCTAGAGCCCCTGAAGACCCTTCAAAAGGCCCCCAGACCATTATAGAGCCACTCAGGACCCTTCTAAAGTCCCCCAGACCCTGCTAATTCCTCTCAGGGCTTTTATAAGGGCACCCAGACCCTTCTAATGCCCCTCAGGACCCTTATAAAGGCACCCAGACCCTTCTAGAGCCTCTCAGGACAGTTTTAAATGCCTCCAGACCCTTCTAGACCCCCTCAGGACCATTCTAAAGGCCCCCAGACCCTTCTAATGCCCCTCAGGGCCTTTCTAAAGGCCCCCAGACCCTTGTAATGCCCCTCAGGGCCTTTCTAAAGGCACCCATACCCTTCTAATGCCCCTCAGGACCCATGTAAAGGCCCCCAGACCCTTCTAGATTGCATCAGGACCCATCTAAAAGCCCCCAGACCCTTCTAATGCCTTTCAGGGCCTTTCTAAAGGCCTCCACACCCTTCTAATGACCCTCAAGACCCATGTAAAGGCCCCCAGACCCTTCTAGATTGCCTCAGGACCCATCTAAAAGACCCCAGACCCTTCTAATGCCTTTCAGGACCCTTATGAAGGCCACAAGACCCTTCTAATGCCCCTCAGGACCTTTCTAAAGGCCCTCAGACCCTTCTAATGCCCCTCAGGGCATTTATAAAGGTTCCCAGACCCTTCTAATGCATTTCAGGACCCTTATGAAGGCCACAAGACCCTTCTAATGCCCCTGAGGGCATTTATAAAGGCCCCCAGACCATTCTAATGCCCGTCAGGGCCTTTATAAAGGTCCCCAGACCCTTCTACTGCCCCTCAGGAGCATTATAAAGGCACCCAGACCCTTCTAATGCCCCACAGGGCCTTTCTAAAGGCCCTCAGACCCTTCTAATGCCCCTCAGGGCCTTTCTAAAGGTCCCCCAGACACTTATAGAGCCCCTCAGGACCCTTCTAATGTCCCCCAGACCCTGCTAATTCCCCTCAGGGCTTTTATAAGGGCCACAAGACCCTGCTGATTCCCCTCAGGGCTTTTATAAGGGCCACAAGACCCTTCTAATGCCCCTCAGGACCCTTATAAAGGCACCCAGACCCCTCTAGAGCCTCTCAGGACAGTTTTAAATGCCTCCAGACCCTTCTAGACCCCCTCAGGACCATTCTAAAAGCCCCAGACACTTCTAATGCCGCTCAGGACCCTTCTAAAGGCCCCCAGACCCTTCTAATGCCCCTCAGGGCCTTTCTAAAGTACCCCAGACACTTCTAGAACCTCTCAGGGCCTTTCTATATGACCCCAGACCCTTGTAATGCCCCTCAGGGCCTTTCTAAAGGCCCCCATACCCTTCTAATGACCCTCAGGACATTTCTAAAGGCCGCCAGACCCTTCAAGAGCCCCTCAGGACATTTCTAAAGGCACCCAGAACCTTCTAATGCCACTCAGGACCTTTCTAAAGGCTGCGAGACCCTTATAATCCCCCTGAGGACCTTTAAAAAGGCCCCCAGACCCTTCTGGACCCCCTCAGGACGCTTCTAATAGACCCCAGACCCTTCTAGAGCCCCTCAGGGCCTTTCTAAAGGCCTCCACACCCTTCTAATGACCCTCAAGACCCATGTAAAGGCCCCCAGACCCTTCTAGATTGCCTCAGGACACATCCAAAAGCCCCCAGACCCTTCTAATGCCTTTCAGGGCCTTTCTAAAGGCCTCCACACCCTTCTAATGACTCTCAAGACCCATGTAAAGGCCCCAAGACCCTTCTAGATTGCCTCAGGACCCATCTAAAAGCCCTCAGACCCTTCTAATGCCTTTCAGGATCCTTATGAAGGCCACAAGACCCTTCTAATGCCCCTCAGGACCTTTCTAAAGGCCCTCAGACCCTTCTAATGCCCCTCAGGGCATTTATAAAGGTTCCCAGACCCTTCTAGAGCCCGTCAGGACCCTTATAAAGGCCCCCAGACCATTCTAGACCCCCTCAGGACACTTCTAAAGGCCCGCAGACCATTCTAATGCCCGTCAGGGCCTTTATAAAGGTCCCCAGACCCTTCTACTGCCCCTCAGGAGCATTCTAAAGGCCCCCAGACCATTCTAATGCCCCACACGGCCTTTCTAAAGGTCCCCAGACTCTTCTAGAGCCCCTCAAGACCCTTCTAAAGGCCCCCAGACCCTTATAGAGCCCCTCAGGACCCTTCTAATGTCCCCCAGACCCTGCTAATTCCCCTCAGGGCTTTTATAAGGGCCACAAGACCCTTCTAATGCCCCTCAGGACCCTTATAAAGGCACCCAGACCCTTCTAGAGCATCTCAGGACAGTTTTAAAAGCCTCCAGACCCTTCTAGACCCCCTCAGGACCATTCTAAAGGCCCCCAGACCCTTCTAATGCCCCTCAGGACCATTCTAAAGGCCCCCAGACCCTTCTAATGCCCCTCAGGACCCTTATAAAGTCCCCCAGACCCTTCTAATGCCCCGCAGGGCCTTTCTAAATTACCCCAGACACTTCTAGAACCTCTCAGGGCCTTTCTATATGACCCCAGACCCTTGTAATGCCCCTCAGGGCCTTTCTAAAGGCCCCCACACCCTTCTAATGACCCTCAGGACATTTCTAAAGGCACCCAGACCCTTCTAATGCCACTCAGGGCCTTTCTAAAGGCCGCGAGACCCTTATAATCCCCCTGAGGACCTTTAAAAAGGCACCCAGACCCTTCTGGACCCCCTCAGGACGCTTCTAATAGCCCCCAGACCCTTCTAGAGCCCCTCAGGGCCTTTCTAAAGGCCTCCACACCCTTCTAATGACCCTCAAGACCCATGTAAAGGCCCCCAGACCCTTCTAGATTGCATCAGGACCCATCTAAAAGCCCCCAGACCCTTCTAATGCCTTTCAGGGCCTTTCTAAAGGCCTCCACACCCTTCTAATGACCCTCAAGACCCATGTAAAGGCCCCCAGACCCTTCTAGATTGCCTCAGGACCCATCTAAAAGACCCCAGACCCTTCTAATGCCTTTCAGGACCCTTATGAAGGCCACAAGACCCTTTTAATGCCCCTCAGGACCTTTCTAAAGGCCCTCAGACCCTTCTAATGCCCCTCAGGGCATTTATAAAGGTTCCCAGACCCTTCTAGAGCCCGTCAGGACCCTTATAAAGGCCCCCAGACCATTCTAGAGCCCCTCAGGACACTTCTAAAGGCCCGCAGACCATTCTAATGCCCGTCAGGGCCTTTATAAAGGTCCCCAGACCCTTCTACTGCCCCTCAGGAGCATTCTAAAGGCACCCAGACCCTTCTAATGCCCCACAGGGCCTTTCTAAAGGTACCCCAGACACTTATAGAGCCCCTCAGGACCCTTCTAATGTCCCCCAGACCCTGCTGATTCCCCTCAGGGCTTTTATAAGGGCCACAAGACCCTTCTAATGCCCCTCAGGACCCTTATAAAGGCCCCCAGACCCTTCTAATGCCCCGCAGGGCCTTTCTAAATTACCCCAGACACTTCTAGAACCTCTCAGGGCCTTTCTATATGACCCCAGACCCTTGTAATGCCCCTCAGGGCCTTTCTAAAGGCCCCCACACCCTTCTAATGACCCTCAGGACATTTCTAAAGGCCCCCAGACCATTCAAGAGCCCCTCAGGACATTTCTAAAGGCACCCAGACCCTTCTAATGCCACTCAGGGCCTTTCTAAAGGCTTCGAGACCCTTATAATCCCCCTGAGGACCTTTAAAAAGGCCCCCAGACCCTTCTGGACCCCCTCAGGACGCTTCTAATAGCCCCCAGACCCTTCTAGAGCCCCTCAGGGCCTTTCTAAAGGCCTCCACACCCTTCTAATGACCCTCAAGACCCATGTAAAGGCCCCCAGACCCTTCTAGATTGCCTCAGGACCCATCTAAAAGACCCCAGACCCTTCTAATGCATTTCAGGACCCTTATGAAGGCCACAAGACCCTTCTAATGCCCCTGAGGGCATTTATAAAGGCCCCCAGACCATTCTAGAGCCCCTCAGGACAATTCTAAAGGCCCGCAGACTATTCTAATGCCCGTCAGGGCCTTTATAAAGGTCCCCAGACCCTTCTACTGCCCCTCAGAAGCATTCTATAAGGCACCCAGACCCTTCTAATGCCCCACAGGGCCTTTCTAAAGGTCCCCCAGACCCTTAGAGAGCCCCTCAGGACCCTTCTAATGTCCCCCAGACCCTGCTAATTCCCCTCAGGGCTTTTATAAGGGCCACAAGACCCTTCTAATGCCCCTCAGGACCCTTATAAAGGCACCCAGACCCCTCTAGAGCCTCTCAGGACAGTTTTAAATGCCTCCAGACCCTTCTAGACCCCCTCAGGACCATTCTAAAAGCCCCAGACACTTCTAATGCCGCTCAGGACCCTTCTAAAGGCCCCCAGACCCTTCTAATGCCCCTCAGGGCCTTTCTAAAGTACCCCAGACACTTCTAGAACCTCTCAGGGCCTTTCTATATGACCCCAGACCCTTGTAATGCCCCTCAGGGCCTTTCTAAAGGCCCCCATACCCTTCTAATGACCCTCAGGACATTTCTAAAGGCCGCCAGACCCTTCAAGAGCCCCTCAGGACATTTCTAAAGGCACCCAGAACCTTCTAATGCCACTCAGGACCTTTCTAAAGGCCGCGAGACCCTTATAATCCCCCTGAGGACCTTTAAAAAGGCCCCCAGACCCTTCTGGACCCCCTCAGGACGCTTCTAATAGACCCCAGACCCTTCTAGAGCCCCTCAGGGCCTTTCTAAAGGCCTCCACACCCTTCTAATGACCCTCAAGACCCATGTAAAGGCCCCCAGACCCTTCTAGATTGCCTCAGGACCCATCCAAAAGCCCCCAGACCCTTCTAATGCCTTTCAGGGCCTTTCTAAAGGCCTCCACACCCTTCTAATGACTCTCAAGACCCATGTAAAGGCCCCAAGACCCTTCTAGATTGCCTCAGGACCCATCTAAAAGCCCTCAGACCCTTCTAATGCCTTTCAGGACCCTTATGAAGGCCACAAGACCCTTCTAATGCCCCTCAGGACCTTTCTAAAGGCCCTCAGACCCTTCTAATGCCCCTCAGGGCATTTATAAAGGTTCCCAGACCCTTCTAGAGCCCGTCAGGACCCTTATAAAGGCCCCCAGACCACTCTAGAGCCCCTGAAGACCCTTGTAAAGGTTCCCAGACCCTTATAGAGCCCCTCAGGACCCTTCTAAAGTCCCCCAGACCCTGCTAATTCCCCTCAGGGCTTTTATAAGGGCCCCCAGACCCATCTAATGCCCCTCAGGACATTTCTAAAGGCCCCCAGACCCTTCTAGAGCCTCTCAGGACATTTCTAAAGGCACCCAGACCCTTCTAATGCCACTCAGGGCCTTTCTAAAGGCCGCGAGACCCTTATAATCCCCCTGAGGACCTTTAAAAAGGCCCCCAGACCCTTCTGGACCCCCTCAGGACGCTTCTAATAGCCCCCAGACCCTTCTAGAGCCCCTCAGGGCCTTTCTAAAGGCCTCCACACCCTTCTAATGACCCTCAAGACCCATGTAAAGCCCCCCAGACCCTTCTAGATTTCCTCGGTACACATCCAAAAGCCCCCAGACCCTTCTAATGCCTTTCAGGGCCTTTCTAAAGGCCTCCACACCCTTCTAATGACTCTCAAGACACATGTAAAGGCCCCAAGACCCTTCTAGATTGCCTCAGGACCCATCTAAAAGCCCTCAGACCCTTCTAATGCCTTTCAGGACCCTTATGAAGGCCACAAGACCCTTCTAATGCCCCTCAGGACCTTTCTAAAGGCCCTCAGACCCTTCTAATGCCCCTCAGGGCATTTATAAAGGTTCCCAGACCCTTCTAGAGCCCGTCAGGACCCTTATAAAGGCCCCCAGACCATTCTAGACCCCCTCAGGACACTTCTAAATCCCGCAGACCATTCTAATGCCCGTCAGGGCCTTTATAAAGGTCCCCAGACCCTTCTACTGCCCCTCAGGAGCATTCTAAAGGCCCCCAGACCATTCTAATGCCCCACACGGCCTTTCTAAAGGTCCCCCTACTCTTCTAGAGCCCCTCAAGACCCTTCTAAAGGCCCCCAGACCCTTATAGAGCACCTCAGGACCCTTCTAATGTCCCCCAGACCCTGCTAATTCCCCTCAGGGCTTTTATAAGGGCCACAAGACCCTTCTAATGCCCCTCAGGACCCTTATAAAGGCACCCAGACCCTTCTAGAGCCTCTCAGGACAGTTTTAAAAGCCTCCAGACCCTTCTAGACCCCCTCAGGACCATTCTAAAGGCCCCCAGACCCTTCTAATGCCCCTCAGGACCTTTATAAAGTCCCCCAGACCCTTCTAATGCCCCGCAGGGCCTTTCTAAATTACCCCAGACACTTCTAGAACCTCTCAGGGCCTTTCTATATGACCCCAGACCCTTGTAATGCCCCTCAGGGCCTTTCTAAAGGCCCCCACACCCTTCTAATGACCCTCAGGACATTTCTAAAGGCACCCAGACCCTTCTAATGCCACTCAGGGCCTTTCTAAAGGCCGCGAGACCCTTATAATCCCCCTGAGGACCTTTAAAAAGGCACCCAGACCCTTCTGGACCCCCTCAGGACGCTTCTAATAGCCCCCAGACCCTTCTAGAGCCCCTCAGGGCCTTTCTAAAGGCCTCCACACCCTTCTAATGACCCTCAAGACCCATGTAAAGGCCCCCAGACCCTTCTAGATTGCATCAGGACCCATCTAAAAGCCCCCAGACCCTTCTAATGCCTTTCAGGGCCTTTCTAAAGGCCTCCACACCCTTCTAATGACCCTCAAGACCCATGTAAAGGCCCCCAGACCCTTCTAGATTGCCTCAGGACCCATCTAAAAGACCCCAGACCCTTCTAATGCCTTTCAGGACCCTTATGAAGGCCACAAGACCCTTCTAATGCCCCTCAGGACCTTTCTAAAGGCCCTCAGACCCTTCTAATGCCCCTCAGGGCATTTATAAAGGTTCCCAGACCCTTCTAATGCCCCTCAGGACCCTTATAACGGCCCCCAGACCCTTCTAATGCCCCGCAGGGCCTTTCTAAATTACCCCAGACACTTCTAGAACCTCTCAGGGCCTTTCTATATGACCCCAGACCCTTGTAATGCCCCTCAGGGCCTTTCTAAAGGCCCCCACACCCTTCTAATGACCCTCAGGACATTTCTAAAGGCCCCCAGACCATTCAAGAGCCCCTCAGGACATTTCTAAAGGCACCCAGACCCTTCTAATGCCACTCAGGGCCTTTCTAAAGGCTTCGAGACCCTTATAATCCCCCTGAGGACCTTTAAAAAGGCCCCCAGACCTTTCTGGACCCCCTCAGGACGCTTCTAATAGCCCCCAGACCCTTCTAGAGCCCCTCAGGGCCTTTCTAAAGGCCTCCACACCCTTCTAATGACCCTCAAGACCCATGTAAAGGCCCCCAGACCCTTCTAGATGGCATCAGGACCCATCAAAACGCCCCCAGACCCTTCTAATGCCTTTCAGGGCCTTTCTAAAGGCCTCCACACCCTTCTAATGACCCTCAAGACCCATGTAAAGGCCCCCAGACCCTTCTAGATTGCCTCAGGACCCATCTAAAAGACCCCAGACCCTTCTAATGCATTTCAGGACCCTTATGAAGGCCACAAGACCCTTCTAATGCCCCTGAGGGCATTTATAAAGGCCCCCAGACCATTCTAGAGCCCCTCAGGACAATTCTAAAGGCCCGCAGACTATTCTAATGCCCGTCAGGGCCTTTATAAAGGTCCCCAGACCCTTCTACTGCCCCTCAGAAGCATTCTATAAGGCACCCAGACCCTTCTAATGCCCCACAGGGCCTTTCTAAAGGTCCCCCAGACCCTTAGAGAGCCCCTCAGGACCCTTCTAATGTCCCCCAGACCCTGCTAATTCCCCTCAGGGCTTTTATAAGGGCCACAAGACCCTTCTAATGCCCCTCAGGACCCTTATAAAGGCACCCAGACCCCTCTAGAGCCTCTCAGGACAGTTTTAAATGCCTCCAGACCCTTCTAGACCCCCTCAGGACCATTCTAAAAGCCCCAGACACTTCTAATGCCGCTCAGGACCCTTCTAAAGGCCCCCAGACCCTTCTAATGCCCCTCAGGGCCTTTCTAAAGTACCCCAGACACTTCTAGAACCTCTCAGGGCCTTTCTATATGACCCCAGACCCTTGTAATGCCCCTCAGGGCCTTTCTAAAGGCCCCCATACCCTTCTAATGACCCTCAGGACATTTCTAAAGGCCGCCAGACCCTTCAAGAGCCCCTCAGGACATTTCTAAAGGCACCCAGAACCTTCTAATGCCACTCAGGACCTTTCTAAAGGCCGCGAGACCCTTATAATCCCCCTGAGGACCTTTAAAAAGGCCCCCAGACCCTTCTGGACCCCCTCAGGACGCTTCTAATAGACCCCAGACCCTTCTAGAGCCCCTCAGGGCCTTTCTAAAGGCCTCCACACCCTTCTAATGACCCTCAAGACCCATGTAAAGGCCCCCAGGCCCTTCTAGATTGCCTCAGGACCCATCCAAAAGCCCCCAGACCCTTCTAATGCCTTTCAGGGCCTTTCTAAAGGCCTCCACACCCTTCTAATGACTCTCAAGACCCATGTAAAGGCCCCAAGACCCTTCTAGATTGCCTCAGGACCCATCTAAAAGCCCTCAGACCCTTCTAATGCCTTTCAGGACCCTTATGAAGGCCACAAGACCCTTCTAATGCCCCTCAGGACCTTTCTAAAGGCCCTCAGACCCTTCTAATGCCCCTCAGGGCATTTATAAAGGTTCCCAGACCCTTCTAGAGCCCGTCAGGACCCTTATAAAGGCCCCCAGACCACTCTAGAGCCCCTGAAGACCCTTCTAAAGGTTCCCAGACCCTTATAGAGCCCCTCAGGACCCTTCTAAAGTCCCCCAGACCCTGCTAATTCCCCTCAGGGCTTTTATAAGGGCCCCCAGACCCATCTAATGCCCCTCAGGACATTTCTAAAGGCCCCCAGACCCTTCTAGAGCCTCTCAGGACATTTCTAAAGGCACCCAGACCCTTCTAATGCCACTCAGGGCCTTTCTAAAGGCCGCGAGACCCTTATAATCCCCCTGAGGACCTTTAAAAAGGCCCCCAGACCCTTCTGGACCCCCTCAGGACGCTTCTAATAGCCCCCAGACCCTTCTAGAGCCCCTCAGGGCCTTTCTAAAGGCCTCCACACCCTTCTAATGACCCTCAAGACCCATGTAAAGCCCCCCAGACCCTTCTAGATTTCCTCGGTACACATCCAAAAGCCCCCAGACCCTTCTAATGCCTTTCAGGGCCTTTCTAAAGGCCTCCACACCCTTCTAATGACTCTCAAGACACATGTAAAGGCCCCAAGACCCTTCTAGATTGCCTCAGGACCCATCTAAAAGCCCTCAGACCCTTCTAATGCCTTTCAGGACCCTTATGAAGGCCACAAGACCCTTCTAATGCCCCTCAGGACCTTTCTAAATGCCCTCAGACCCTTCTAATGCCCCTCAGGGCATTTATAAAGGTTCCCAGACCCTTCTAGAGCCCGTCAGGACCCTTATAAATGCCCCCAGACCATTCTAGACCCCCTCAGGACACTTCTAAATCCCGCAGACCATTCTAATGCCCGTCAGGGCCTTTATAAAGGTCCCCAGACCCTTCTACTGCCCCTCAGGAGCATTCTAAAGGCCCCCAGACCATTCTAATGCCCCACACGGCCTTTCTAAAGGTCCCCCTACTCTTCTAGAGCCCCTCAAGACCCTTCTAAAGGCCCCCAGACCCTTATAGAGCCCCTCAGGACCCTTCTAATGTCCCCCAGACCCTGCTAATTCCCCTCAGGGCTTTTATAAGGGCCACAAGACCCTTCTAATGCCCCTCAGGACCCTTATAAAGGCACCCAGACCCTTCTAGAGCCTCTCAGGACAGTTTTAAAAGCCTCCAGACCCTTCTAGACCCCCTCAGGACCATTCTAAAGGCCCCCAGACCCTTCTAATGCCCCTCAGGACCCTTCTAAAGGCCCCCAGACCCTTCTAATGCCCCTCAGGACCCTTATAAAGTCCCCCAGACCCTTCTAATGCCCCGCAGGGCCTTTCTAAATTACCCCAGACACTTCTAGAACCTCTCAGGGCCTTTCTATATGACCCCAGACCCTTGTAATGCCCCTCAGGGCCTTTCTAAAGGCCCCCACACCCTTCTAATGACCCTCAGGACATTTCTAAAGGCACCCAGACCCTTCTAATGCCACTCAGGGCCTTTCTAAAGGCCGCGAGACCCTTATAATCCCCCTGAGGACCTTTAAAAAGGCCCCCAGACCTTTCTGGACCCCCTCAGGACGCTTCTAATAGACCCCAGACCCTTCTAGAGCCCCTCAGGGCCTTTCTAAAGGCCTCCACACCCTTCTAATGACCCTCAAGACCCATGTAAAGGCCCCCAGACCCTTCTAGATTGCCTCAGGACCCATCCAAAAGCCCCCAGACCCTTCTAATGCCTTTCAGGGCCTTTCTAAAGGCCTCCACACCCTTCTAATGACTCTCAAGACCCATGTAAAGGCCCCAAGACCCTTCTAGATTGCCTCAGGACCCATCTAAAAGCCCTCAGACCCTTCTAATGCCTTTCAGGACCCTTATGAAGGCCACAAGACCCTTCTAATGCCCCTCAGGACCTTTCTAAAGGCCCTCAGACCCTTCTAATGCCCCTCAGGGCATTTATAAAGGTTCCCAGACCCTTCTAGAGCCCGTCAGGACCCTTATAAAGGCCCCCAGACCATTCTAGAGCCCCTGAAGACCCTTCTAAAGGTTCCCAGACCCTTATAGAGCCCCTCAGGACCCTTCTAATGTCCCCCAGACCCTGCTAATTCCCCTCAGGGCTTTTATAAGGGCCCCCAGACCCATCTAATGCCCCTCAGGACATTTCTAAAGGCCCCCAGACCCTTCTAGAGCCCCTCAGGACATTTCTAAAGGCACCCAGACCCTTCTAATGCCACTCAGGGCCTTTCTAAAGGCCGCGAGACCCTTATAATCCCCCTTAGGGCCTTTGAAGAGGCCCCCAGACCCTTCTGGACCCTTTCAGGACGCTTCTAATAGCCCCCAGACCCTTCTAGAGCCCCTCAGGGCCTTTCTAAAGGCCTCCACACCATTCTAATGACCCTCAAGACCCATGTAAAGGCCCCCAGACCCTTCTAGATTGCCTCAGGACCCATCTAAAAGCCCCCAGACCCTTCTAATGCCTTTCAGAGCCTTTCTAAAGGCCTCCACACCATTCTAATGACCCTCAAGACCCATGTAAAGGCCTCTAGACCCTTCTAGATTGCCTCAGGACCCATCTAAAAGTCCCCAGACCCTTCTAATGCTTTTCAGGACCCTTATGAAGGCCACAAGACCCTTCTAATGCCCCTCAGGACCTTTCTAAAAGCCTCCAGACCCTTCTAATGCCCCTCAGGACCTTTCTAAAGGCCCTCAGATCCTTCTAATGCCCCTCAGGGCCCTTCTAAAGGCCCCCAGACCCTTCTAATGCCCCTCAGGGCCTTTCTAAAGTACCCCAGACACTTCTAGAACCTCTCAGGGCCTTTCTATATGACCCCAGACCCTTGTAATGCCCCTCAGGGCTTTTCTAAAGGCCCCCATACCCTTCTAATGCCCCTCAGGACATTTCTAAAGGCCCCCAGACCCTTCTAGACCCCTCAGGACATTTCTAAAGGCACCCAGACCCTTCTAATGCCACTCAGGGCCTTTCTAAAGGCCGCGAGACCCTTATAATCCCCCTGAGGGCCTTTAAAAAGGCCCCCAGACCCTTCTGGACCCCCTCAGGACGCATCTAATAGCCCCCAGACCCTTCTAGAGCCCCTCAGGGCCTTTCTAAAGGCCTCCACACCCTTCTAATGACCCTCAAGACCCATGTAAAGGCCTCTAGACCCTTCTAGATTTGCTCAAGACCCACCTAAAAGACCCCAGACCCTTCTAATGCCTTTCAGGACCCTTATGAAGGCCACAAGACCCTTCTAATGCCCCTCAGGACCTTTCTAAAGGCCCTCAGACCCTTCTAATGCCCCTCAGGGCATTTATAAAGGTTCCCAGACCCTTCTAGAGCCCGTCAAGACCCTTATAAAGGCCCCCAGACCATTCTAGAGCCCCTCAGGACACTTCTACAGGCCCACAGACCATTCTAATGCCCGTCAGGGCCTTTCTAAAGGTCCCCAGACCCTTCTACTGCCCCTCAGGAGCATTCTAAAGGCCCCCAGACCCTTCTAATGCCCCACAGGGCCTTTCTAAAGGTCCCCAGACCCTTCTAGAGCCCCTGAAGACCCTTCAAAAGGCCCCCAGACCATTATAGAGCCACTCAGGACCCTTCGAAAGTCCCCCAGACCCTGCTAATTCCTCTCAGGGCTTTTATAAGGGCACCCAGACCCTTCTAATGCCCCTCAGGACCCTTATAAAGGCACCCAGACCCTTCTAGAGCCTACCAGGACAGTTTTAAATGCCTCCAGACCCTTCTAGACCCCCTCAGGACCATTCTAAAGGCCCCCATACCCTTCTAATGCCCCTCAGGGCCTTTCTAAAGGCCCCCAGACCCTTGTAATGCCCCTCAGGGCCTTTTTAAAGGCCCCCAGACCCTTCTAATGCCCGTCAGGACATTTCTAAAGGCCCCCAGACCCTTCTAGACCCGCTCAGGACATTTCTAAAGGCACCCAGAACCTTCTAATGCCACTCAGGGCCTTTCTAAAGGCCGCGAGACCCTTATAATCCCCCTGAGGGCCTTTAAAAAGGCCCCCAGACCCTCCGGGACCCCCTCAGGATGCTTCTAATAGCCCCCAGACTCTTCTAATGCATTTCAGGGCTTTTCTAAAGGCCTCCACACCCTTCTAATGACCCTCAAGACCCATGTAAAGGCCCCCAGACCCTTCTAGATTGCCTCAGGACCCATCTAAAAGCCCCCAGACCCTTCTAATGCCTTTCAGGACCATTATGAAGGCCACAAGACCCTTCTAATGCCCCTCAGGACCTTTCTAAAGGCCCTCAGACCCTTCTAATGCCCCTCAGGGGATATATAAAGGTTCCCAGACCCTTCTAGAGCCCGTCAGGACCCTTATAAAGGCCCCCAGACCATTCTAGAGCACCTCAGGACACTTGTAAAGGCCCACAGACCATTTTAATGCCCGTCAGGGCCTTTATAAAGGTCCTCAGAACCTTCTATTGCCCCTCAGGAGCATTCTAAAGGCCCCCAGACCCTTCTAATGCCCCACAGGGCCTTTCTAAAGGTCCCCAGACCCTTCTAGAGCCCCTGAAGACCCTTCTAAAGGCCCCCAGACCCTTATAGAGCCCCTCAGGACCCTTCTAAAGTCCCCCAGACCCTGCTAATTCCTTTCAGGGCTTTTATAAGGGCACCCAGACCCTTCTAAGGCCCCTCAGGACCCTTATAAAGGCACCCAGACCCTTCTAGAGCCTCTCAGGACAGTTTTAAATGCCTCCAGACCCTTCTAGACCCCCTCAGGACAATTCTAAAGGCCCACAGACCCTTCTAATGCCCCTCAGGACCCTTCTAAAGGCCCCCAGACCCTTCTAATGCCCCTCAGGGCCTTTCTAAAGTACCCCAGACACTTCTAGAACCTCTCAGGCCCTTTCTATATGATCCGAGACCCTTGTAATGCCCCTCAGGGCCTTTCTAAAGACCCCCAGACCCTTATAGAGCCCCTCAGGACATATCTAAAGGCCCCCAGACCCTTCTAGAGCCCCTCAGGACATTTATAAAGGCACCCAGAGCCTTCTAATGCCACTCAGGGCCTTTCTAAATGCTGCGAGACCCTTATAATCCCCCTAACGACCTTTAAAAAGGCCCCCAGACCCTTCTGGACCCCCTCAGGACGCTTCTAATAGCCCCCAGACCCTTCTAGAGCCCCTCAGGGCCTTTCTAAAGGCCTCCACACCCTTCTAATGACCCTCAAGACCCATGTAAAGGCCCCCAGACCCTTCTAGATGGCATCAGGACCCATCTAAAAGACCCCAGACCCTTCTAATGCATTTCAGGACCCTTATGAAGGCCACAAGACCCTTCTAATGCCCCTGAGGGCATTTATAAAGGCCCCCAGACCATTCTAGAGCCCCTCAGGACAATTCTAAAGGCCCGCAGACTATTCTAATGCCCGTCAGGGCCTTTATAAAGGTCCCCAGACCCTTCTACTGCCCCTCAGAAGCATTCTAAAGGCACCCAGACCCTTCTAATGCCCCACAGGGCCTTTCTAAAGGTCCCCCAGACCCTTAGAGAGCCCCTCAGGACCCTTCTAATGTCCCCCAGACCCTGCTAATTCCCCTCAGGGCTTTTATAAGGGCCACAAGACCCTTCTAATGCCCCTCAGGACCCTTATAAAGGCACCCAGACCCCTCTAGAGCCTCTCAGGACAGTTTTAAATGCCTCCAGACCCTTCTAGACCCCCTCAGGACCATTCTAAAAGCGCCAGACACTTCTAATGCCGCTCAGGACCCTTCTAAAGGCCCCCAGACCCTTCTAATGCCCCTCAGGGCCTTTCTAAAGTACCCCAGACACTTCTAGAACCTCTCAGGGCCTTTCTATATGACCCCAGACCCTTGTAATGCCCCTCAGGGCCTTTCTAAAGGCCCCCATACCCTTCTAATGACCCTCAGGACATTTCTAAAGGCCGCCAGACCCTTCAAGAGCCCCTCAGGACATTTCTAAAGGCACCCAGAACCTTCTAATGCCACTCAGGACCTTTCTAAAGGCTGCGAGACCCTTATAATCCCCCTGAGGACCTTTAAAAAGGCCCCCAGACCCTTCTGGACCCCCTCAGGACGCTTCTAATAGACCCCAGACCCTTCTAGAGCCCCTCAGGGCCTTTTTAAAGGCCTCCACACCCTTCTAATGACCCTCAAGACCCATGTAAAGGCCCCCAGACCCTTCTAGATTGCCTCAGGACCCATCCAAAAGCCCCCAGACCCTTCTAATGCCTTTCAGGGCCTTTCTAAAGGCCTCCACACCCTTCTAATGACTCTCAAGACCCATGTAAAGGCCCCAAGACCCTTCTAGATTGCCTCAGGACCCATCTAAAAGCCCTCAGACCCTTCTAATGCCTTTCAGGACCCTTATGAAGGCCACAAGACCCTTCTAATGCCCCTCAGGACCTTTCTAAAGGCCCTCAGACCCTTCTAATGCCCCTCAGGGCATTTATAAAGGTTCCCAGACCCTTCTAGAGCCCGTCAGGACCCTTATAAAGGCCCCCAGACCATTCTAGAGCCCCTGAAGACCCTTCTAAAGGTTCCCAGACTCTTATAGAGCCCCTCAGGACCCTTCTAAAGTCCCCCAGACCCTGCTAATTCCCCTCAGGGCTTTTATAAGGGCCCCCAGACCCATCTAATGCCCCTCAGGACATTTCTAAAGGCCCCCAGACCATTCTAGAGCCCCTCAGGACATTTCTAAAGGCACCCAGACCCTTCTAATGCCACTCAGGGCCTTTCTAAAGGCCGCGAGATCCTTATAATCCCCCTTAGGGCCTTTGAAGAGGCCCCCAGACCCTTCTGGACCCTTTCAGGACGCTTCTAATAGCCCCCAGACCATTCTAGAGCCCCTCAGGGCCTTTCTAAAGGCCTCCACACCCTTCTAATGACCCTCAAGACCCATGTAAAGGCCCCCAGACCCTTCTAGATTGCCTCAGGACCCATCTAAAAGCCCCCAGACCCTTCTAATGATTTTCAGGACCCTTATGAAGGCCATAAGACCCTTCTAATGCCCCTCAGGACCTTTCTAAAAGCCCTCAGACCCTTCTAATGCCCCTCAGGGCCCTTCTAAAGGCCCCCAGACCCTTCTAATGCCCCTCAGGACCTTTCTAAAGTACCCCAGACACTTCTAGAACCTCTCAGGGCCTTTCTATATGACCCCAGACCCTTGTAATGCCCCTCAGGGCTTTTCTAAAGGCCCCCATACCCTTCTAATGCCCCTCAGGACATTTCTAAAGGCCCCCAGACCCTTCTAGACCCCTCAGGACATTTCTAAAGGCACCCAGACCCTTCTAATGCCACTCAGGGCCTTCCTAAAGGCCGCGAGACCCTTATAATCCCCCTGAGGGCCTTTAAAAAGGCCCCCAGACCCTTCTGGACCCCCTCAGGACGCTTCTAATAGCCCCCAGACCCTTCTAGAGCCCCTCAGGGCCTTTCTAAAGGCCTCCACACCCTTCTAATGACCCTCAAGACCCATGTAAAGGCCCCCTGACCCTTCTAGATTTGCTCAAGACCCACCTAAAAGACCCCAGACCCTTCTAATGCCTTTCAGGACCCTTATGAAGGCCACAAGACCCTTCTAATGCCCCTCAGGACCTTTCTAAAGGCCCTCAGACCCTTCTAATGCCCCTCAGGGCATTTATAAAGGTTCCCAGACCCTTCTAGAGCCCGTCAAGACCCTTATAAAGGCCCCCAGACCATTCTAGAGCCCCTCAGGACACTTCTACAGGCCCGCAGACCATTCTAATGCCCGTCAGGGCCTTTCTAAAGGTCCCCAGACC
Organism: Coccyzus lansbergi; assembly: GCA_033558105.1. Classification (NCBI taxonomy): domain Eukaryota; kingdom Metazoa; phylum Chordata; class Aves; order Cuculiformes; family Coccyzidae; genus Coccyzus; species Coccyzus lansbergi. The sequence continues at coordinate 1,839,965 of JAUMJK010000794.1, read as the reverse complement.
CTTCTACTGCCCCTCAGGAGCATTCTAAAGGCCCACAGACCCTTCTAATGCCCCACAGGGCCTTTCTAAAGGTCCCCAGACCTATCTAGAGCACCTGAAGACCCTTCTAAAGGCCCCCAGACCCTTGTAATGCCCCTCAAGGCCTTTCTAAAGTACGCCATACACTTCTAGAAACTATCAGGACCTTTCTATATGACCCGAGACCATTCTAATGCCCCTCAGGACCTTTCTAAAGGCCCTCAGACCCTTCTAATGCCCCTCAGGGCATTTATAAAGGTTCCCAGACCCTTCTAGAGCCCGTCAGGACCCTTATAAAGGCCCCCAGACCATTCTAGAGCCCCTCAGGACACTTTTAAAGGCCCACAGACCATTCTAATGCCCGTCAGGGCCTTTATAAAGGTCCTCAGAACCTTCTACTGCCCCTCAGGAGCATTCTAAAGGCCCCCAGACCCTTCTAATGCCCCACAGGGCCTTTCTAAAGGTCCCCAGACCCTTCTAGAGCCCCTGAAGACCCTTCTAAAGGCCCCCAGACCCTTATAGAGCCCCTCAGGACCCTTCTAAAGTCCCCCAGACCCTGCTAATTCCTTTCAGGGCTTTTATAAGGGCACCCAGACCCTTCTAAGGCACCTCAGGACCCTTATAAAGGCACCCAGACCCTTCTAGAGCCTCTCAGGACAGTTTTAAATGCCTCCAGACCCTTCTAGACCCCCTCAGGACAATTCTAAAGGCCCACAGACCCTTCTAATGCCCCTCAGGACCCTTCTAAAGGCCCCCAGACCCTTCTAATGCCCCTCAGGGCCTTTCTAAAGTACCCCAGACACTTCTAGAACCTCTCAGGCCCTTTCTATATGATCCGAGACCCTTGTAATGCCCCTCAGGGCCTTTCTAAAGACCCCCATACCCTTCTAATGCCCCTCAGGACATTTCTAAAGGCCCCCAGACCCTTCTAGAGCCCCTCAGGACATTTATAAAGGCACCCAGAGCCTTCTAATGCCACTCAGGGCCTTTCTAAATGCTGCGAGACCCTTATAATCCCCCTAAGGACCTTTAAAAAGGCCCCCAGACCCTTCTGGACCCCCTCAGGACGCTTCTAATAGCCCCCAGACCCTTCTAGAGCCCCTCAGGGCCTTTCTAAAGGCCTCCACACCCTTCTAATGACCCTCAAGACCCATGTAAAGGCCCCCAGACCCTTCTAGATCGCCGCAGGACCCATCTAAAAGCCCCCAGACCCTTCTAATGCCCCTCAGGACCCTTCTAAAGGCGCCCAGACCATTCTAATGCCCCTCAGGACCCTTCTAAAGTCCCCCAGACCCTGCTAATTCCACTCACTGCTATTATAAGGGCCACAAGACCCTTCAAATGCCCCTCAGGACCCTTATAAAGGCACCCAGACCCTTCTAGAGCCTCTCAGGAAAGTTTTAAATGCCTCCAGAACCTTCTAGACCCCCTCAGGACCATTCTAAAGGCCCCCAGACACTTCTAATGCCCCTGAGGACCTTTCTAAAGGTCCCCAGACCCTTCTAATGCCCCTCAGGACCCTTCTAAAGGCCCCCAGACCCTTCTAATGCACCTACAGTGCCTTTCTAAAGTACCCCAGACACTTCTAGAACCTCTCAGGGCCTTTCTATATGACACCAGACCCTTGTAATGCCCCTCAGGGCCTTTCTAAAGGCCCCCATACCCTTCTAATGACCCTCAGGACATTTCTAAAGGCCCCCAGACCCTTCAAGAGCCCCTCAGGACATTTCTAAAGGCACCCAGAACCTTCTAATGCAACTCAGGGCCTTTCTAAAGGCTGCGAGACCCTTATAATCCCCCTGAGGACCTTTAAAAAGGCCCCCAGACCCTTCTGCACCCCTTCAGGACGCTTCTAATAGACCCCAGACCCTTCTAGAGCCCCTCAGGGCCTTTCTAAAGGCCTCCACACCCTTCTAATGACCCTCAAGACCCATGTAAAGGCCTCTAGACCCTTCTAGATTGCCTCAGGACCCATCTAAAAGCCCCCAGACCCTTCTAATGCCTTTCAGGACCATTATGAAGGCCACAAGACCCTTCTAATGCCCCTCAGGACCTTTCTAAAGGCCCTCAGACCCTTCTAATGCCCCTCAGGGCATTTATAAAGGTTCCCAGACCCTTCTAGAGCCCGTCAGGACACTTCTAAATCCCGCAGACCATTCTAATGCCCGTCAGGGCCTTTATAAAGGTCCCCAGACCCTTCTACTGCCCCTCAGGAGCATTCTAAAGGCCCCCAGACCCTTCTATTGCCCCACAGGGCCTTTCTAAATGTCCCCAGACCCTTCTAGAGCCCCTGAAGACCCTTCTAAAGGCGCCCAGACCCTTATAGAGCCCCTCAGGGCCTTTCTAAAGGCCTCCACACCATTCTAATGACCCTCAAGACCCATTTAACGGCCCCCAGACCCTTCTAGATTGCCTCAGGACCCATCTAAAAGCACCCAGACCCTTCTAATGCCTTTCAGGGCCTTTCTAAAGGCCTCCACACCCTTCTAATGACCCTCAAGACCCATGTAAAGGCCCCTAGACCCTTCTAGAGTGCCTCAGGACCCATTTAAAAGCCCCCAGAGCCTTCTAATGCCTTTCAGGACCCTTATGGAGGCCACAAGACCCTTCTAATGCCCCTCAGGGCATTTATAAAGGTTCCCAGACCGTTCTAGAGCCCGTCAGGACCGTTATAAAGGCCCCCAGAACATTCTAGAGCCTCTCAGGACACTTCTAAATCCCGCAGACCATTCTAATGCCCGTCAGGGCCTTTATAAAGGTCCCCAGACCCTTCTACTGCCCCTCAGGAGCATTCTAAAGGCCCCCAGACCCTTCTAATGCCCCACAGGGCCTTTCTAAAGGTCCCCAGACCCTTCTAGAGCCCCTGAAGACCCTTCTAAAGGCCGCCAGACCCTTATAGAGCCCCTCAGGACCCTTCTAAGGACCCAGACCCTTCTAATTCCTTTCAGGGCTTTTATAAGGGCACCCAGACCCTTCTAATGCCCCTCAGGACCCTTATAAAGGCACCCAGACCCTTCTAGAGCCTCTCAGGACAGTTTTAAATGCCTCCAGACCATTCTAATGCCCCTCAGGACCCTTCTAAAGGCCCCCAGACCCTTCTAATGCCCCTCAGGGCCTTTCTAAAGGCCCCCATACCCTTCTAATGCCCCTCAGGTCTTTTTAAAAGGCACCCAGACCCTTCTAATGCCACTCAGGGCCTTTCTAAAGGCCGCGAGACCATTATACTCCCCCTGAGGGCCTTTAAAAAGGCCCCCAGACCCTTCTGGACCCCCTCAGGATGCTTCTAATAGCCCCCATACCCTTCTAGAGCCCCTCAGGGCCTTTCTAAAGGCCTCCACACCATTCTAATGACCATCAAAACCCATGTAAAGGCCCCTAGACCCTTCTAGATTGCCTCAGGACCAATCTAAAAGCCCCCAGACCCTTCTAATGCCTTTCAGGACCCTTATGAAGGCCACAAGACCCTTCTAATGCCCCTCAGGACCTTTCTAAAGGCCCTCAGACCCTTCTAGAGCCCGTCCGGACCCTTATAAAGGTCCCCAGACCCTTCTAGAGCCCGTCAGGACCCTTATAAAGGTCCCCAGACCCTTCTAGACCCCCTCATGACCATTCTAAAGGCCCCCAGACCCTTCTAATGCCCCTCAGGGCATTTCTAAAGTACCCCAGACACTTCTAGAACCTCTGAGGGCCTTTCTATATGACCCCAGACCCTTGTAATGCCACTCAGGGCCTTTCTAAAAGCAGCGAGACCCTTATAATCCCCCTGAGGGCCTTTAAAAAGGCCCCCATACCCTTCTGGACCCCCTCAGGACGCTTCTAATAGCCCCCAGACCCTTCTAGAGCCCCTCAGGGCCTTTCTAAAGGCCTCCACACCCTTCTAATGACCCTCAAGACCCATGTAAAGGCCCCTAGACCCTTCTAGATTGCCTCAGGACCCATCTAAAAGCCCCCAGACCCTTCTAATGCCTTTCAGGACCCTTATGAAGGCCTCAAGACCCTTCCAATGCCTCTCAGGGGATTTATAAAGGTTCCCAGACCCTTCTAGAGCCCGTCAGGACCCTTATAAAGGCCCCCAGACCATTCTAGAGCCCCTCAGGACACTTCTAAATGCCTGCAGACCATTCTAATGACCGTCAGGGTCTTATAAAGGTCCACAGACCCTTATACTGCCCCTGAGGAGCATTCTAAAGGCCCCCTGACCCTTCTAATGCCCCACAGGGCCTTTCTAAAGGTCCCCAGACCCTTTTAGAGCCCCTGAAGACCCTTCTAAAGGCCCCCAGACCCTTATAGAGCCCCTCAGGACCATTCTAAAGGTCCCGAGACCCTGCTAATTCCCCTCAGGGCTTTCATAAGGGCCCCCAGACCCTTCTAATGCCCCTCAGGACCCTTATGAAGGCACACAGACCCTTCTAGAGCCTCTCAGGACAGTTTTAAATGCCTCCAGACCCTTCTAGACCCCCTCAGGACCATTCTAAAGGCCCCCAGACCCTTCTAATGCCCCTCAGGGCCTTTCTAAAGGCCGCGAGACCCTTATAATCCCCCTGAGGGCCTTTAAAAAGGCCCCCAGACCCTTCTGGACCCCCTCAGGACGCATCTAATAGACCCGAGACCCTTCTAGAGCACCTCAGGCGGTTTCTAAAGGCCTCCACACCCTTCTAATGACCCTCAAGACCCATGTAAAGGCCCCCAGACCCTTCTAGATTGCCTCAGGACCCATCTAAAAGCCCCCAGACCCTTCTAATGCCTTTCAGGGCCTTTCTAAAGGCCTCCACACCCTTCTAATGACCCTCAAGACCCATGTAAAGGCCCCCAGACCCTTCTAGATTGCCTCAGGACCCATCTAAAAGCCCCCAGACCCTTCCAATACCTTTCAGGACCCTTATGAAGGCCACAAGACCCTTCTACTGCCCCTCAGGACCTTTCTAAAGGCCCTCAGACCCTTCTAATGCCCCTCAGGGCATTTATAAAGGTTCCCAGACCCTTCTAGAGCCCGTCAGGACACTTATAAAGGTCCCCAGACCCTTCTACTGCCCCTCAGGACCTTTCTAAAGGACCTCAGACCCTTCTAATACCCCACAGGGCCTTTCTAAAGGTCCCCAGACCCTTCTAGAGCCCCTGAAGACCCTTCTAAAGGCCCCCAGACCATTCTAATGCCCCACAGGGCCTTTCTAAAGGTCCCCAGACCCTTCTAGAGCCCCTCAAGACCCTTCTAAAGGCCCCAAGACCCTTATAGAGCCCCTCAGGACCATTCTAAAGGCCCCCATACCCTTCTAATGACCCTCAGGACATTTCTAAAGGCACCCAGACCCTTCTAATGCCACTCAGGGCCTTTCTAAATGCCGCGAGACCCTTATAATCCCCCTGAGGGCCATTAAAAAGGCCCCCAGACCCTTCTGGACCCCCTCAGGATGCTTCTAATAGCCCCCAGACCCTTCTAGAGCCCCTCAGGGCTTTTCTAAAGGCCTCCACACCCTTCTAATGACCCTCAAGACCCATGTAAAGGCCCCCAGACCCTTCTAGATTGCCTCAGGACCCATCTAAAAGGCCCCAGACCCTTCTAATGCCTTTCAGGGCCTTTCTAAAGGCCTCCACACCCTTCTAATGGCACTCAAGACCCATGTAAAGGCCCCTAGACCCTTCTAGATTGCCTCAGGACCCATCTAAAAGCCCCCAGACCCTTCTAATGCCTTTCAAGACCCTTATGAAGGCCACAAGACCCTTCTAATGCCCCTCAGGAGCATTCTAAAGGCCTCCAGACCCTTCTAATGCCCGACAGGGCCTTTCTAAATGTCCCCAAACACCTCTAGACCCCCTGAAGTCCCTTCTAAAGACCCCAGACCCTTATGGACCCCCTCAGGACGCTTCTAATAGCCCCCGGACCCTTCTAGAGCCCCTCAGGGCCTTTCTAAAGGCCTCCACACCCTTCTAATGACCCTCAAGACCCATGTAAAGGCCCCTAGACCCTTCTAGATTGCCTCAGGACCCATCTAAAAGCCCCCAGACCCTTCTAATGCCTTTCAGGACCATTATGAAGGCCACAAGACCCTTCTAATGCCCCTCAGGACCTTTCTAAAGGCCCTCAGACCCTTCTAATGCCCCTCAGGGGATATATAAAGGTTCCCAGACCCTTCTAGAGCCCGTCAGGACCCTTATAAAGGCCCCCAGACCATTCTAGAGCCCCTCAGGACACTTCTAAAGGCCTGCAGACCATTCTAATGACCGTCAGGGCCTTTCTAAAGGTCCACAGACCATTCTACTGCCCCTCAGGAGCATTCTAAAGGCCCCCAGACCCTTCTAATGCCCCACAGGGCCTTTCTAAAGGTACCCACACCCTTCTAGAGCCCCTGAAGACCCTTCTAAAGGCCCCCAGACCCTTATAGAGCCCCTCAGGACCCTTCTGAAGTCCTCCAGACCCTGCTAATTCTCCTCAGGGCTTTTATAAGGGCACCCAGACCCTTCTAATGCCCCTCAGGACCCTTATAAAGGCACCCAGACCCTTCTAGAGCCTCCCAGGACAGTTTTAAATGCCTCCAGACCCTTCTAGACCCCCTCAGGACCATTCTAAAGGTCCCCAGACCCTTCTAATGCCCCTCAGGGCCTTTCTAAAGGCCCCCATACCCTTGTAATGACCCTCAGGTCATTTCTAAAGGCACCCAGACCCTTCTAATGCCACTCAGGGCCTTTCTAAAGGCCGCGAGACCCTTATAATCCCCCTGAGGGCCTTTAAAAAGGCCCCCAGACCCTTCTGGACCCCCTCAGGACGCTTCTAATAGCCCCCAGACCCTTCTAGAGCCCTTCAGGGCCTTTCTAAAGGCCTCCACACCCTTCTAATGACCCTCAAGACCCATGTAAAGGCCCCCAGACCCTTCTAGATTGCCTGAGGACCCATCTAAAAGCCCCCAGACCCTTCTAATGCCTTTCAGGACCCTTATGAAGGCCACAAGACCCTTCTAATGCCCCTCAGGACCTTTCTAAAGGCCCTCAGACCCTTCTAATGCCCCTCAGGGCATTTATAAAGATTCCCAGACCCTTCTAGAACCCGTCAGGACACTTATAAAGGTCCCCAGACACTTCTACTGCCCCTCAGGAGCATTCTAAAGGCCCCCAGACCCTTCTAATGCCCCACAGGGCCTTTCTAAAGGTCCCCAGACCCTTCTAGAGCCCCTGAAGACCCTTCTAAAGGCCCCCAGACCCTTATAGAGCCCCTCAGGACCCTTCTAAAGGCCCCCAGACCCTGCTAATTCCCCTCAGGGCTTTTATAAGGGCACCCAGACCCTTCTAATGCCCCTCAGGACCCTTATAAAGGCACCCAGACCCTTCTAGAGCCTCTCAGGACAGTTTTAAATGCCTCCAGACCCTTCTAGACCCCCTCAGGACCATTCTAAAGGCCCCCAGACCCTTCTAATGCCCCTCAGGGCCTTTCTAAAGTACCCCAGACACTTCTAGAACCTCTCAGGGCCTTTCTATATGACCCCAGGCCCTTGTAATGCCACTCAGGGCCTTTCTAAAGGCCGCGAGACCCTTATAATCCCCCTGAGGGCCTTTAAAAAGGCCCCCAGACCCTTATGGACCCCCTCAGGACGCTTCTAATAGCACCCGGACCCTTCTAGAGCCCCTCAGGGCCTTTCTAAAGGCCTCCACACCCTTCTAATGACCCTCAAGACCCATGTAAAGGCCCCTAGACCCTTCTAGATTGCCTCAGGACCCATCTAAAAGCCCCCAGACCCTTCTAATGCCTTTCAGGACCCTTATGAAGGCCACAAGACCCTTCTAATGCCCCTCAGGACCTTTCTAAAGGCCCTCAGACCCTTCTAATGCCCCTCAGGGGATTTATAAAGGTTCCCAGACCCTTCAGGAGCCCGTCAGGACCCTTATAAAGGCCCCCAGACCATTCTAGAGCCCCTCAGGACACTTCTAAAGGCCTGCAGACCATTCTAATGACCGTCAGGGCCTTTCTAAAGGTCCACAGACCCTTCTACTGCCCCTCAGGAGCATTCTAAAGGCCCCCAGACCCTTCTAATGCCCCACAGGGCCTTTCTAAAGGTCCCCAGACCCCTCTAGAGCCCCTGAAGACCCTTCTAAAGGCCCCCAGACCCTTATAGAGCCCCTCAGGACCCTTCTAAAGGCCCCCAGACCCTGCTAATTCCCCTCAGGGCTTTTATAAGGGCACCCAGACCCTTCTAATGCCCCTCAGGACCCTTATAAAGGCACCCAGACCCTTCTAGAGCCTCTCAGGACAGTTTTAAATGCCTCCAGACCCTTCTAGACCCCCTCAGGACCATTCTAAAGGCCCCCAGACCCTTCTAATGCCCCTCAGGGCCTTTCTAAAGTACCCCAGACACTTCTAGAACCTCTCAGGGCCTTTCTATATGACCCCAGGCCCTTGTAATGCCACTCAGGGCCTTTCTAAAGGCCGCGAGACCCTTATAATTCCCCTTCAGGGCCTTTAAAAAGGCCCCCAGACCCTTCTGGACCCCCTCAGGACGCATCTAATAGCCCCGAGACCCTTCTAGAGCACCTCAGGCGGTTTCTAAAGGCCTCCACACCCTTCTAATGACCCTCAAGACCCATGTAAAGGCCCCCAGACCCTTCTAGATTGCCTCAGGACCCATCTAAAAGCCCCCAGACCCTTCTAATGCCTTTCAGGGCCTTTCTAAAGGCCTCCACACCCTTCTAATGACCCTCAAGACCCATGTAAAGGCCCCTAGACCCTTCTAGATTGCATCAGGACCCATCTAAAAGCCCCCAGACCCTTCTAATGCCTTTCAGGACCATTATGAAGGCCACAAGACCCTTCTAATGCCCCTCAGGACCTTTCTAAAGGCACTCAGACCCTTCTAATGCCCCTCAGGGGATATATAAAGGTTCCCAGACCCTTCTAGAGCCCGTCAGGACCCTTATAAAGGCCCCCAGACCATTCTAGAGCCCCTCAGGACACTTCTAAAGGCCCTCAGACCATTCTAATGACAGTCAGGGCCTATCTAAAGGTCCACAGACCATTCTACTGCCCCTAAGGAGCATTCTAAAGGCCCCCAGACCCTTCTAATGCCCCACAGGGCCTTTCTAAAGGTCCCCAGACCCTTCTAGAGCCCCTGAAGACCCTTCTAAAGGCCCCCAGACCCTTATAGAGCCCCTCAGGACCCTTCTGAAGTCCTCCAGACCCTGCTAATTCCCCTCAGGGCTTTTATAAGGGCACCCAGACCCTTCTAATGCTCCTCAGGACCCTTATAAAGGCACCCAGACCCTTCTAGAGCCTCTCAGGACAGTTTTAAATGCCTCCAGACCCTTCTAGACCCCCTCAGGACCATTCTAAAGGCCCCCAGACCCTTCTAATGCCCCACAGGGCCTTTCTAAAGGTCCCCAGACCCTTCTAGAGCCCCTGAAGACCCTTCTAAAGGCCCCCAGACCCTTATAGAGCCCCTCAGGACCATTCTAAAGGTCCCGAGACCCTGCTAATTCCCCTCAGGGCTTTCATAAGGGCCCCCAGACCCTTCTAATGCCCCTCAGGACGCTTATAAAGGCACACAGACCCTTCTAGAGCCTCTCAGGACAGTTTTAAATGCCTCCAGACCCTTCTAGACCACCTCAGGACCATTCTAAAGGCCCCCAGACCCTTCTAATGCCACTCAGGGCCTTTCTAAAGGCCGCGAGACCCTTATAATCCCCCTGAGGGCCTTTAAAAAGGCCCCCAGACCCTTCTGGACCCCCTCAGGACGCATCTAATAGCCCCGAGACCCTTCTAGAGCACCTCAGGCGGTTTCTAAAGGCCTCCACACCCTTCTAATGACCCTCAAGACCCATGTAAAGGCCCCCAGACCCTTCTAGATTGCCTCAGGACCCATCTAAAAGCACCCAGACCCTTCTAATGCCTTTCAGGGCCTTTCTAAAGGCCTCCACACCCTTCTAATGACACTCAAGACCCATGTAAAGGCCCCCAGACCCTTCTAGATTGCCTCAGGACCCATCTAAAAGCCCCCAGACCCTTCCAATACCTTTCAGGACCCTTATGAAGGCCACAAGACCTTTCTACTGCCCCTCAGGACCTTTCTAAAGGCGCTCAGACCATTCTAATGCCCCTCAGGGCATTTATAAAGGTTCCCAGACCCTTCTAGAGCCCGTCAGGACCCTTATAAAGGCCCCCAGACCCTTCTACTGCCCCTCAGGAGCATTCTAAAGGCCCCCAGACCCTTCTAATGCCCGACAGGGCCTTTCTAAAGGTCCCCAGACCACTCTAGAGCCCCTGAAGACCCTTCTAAAGGCCCCCAGACCCTTTTAGAGCCCCTCAGGGCCCTTCTAAAGTCCCCCAGACTCTTCTAATGACTCTCAGGGCCTTTCTAAATACCCCAGACACTTCTAGAACCTCTCAGGGCCTTTCTATATGACCCCAGGCCCTTGTAATGCCACTCAGGGCCTTTCTAAAGGCCGCGAGACCCTTATAATCCCCCTGAGGTCCTTTAAAAAGGCCCCCAGACCCTTATGGACCCCCTCAGGACGCTTCTAATAGCCCCCGGACCCTTCTAGAGCCCCTCAGGGCCTTTCTAAAGGCCTCCACACCCTTCTAATGACCCTCAAGACCCATGTAAAGGCCCCTAGACCCTTCTAGATTGCCTCAGGACCCATCTAAAAGCCCCCAGACCCTTCTAATGCCCGTCAGGACCCTTATAAAGGCCCCCAGACCATTCCAGAGCCCCTCAGGACACTTCTAAAGGCCTGCAGACCATTCTAATGACCGTCAGGGCCTTTCTAAAGGTCCACAGACCCTTCTAGAGCCCCTGAAGACCCTTCTAAAGGCCCCCAGACCCTTATAGAGCCCCTCAGGACCATTCTAAAGGTCCCGAGACCCTGCTAATTCCCCTCAGGGCTTTCATAAGGGCCCCCAGACCCTTCTAATGCCCCTCAGGACCCTTATAAAGGCACACAGACCCTTCTAGAGCCTCTCAGGACAGTTTTAAATGCCTCCAGACCCTTCTAGACCCCCTCAGGACCATTCTAAAGGCCCCCAGACCTTTCTAATGCCCCTCAGGGCCTTTCTAAAGGCCCCCAGACCCTTGTAATGACCCTCAAGTAATTTCTAAAGGCCCCCAGACCCTTCTAATGCCCCTCAGGGCCTTTCTAAAGGCCGCGAGACCCTTATAATCCCCCTGAGGGCCTTTAAAAAGGCCCCCAGACCCTTCTGGACCCCCTCAGGACGCATCTAATAGACCCGAGACCCTTCTAGAGCACCTCAGGCGGTTTCTAAAGGCCTCCACACCCTTCTAATGACCCTCAAGACCCATGTAAAGGCCCCCAGACCCTTCTAGATTGCCTCAGGACCCATCTAAAAGCCCCCAGACCCTTCTAATGCCTTTCAGGGCCTTTCTAAAGGCCTCCACATCCTTCTAATGACCCTCAAGACCCATGTAAAGGCCCCCAGACCCTTCTAGATTGCCTCAGGACCCATCTAAAAGCCCCCAGACCCTTCCAATACCTTTCAGGACCCTTATGAAGGCCACAAGACCCTTCTACTGCCCCTCAGGACCTTTCTAAAGGCCCTCAGACCCTTCTAATGCCCCTCAGGGCATTTATAAAGGTTCCCAGACCCTTCTAGAGCCCGTCAGGACACTTATAAAGGTCCCCAGAACCTTCTACTGCCCCTCAGGAGCATTCTAAAGGACCTCAGACCCTTCTAATACCCCACAGGGCCTTTCTAAAGGTCCCCAGACCCTTCTAGAGCCCCTGAAGACCCTTCTAAAGGCCCCCAGACCATTCTAATGCCCCACAGGGCCTTTCTAAAGGTCCCCAGACCCTTCTAGAGCCCCTCAAGACCCTTCTAAAGGCCCCAAGACCCTTATAGAGCCCCTCAGGACCATTCTAAAGGCCCCCATACCCTTCTATTGACCCTCAGGACATTTCTAAAGGCACCCAGACCCTTCTAATGCCACTCAGGGCCTTTCTAAATGCCGCGAGACCCTTATAATCCCCCTGAGGGCCATTAAAAAGGCCCCCAGACCCTTCTGGACCCCCTCAGGATGCTTCTAATAGCCCCCAGACCCTTCTAGAGCCCCTCAGGGCTTTTCTAAAGGCCTCCACACCCTTCTAATTACACTCAAGACCCATGTAAAGGCCCCCAGACCCTTCTAGATTGCCTCAGGACCCATCTAAAAGGCCCCAGACCCTTCTAATGCCTTTCAGGGCCTTTCTAAAGGCCTCCACACCCTTCTAATGGCACTCAAGACCCATGTAAAGGCCCCTAGACCTTTCTAGATTGCCTCAGGACCCATCTAAAAGCCCCCAGACCCTTCTAATGCCTTTCAGGACCCTTATGAAGGCCACAAGACCCTTCTAATGCCCCTCAGGAGCATTCTAAAGGCCTCCAGACCCTTCTAATGCCCGACAGGGCCTTTCTAAATGTCCCCAAACACCTCTAGACCCCCTGAAGTCCCTTCTAAAGACCCCAGACCCTTATGGACCCCCTCAGGACGCTACTAATAGCCCCCGGACCCTTCTAGAGCCCCTCAGGGCCTTTCTAAAGGCCTCCACACCCTTCTAATGACCCTCAAGACCCATGTAAAGGCCCCTAGACCCTTCTAGATTGCCTCAGGACCCATCTAAAAGCCCCCAGACCCTTCTAATGCCTTTCAGGACCATTATGAAGGCCACAAGACCCTTCTAATGCCCCTCAGGACCTTTCTAAAGGCCCTCAGACCCTTCTAATGCCCCTCAGGGGATATATAAAGGTTCCCAGACCCTTCTAGAGCCCGTCAGGACCCTTATAAAGGCCCCCAGACCATTCTAGAGCCCCTCAGGACACTTCTAAAGGCCTGCAGACCATTCTAATGACCATCAGGGCCTTTCTAAAGGTCCACAGACCATTCTACTGCCCCTCAGGAGCATTCTAAAGGCCCCCAGACCCTTCTAATGCCCCACAGGGCCTTTCTAAAGGTACCCACACCCTTCTAGAGCCCCTGAAGACCCTTCTAAAGGCCCCCAGACCCTTATAGAGCCCCTCAGGACCCTTCTGAAGTCCTCCAGACCCTGCTAATTCTCCTCAGGGCTTTTATAAGGGCACCCAGACCCTTCTAATGCCCCTCAGGACCCTTATAAAGGCACCCAGACCCTTCTAGAGCCTCCCAGGACAGTTTTAAATGCCTCCAGACCCTTCTAGACCCCCTCAGGACCATTCTAAAGGTCCCCAGACCCTTCTAATGCCCCTCAGGGCCTTTCTAAAGGCCCCCATACCCTTGTAATGACCCTCAGGTCATTTCTAAAGGCACCCAGACCCTTCTAATGCCACTCAGGGCCTTTCTAAAGGCCGCGAGACCCTTATAATCCCCCTGAGGGCCTTTAAAAAGGCCCCCAGACCCTTCTGGACCCCCTCAGGACGCTTCTAATAGCCCCCAGACCCTTCTAGAGCCCTTCAGGGCCTTTCTAAAGGCCTCCACACCCTTCTAATGACCCTCAAGACCCATGTAAAGGCCCCCAGACCCTTCTAGATTGCCTCAGGACCCATCTAAAAGCCCCCAGACCCTTCTAATGCCTTTCAGGACCCTTATGAAGGCCACAAGACCCTTCTAATGCCCCTCAGGACCTTTCTAAAGGCCCTCAGACCCTTCTAATGCCCCTCAGGGCATTTATAAAGATTCCCAGACCCTTCTAGAACCCGTCAGGACACTTATAAAGGTCCCCAGACCCTTCTACTGCCCCTCAGGAGCATTCTAAAGGCCCCCAGACCCTTCTAATGCCCCACAGGGCCTTTCTAAAGGTCCCCAGACCCTTCTAGAGCCCCTGAAGACCCTTCTAAAGGCCCCCAGACCCTTATAGAGCCCCTCAGGACCCTTCTAAAGGCCCCCAGACCCTGCTAATTCCCCTCAGGGCTTTTATAAGGGCACCCAGACCCTTCTAATGCCCCTCAGGACCCTTATAAAGGCACCCAGACCCTTCTAGAGCCTCTCAGGACAGTTTTAAATGCCTCCAGACCCTTCTAGACCCCCTCAGGACCATTCTAAAGGCCCCCAGACCCTTCTAATGCCCCTCAGGGCCTTTCTAAAGTACCCCAGACACTTCTAGAACCTCTCAGGGCCTTTCTATATGACCCCAGGCCCTTGTAATGCCACTCAGGGCCTTTCTAAAGGCCGCGAGACCCTTATAATCCCCCTGAGGGCCTTTAAAAAGGCCCCCAGACCCTTATGGACCCCCTCAGGACGCTTCTAATAGCACCCGGACCCTTCTAGAGCCCCTCAGGGCCTTTCTAAAGGCCTCCACACCCTTCTAATGACCCTCAAGACCCATGTAAAGGCCCCTAGACCCTTCTAGATTGCCTCAGGACCCATCTAAAAGCCCCCAGACCCTTCTAATGAATTTCAGGACCCTTATGAAGGCCACAAGACCCTTCTAATGCCCCTCAGGACCTTTCTAAAGGCCCTCAGACCCTTCTAATGCCCCTCAGGGGATTTATAAAGGTTCCCAGACCCTTCAGGAGCCCGTCAGGACCCTTATAAAGGCCCCCAGACCATTCTAGAGCCCCTCAGGACACTTCTAAAGGCCTGCAGACCATTCTAATGACCGTCAGGGCCTTTCTAAAGGTCCACAGACCCTTCTACTGCCCCTCAGGAGCATTCTAAAGGCCCCCAGACCCTTCTAATGCCCCACAGGGCCTTTCTAAAGGTCCCCAAACCCCTCTAGAGCCCCTGAAGACCCTTCTAAAGGCCCCCAGACCCTTATAGAGCCCCTCAGGACCCTTCTAAAGGCCCCCAGACCCTGCTAATTCCCCTCAGGGCTTTTATAAGGGCACCCAGACCCTTCTAATGCCCCTCAGGACCCTTATAAAGGCACCCAGACCCTTCTAGAGCCTCTCAGGACAGTTTTAAATGCCTCCAGACCCTTCTAGACCCCCTCAGGACCATTCTAAAGGCCCCCAGACCCTTCTAATGCCCCTCAGGGCCTTTCTAAAGTACCCCAGACACTTCTAGAACCTCTCAGGGCCTTTCTATATGACCCCAGGCCCTTGTAATGCCACTCAGGGCCTTTCTAAAGGCCGCGAGACCCTTATAATTCCCCTTGACGGCCTTTAAAAAGGCCCCCAGACCCTTCTGGACCCCCTCAGGACGCATCTAATAGCCCCGAGACCCTTCTAGAGCACCTCAGGCGGTTTCTAAAGGCCTCCACACCCTTCTAATGACCCTCAAGACCCATGTAAAGGCCCCCAGACCCTTCTAGATTGCCTCAGGACCCATCTAAAAGCCCCCAGACCCTTCTAATGCCTTTCAGGGCCTTTCTAAAGGCCTCCACACCCTTCTAATGACCCTCAAGACCCATGTAAAGGCCCCTAGACCCTTCTAGATTGCATCAGGACCCATCTAAAAGCCCCCAGACCCTTCTAATGCCTTTCAGGACCATTATGAAGGCCACAAGACCCTTCTAATGCCCCTCAGGACCTTTCTAAAGGCACTCAGACCCTTCTAATGCCCCTCAGGGGATATATAAAGGTTCCCAGACCCTTCTAGAGCCCGTCAGGACCCTTATAAAGGCCCCCAGACCATTCTAGAGCCCCTCAGGACACTTCTAAAGGCCCTCAGACCATTCTAATGACAGTCAGGGCCTATCTAAAGGTCCACAGACCATTCTACTGCCCCTAAGGAGCATTCTAAAGGCCCACAGACCCTTCTAATGCCCCACAGGGCCTTTCTAAAGGTCCCCAGACCCTTCTAGAGCCCCTGAAGACCCTTCTAAAGGCCCCCAGACCCTTATAGAGCCCCTCAGGACCCTTCTGAAGTCCTCCAGACCCTGCTAATTCCCCTCAGGGCTTTTATAAGGGCACCCAGACCCTTCTAATGCTCCTCAGGACCCTTATAAAGGCACCCAGACCCTTCTAGAGCCTCTCAGGACAGTTTTAAATGCCTCCAGACCCTTCTAGACCCCCTCAGGACCATTCTAAAGGCCCCCAGACCCTTCTAATGCCCCACAGGGCCTTTCTAAAGGTCCCCAGACCCTTCTAGAGCCCCTGAAGACCCTTCTAAAGGCCCCCAGACCCTTATAGAGCCCCTCAGGACCATTCTAAAGGTCCCGAGACCCTGCTAATTCCCCTCAGGGCTTTCATAAGGGCCCCCAGACCCTTCTAATGCCCCTCAGGACGCTTATAAAGGCACACAGACCCTTCTAGAGCCTCTCAGGACAGTTTTAAATGCCTCCAGACCCTTCTAGACCACCTCAGGACCATTCTAAAGGCCCCCAGACCCTTTCAATGCCACTCAGGGCCTTTCTAAAGGCCGCGAGACCCTTATAATCCCCCTGAGGGCCTTTAAAAAGGCCCCCAGACCCTTCTGGACCCCCTCAGGACGCATCTAATAGCCCCGAGACCCTTCTAGAGCACCTCAGGCGGTTTCTAAAGGCCTCCACACCCTTCTAATGACCCTCAAGACCCATGTAAAGGCCCCCAGACCCTTCTAGATTGCCTCAGGACCCATCTAAAAGCACCCAGACCCTTCTAATGCCTTTCAGGGCCTTTCTAAAGGCCTCCACACCCTTCTAATGACACTCAAGACCCATGTAAAGGCCCCCAGACCCTTCTAGATTGCCTCAGGACCCATCTAAAAGCCCCCAGACCCTTCCAATACCTTTCAGGACCCTTATGAAGGCCACAAGACCTTTCTACTGCCCCTCAGGACCTTTCTAAAGGCGCTCAGACCATTCTAATGCCCCTCAGGGCATTTATAAAGGTTCCCAGACCCTTCTAGAGCCCGTCAGGACCCTTATAAAGGCCCCCAGACCCTTCTACTGCCCCTCAGGAGCATTCTAAAGGCCCCCAGACCCTTCTAATGCCCGACAGGGCCTTTCTAAAGGTCCCCAGACCCCTCTAGAGCCCCTGAAGACCCTTCTAAAGGCCCCCAGACCCTTTTAGAGCCCCTCAGGGCCCTTCTAAAGTCCCCCAGACCCTTCTAATGACTCTCAGGGCCTTTCTAAATACCCCAGACACTTCTAGAACCTCTCAGGGCCTTTCTATATGACCCCAGGCCCTTGTAATGCCACTCAGGGCCTTTCTAAAGGCCGCGAGACCCTTATAATCCCCCTGAGGTCCTTTAAAAAGGCCCCCAGACCCTTATGGACCCCCTCAGGACGCTTCTAATAGCCCCCGGACCCTTCTAGAGCCCCTCAGGGCCTTTCTAAAGGCCTCCACACCCTTCTAATGACCCTCAAGACCCATGTAAAGGCCCCTAGACCCTTCTAGATTGCCTCAGGACCCATCTAAAAGCCCCCAGACCCTTCTAATGCCCGTCAGGACCCTTATAAAGGCCCCCAGACCATTCCAGAGCCCCTCAGGACACTTCTAAAGGCCTGCAGACCATTCTAATGACCGTCAGGGCCTTTCTAAAGGTCCACAGACCCTTCTAGAGCCCCTGAAGACCCTTCTAAAGGCCCCCAGACCCTTATAGAGCCCCTCAGGACCCTTCTAAAGGCCCCCAGACCCTTCTAATGCCCCACAGGGCCTTTCTAAAGGTCCCCAGACCCTTCTAGAGCCCCTGAAGACCCTTCTAAAGGCCCCCAGACCCTTATAGAGCCCCTCAGGACCCTTCTGAAGTCCCCCAGACCCTGCTAATTCTCCTCAGGGCTTTTATAAGGGCACCCAGACCCTTCTAATGCCCCTCAGGACCCTTATAAAGGCACCCAGACCCTTCTAGAGCCTCTCAGGACAGTTTTAAATGCCTCCAGACCCTTCTAGACCCCCTCAGGACCATTCTAAAGGCCCCCAGACCCTTCTAATGCCCCTCAGGGCCTTTCTAAAGGCCCCCATACCCTTCTAATGCCCCTCAGGTCATTTCTAAAGGCACCCAGACCCTTCTAATGCCACTCAGGGCCTTTCTAAAGGCCGCGAGACCCTTATAATCCCCCTGAGGGCCTTTAAAAAGGCCCCCAGACCCTTCTGGACCCCCTCAGGACGCTTCTAATAGCCCCCAGACCCTTCTAGAGCCCTTCAGGGCCTTTCTAAAGGCCTCCACACCCTTCTAATGACCCTCAAGACCCATGTAAAGGCCCCCAGACCATACTAGATTGCCTGAGGACCCATCTAAAAGCCCCCAGACCCTTCTAATGCCTTTCAGGGCTTTTCTAAAGGCCTCCACACCCTTCTAATGACCCTCAAGACCCATGTAAAGGCCCCTAGACCCTTCCAGATTGCCTCAGGACCCATCTAAAAGCCCCCAGACCCTTCTAATGCCTTTCAGGACCCTTATGAAGGCCACAAGACCCTTCTAATGCCCCTCAGGACCTTTCTAAAGGCCCTCAGACCCTTCTATAGCCCGTCAGGACCCTTATAAAGGTCCCCAGACCCTTCTAGAGCCCGTCAGGAACCTTATAAAGGTATCCAGACCCTTCTACTGCCCATCAGGAGCATTCTAAAGGCCCCCAGACCCTTCTAATGACCCACAGGGCCTTTCTAAAGGTCCCCAGACCCCTCTAGAACCCCTGAAGACCCTTCTAAAGGCCCCCAGACCCTTATAGAGCCCCTCAGGACCCTTCTAAAGTCCCCCAGACCCTGCTAATTCCCCTCAGGGCTTTTATAAGGGCACCCAGACCGTTCTAATGCTCCTCAGGACCCTTATAAAGGCACCCAGACCCTTCTAGAGCCTCTCAGGACAGTTTTAAATGCTTCCAGACCCTTCTAGACCCCCTCAGGACCATTCTAAAGGCCCCCAGACCCTTATAGAGCCCCTCAGGACCCTTCTAAAGTCCCCCAGACCCTTCTAATGCCTCTCAGGGCTTTTCTAAATACCCCAGACACTTCTAGAACATCTCAGGGCCTTTCTATATGACCCCAGGCCCTTGTAATGCCACTCAGGGCCTTTCTAAAGGCCGCGAGACCCTTATAATCCCCCTGAGGGCCTTTAAAAAGGCCCCCAGACCCTTATGGACCCCCTCAGGACGCTTCTAATAGCACCCGGACCCTTCTAGAGCCCCTCAGGGCCTTTCTAAAGGCCTCCACACCCTTCTAATGACCCTCAAGACCCATGTAAAGGCCCCTAGACCCTTCTAGATTGCCTCAGGACCCATCTAAAAGCCCCCAGACCCTTCTAATGCCTTTCAGGACCCTTATGAAGGCCACAAGACCCTTCTAATGCCCCTCAGGACCTTTCTAAAGGCCCTCAGACCCTTCTAATGCCCCTCAGGGGATTTATAAAGGTTCCCAGACCCTTCAGGAGCCCGTCAGGACCCTTATAAAGGCCCCCAGACCATTCTAGAGCCCCTCAGGACACTTCTAAAGGCCTGCAGACCATTCTAATGACCGTCAGGGCCTTTCTAAAGGTCCACAGACCCTTCTACTGCCCCTCAGGAGCATTCTAAAAGCCCCCAGACCCTTCTAATGCCCCACAGGGCCTTTCTAAAGGTCCCCAGACCCCTCTAGAGCCCCTGAAGACCCTTCTAAAGGCCCCCAGACCCTTATAGAGCCCCTCAGGACCCTTCTAAAGGCCCCCAGACCCTGCTAATTCCCCTCAGGGCTTTTATAAGGGCACCCAGACCCTTCTAATGCCCCTCAGGACCCTTATAAAGGCACCCAGACCCTTCTAGAGCCTCTCAGGACAGTTTTAAATGCCTCCAGACCCTTCTAGACCCCCTCAGGACCATTCTAAAGGCCCCCAGACCCTTCTAATGCCCCTCAGGGCCTTTCTAAAGTACCCCAGACACTTCTAGAACCTCTCAGGGCCTTTCTATATGACCCCAGGCCCTTGTAATGCCACTCAGGGCCTTTCTAAAGGCCGCGAGACCCTTATAATTCCCCTTGAGGGCCTTTAAAAAGTCCCCCAGACCCTTCTGGACCCTCTCAGGACGATTCTAATAGCCCCCAGACCCTTCTAGAGCCCCTCAGGGCCTTTCTAAAGGCCTCCACACCCTTCTAATGACCCTCAAGACCCATGTAAAGGCCCCCAGACCCTTCTAGATTGCCTCAGGACCCATCTAAAAGCCCCCAGACCCTTCTAATGCCTTTCAGGGCCTTTCTAAAGGCCTCCACACCCTTCTAATGACCCTCAAGACCCATGTAAAGGCCCCTAGACCCTTCTAGATTGCATCAGGACCCATCTAAAATCCCCCAGACCCTTCTAATGCCTTTCAGGACCATTATGAAGGCCACAAGACTCTTCTAATGCCCCTCAGGACCTTTCTAAAGGCACTCAGACCCTTCTAATGCCCCTCAGGGGATATATAAAGGTTCCCAGACCCTTCTAGAGCCCGTCAGGACCCTTATAAAGGCCCCCAGACCATTCTAGAGCCCCTCAGAACACTTCTAAAGGCCTGCAGACCATTCTAATGACAGTCAGGGCCTTTCTAAAGGTCCACAGACCATTCTACTGCCCCTAAGGAGCATTCTAAAGGCCCCCAGACCCTTCTAATGCCCCACAGGGCCTTTCTAAAGGTCCCCAGACCCTTCTAGAGCCCCTGAAGACCCTTCTAAAGGCCCCCAGACCCTTATAGAGCCCCTCAGGACCCTTCTGAAGTCCTCCAGACCCTGCTAATTCCCCTCAGGGCTTTTATAAGGGCACCCAGACCCTTCTAATGCTCCTCAGGACCCTTATAAAGGCACCCAGACCCTTCTAGAGCCTCTCAGGACAGTTTTAAATGCCTCCAGACCCTTCTAGACCCCCTCAGGACCATTCTAAAGGCCCCCAGACCCTTCTAATGCCCCACAGGGCCTTTCTAAAGGTCCCCAGACCGTTCTAGAGCCCCTGAAGACCCTTCTAAAGGCCCCCAGACCCTTATAGAGCCCCTCAGGACCATTCTAATGGTCCCGAGACCCTGCTAATTCCCCTCAGGGCTTTCATAAGGGCCCCCAGACCCTTCTAATGCCCCTCAGGACCCTTATAAAGGCACACAGACCCTTCTAGAGCTTCTCAGGACAGTTTTAAATGCCTCCAGACCCTTCTAGACCACCTCAGGACCATTCTAAAGGCCCCCAGACCCTTCTAATGCCACTCAGGGCCTTTCTAAAGGCCGCGAGACCCTTATAATCCCCCTGAGGGCCTTTAAAAAGGCCCCCAGACCCTTCTGGACCCCCTCAGGACGCATCTAATAGCCCCGAGACCCTTCTAGAGCACCTTAGGCGGTTTCTAAAGGCCTCCACACCCTTCTAATGACCCTCAAGACCCATGTAAAGGCCCCCAGACCCTTCTAGATTGCCTCAGGACCCATCTAAAAGCACCCAGACCCTTCTAATGCCTTTCAGGGCCTTTCTAAAGGCCTCCACACCCTTCTAATGACACTCAAGACCCATGTAAAGGCCCCCAGACCCTTCTAGATTGCCTCAGGACCCATCTAAAAGCCCCCAGACCCTTCCAATACATTTCAGGACCCTTATGAAGGCCACAAGACCTTTCTACTGCCCCTCAGGACCTTTCTAAAGGCGCTCAGACCATTCTAATGCCCCTCAGGGCATTTATAAAGGTTCCCAGACCCTTCTAGAGCCCGTCAGGACCCTTATAAAGGCCCCCAGACCCTTCTACTGCCCCTCAGGAGCATTCTAAAGGCCCCCAGACCCTTCTAATGCCCGACAGGGCCTTTCTAAATGTCCCCAGACACCTCTAGACCCCCTGAAGTCCCTTCTAAAGGCCTCTAGACCCTTCTAGACCCCCTCAGGACCCTTCTAAAGTCCCCCAGACCCTTCTAATGACTCTCAGGGCCTTTCTAAATACCCCAGACACTTCTAGAACCTCTCAGGGCCTTTCTATATGACCCCAGGCCCTTGTAATGCCACTCAGGGCCTTTCTAAAGGCCGCGAGACCCTTATAATCCCCCTGAGGTCCTTTAAAAAGGCCCCCAGACCCTTATGGACCCCCTCAGGACGCTTCTAATAGCCCCCGGACCCTTCTAGAGCCCCTCAGGGCCTTTCTAAAGGCCTCCACACCCTTCTAATGACCCTCAAGACCCATGTAAAGGCCCCTAGACCCTTCTAGATTGCCTCAGGACCCATCTAAAAGCCCCCAGACCCTTCTAATGCCCGTCAGGACCCTTATAAAGGCCCCCAGACCATTCCAGAGCCCCTCAGGACACTTCTAAAGGCCTGCAGACCATTCTAATGACCGTCAGGGCCTTTCTAAAGGTCCACAGACCCTTCTAGAGCCCCTGAAGACCCTTCTAAAGGCCCCCAGACCCTTATAGAGCCCCTCAGGACCCTTCTAAAGGCCCCCAGACCCTTCTAATGCCCCACAGGGCCTTTCTAAAGGTCCCCAGACCCTTCTAGAGCCCCTGAAGACCCTTCTAAAGGCCCCCAGACCCTTATAGAGCCCCTCAGGACCCTTCTGAAGTCCCCCAGACCCTGCTAATTCTCCTCAGGGCTTTTATAAGGGCACCCAGACCCTTCTAATGCCCCTCAGGACCCTTATAAAGGCACCCAGACCCTTCTAGAGCCTCTCAGGACAGTTTTAAATGCCTCCAGACCCTTCTAGACCCCCTCAGGACCATTCTAAAGGCCCCCAGACCCTTCTAATGCCCCTCAGGGCCTTTCTAAAGGCCCCCAGACCCTTCTAATGCCCCTCAGGTCATTTCTAAAGGCACCCAGACCCTTCTAATGCCACTCAGGGCCTTTCTAAAGGCCGCGAGACCCTTATAATCCCCCTGAGGGCCTTTAAAAAGGCCCCCAGACCCTTCTGGACCCCCTCAGGACGCTTCTAATAGCCCCCAGACCCTTCTAGAGCCCTTCAGGGCCTTTCTAAAGGCCTCCACACCCTTCTAATGACCCTCAAGACCCATGTAAAGGCCCCCAGACCATACTAGATTGCCTGAGGACCCATCTAAAAGCCCCCAGACCCTTCTAATGCCTTTCAGGGCTTTTCTAAAGGCCTCCACACCCTTCTAATGACCCTCAAGACCCATGTAAAGGCCCCCAGACCCTTCCAGATTGCCTCAGGACCCATCTAAAAGCCCCCAGACCCTTCTAATGCCTTTCAGGACCCTTATGAAGGCCACAAGACCCTTCTAATGCCCCTCAGGACCTTTCTAAAGGCCCTCAGACCCTTCTAGAGCCCGTCAGGACCCTTATAAAGGTCCCCAGACCCTTCTAGAGCCCGTCAGGACCCTTATAAAGGTATCCAGACCCTTCTACTGCCCCTCAGGAGCATTCTAAAGGCCCCCAGACCCTTCTAATGCCCCACAGGGCCTTTCTAAAGGTCCCCAGACCCCTCTAGAGCCCCTGAAGACCCTTCTAAAGGCCCCCAGACCCTTATAGAGCCCCTCAGGACCCTTCTAAAGGCCCCCAGACCCTGCTAATTCCCCTCAGGGCTTTTATAAGGGCACCCAGACCCTTCTAATGCCCCTCAGGACCCTTATAAAGGCACCCAGACCCTTCTAGAGCCTCTCAGGACAGTTTTAAATGCCTCCAGACCCTTCTAGACCCCCTCAGGACCATTCTAAAGGCCCCCAGACCCTTCTAATGCCCCTCTGGGCCTTTCTAAAGTACCCCAGACACTTCTAGAACCTCTCAGGGCCTTTCTATATGACCCCAGGCCCTTGTAATGCCACTCAGGGCCTTTCTAAAGGCCGCGAGACCCTTATAATTCCCCTTGAGGGCCTTTAAAAAGTCCCCCAGACCCTTCTGGACCCTCTCAGGACGATTCTAATAGCCCCCAGACCCTTCTAGAGCCCCTCAGGGCCTTTCTAAAGGCCTCCACACCCTTCTAATGACCCTCAAGACCCATGTAAAGGCCCCCAGACCCTTCTAGATTGCCTCAGGACCCATCTAAAAGCCCCCAGACCCTTCTAATGCCTTTCAGGGCCTTTCTAAAGGCCTCCACACCCTTCTAATGACCCTCAAGACCCATGTAAAGGCCCCTAGACCCTTCTAGATTGCATCAGGACCCATCTAAAAGCCCCCAGACCCTTCTAATGCCTTTCAGGACCATTATGAAGGCCACAAGACCCTTCTAATGCCCCTCAGGACCTTTCTAAAGGCACTCAGACCCTTCTAATGCCCCTCAGGGGATATATAAAGGTTCCCAGACCCTTCTAGAGCCCGTCAGGACCCTTATAAAGGCCCCCAGACCATTCTAGAGCCCCTCAGGACACTTCTAAAGGCCTGCAGACCATTCTAATGACAGTCAGGGCCTTTCTAAAGGTCCACAGACCATTCTACTGCCCCTAAGGAGCATTCTAAAGGCCCCCAGACCCTTCTAATGCCCCACAGGGCCTTTCTAAAGGTCCCCAGACCCTTCTAGAGCCCCTGAAGACCCTTCTAAAGGCCCCCAGACCCTTATAGAGCCCCTCAGGACCCTTCTGAAGTCCTCCAGACCCTGCTAATTCCCCTCAGGGCTTTTATAAGGGCACCCAGACCCTTCTAATGCTCCTCAGGACCCTTATAAAGGCACCCAGACCCTTCTAGAGCCTCTCAGGACAGTTTTAAATGACTCCAGACCCTTCTAGACCCCCTCAGGACCATTCTAAAGGCCCCCAGACCCTTCTAATGCCCCACAGGGCCTTTCTAAAGGTCCCCAGACCCTTCTAGAGCCCCTGAAGACCCTTCTAAAGGCCCCCAGACCCTTATAGAGCCCCTCAGGACCATTCTAAAGGTCCCGAGACCCTGCTAATTCCCCTCAGGGCTTTCATAAGGGCCCCCAGACCCTTCTAATGCCCCTCAGGACCCTTATAAAGGCACACAGACCCTTCTAGAGCCTCTCAGGACAGTTTTAAATGCCTCCAGACCCTTCTAGACCACCTCAGGACCATTCTAAAGGCCCCCAGACCCTTCTAATGCCACTCAGGGCCTTTCTAAAGGCCGCGAGACCCTTATAATCCCCCTGAGGGCCTTTAAAAAGGCCCCCAGACCCTTCTGGACCCCCTCAGGACGCATCTAATAGCCCCGAGACCCTTCTAGAGCACCTCAGGCGGTTTCTAAAGGCCTCCACACCCTTCTAATGACCCTCAAGACCCATGTAAAGGCCCCCAGACCCTTCTAGATTGCCTCAGGACCCATCTAAAAGCACCCAGACCCTTCTAATGCCTTTCAGGGCCTTTCTAAAGGCCTCCACACCCTTCTAATGACACTCAAGACCCATGTAAAGGCCCCCAGACCCTTCTAGATTGCCTCAGGACCCATCTAAAAGCCCCCAGACCCTTCCAATACCTTTCAGGACCCTTATGAAGGCCACAAGACCTTTCTACTGCCCCTCAGGACCTTTCTAAAGGCGCTCAGACCATTCTAATGCCCCTCAGGGCATTTATAAAGGTTCCCAGACCCTTCTAGAGCCCGTCAGGACCCTTATAAAGGCCCCCAGACCCTTCTACTGCCCCTCAGGAGCATTCTAAAGGCCCCCAGACCCTTCTAATGCCCGACAGGGCCTTTCTAAATGTCCCCAGACACCTCTAGACCCCCTGAAGTCCCTTCTAAAGGCCCCCAGACCCTTTTAGAGCCCCTCAGGACCCTTCTAAAGTCCCCCAGACCCTTCTAATGACTCTCAGGGCCTTTCTAAATACCCCAGACACTTCTAGAACCTCTCAGGGCCTTTCTATATGACCCCAGGCCCTTGTAATGCCACTCAGGGCCTTTCTAAAGGCCGCGAGACCCTTATTATCCCCCTGAGGTCCTTTAAAAAGGCCCCCAGACCCTTATGGACCCCCTCAGGACGCTTCTAATAGCCCCCGGACCCTTCTAGAGCCCCTCAGGGCCTTTCTAAAGGCCTCCACACCCTTCTAATGACCCTCAAGACCCATGTAAAGGCCCCTAGACCCTTCTAGATTGCCTCAGGACCCATCTAAAAGCCCCCAGACCCTTCTAATGCCCGTCAGGACCCTTATAAAGGCCCCCAGACCATTCCAGAGCCCCTCAGGACACTTCTAAAGGCCTGCAGACCATTCTAATGACCGTCAGGGCCTTTCTAAAGGTCCACAGACCCTTCTAGAGCCCCTGAAGACCCTTCTAAAGGCCCCCAGACCCTTATAGAGCCCCTCAGGACCCTTCTAAAGGCCCCCAGACCCTTCTAATGCCCCACAGGGCCTTTCTAAAGGTCCCCAGACCCTTCTAGAGCCCCTGAAGACCCTTCTAAAGGCCCCCAGACCCTTATAGAGCCCCTCAGGACCCTTCTGAAGTCCCCCAGACCCTGCTAATTCTCCTCAGGGCTTTTATAAGGGCACCCAGACCCTTCTAATGCCCCTCAGGACCCTTATAAAGGCACCCAGACCCTTCTAGAGCCTCTCAGGACAGTTTTAAATGCCTCCAGACCCTTCTAGACCCCCTCAGGACCATTCTAAAGGCCCCCAGACCCTTCTAATGCCCCTCAGGGCCTTTCTAAAGGCCCCCATACCCTTCTAATGCCCCTCAGGTCATTTCTAAAGGCACCCAGACCCTTCTAATGCCACTCAGGGCCTTTCTAAAGGCCGCGAGACCCTTATAATCCCCCTGAGGGCCTTTAAAAAGGCCCCCAGACCCTTCTGGACCCCCTCAGGACGCTTCTAATAGCCCCCAGACCCTTCTAGAGCCCTTCAGGGCCTTTCTAAAGGCCTCCACACCCTTCTAATGACCCTCAAGACCCATGTAAAGGCCCCCAGACCATACTAGATTGCCTGAGGACCCATCTAAAAGCCCCCAGACCCTTCTAATGCCTTTCAGGGCTTTTCTAAAGGCCTCCACACCCTTCTAATGACCCTCAAGACCCATGTAAAGGCCCCCAGACCCTTCCAGATTGCCTCAGGACCCATCTAAAAGCCCCCAGACCCTTCTAATGCCTTTCAGGACCCTTATGAAGGCCACAAGACCCTTCTAATGCCCCTCAGGACCTTTCTAAAGGCCCTCAGACCCTTCTAGAGCCCGTCAGGACCCTTATAAAGGTCCCCAGACCCTTCTAGAGCCCGTCAGGACCCTTATAAAGGTATCCAGACCCTTCTACTGCCCATCAGGAGCATTCTAAAGGCCCCCAGACCCTTCTAATGACCCACAGGGCCTTTCTAAAGGTCCCCAGACCCCTCTAGAACCCCTGAAGACCCTTCTAAAGGCCCCCAGACCCTTATAGAGCCCCTCAGGACCCTTCTAAAGTCCCCCAGACCCTGCTAATTCCTCTCAGGGCTTTTATAAGGGCACCCAGACCGTTCTAATGCTCCTCAGGACC
This sequence comes from Coccyzus lansbergi, assembly GCA_033558105.1. Taxonomy (NCBI): domain Eukaryota; kingdom Metazoa; phylum Chordata; class Aves; order Cuculiformes; family Coccyzidae; genus Coccyzus; species Coccyzus lansbergi. The sequence continues at coordinate 1,812,891 of JAUMJK010000794.1, read as the reverse complement.
ATTCTAAAGGCCCCCAGACCCTTATAGAGCCCCTCAGGACCCTTCTAAAGTCCCCCAGACCCTTCTAATGCCTCTCAGGGCTTTTCTAAATACCCCAGACACTTCTAGAACATCTCAGGGCCTTTCTATATGACCCCAGGCCCTTGTAATGCCACTCAGGGCCTTTCTAAAGGCCGCGAGACCATTATAATCCCCCTGAGGGCCTTTAAAAAGGCCCCCAGACCCTTATGGACCCCCTCAGGACGCTTCTAATAGCACCCGGACCCTTCTAGAGCCCCTCAGGGCCTTTCTAAAGGCCTCCACACCCTTCTAATGACCCTCAAGACCCATGTAAAGGCCCCTAGACCCTTCTAGATTGCCTCAGGACCCATCTAAAAGCCCCCAGACCCTTCTAATGCCTTTCAGGACCCTTATGAAGGCCACAAGACCCTTCTAATGCCCCTCAGGACCTTTCTAAAGGCCCTCAGACCCTTTTAATGCCCCTCAGGGGATTTATAAAGGTTCCCAGACCCTTCAGGAGCCCGTCAGGACCCTTATAAAGGCCCCCAGACCATTCTAGAGCCCCTCAGGACACTTCTAAAGGCCTGCAGACCATTCTAATGACCGTCAGGGCCTTTCTAAAGGTCCACAGACCCTTCTACTGCCCCTCAGGAGCATTCTAAAGGCCCCCAGACCCTTCTAATGCCCCACAGGGCCTTTCTAAAGGTCCCCAGACCCCTCTAGAGCCCCTGAAGACCCTTCTAAAGGCCCCCAGACCCTTATAGAGCCCCTCAGGACCCTTCTAAAGGCCCCCAGACCCTGCTAATTCCCCTCAGGGCTTTTATAAGGGCACCCAGACCCTTCTAATGCCCCTCAGGACCCTTATAAAGGCACCCAGACCCTTCTAGAGCCTCTCAGGACAGTTTTAAATGCCTCCAGACCCTTCTAGACCCCCTCAGGACCATTCTAAAGGCCCCCAGACCCTTCTAATGCCCCTCAGGGCCTTTCTAAAGTACCCCAGACACTTCTAGAACCTCTCAGGGCCTTTCTATATGACCCCAGGCCCTTGTAATGCCACTCAGGGCCTTTCTAAAGGCCGCGAGACCCTTATAATTCCCCTTGAGAGCCTTTAAAAAGTCCCCCAGACCCTTCTGGACCCTCTCAGGACGATTCTAATAGCCCCCAGACCCTTCTAGAGCCCCTCAGGGCCTTTCTAAAGGCCTCCACACCCTTCTAATGACCCTCAAGACCCATGTAAAGGCCCCCAGACCCTTCTAGATTGCCTCAGGACCCATCTAAAAGCCCCCAGACCCTTCTAATGCCTTTCAGGGCCTTTCTAAAGGCCTCCACACCCTTCTAATGACCCTCAAGACCCATGTAAAGGCCCCTAGACCCTTCTAGATTGCATCAGGACCCATCTAAAAGCCCCCAGACCCTTCTAATGCCTTTCAGGACCATTATCAAGGCCACAAGACCCTTCTAATGCCCCTCAGGACCTTTCTAAAGGCACTCAGACCCTTCTAATGCCCCTCAGGGGATATATAAAGGTTCCCAGACCCTTCTAGAGCCCGTCAGGACCCTTATAAAGGCCCCCAGACCATTCTAGAGCCCCTCAGGACACTTCTAAAGGCCTGCAGACCATTCTAATGACAGTCAGGGCCTTTCTAAAGGTCCACAGACCATTCTACTGCCCCTAAGGAGCATTCTAAAGGCCCCCAGACCCTTCTAATGCACCACAGGGCCTTTCTAAAGGTCCCCCTACTCTTCTAGAGCCCCTGAAGACCCTTCTAAAGGCCCCCAGACCCTTATAGAGCCCCTCAGGACCCTTCTGAAGTCCTCCAGACCCTGTTAATTCCCCTCAGGGCTTTTATAAGGGCACCCAGACCCTTCTAATGCTCCTCAGGACCCTTATAAAGGCACCCAGACCCTTCTAGAGCCTCTCAGGACAGTTTTAAATGCCTCCAGACCCTTCTAGACCCCCTCAGGACCATTCTAAAGGCCCCCAGACCCTTCTAATGCCCCACAGGGCCTTTCTAAAGGTCCCCAGACCGTTCTAGAGCCCCTGAAGACCCTTCTAAAGGCCCCCAGACCCTTCTAGACCACCTCAGGACCATTCTAAAGGCCCCCAGACCCTTCTAATGCCACTCAGGGCCTTTCTAAAGGCCGCGAGACCCTTATAATCCCCCTGAGGGCCTTTAAAAAGGCCCCCAGACCCTTCTGGACCCCCTCAGGACGCATCTAATAGCCCCGAGACCCTTCTAGAGCACCTTAGGCGGTTTCTAAAGGCCTCCACACCCTTCTAATGACACTCAAGACCCATGTAAAGGCCCCCAGACCCTTCTAGATTGCCTCAGGACCCATCTAAAAGCACCCAGACCCTTCTAATGCCTTTCAGGGCCTTTCTAAAGGCCTCCACACCCTTCTAATGACACTCAAGACCCATGTAAAGGCCCCCAGACCCTTCTAGATTGCCTCAGGACCCATCTAAAAGCCCCCAGACCCTTCCAATACATTTCAGGACCCTTATGAAGGCCACAAGACCTTTCTACTGCCCCTCAGGACCTTTCTAAAGGCGCTCAGACCATTCTAATGCCCCTCAGGGCATTTATAAAGGTTCCCAGACCCTTCTAGAGCCCGTCAGGACCCTTATAAAGGCCCCCAGACCCTTCTACTGCCCCTCAGGAGCATTCTAAAGGCCCCCAGACCCTTCTAATGCCCGACAGGGCCTTTCTAAATGTCCCCAGACAACTCTAGACCCCCTGAAGTCCCTTCTAAAGGCCCCCAGACCCTTATAGAGCCCCTCAGGACCCTTCTAAAGTCCCCCAGACCCTTCTAATGACTCTCAGGGCCTTTCTAAATACCCCAGACACTTCTAGAACCTCTCAGGGCCTTTCTATATGACCCCAGGCCCTTGTAATGCCACTCAGGGCCTTTCTAAAGGCCGCGAGACCCTTATAATCCCCCTGAGGGCCTTTAAAAAGGCCCCCAGACCCTTATGGACCCCCTCAGGACGCTTCTAATAGCCCCCGGACCCTTCTAGAGCCCCTCAGGGCCTTTCTAAAGGCCTCCACACCCTTCTAATGACCCTCAAGACCCATGTAAAGGCCCCTAGACCCTTCTAGATTGCCTCAGGACCCATCTAAAAGCCCCCAGACCCTTCTAATGCCCGTCAGGACCCTTATAAAGGCCCCCAGACCATTCCAGAGCTCCTCAGGACACTTCTAAAGGCCTGCAGACCATTCTAATGACCGTCAGGGCCTTTCTAAAGGTCCACAGACCCTTCTAGAGCCCCTGAAGACCCTTCTAAAGGCCCCCAGACCCTTATAGAGCCCCTCAGGACCCTTCTAAAGGCCCCCAGACCCTTCTAATGCCCCACAGGGCCTTTCTAAAGGTCCCCAGACCCTTCTAGAGCCCCTGAAGACCCTTCTAAAGGCCCCCAGACCCTTATAGAGCCCCTCAGGACCCTTCTGAAGTCCCCCAGACCCTGCTTATTCTCCTCAGGGCTTTTATAAGGGCACCCAGACCCTTCTAATGCCCCTCAGGACCCTTATAAAGGCACCCAGACCCTTCTAGAGCCTCTCAGGACAGTTTTAAATGCCTCCAGACCCTTCTAGACCCCCTCAGGACCATTCTAAAGGCCCCCAGACCCTTCTAATGCCCCTCAGGGCCTTTCTAAAGGCCCCCATACCCTTCTAATGCCCCTCAGGTCATTTCTAAAGGCACCCAGACCCTTCTAATGCCACTCAGGGCCTTTCTAAAGGCCGCGAGACCCTTATAATCCCCCTGAGGGCCTTTAAAAAGGCCCCCAGACCCTTCTGGACCCCCTCAGGACGCTTCTAATAGCCCCCAGACCCTTCTAGAGCCCTTCAGGGCCTTTCTAAAGGCCTCCACACCCTTCTAATGACCCTCAAGACCCATGTAAAGGCCCCCAGACCCTTCTAGATTGCCTGAGGACCCATCTAAAAGCCCCCAGACCCTTCTAATGCCTTTCAGGGCTTTTCTAAAGGCCTCCACACCCTTCTAATGACCCTCAAGACCCATGTAAAGGCCCCTAGACCCTTCTAGATTGCCTCAGGACCCATCTAAAAGCCCCCAGACCCTTCTAATGCCCCTCAGGGCCTTTCTAAAGGCCCTCAGACCCTTCTAGAGCCCGTCAGGACCCTTATAAAGGTCCCCAGACCCTTCTAGAGCCCGTCAGGTCCCTTATAAAGGTATCCAGACCCTTCTACTGCCCCTCAGGAGCATTCTAAAGGCCCCCAGACCCTTCTAATGACCCACAGGGCCTTTCTAAAGGTCCCCAGACCCCTCTAGAACCCCTGAAGACCCTTCTAAAGGCCCCCAGACCCTTATAGAGCCCCTCAGGACCCTTCTAAAGTCCCCCAGACCCTGCTAATTCCCCTCAGGTCTTTTATAAGGGCACCCAGACCGTTCTAATGCTCCTCAGGACACTTATAAAGGCACCCAGACCCTTCTAGAGCCTCTCAGGACAGTTTTAAATGCTTCCAGACCCTTCTAGACCCCCTCAGGACCATTCTAAAGGCCCCCAGACCCTTCTAATGCCCCTCAGGGCCTTTCTATATGACCCCAGGCCCTTGTAATGCCACTCAGGGCCTTTCTAAAGGCCGCGAGACCCTTATAATTCCCCTTGAGGGCCTTTAAAAAGTCCCCCAGACCCTTCTGGACCCTCTCAGGACGATTCTAATAGCCCACAGACCCTTCTAGAGCCCCTCAGGGCCTTTCTAAAGCCCTCCACACCCTTCTAATGACCCTCAAGACCCATGTAAAGGCCCCCAGACCCTTCTAGATAGCCTCAGGACCCATCTAAAAGCCCCCAGACCCTTCTAATGCCTTTCAGGGCCTTTCTAAAGGCCTCCACACCCTTCTAATGACCATCAAGACCCATGTAAAGGCCCCTAGACCCTTCTAGATTGCCTCAGGTCCCATCTAAAAGCCCCCAGACCCTTCTAATGCCTTTCAGGACCCTTATGAAGGCCACAAGACCCTTCTAATGCCCCTCAGGACCTTTCTAAAGGCCCTCAGACCCTTCTAATGCCCCTCAGGGCATTTATAAAGGTTCCCAGACCATTCTAGAGCCCGTCAGGACACTTATAAAGGTCCCCAGACCCTTCTACTGCCCCTCAGGAGCATTCTAAAGGCCCCCAGACCCTTCTAATGCCCCACAGGGCCTTTCTAAAGGTCCCCAGACCCTTCTAGAGCCCCTGAAGACCCTTCTAAAGGCCCCCAGACCCTTCTAATGCCACACAGGGCCTTTCTAAAGGTCCCCCGACCCTTATAGAGCCCCTCAGGACCCTTCTAAAGTCCCCCAGACCCTGCTAATTCCCCTCAGGGCTTTTATAAGGGCACCCAGACCCTTCTAAAGCTCCTCAGGACCCTTATAAAGGCACCCAGACCCTTCTAGAGCCTCTCAGGACAGTTTTAAATGCCTCCAGACCCTTCTAGACCCCCTCAGGTCCATTCTAAAGGCCCCCAGACCCTTCTAATGCCCCTCAGGGCCTTTCTATATGACCCCAGGCCCTTGTAATGCCACTCAGGGCCTTTCTAAAGGCCGCCAGACCCTTATAATCCCCCTGAGGGCCTTTAAAAAGGCCCCCAGACCCTTCTGGACCCACTCAGGACCCATCTAAAAGCCCCCAGACCCTTCTAATGCCTTTCAGGGCGTTTCTAAAGGTTTCCACACCCTTCTAATGACCCTCAAGACCCATGTAAAGGACCCTAGACCCTTCTAGATTGCCTCAGGACCCATCTAAAAGCCCCCAGACCCTTCTAATGCATTTCAGGACCCTTATGAAGGCCACAAGACCCTTCTAATGCCCCTCAGGACCTTTCTAAAGGCCCTCAGACCCTTCTAATGCCCCTCAGGGCATTTATAAAGGCTCCCAGACCCTTCTAGAGCCCGTCAGGACACTTATAAAGGTCCCCAGACCCTTCTACTGCCCCTCAGGAGCATTCTAAAGGACCTCAGACCCTTCTAATGCCCCACAGGGTCTTTCTAATGGTCCCCAGACCCTTCTAGAGCCCCTGAAGACCCTTCTAAAGGCCCCCAGACCCTTATAAAGCCCCTCAGGACCCTTCTAAAGTCCCCCAGACCCTGCTAATTCCCCTCAGGGCTTTTATAAGTGCACCCAGACCCTTCTAATGCCCGTAAGGACCCTTATAAAGGCACCCAGACCCTTCTAGAGCCTCTCAGGACAGTTTTAAATGCCTCCAGACCCTTCTAGACCCCGTCAGGACCATTCTAAAGGCCCCCAGACCCTTCTAATGCCCCTCAGGGCCTTTCTATATGACCCCAGGCCCTTGAAATGCCACTCAGGGCCTTTCTAAAGGCCGCGAGACCCTTATAATCCCCCTGAGGGCCTTTAAAAAGGCCCCCAGACCCTTCTGGACCCACTCAGGACGCTTCTAATAGTCCCCAGACCCTTCTAGAGCCCCTCAGGGCCTTTCTAAAGGCCTCCACACCCTTCTAATGACCCTCAAGACCCATGTAAAGGCCCCTAGACCCTTCTAGATTGCCTCAGGACCCATCTAAAAGCCCCCAGACCATTCTAATGCCTTTCAGGACCCTTATGAAGGCCACAAGACCCTTCTACTGCCCCTCAGGAGCATTCTAAAGGCCCCCAGACCCTTCTAATGCCCCACAGGGCCTTTCTAAAGGTCCCCAGACCCTTCTAGAGCCCCTGAAGACCCTTCTAAAGGCCCCAAGACCCTTATAGAGCCCTTCAGGGCCTTTCTAAAGGCCTCCACACCATTCTAATGACCCTCAAGACCCATTTAAAGGCCCCCAGACCCTTCTAGATTGCCTCAGGACCCATCTAAAAGAACCCAGACCCTTCTAATGCCTTTCAGGGCCTTTCTAAAGGCCTCCACACCCTTCTAATGACCCTCAAGACCCATTTAAAGCCCCTAGACCATTCTAGATTGCCTCAGGACCCATCTAAAAGCCCCCAGAGCCTTCTAATGCCTTTCAGGACCCTTATCAAGGCCACAAGACCCTTCTAATGCCCGTCAGGGCCTTTATAAACGTCCCCAGACCCTTCTACTGCCCCTCAGGAGCATTCTAAAGGCCCCCAGACCCTTCTAATGCCCCACAGGGCCTTTCTAAAGGTCCCCAGACCCTTCTAGAGCCCCTGAAGACCCTTCTAAAGGCCCCCAGACCCTTATAGAGCCCCTCAGGACCCTTCTAAAGGCCCCCAGACCCTGCTAATTCCCCTCAGGGCTTTTATAAGGGCACCCAGACCCTTCTAATGCCCCTCAGGACCCTTATAAAGGCACCCAGACCCTTCTAGAGCCTCTCAGGACAGTTTTAAATACCTCCAGACCCTTCTAGACCCCATCAGGACCATTCTAAAGGCCCCCAGACCCTTCTAATTCCCCTCAGGACCCTTCTAAAGGCCACCAGACCCTTCTAATGCCCCTCAAGGCCTTTCTAAAGGCCCCCATACCCTTCTAATGCCCCTCAGGTCATTTCTAAAGGCTCCCAGACCCTTCTAATGCCCCACAGGGCCTTTCTAAAGGCCGCGAGACCCTTATAATCCCCCTGAGGGCCTTTAAAAAGGCCCCCAGACCCTTTTAGAGCCCCTCAGGGCTTTTCTAAAGGCCTCCACACCCTTCTAATGACCCTCAAGACCCATGTAAAGGCCCCCAGACCCTTCTAATGCCTTTCAGGGCCTTTTTATAGGCCTCCACACCCTTCTAATGACCCTCAAGACCCATGTAAAGGCCCCCAGACCCTTCTAGATTGCCTCAGGACCCATCTAAAAGCCCCCAGACCCTTCTAATGCCTTTCAGGACCCTTATGAAGGCAACAAGACCCTTCTAGAGCCCCTCAGGACCTTTCTAAAGGCCCTCAGACCCTTCTAATGCCCCTCAGGGCATTTATAAAGGTTCCCCGACTCTTCTAGAGCACGTCAGGACACTTATAAAGGTCCCCAGACCCTTCTACTGCCCCTCAGGAGCATTCTAAAGGCCCCCAGACCCTTCTAATGCCCCACAGGGCCTTTCTAAAGGTCCCCAGACCCTTCTAGAGCCCCTGAAGACCCTTCTAAAGGCCCCAAGACCATTATAGAGCCCCTCAGGACCCTTCTAAAGTCCCCCAGACCCTGCTAATTCCCCTCAGGGCTTTTATAAGGGCACCCAGACCCTTCTAAAGCTCCTCAGGACCCTTATAAAGGCACCCAGACCCTTCTAGAGCCTCTCAGGACAGCTTTAAATGCCTCCAGACCCTTCTAGACCCCCTCAGGACCATTCAAAAGGCCCCCAGACCCTTCTAATGCCCCTCAGCGCATTTCTAAAGTACCCCAGACACTTCTAGAACCTCTGAGGGCCTTTCTATATGACCCCAGACCCTTGTAATGCCACTCAGGGCCTTTCTAAAAGCCGCGAGACCCTTATAATCCCCCTGAGGACCTTTAAAAAGGCCCCCAGACCCTTCTGGACCCCCTCAGGACGCTTCTAGAGCCCCTCAGGGCCTTTCTAAAGGCCTCCACACCCTTCTAATGACCCTCAAGACCCATGTAAAGGCCCCCAGACCCTTCTAGATTGCCTGAAGACCCATCTAAAAGCCCCCAGACCCTTCTAATGCCTTTCAGGGCCTTTCTAAAGGCCTCCACACCCTTCTAATGACCCTCAAGACCCATGTAAAGGCCCCTAGACCCTTCTAGATTGCCTCAGGACCCTTCTAAAAGCCCCCAGACCCTTCTAATGCCTTCCAGGACACTTATGAAGGCCACAAGACCCTTCTAATGCCCCTCAGGACCTTTCTAAAGGCCCTCAGACCCTTCTAATGCACCTCAGGGCATTTATAAAGGTTCCCAGACCCTTCTAGAGCACGTCAGGACACTTATAAAGGTCTCCAGACCCTTCTACTGCCCCTCAGGAGCATTCTAAAGACCCTCAGACCCTTCTAATGCCCCCCAGGGCCTTTCTAAAGGTCCCCAGACCCTTCTAGAGCCCCTGAAGACCCTTCTAAAGGCCCCGAGACCATTCTAATGCCACACAGGACCCTTATAAAGGCACCCAGACCCTTCTAGAGCCTCTCAGGACAGTTTTAAATGCCTCCAGACCCTTCTAGACCCCCTCAGGACCATTCTAAAGGCCCCCAGACCCTTCTAATGCACCTCAGGACTTTTCTAAAGGCCCTCAGACCCTTCTAATGCCCCTTAGGGCATTTATAAAGGTTCCCAGACCCTTCTAGAGCATGTCAGGACCCTTATAAAGGCCCCCAGACCATTCTAGAGCCCCTCAGGACACTTCTAAAGGCCCGCAGACCATTCTAATGCCCGTCAGGGCCTTATAAATGTCCCCAGACCCTTCTACTGCCCCTCAGGAGCATTCTAAAGGCCCCCAGACCCTTCTAATGCCCCACAGGGCCTTTCTAAAGGTCCCCAGACCCTTCTAGAGCCCCTCAAGACCCTTCTAAAGGCCGCCAGACCCTTATAGAGCCCCTCAGGACCCTTCTAAAGGCCCCCAGACCCTGCTAATTCCTTTCAGTGCTTTTATAAGGGCACCCAGACCCTTCTAATGCCCCTCAGGACCCTTATAAAGGCACCCAGACCCTTCTAGAGCCTCTCAGGACAGTTTTAAATGCCTCCAGACCCTTCTAGACCCCCTCAGGACCATTCTAAAGGCCCCCAGGCCCTTCTAATGCCCATCAGGGCCTTTCTAAAGGCCCCCATACCCTTCTAATGCCCCTCAGGTCATTTCTAAAGGCACCCAAACCCTTCTAATGCCACTCAGGGTCTTTCTAAAGGCCGCGAGACCCTTATAATCCCCCTGAGGGCCTTTAAAAAGGCCCCCAGACCCTTCTGGACCCCCTCAGGACGCTTCTAATAGCCCCCAGACCCTTCTAGAGCCCCTCAGGGCCTTTCTAAAGGCCTCCACACCCTTCTAATGACCCTCAAGACCCATGTAAAGGCCCCCAGACCCTTCTAGATTGCCTCAGGACCCATCTGAAAGCACCCAGACCCTTCTTATGCCTTTCAGGGCCTTTCTAAAGGACACCACACCCTTCTAATGACACTCAAGACCCATGTAAAGGCCCCCAGACCCTTCTAGATTGCCTCAGGACCCATCTAAAAGCCCCCAGACCCTTCTAATGCATTTCAGGACCCTTATCAAGGCCACAAGACCCTTCTAATGCCCCTCAGGACCTTTCTAAAGGCCCTCAGACCATTCTAATGCCCCTGAGGGCATTTATAAAGGTTCCCAGACCCTTCTACTGCCCCTCAGGAGCATTCTAAAGGCCCCCAGACCCTTCTAATGCCCCACAGGGCCTTTCTAAAGGTCCCCAGACCCCTCTATAGCCCCTGAGGACCCTTCTAAAGGCCCCCAGACCCTTCTAGAGCCCCTCAGGGCCTTTCTAAAGGCCTCCACACCCTTCTAATGACCCTCAAGACGCATGTAAAGGCCCCTAGACCCTTCTAGATTGCCTCAGGACCCATCTCAAAGCCCCCAGACCCTTCAGGGCCTTTTTTAAGGTCCACAGACCCTTCTAGAGCCCCTGAAGACCCTTCTAAAGGCCCCCAGACACTTACAGAGCCCCTCAGGACCCTTCTAAGGACCCAGACCCTGCTAATTCCTTTCAGGACTTGTATAAGGGCACCCAGACCCTTCTAATGCCCCTCAGGACCCTTATAAAGGCACCCAGACCCTTCTAGAGCCTCTCAGGACAGTTTTAAATGCCTCCAGACCCTTCTAGACCCCCTCAAGACCATTCTAAAGGCCCCCAGACCCTTCTAATGCCCCTCAGGGCCTTTCTAAAGGCTCCCATACCCTTCTAATGCCCCTCAGGTCATTTCTAAAGGCACACAGACCATTCTAATGCCACTCAGGGCCTTTCTAAAGGCCGCGAGACCCTTATAATCCCCCTGAGGGCCTTTAAAAAGGCCCCCAGACCCTTCTGGACCCCCTCAGGACGCTTCTAATAGCCCCCAGACCCTTCTAGAGCCCCTCAGGGCCTTTCTAAAGGCCTCCACACCCTTCTAATGACACTCAAGACCCATGTAAAGGCCCCCAGACCCTTCTAGATTGCCTCAGGACCCATCTAAAAGCCCCCAGACCCTTCTAATGCCTTTCAGGACCCTTCTAAAGACCTCCACACCCTTCTAATGACCCTCAAGAACCATGTAAAGGCCCCTAGACCCTTCTAGATTGCCTCAGGACCCATCTAAAAGCCCCCAGACCCTTCTAATGCCTTTCAGGACCCTTATGAAGGCCACAAGACCCTTCTCATGCACCTCAGGACCTTTATAAAGGCCCTCAGACCCTTCTAGAGCCCGTCAGGACCCTTATAAAGGTCTCCAGACCCTTCTACTGCCCCTCAGGAGCATTCTAAAGGCCCCCAGACCCTTCTAATGCCCCACAGGGCCTTTCTAAAGGTCCCCAGACCCCTCTAGAGCCCCTGAAGACCCTTCTAAAGGCCCCCAGACCCTGCTAATTCCCCTCAGGGCTTTTATAAGGGCACCCAGACCCTTCTAATGCCCCTCAGGACCCTTATAAAGGCACCCAGACCCTTCTAGAGCCTCTCAGGACAGTTTTAAATGCCTCCAGACCCTTCTAGACCCCCTCAGGACCATTCTAAAGGCCCCCAGACCCTTCTAATGCCCCTCAGGGCCTTTCTAAAGTACCCCAGACACTTCTAGAACATCTCAGGGCCTATCTATATGACCCCAGGCCCTTTTAATGCCACTCAGGGCCTTTCTAAAGGCCGCGAGACCCATATAATTCCCCTTGAGGGCCTTTAAAAAGTACCCCAGACCCTTCTGGACCCTCTCAGGACGCTTCTAATAGCCCCCAGACCCTTCTAGAGCCCCTCAGGGCCTTTCTAAAGGCATCCACACCATTCTAATGACCCTCAAGACCCATGTAAAGGCCCCCAGACCCTTCTAGATTGCCTCAGGACCCATCTAAAAGCCCCCAGACCCTTCAATGCCTTTCAGGGCCTTTCTAAAGGCCTGCACACCCTTCTAATGCCCCTCAAGACCCATGTAAAGGCCCCTAGACCCATGTAGATTGCCTCAGGACCCATCTAAAAGCCCCCAGACCCTTCTAATGCCTTTCAGGACCCTTATGAAGGCCACAAGACCCTTCTAATGCCCCTCAGGACCTTTCTAAAGGCCCTCAGACCAATCTAATGCCCCTCAGGGCATTTATAAAGGTTCCCAGACCCTTCTAGAGCCCGTCAGGACCCTTATAAAGGTCCCCAGACCCTTCTACTGCCCCTCAGGAGCATTCTAAAGGACCTCAGACCCTTCTAATGCCCCACAGGGCCTTTCTAAAGGTCCCCAGACCCTTCTAGAGCCACTGAAGACCATTCTAAAGGCCCCCAGACCCTTCTAATGCCCCACAGGGCCTTTCTAAAGGTCCCCAGACGCTTCTAGAGCCCCTCAAGACCCTTCTAAAGGCCCCCAGACCCTTATAGAGCCCCTCAGGACCCTTCTAAAGGCCCCCAGACCCTGCTAATTCCCCTCAGGGCTTTTATAAGGGCACCCAGACCCTTCTAATGCCCCTCAGGACCCTTATAAAGGCACCCAGACCCTTCTAGAGCCTCTCAGGACAGTTTTAAATGCCTCCAGACCCTTCTAGACCCCCTCAGGACCATTCTAAAGGCCCCCAGACCCTTCTAATGCCCCACAGGGCCTTTCTAAATGCCCCCATACCCTTCTAATGCCCCTCAGGTCATTTCTAAAGGCACCCAGACCCTTCTAATGCCACTCAGGGCCTTTCTAAAGGCCGCGAGACCCTTATAATCCCCCTGAGGGCCTTTAAAAAGGCCCCCAGACCCTTCTGGACCCCCTCAGGACGCTTCTAATAGCCCCCAGACCCTTCTAGAGCCCCTCAGGGCCTTTCTAAAGGCCTCCACACCCTTCTAAGGACACTCAAGACCCATGTAAAGGCCCCCAGACCCTTCTAGATTGCCTCAGGACCCATCTAAAAGCCCCCAGACCCTTCTAATGCCTTTCAGGGCCTTTCTAAAGGCCTCCACACCCTTCTAATGACCCTCAAGACCCATGTAAAGGCCCCTAGACCCTTCTAGATTGCCTCAGGACCCATCTAAAAGCCCCAGACACTTCTAATGCCTTTCAGGACCCTTATGAAGGCCACAAGACCCTTCTAATGCCCCTCAGGACCTTTATAAAGGCCCTCAGACCCTTCTAATGCCACTCAGGGCATTTAGAAAGGTCCCCAGACCCTTCTACTGCCCCTCAGGAGCATTCTAAAGGCCCCCAGACCCTTCTAATGCCCCACAGGGCCTTTCTAAATGTCCCCAGACCCTTCTAGAGTCCCTGAAGAACCTTCTAAAAGCCCCCAGACCCATCTAGAGCCCCTCAGGGCCTTTCTAAAGGCCTCCACAACTTTCTAATGACACTCAAGACCCATGTAAAGGCCCCTAGACCATTCTAGATTGCCTCAGGACCCATCTAAAAGCCCCCAGACACTTCTAATGCCTTCCAGGACCCTTATGAAGACCACAAGACCCTTCTAATGCCCCTCAGGACCTTTCTAAAGGCCCTCAGACCCTTCTAATGCACCTCAGGGCATTTATAAAGGTTCCCAGACCCTTCTAGAGCACGTCAGGACACTTATAAAGGTCCCCAGACCCTTCTACTGCCCCTCAGGAGCATTCTAAAGGCCCTCAGACCATTCTAATGCCCGTCAGGGCCTTTCTAAAGGTCCCCAGACCCTTCTAGAGCCCCTGAAGACCCTTCTAAAGGCCCCCAGACCCTTCTAATGCCACACAGGGCCTTTCTAAAGGTCCCCAGACCCTTCTAGAGCCCCTCAAGACCCTTCTAAAGGCCCCAGACCCTTATAGAGCCCCTAAGAACCCTTCTAAAGTCCCCCAGACCCTGCTAATTCTCCTCAGGGCATTTATAAGGGCACCCAGACCCTTCTAATGCCCCTCAGGACCCTTATAAAGGCACCCAGACCCTTCTAGAGCCTCTCAGAACAGTTTTAAATGCCTCCAGACCCTTCTAGACCCCCTCAGGACCATTCTAAAGGCCCCCAGACCCTTCTAATGCCCCTCAGGACTTTTCTAAAGGCCCTCAGACCCTTCTAATGCCCCTCAGGGCATTTATAAAGGTTCCCAGACCCTTCTAGAGCATGTCAGTACCCTTATAAAGGCCCCCAGACCATTCTAGAGCCCCTCAGGACACTTCTAAAGGCCCGCAGACCATTCTAATGCCCGTCAGGTCCTTATAAAGGCCCCCAGACCCTTCTAATGCCCTACAGGGCCTTTCTAAAGGTCCCCAGACCCTTCTAGAGCCCCTGAAGACCCTTCTAAAGGCCCCCAGACCCTTATAGAGCCCCTCAGGACCCTTCTAAAGGCCCCCAGACCCTGCTAATTCCTTTCAGTGCTTTTATAAGGGCACCCAGACCCTTCTAATGCCCCTCAGAACCCTTATAAAGGCACCCAGACCCTTCTAGAGCCTCTCAGGACAGTTTTAAATGCCTCCAGACCCTTCTAGACCCCCTCAGGACCATTCTAAAGGCCCCCAGACCCTTCTAATGCCCATCAGGGCCTTTCTAAAGGCCCCCATACCCTTCTAATGCCCCTCAGGTCATTTCTAAAGGCACCCAGACCCTTCTAATGCCACTCAGGGCTTTTCTAAAGGCCGCGAGACCCTTATAATCCCCCTGAGGGCCTTTAAAAAGGCCCCCAGACCCTTCTAGACCCCCTCAGGACGCTTCTAATAGCCCCCAGACCCTTATAGAGCCCCTCAGGACCCTTCTGAAGTCCCCCAGACCCTGCTAATTCTCCTCAGGGCTTTTATAAGGGCACCCAGACCCTTCTAATGCCCCTCAGGACCCTTATAAAGGCACCCAGACCCTTCTAATGCCTTTCAGGGCCTTTCTAAAGGACACCACACCCTTCTAATGACCCTCAAGACCCATGTAATGGCCGCCAGACCCTTCTAGATTGCCTCAGGACCCATCTAAAAGCCCCCAGACCCTTCTAATGCATTTCAGGACCCTTATCAAGGCCACAAGACCATTCTAATGCCCCTCAGGACCTTTCTAAAGGCCCTCAGACCCTTCTAATGCCCCTCAGGGCATTTATAAAGGTTCCCAGACCCTTCTACTGCCCCTCAGGAGCATTCTAAGGGCCCCCAGACCCTTCTAATGCCCCACAGGGCCTTTCTAAAGGTCCCCAGACCCCTCTAGAACCCCTGAAGACCCTTCTAAAGGCCCCCAGACCCTTTTAGAGCCCCTCAGGGCCCTTCTAAAGTCCCCCAGACCCTTCTAATGACTCTCAGGGCCTTTCTAAATACCCCAGACACTTCTAGAACCTCTCAGGGCCTTTCTATATGACCCCAGGCCCTTGTAATGCCACTCAGGGCCTTTCTAAAGGCCGCGAGACCCTTATAATCCCCCTGAGGTCCTTTAAAAAGGCCCCCAGACCCTTATGGACCCCCTCAGGACGCTTCTAATAGCCCCCGGACCCTTCTAGAGCCCCTCAGGGCCTTTCTAAAGGCCTCCACACCCTTCTAATGACCCTCAAGACCCATGTAAAGGCCCCTAGACCCTTCTAGATTGCCTCAGGACCCATCTAAAAGCCCCCAGACCCTTCTAATGCCCGTCAGGACCCTTATAAAGGCCCCCAGACCATTCCAGAGCCCCTCAGGACACTTCTAAAGGCCTGCAGACCATTCTAATGACCGTCAGGGCCTTTCTAAAGGTCCACAGACCCTTCTAGAGCCCCTGAAGACCCTTCTAAAGGCCCCCAGACCCTTATAGAGCCCCTCAGGACCCTTCTAAAGGCCCCCAGACCCTTCTAATGCCCCACAGGGCCTTTCTAAAGGTCCCCAGACCCTTCTAGAGCCCCTGAAGACCCTTCTAAAGGCCCCCAGACCCTTCTAGAGCTCCTGAAGACCCTTCTAAAGGCCCCCAGACCCTTATAGAGCCCCTCAGGACCCTTCTAAACACCTCCAGACCCTTCTAATGCCCCTCAGGACCTTTCTAAAGGCCCTCAGACCCTTCTAGAGCCCGTCAGGACCCTTATAAAGGTCCCCAGACCCTTCTAGAGCCCGTCAGGACCCTTATAAAGGTCCCCAGACCCATCTACTGCCCCTCAGGAGCATTCTAAAGGCCCCCAGACCCTTCTAATGCCCCACAGGGCCTTTCTAAAGGTCCCCAGACCCCTCTAGAACCCCTGAAGACCCTTCTAAAGGCCCCCAGACCCTTATAGAGCCCCTCAGGACCCTTCTAAAGTCCCCCAGACCCTGCTAATTCCCCTCAGGGCTTTTATAAGGGCACCCAGACCGTTCTAATGCTCCTCAGGACCCTTATAAAGGAAGCCAGACCCTTCTAGAGCCTCTCAGGACAGTTTTAAATGCCTCCAGACCCTTCTAGACCCCCTCAGGACCATTCTAAAGGCCCCCAGACCCTTCTAATGCCCCTCAGGGCCTTTCTAAAGTACCCCAGACATTTCTAGAACCTCTCAGGGCCTTTCTATATGACCCCAGGCCCTTGTAATGCCACTCAGGGCCTTTCTAAAGGCCGCGAGACCCTTATAATTCCCCTTGAGGGCCTTTAAAAAGTCCCCCAGACCCTTCTGGACCCTCTCAGGACGATTCTAATAGCCCACAGACCCTTCTAGAGCCCCTCAGGGCCTTTCTAAAGCCCTCCACACCCTTCTAATGACCCTCAAGACCCATGTAAAGGCCCCCAGACCCTTCTAGATTGCCTCAGGACCCATCTAAAAGCACCCAGACCCTTCTAATGCCTTTCAGGGCCTTTCTAAAGGCCTCCACACCCTTCTAATGACCCTCAAGACCCATGTAAAGGCCTCTAGACCCTTCTAGATTGACTCAGGTCCCATCTAAAAGCCCCCAGACCCTTCTAATGCCTTTCAGGACCCTTATGAAGGCCACAAGACCCTTCTAATGCCCCTCAGGACCTTTCTAAAGGCCCTCAGACCCTTCTAATGCCCCTCAGGGCATTTATAAAGGTTCCCAGACCCTTCTAGAGCCCGTCAGGACACTTATAAAGGTCCCCAGACCCTTCTACTGCCCCTCAGGAGTATTCTAAAGGCCTCCAGACCCTTCTAATGCCCCACAGGGCCTTTCTAATGGTCCCCAGACCCTTCTAGAGCCCCTGAAGACCCTTCTAAAGGCCCCCAGACCCTTATAAAGCCTTTCAGGACCATTCTAAAGTCCCCCAGACCCTGCTAATTCCCCTCAGGGCTTTTATAAGGGCACCCAGACCCTTCTAATGCCCCTCAGGACCCTTATAAAGGCACCCAGACCCTTCTAGAGCCTCTCAGGACAGTTTTAAATGCCTCCAGACCCTTCTAGACCCCCTCAGGACCATTCTAAAGGCCCCCTGACCCTTCTAATGCCCCTCAGGGCCTTTCTATATGACCCCAGGCCCTTGAAATGCCACTCAGGGCCTTTCTAAAGGCCGCGAGACCCTTATAATCCCCCTGAGGGCCTTTAAAAAGGCCCCCAGACCCTTCTGGACCCACTCAGGACGCTTCTAATAGCCCCCAGACACTTCTAGAGCCCCTAAGGGCCTTTCTAAAGGCCTCCACACCCTTCTAATGACCCTCAAGACCCATGTAAAGGCCCCTAGACCCTTCTAGATTGCCTCAGGACCCATCTAAAAGCCCCCAGACCATTCTAATGCCTTTCAGGACCCTTATGAAGGCCACAAGACCCTTCTACTGCCCCTCAGGAGCATTCTAAAGGCCCCCAGACCCTTCTAATGCCCCACAGGGCCTTTCTAAAGGTCCCCAGACCCTTCTAGAGCCCCTGAAGACCCTTCTAAAGGCCCCAAGACCCTTATAGAGCCCTTCAGGGCCTTTCTAAAGGCCTCCACACCATTCTAATGACCCTCAAGACCCATTTAAAGGCCCCCAGACCCTTCTAGATTGCCTCAGGACCCATCTAAAAGAACCCAGACCCTTCTAATGCCTTTCAGGGCCTTTCTAAATGCCTCCACACCCTTCTAATGACCCTCAAGACCCATGTAAAGGCCCCTAGACCATTCTAGATTGCCTCAGGACCCATCTAAAAGCCCCCAGAGCCTTCTAATGCCTTTCAGGACCCTTATCAAGGCCACAAGACCCTTCTAATGCCCCTCAGGGCATTTATAAAGGTTCCCAGACCCTTCTAGAGACCGTCAGGACCCTTCTAAAGGCCCCCAGATCCTGCTAATTCCTTTCAGTGCTTTTATAAGGGCACCCAGACCCTTCTAATGCCCCTCAGGACCCTTATAAAGGCACCCAGACCCTTCTAGAGCCTCTCAGGACAGTTTTAAATGCCTCCAGACCCTTCTAGACCCCCTGAGGACCATTCTAAAGGCCCCCAGACCCTTCTAATGCCCATCAGGGCCTTTCTAAAGGCCCCCATACCCTTCTAATGCCCCTCAGGTCATTTCTAAAGGCACCCAGACCCTTCTAATGCCACTCAGGGCTTCTCTAAAGGCCGTGAGACCCTTATAATCCCCCTGAGGGCCTTTAAAAAGGCCCCCAGACCCTTCTAGACCCCCTCAGGACGCTTCTAATAGCCCCCAGACCCTTCTAGAGCCCCTCAGGGCCTTTCTAAAGGCCTCCACACCCTTCTAATGACCCTCAAGACCCATGTAAAGGCCCCCAGACCCTTCTAGATTGCCTCAGGACCCATCTAAAAGCACCCAGACCCTTCTAATGCCTTTCAGGGCATTTCTAAAGGACACCACACCCTTCTAATGACCCTCAAGACCCATGTAAAGGCCGCCAGACCCTTCTAGATTGCCTCAGGACCCATCTAAAAGCCCCCAGACCCTTCTAATGCATTTCAGGACCCTTATCAAGGCCACAAGACCCTTCTAATGCCCCTCAGGACCTTTCTAAAGGCCCTCAGACCCTTCTAATGCCCCTCAGGGCATTTATAAAGGTTCCCAGACCCTTCTACTGCCCCCCAGGAGCATTCTAAAGGCCCCCAGACCCTTCTAATGCCCCACAGGGCCTTTCTAAAGGTCCCCAGACCCTTCTAGAGCCCTTGAAGACCCTTCTAAAGGCCCCCAGACCCTTGTAGAGCCCCTGAAGACCCTTCTAAAGGCCCCCAGACCCTTATAAAGCCCCTCAGGAGCCTTCTAAAGGCCCCCAGACCCTTCTAATGCCCCACAGGGCCTTTCTAAAGGTCCCCAGACCCTTCTAGAGCCCCTCAAGACCCTTCTAAAGGCCCCCAGACCCTTATAGAGCCCCTCAGGACCCTTCTGAAGTCCCCCAGACCCTGCTAATTCTCCTCAGGGCTTTTATATGGGCACCCAGACCCTTCTAATGCCCCTCAGGACCCTTATAAAGGCACCCAGACCCTTCTAGAGCCTCTCAGGACAGTTTTAAATGCCTCCAGACCCTTCTAGACCCCCTCAGGACCATTCTAAAGGCCCCCAGACCCTTCTAATGCCCCTCAGGGCCTTTCTAAAGGCCCCCATACCCTTCTAATGCCCCTCAGGTCATTTCTAAAGGCACCCAGACCCTTCTAATGCCACTCAGGGCCTTTCTAAAGGCCGCGAGACCCTTATAATCCCCCTGAGGGCCTTTAAAAAGGCCCCCAGGCCCTTCTGGACCCCCTCAGGACGCTTCTAATAGCCCCCAGACCCTTCTAGAGCCCTTCAGGGCCTTTCTAAAGGCCTCCACACCCTTCTAATGACCCTCAAGACCCATGTAAAGGCCCCCAGACCCTTCTAGATTGCCTCAGGACCCATCTAAAAGCCCCCAGACCCTTCTAATGCCTTTCAGGGCCTTTCTAAAGGCCTCCACACCCTTCTAATGACCCTCAAGACCCATGTAAAGGCCCCTAGACCCTTCTAGATTGCCTCAGGACCCATCTAAAAGCACCCAGACCCTTCTAATGCCTTTCAGGACCCTTATGAAGGCCACAAGACCCTTGTAATGCCCCTCAGGACCTTTCTAAAGGCCCTCAGATCCTTCTAGAGCCCGTCAGGACCCTTATAAAGGTCCCCAGACCCTTCTAGAGCCCGTCAGGACCCTTATAAAGGTCCCCAGACCCATCTACTGTCCCTCAGGAGCATTCTAAAGGCCCCCAGACCCTTCTAATGCCCCACAGGGCCTTTCTAAAGGTCCCCAGACCCCTCTAGAACCCCTGAAGACCCTTCTAAAGGCCCCCAGACCCTTATAGAGCCCCTCAGGACCCTTCTAAAGTCCCCCAGACCCTGCTAATTCCCCTCAGGGCTTTTATAAGGGCACCCAGACCGTTCTAATGCTCCTAAGGACCCTTATAAAGGCACCCAGACCCTTCTAGAGCCTCTCAGGACAGTTTTAAATGCCTCCAGACCCTTCTAGACACCCTCAGGACCATTCTAAAGGCCCCCAGACCCTTCTAATGCCCCTCAGGGCCTTTCTAAAGTACCCCAGACACTTCTAGAACCTCTCAGGGCCTTTCTATATGACCCCAGGCCCTTGTAATGCCACTCAGGGCCTTTCTAAAGGCCGCGAGACCCTTATAATTCCCCTTGAGGGCCTTTAAAAAGTCACCCAGACCCTTCTGGACCCTCTCAGGACGATTCTAATAGCCCACAGACCCTTCTAGAGCCCCTCAGGGCCTTTCTAAAGCCCTCCACACCCTTCTAATGACCCTCAAGACCCATGTAAAGGCCCCCAGACCCTTCTAGATTGCCTCAGGACCCATCTAAAAGCCCCCAGACCCTTCTAATGCCTTTCAGGGCCTTTCTAAAGGCCTCCACACCCTTCTAATGACCATCAAGACCCATGTAAAGTCCCCTAGACCCTTCTAGATTGACTCAGGTCCCATCTAAAAGCCCCCAGACCCTTCTAATGCCTTTCAGGACCCTTATGAAGGCCACAAGACCCTTCTAATGCCCCTCAGGACCTTTCTAAAGGCCCTCAGACCCTTCTAATGCCCCTCAGGGCATTTATAAAGGTTCCCAGACCCTTCTAGAGCCCGTCAGGACACATATAAAGGTCCCCAGACCCTTCTACTGCCCCTCAGGAGCATTCTAAAGGACTTCAGACCCTTCTAATACCCCACAGGGCCTTTCTAAAGGTCCCCAGACCCTTCTAGAGCCCCTGAAGTCCATTCTAAAGGCCCCCTGACCCTTCTAATGCCACACAGGGCCTTTCTAAAGGTCCCCAGACCCTTATAGAGCCCCTCAGGACCCTTCTAAAGTCCCCCAGACCCTGCTAATTCCCCTCAGGGCTTTTATAAGGGCACCCAGACCCTTCTAAAGCTCCTCAGGACCCTTATAAAGGCACCCAGACCCTTCTAGAGCCTCTCAGGACAGTTTTAAATGCCTCCAGACCCTTCTAGACCCCCTCAGGTCCATTCTAAAGGCCCCCAGACCTTTCTAATGCCCCTCAGGGCCTTTCTATATGACCCCAGGCCCTTGTAATGCCACTCAGGGCCTTTCTAAAGGCCGCCAGACCCTTATAATCCCCCTGAGGGCCTTTAAAAAGGCCCCCAGACCCTTCTGGACCCACTCAGGACCCATCTAAATGCCCCCAGACCCTTCTAATGCCTTTCAGGGCCTTTCTAAAGGTTTCCACACCCTTCTAATGACCCTCAAGACCCATGTAAAGGCCCCCAGACCCTTCTAGATTGCCTCAGGACCCATCTAAAAGCCCCCAGACCCTTCTAATGCCTTTCAGGACCCTTATGAAGGCCACAAGACCCTTCTAATGCCCCTCAGGACCTTTCTAAAGGCCCTCAGACCCTTCTAATGCCCCTCAGGGCATTTATAAAGGTTCCCAGACCCTTCTAGAGCCCGTCAGGACACATATAAATGTCCCCAGACCCTTCTACTGCCCCTCAGGAGTATTCTAAAGGCCTCCAGACCCTTCTAATGCCCCACAGGGCCTTTCTAATGGTCCCCAGACCCTTCTAGAGCCCCTGAAGACCCTTCTAAAGGCCCCCAGACCCTTATAGAGCCCCTCAGGACCCTTCTAAAGTCCCCCAGACCCTGCTAATTCCCCTCAGGGCTTTTATAAGGGCACCCAGACCCTTCTAATGCCCCTCAGGACCCTTATAAAGGCACCCAGACCCTTCTAGAGCCTCTCAGGACAGTTTTAAATGACTCCAGACCCTTCTAGACCCCCTCAGGACCATTCTAAAGGCCCCCAGACCCTTCTAATGCCCCTCAGGGCCTTTCTATATGACCCCAGGCCCTTGAAATGCCACTCAGGGCCTTTCTAAAGGCCGCGAGACCCTTATAATCCCCCTGAGGACCTTTAAAAAGGCCCCCAGACCCTTCTGGACCCACTCAGGACGATTCTAATAGCCCCCAGACCCTTCTAGAGCCCCTCAGGGCCTTTCTAAAGGCCTCCACACCCTTCTAATGACCCTCAAGACCCATGTAAAGGCCCCTAGACCCTTCTAGATTGCCTCAGGACCCATCTAAAAGCCCCCAGACCATTCTAATGCCTTTCAGGACCCTTATGAAGGCCACAAGACCCTTCTACTGCCCCTCAGGAGCATTCTAAAGGCCCCCAGACCCTTCTAATGCCCCACAGGGCCTTTCTAAAGGTCCCCAGACCATTCTAGAGCCCCTGAAGACCCTTCTAAAGGCCCCAAGACCCTTATAGAGCCCTTCAGGGCCTTTCTAAAGGCCTCCACACCATTCTAATGACCCTCAAGACCCATTTAAAGGCCTCCAGACCCTTCTAGATTGCCTCAGGACCCATCTAAAAGAACCCAGACCCTTCTAATGCCTTTCAGGGCCTTTCTAAAGGCCTCCACACCCTTCTAATGACCCTCAAGACCCATGTAAAGGCCTCTAGACCCTTCTAGATTGCCTCAGGACCCATCTAAAAGCCCCCAGAGCCTTCTAATGCCTTTCAGGACCCTTATCAAGGCCACAAGACCATTCTAATGCCCCTCAGGGCATTTATAAAGGTTCCCAGACCCTTCTAGAGCCCGTCAGGACCCTTATAAAGGCCCCCAGAACATTCTAGAGCCTCTCAGGACACTTCTAAATCCCGCAGACCATTCTAATGCCCGTCAGGGCCTTTATAACTGTCCCCAGACCCTTCTACTGCCCCTCAGGAGCATTCTAAAGGCCCCCAGACCCTTCTAATGCCCCACAGGGCCTTTCTAAAGGTCCCCAGACCCTTCTAGAGCCCCTGAAGACCCTTCTAAAGGCCCCCAGACCCTTATAGAGCCCCTCAGGACCCTTCTAAAGGCCCGCAGACCCTGCTAATGCCCCTCAGGGCTTTTATAAGGGCACCCAGACCCTACTAATTCCCCTCAGGACCCTTATAAAGGCACCCAGACCCTTCTAGAGCCTCTCAGGACAGTTTTAAATACCTCCAGACCCTTCTAGACCCCATCAGGACCATTCTAAAGGCCCCCAGACCCTTCTAATGCCCCTCAGGACCCTTCTAAAGGCCCCCAGACCCTTCTAATGCCCCTCAAGGCCTTTCTAAAGGCCCCCAGACCCTTCTAATGCCCCTCAGGACCCTTCTATAGGCTCCCAGACCCTTCTAATGCTTTTCAGGGCCTTTCTAAAGGCCGCGAGACCCTTATAATCCCCCTGAGGGCCTTTAAAAAGGCCCCCAGACCCTTTTAGAGCCCCTCAGGGCTTTTCTAAAGGCCTCCACACCCTTCTAATGACCCTCAAGACCCATCTAAAGGCCCCCAGACCCTTCTAATGCCTTTCAGGGCCTTTCTAAAGGCCTCCACACCCTTCTAATGACCCTCAAGACCCATGTAAAGGCCCCCAGACCCTTCTAGATTGCCTCAGGACCCATCTAAAAGCCCCCAGACCCTTCTAATGCATTTCAGGACCCTTATGAAGGCAACAAGACCCTTCTAGAGCCCCTCAGGACCTTTCTAAAGGCCCTGAGACCCTTCTAATGCCCCTCAGGGCATTTATAAAGGTTCCCAGACCCTTCTAGAGCACGTCAGGACACTTATAAAGGTCCCCAGACCATTCTACTGCCCCTCAGGAGCATTCTAAAGGCCCCCAGACCCTTCTAATGCCCCACAGGGCCTTTCTAAAGGTCCCCAGACCCTTCTAGAGCCCCTGAAGACCCTTCTAAAGGCCCCAAGACCATTATAGAGCCCCTCAGGACCCTTCTAAAGTCCCCCAGACCCTGCTAATTCCCCTCAGGGCTTTTATAAGTGCACCCAGACCCTTCTAAAGCTCATCAGGACCCTTATAAAGGCACCCAGACCCTTCTAGAGCCTCTCAGGACAGCTTTAAATGCCTCCAGACCCTTCTAGACCCCCTCAGGACCATTCTAAAGGCCCCCAGACCCTTCTAATGCCCCTCAGCGCATTTCTAAAGTACCCCAGACACTTCTAGAACCTCTGAGGGCCTTTCTATATGACCCCAGACCCTTGTAATGCCACTCAGGGCCTTTCTAAAAGCCGCGAGACCCTTATAATCCCCCTGAGGGCCTTTAAAAAGGCCCCCAGACCCTTCTGGACCCCCTCAGGACGCTTCTAATAGCCCCCAGACCCTTCTAGAGCCCCTCAGGGCCTTTCTAAAGACCTCCACACCCTTCTAATGACCCTCAAGACCCATGTAAAGGCCCCTAGACCATTCTAGATTGCCTCATGACCCATCTAAAAGCCCCCAGACCCTTCTAATGCCTTTCTAGACCATTATGAAGGCCACAAGAACATTCTAATGCCTCTCAGGACCTTTCTAAAGGCCCTTAGACCCTTCTAATGCCCCTCAGGGCATTTATAAAGGTTCCCAGACCCTTCTAGAGCCCGTCAGGACACTTATAAAGGTCCCCAGACCCTTCTACTGCCCCTCAGGAGCATTCTAAAGGCCCCCAGACCC
This sequence comes from Coccyzus lansbergi, assembly GCA_033558105.1. Taxonomy (NCBI): domain Eukaryota; kingdom Metazoa; phylum Chordata; class Aves; order Cuculiformes; family Coccyzidae; genus Coccyzus; species Coccyzus lansbergi. Next base: position 1,788,144 of record JAUMJK010000794.1, on the reverse strand, counting down.
TTCTAATGCCCCACAGTGCCTTTCTAAAGGTCCCCAGACCCTTCTAGAGCCCCTGAAGACCCTTCTAAAGGCCCCCAGACCCTTATAGAGCCCTTCAGGGCCTCTCTAAAGGTCTCCACACCATTCTAATGACCCTCAAGACCCATTTAAAGGCCCCCAGACCCTTCTAGAATGCATCAGGAACCATCTAAAAGAACCCAGACCCTTCTAATGCCTTTCAGGGCTTTTCTAAAGGCCTCCACACCCTTCTAATGAACCTCAAGACCCATGTAAAGGCCCCTAGACCATTCTAGATTGCCTCAGGACCCATCTAAAAGCCCCCAGAGCCTTCTAATGCCTTTCAGGACCATTATCAAGGCCACAAGACCCTTCTAATGTCCCTCAGGGCCTTTCTATATGACCCCAGGCCCTTGAAATGCCACTCAGGGCCTTTCTAAAGGCCGCGAGACCCTTATAATCCCCCTGAGGACCTTTAAAAAGGCCCCCAGACCCTTCTGGACCCACTCAGGACGATTCTAATAGCCCCCAGACCCTTCTAGAGCCCCTCAGGGCCTTTCTAAAGGCCTCCACACCCTTCTAATGACCCTCAAGACCCATGTAAAGGCCCCTAGACCCTTCTAGATTGCCTCAGGACCCATCTAAAAGCCCCCAGACCATTCTAATGCCTTTCAGGACCCTTATGAAGGCCACAAGACCCTTCTACTGCCCCTCAGGAGCATTCTAAAGGCCCCCAGACCCTTCTAATGCCCCACAGGGCCTTTCTAAAGGTCCCCAGACCATTCTAGAGCCCCTGAAGACCCTTCTAAAGGCCCCAAGACCCTTATAGAGCCCTTCAGGGCCTTTCTAAAGGCCTCCACACCATTCTAATGACCCTCAAGACCCATTTAAAGGCCCCCAGACCCTTCTAGATTGCCTCAGGACCCATCTAAAAGAACCCAGACCCTTCTAATGCCTTTCAGGGCCTTTCTAAAGGCCTCCACACCCTTCTAATGACCCTCAAGACCCATGTAAAGGCCTCTAGACCCTTCTAGATTGCCTCAGGACCCATCTAAAAGCCCCCAGAGCCTTCTAATGCCTTTCAGGACCCTTATCAAGGCCACAAGACCATTCTAATGCCCCTCAGGGCATTTATAAAGGTTCCCAGACCCTTCTAGAGCCCGTCAGGACCCTTATAAAGGCCCCCAGAACATTCTAGAGCCTCTCAGGACACTTCTAAATCCCGCAGACCATTCTAATGCCCGTCAGGGCCTTTATAACTGTCCCCAGACCCTTCTACTGCCCCTCAGGAGCATTCTAAAGGCCCCCAGACCCTTCTAATGCCCCACAGGGCCTTTCTAAAGGTCCCCAGACCCTTCTAGAGCCCCTGAAGACCCTTCTAAAGGCCCCCAGACCCTTATAGAGCCCCTCAGGACCCTTCTAAAGGCCCGCAGACCCTGCTAATGCCCCTCAGGGCTTTTATAAGGGCACCCAGACCCTACTAATGCCCCTCAGGACCCTTATAAAGGCACCCAGACCCTTCTAGAGCCTCTCAGGACAGTTTTAAATACCTCCAGACCCTTCTAGACCCCATCAGGACCATTCTAAAGGCCCCCAGACCCTTCTAATGCCCCTCAGGACCCTTCTAAAGGCCCCCAGACCCTTCTAATGCCCCTCAAGGCCTTTCTAAAGGCCCCCAGACCCTTCTAATGCCCCTCAGGACCCTTCTATAGGCTCCCAGACCCTTCTAATGCTTTTCAGGGCCTTTCTAAAGGCCGCGAGACCCTTATAATCCCCCTGAGGGCCTTTAAAAAGGCCCCCAGACCCTTTTAGAGCCCCTCAGGGCTTTTCTAAAGGCCTCCACACCCTTCTAATGACCCTCAAGACCCATCTAAAGGCCCCCAGACCCTTCTAATGCCTTTCAGGGCCTTTCTAAAGGCCTCCACACCCTTCTAATGACCCTCAAGACCCATGTAAAGGCCCCCAGACCCTTCTAGATTGCCTCAGGACCCATCTAAAAGCCCCCAGACCCTTCTAATGCATTTCAGGACCCTTATGAAGGCAACAAGACCCTTCTAGAGCCCCTCAGGACCTTTCTAAAGGCCCTGAGACCCTTCTAATGCCCCTCAGGGCATTTATAAAGGTTCCCAGACCCTTCTAGAGCACGTCAGGACACTTATAAAGGTCCCCAGACCATTCTACTGCCCCTCAGGAGCATTCTAAAGGCCCCCAGACCCTTCTAATGCCCCACAGGGCCTTTCTAAAGGTCCCCAGACCCTTCTAGAGCCCCTGAAGACCCTTCTAAAGGCCCCAAGACCATTATAGAGCCCCTCAGGACCCTTCTAAAGTCCCCCAGACCCTGCTAATTCCCCTCAGGGCTTTTATAAGTGCACCCAGACCCTTCTAAAGCTCATCAGGACCCTTATAAAGGCACCCAGACCCTTCTAGAGCCTCTCAGGACAGCTTTAAATGCCTCCAGACCCTTCTAGACCCCCTCAGGACCATTCTAAAGGCCCCCAGACCCTTCTAATGCCCCTCAGCGCATTTCTAAAGTACCCCAGACACTTCTAGAACCTCTGAGGGCCTTTCTATATGACCCCAGACCCTTGTAATGCCACTCAGGGCCTTTCTAAAAGCCGCGAGACCCTTATAATCCCCCTGAGGGCCTTTAAAAAGGCCCCCAGACCCTTCTGGACCCCCTCAGGACGCTTCTAATAGCCCCCAGACCCTTCTAGAGCCCCTCAGGGCCTTTCTAAAGGCCTCCACACCCTTCTAATGACCCTCAAGACCCATGTAAAGGCCCCTAGACCATTCTAGATTGCCTCAGGACCCATCTAAAAGCCCCCAGACCCTTCTAATGCCTTTCTAGACCATTATGAAGGCCACAAGAACATTCTAATGCCCCTCAGGACCTTTCTAAAGGCCCTTAGACCCTTCTAATGCCCCTCAGGGCATTTATAAAGGTTCCCAGACCCTTCTAGAGCCCGTCAGGACACTTATAAAGGTCCCCAAACCCTTCTACTGCCCCTCAGGAGCATTCTAAAGGCCCCCAGACCCTTCTAATGCCCCACAGTGCCTTTCTAAAGGTCCCCAGACCCTTCTAGAGCCCCTGAAGACCCTTCTAAAGGCCCCCAGACCCTTATAGAGCCCTTCAGGGCCTCTCTAAAGGTCTCCACACCATTCTAATGACCCTCAAGACCCATTTAAAGGCCCCCAGACCCTTCTAGAATGCATCAGGAACCATCTAAAAGAACCCAGACCCTTCTAATGCCTTTCAGGGCTTTTCTAAAGGCCTCCACACCCTTCTAATGAACCTCAAGACCCATGTAAAGGCCCCTAGACCATTCTAGATTGCCTCAGGACCCATCTAAAAGCCCCCAGAGCCTTCTAATGCCTTTCAGGACCATTATCAAGGCCACAAGACCCTTCTAATGTCCCTCAGGGCATTTATAAAGGTTCCCAGACCCTTTTAGAGCCCGTCAGGACCCTTATAAAGGCCCCCAGAACATTCTAGAGCCTCTCAGGACACTTCTAAATCCCGCAGACCATTCTAATGCCCCTCAGGGCATTTATAAAGGTTCCCAGACCCTTCTAGAGCCCGTCAGGACACTTATAAAGGTCCCCAGACCCTTCTACTGCCCCTCAGGAGCATTCTAAAGGCCCCCAGACCCTTCTAATGCCACACAGGGCCATTCTAAAGGTCCCCAGACCCTTCTAGAGCCCCTGAAGACCCTTCTAAAGGCCCCCAGACACTTACAGAGCCCCTCAGGGCCCTTCTAAGGACCCGGACCCTGCTAATTCCTTTCAGGACTTTTATAAGGGCACCCAGACCCTTCTAATGCCCCTCAGGACCCTTATAAAGGCACCCAGACCCTTCTAGAGCCTCTCAGGACAGTTTTAAATGCCTCCAGACCCTTCTAATTCCGCTCAGGACCCTTCTAAAGGCCCCCAGACCCTTCTAATGCCCATCAGGGCCTTTCTAAAGGCTCCCATACCCTTCTAATGCCCCTCAGGTCATTTCTAAAGGCACACAGACCCTTCTAATGCCACTCAGGGCCTTTCTAAAGGCCGCGAGACCCTTATAATCCCCCTGAGGGCCTTTAAAAAGGCCCCCAGACCCTTCTGGACCCCCTCAGGACGCTTCTAATAGCCCCCAGACCCTTCTAGAGCCCCTCAGGGCCTTTCTAAAGGCCTCCACACCCTTCTAATGACACTCAAGACCCATGTAAAGGCCCCCAGACCCTTCTAGATTGCCTCAGGACCCATCTAAAAGCCCCCAGACCATTCTAATGCCTTTCAGGACCCTTCTAAAGGCCTCCACACCCTTCTAATGACCCTCAAGAACCATGTAAAGGCCCCTAGACCCTTCTAGATTGCCTCAGGACCCATCTAAAAGCCCCCAGACCCTTCTAATGCCTTTCAGGACCCTTATGAAGGCCACAAGACCCTTCTCATGCACCTCAGGACCTTTATAAAGGCCCTCAGAGCCTTCTAGAGCCCGTCAGGACCCTTATAAAGGTCTCCAGACCCTTCTACTGCCCCTCAGGAGCATTCTAAAGGCCCCCAGACCCTTCTAATGCCCCACAGGGCCTTTCTAAAGGTCCCCAGACCCCTCTAGAGCCCCTGAAGACCCTTCTAAAGGCCCCCAGACCCTTATAGAGCCCCTCAGGACCCTTCTAAAGGCCCCCAGACCCTGCTAATTACCCTCAGGGCTGTTATAAGGGCACCCAGACCCTTCTAATGCCCCTCAGGACCCTTATAAAGGCACCCAGACCCTTCTAGAGCCTCTCAGGACAGTTTTAAATGCCTCCAGACCCTTCTTGACCCCCTCATGACCATTCTAAAGGCCCCCAGACCCTTCTAATGCCCCTCAGGACCCTTCTAAAGGCCCCCAGACCCTTCTAATGCCCCTCAGGGCCTTTCTAAAGGCCCTCAGACCATTCTAGAGCCCGTCAGGACCCTTATAAAGGTCCCCAGACCCTTCTAGAGCCCGTCAGGACCCTTATAAAGGTCCCCAGACCATTCTACCGCCCCTCAGGAGCATTCTAAAGGCCCCCAGACCCTTCTAATGCCCCACAGGGCCTTTCTAAAGGTCCCCAGACCCCTCTAGAGCCCCTGAAGTCCCTTCTAAAGGCCCCCAGACCCTTATAGAGCCCCTCAGGACCCTTCTAAAGTCCCCCAGACCCTGCTAATTCCCCTCCGGGCTTTTATAAGGGCACCCAGACCCTTCTAATGCCCCTCAGGACCCTTATAAAGGCACCCAGACCCTTCTAGAGCCTCTCAGGACAGTTTTAAATGCCTCCAGACCCTTCTAGACCCCCTCAGGACCATTCTAAAGGCCCCCAGACCCTTCTAATGCCCATCAGGGCCTTTCTATATGACCCCAGGCCCTTGTAATGCCACTCAGGGCCTTTCTAAAGGCCGCGAGACCCTTATAATTCCCCTTGAGGGCCTTTAAAAAGTACCCCAGACGCTTCTGGACCCTCTCAGGACGCTTCTAATAGCCCCCAGACCCTTCTAGAGCCCCTCAGGGCCTTTCTAAAGGCATCCACACCATTCTAATGACCCTCAAGACCCATGTAAAGGCCCCCAGACCCTTCTAGATTGCCTCAGGACCCATCTAAAAGCCCCCAGACCCTTCAATGCCTTTCAGGGCCTTTCTAAAGGCCTGCACACCCTTCTAATGCCCCTCAAGACCCATGTAAATGCCCCTAGACCCATGTAGATTGCCTCAGGACCCATCTAAAAGCCCCCAGACCCTTCTAATGCCTTTCAGGACCCTTATCAAGGCCACAAGACCCTTCTAATGCCCCTCAGGACCTTTCTAAAGGCCCTCAGACCAATCTAATGCCCCTCAGGGCATTTATAAAGGTTCCCAGACCCTTCTAGAGCCCGTCAGGACACTTATAAAGGTCCCCAGACCCTTCTACTGCCCCTCAGGAGCATTCTAAAGGACCTCAGACCCTTCTAATGCCCCACAGGGCCTTTCTAAAGGTCCCCAGACCCTTCTAGAGCCCCTGAAGACCGTTCTAAAGTCTCCCAAACCCTTCTAATGCCCCACAGGGCCTTTCTAAAGGTCCCCAGACCCTTCTAGAGCCCCTCAAGACCCTTCTAAAGGCCCCCAGACCCTTATAGAGCCCCTCAGGACCCTTCTAAAGGCCCCCAGACCCTGCTAATTCCCCTCAGGGCTTTTATAAGGGCACCCAGACCCTTCGAATGCCCCTCAGGACCGTTATAAAGGCACCCAGACCCTTCTAGAGCCTCTCAGGACAGTTTTAAATGCCTCCAGACCCTTCTAGACCCCCTCAGGACCATTCTAAAGGTCCCCAGACCCTTCTAATGCCCCACAGGGCCTTTCTAAATGCCCCCATACCTTTCTAATGCCCCTCAGGTCATTTCTAAAGGCACCCAGACCCTTCTAATGCCACTCAGGGCCTTTCTAAAGGCCGCGAGACCCTTATAATCCCCCTGAGGGCCTTTAAAAAGGCCCCCAGACCCTTCTAGACCCCCTCAGGACGCTTCTAATAGCCCCCAGACCCTTCTAGAGCCCCTCAGGGCCTTTCTAAAGGCCTCCACACCCTTCTAAGGACACTCAAGACCCATGTAAAGGCCCCCAGACCCTTCTAGATTGCCTCAGGACCCATCTAAAAGCCCCCAGACCCTTCTAATGCCTTTGAGGGCCTTTCTAAAGGCCTCCACACCCTTCTAATGACCCTCAAGACCCATGTAAAGGCCCCTAGACCCTTCTAGATTGCCTCAGGACCCATCTAAAAGCCCCAGACCCTTCTAATGCCTTTCAGGACCCTTATGAAGGCCACAAGACCCTTCTAATGCCCCTCAGGACCTTTATAAAGGCCCTCAGACCCTTCTAATGCCACTCAGGGCATTTAGAAAGGTCCCCAGACCCTTCTACTGCCCCTCAGGAGCATTCTAAAGGCCCCCAGACCCTTATAATGCCCCACAGGGCCTTTCTAAAGGTCCCCAGACCCTCTTAGAGCCCCTGAAGACCCTTCTAAAGGCCCCCAGACCCTTATAGAGCCCCTCAGGACCCTTCTAAAGGCCCCCAGACCCTGCTAATTACCCTCAGGGCTGTTATAAGGGCACCCAGACCCTTCTAATGCCCCTCAGGACCCTTATAAAGGCACCCAGACCCTTCTAGAGCCTCTCAGGACAGTTTTAAATGCCTCCAGACCATTCTTGACCCCCTCATGACCATTCTAAAGGCCCCCAGACCCTTCTAATGCCCCTCAGGACCCTTCTAAAGGCCCCCAGACCCTTCTAATGCCCCTCAGGGCCTTTCTAAAGGCCCTCAGACCATTCTAGAGCCCGTCAGGACCCTTATAAAGGTCCCCAGACCCTTCTAGAGCCCGTCAGGACCCTTATAAAGGTCCCCAGACCATTCTACTGCCCCTCAGGAGCATTCTAAAGGCCCCCAGACCCTTCTAATGCCCCACAGGGCCTTTCTAAAGGTCCCCAGACCCCTCTAGAGCCCCTGAAGTCCCTTCTAAAGGCCCCCAGACCCTTATAGAGCCCCTCAGGACCCTTCTAAAGTCCCCCAGACCCTGCTAATTCCCCTCCGGGCTTTTATAAGGGCACCCAGACCCTTCTAATGCCCCTCAGGACCCTTATAAAGGCACCCAGACCCTTCTAGAGCCTCTCAGGACAGTTTTAAATGCCTCCAGACCCTTCTAGACCCCCTCAGGACCATTCTAAAGGCCCCCAGACCCTTCTAATGCCCCTCAGGGCCTTCCTAAAGTTCCCCAGACACTTCTAGAACATCTCAGGGCCTATCTATATGACCCCAGGCCCTTGTAATGCCACTCAGGGCCTTTCTAAAGGCCGCGAGACCCTTATAATTCCCCTTGAGGGCCTTTAAAAAGTACCCCAGACGCTTCTGGACCCTCTCAGGACGCTTCTAATAGCCCCCAGACCCTTCTAGAGCCCCTCAGGGCCTTTCTAAAGGCATCCACACCATTCTAATGACCCTCAAGACCCATGTAAAGGCCCCCAGACCCTTCTAGATTGCCTCAGGACCCATCTAAAAGCCCCCAGACCCTTCAATGCCTTTCAGGGCCTTTCTAAAGGCCTGCACACCCTTCTAATGCCCCTCAAGACCCATGTAAAGGCCCCTAGACCCATCTAGATTGCCTCAGGACCCATCTAAAAGCCCCCAGACCCTTCTAATGCCTTTCAGGACCCTTATCAAGGCCACAAGACCCTTCTAATGCCCCTCAGGACCTTTCTAAAGGCCCTCAGACCAATCTAATGCCCCTCAGGGCATTTATAAAGGTTCCCAGACCCTTCTAGAGCCCGTCAGGACACTTATAAAGGTCCCCAGACCCTTCTACTGCCCCTCAGGAGCATTCTAAAGGACCTCAGACCCTTCTAATGCCCCACAGGGCCTTTCTAAAGGTCCCCAGACCCTTCTAGAGCCCCTGAAGACCGTTCTAAAGTCTCCCAAACCCTTCTAATGCCCCACAGGGCCTTTCTAAAGGTCCCCAGACCCTTCTAGAGCCCCTCAAGACCCTTCTAAAGGCCCCCAGACCCTTATAGAGCCCCTCAGGACCCTTCTAAAGGCCCCCAGACCCTGCTAATTCCCCTCAGGGCTTTTATAAGGGCACCCAGACCCTTCGAATGCCCCTCAGGACCGCTATAAAGGCACCCAGACCCTTCTAGAGCCTCTCAGGACAGTTTTAAATGCCTCCAGACCCTTCTAGACCCCCTCAGGACCATTCTAAAGGTCCCCAGACCCTTCTAATGCCCCACAGGGCCTTTCTAAATGCCCCCATACCTTTCTAATGCCCCTCAGGTCATTTCTAAAGGCACCCAGACCCTTCTAATGCCACTCAGGGCCTTTCTAAAGGCCGCGAGACCCTTATAATCCCCCTGAGGGCCTTTAAAAAGGCCCCCAGACCCTTCTAGACCCCCTCAGGACGCTTCTAATAGCCCCCAGACCCTTCTAGAGCCCCTCAGGGCCTTTCTAAAGGCCTCCACACCCTTCTAAGGACACTCAAGACCCATGTAAAGGCCCCCAGACCCTTCTAGATTGCCTCAGGACCCATCTAAAAGCCCCCAGACCCTTCTAATGCCTTTGAGGGCCTTTCTAAAGGCCTCCACACCCTTCTAATGACCCTCAAGACCCATGTAAAGGCCCCTAGACCCTTCTAGATTGCCTCAGGACCCATCTAAAAGCCCCAGACCCTTCTAATGCCTTTCAGGACCCTTATGAAGGCCACAAGACCCTTCTAATGCCCCTCAGGACCTTTATAAAGGCCCTCAGACCCTTCTAATGCCACTCAGGGCATTTAGAAAGGTCCCCAGACCCTTCTACTGCCCCTCAGGAGCATTCTAAAGGCCCCCAGACCCTTATAATGCCCCACAGGGCCTTTCTAAAGGTCCCCAGACCCCTCTATAGCCCCTGAGGACCCTTCTAAAGGCCCCCAGACCATTCTAGAGCCCCTCAGGGCCTTGCTAAAGGCCTCCACACCCTTCTAATGACCCTCAAGACCCATGTAAAGGCCCCCAGACCCTTCTAGATTGCCTCAGGACCCATCTAAAAGCCCCCAGACCCTTCTAATGCCTTTCAGGACCATTATGAAGGCCACAAGAACCTTCTAATGCCCCTCAGGACCTTTCTAAAGGCCCTTAGACCCTTCTAATGCCCCTCAGGGCATTTATAAAGGTTCCCAGACCCTTCGAGAGCCCGTCAGGACACTTATAAAGGTCCCCAGACCCTTCTACTGCCCCTCAGGAGCATTCTAAAGGCCCCCAGACCCTTCTAATGCCCCACAGTGCCTTTCTAAAGGTCCCCAGACCCTTCTAGAGCCCCTGAAGACCCTTCTAAAGGCCCCCAGACCCTTATAGAGCCCTTCAGGGCCTCTCTAAAGGTCTCCACACCATTCTAATGACCCTCAAGACCCATTTAAAGGCCCCCAGACCCTTCTAGAATGCATCAGGAACCATCTAAAAGAACCCAGACCCTTCTAATGCCTTTCAGGACCCTTATCAAGGCCACAAGACCCTTCTAATGTCCCTCAGGGCATTTATAAAGGTTCCCAGACCCTTCTAGAGCCCGTCAGGACCCTTATAAAGGCCCCCAGAACATTCTAGAGCCTCTCAGGACACTTCTAAATCCCGCAGACCATTCTAATGCCCGTCAGGGCCTTTATAAACGTCCCCAGACCCTTCTACTGCCCCTCAGGAGCATTCTAAAGGCCCCCAGACCCTTCTAATGCCACACAGGGCCATTCTAAAGGTCCCCAGACCCTTCTAGAGCCCCTGAAGACCCTTCTAAAGGCCCCCAGACACATACAGAGCCCCTCAGGACCCTTCTAAGGACCCAGACCCTGCTAATTCCTTTCAGGACTTTTATAAGGGCACCCAGACCCTTCTAATGCCCCTCAGGACCCTTATAAAGGCACCCAGACCCTTCTAGAGCCTCTCAGGACAGTTTTAAATGCCTCCAGACCCTTCTAATGCCGCTCAGGACCTTTCTAAAGTCCCTCAGACCCTTCTAGAGCCCGTCAGGACCCTTAGAAAGGTCCCCAGACCCTTCTAGAGCCCGTCAGGACCCTTATAAAGGTCCCCAGACCCTTCTACTGCCCCTCAGGAGCATTCTAAAGGCCCCCAGACCCTTCTAATGCCCCACAGGGCCTTTTTAAAGGTCCCCAGACCCCTCTAGAGCCCCTGAAGTCCCTTCTAAAGGCCCCCAGACCCTTATAGAGCCCCTCAGGGCCCTTCTAAAGTCCCCCAGACCCTGCTAATTCCCCTCAGGGCTTTTATAAGGGCACCCACACCCTTCTAATGCCCCTCAGGACCCTTATAAAGGCACCCAGACCCTTCTAGAGCCTCTCAGGACAGTTTTAAATGCCTCCAGACCCTTCTAGACCCTCTCAGGACCATTCTAAAGGCCCCCAGACCCTTCTAATGCCCCTCAGGACCTTTCTAAAGGCCCTCAGACCAATCTAATGCCCCTCAGGGCATTTATAAAGGTTCCCAGACCCTTCTAGAGCCCGTCAGGACACTTATAAAGGTCCCCAGACCCTTCTACTGCCCCTCAGGAGCATTCTAAAGGACCTCAGACCCTTCTAATGCCCCACAGGGCCTTTCTAAAGGTCCCCAGACCCTTCTAGAGCCCCTGAAGACCGTTCTAAAGTCTCCCAAACCCTTCTAATGCCCCACAGGGCCTTTCTAAAGGTCCCCAGACCCTTCTAGAGCCCCTCAAGACCCTTCTAAAGGCCCCCAGACCCTTATAGAGCCCCTCAGGACCCTTCTAAAGGCCCCCAGACCCTGCTAATTCCCCTCAGGGCTTTTATAAGGGCACCCAGACCCTTCGAATGCCCCTCAGGACCGTTATAAAGGCACCCAGACCCTTCTAGAGCCTCTCAGGACAGTTTTAAATGCCTCCAGACCCTTCTAGACCCCCTCAGGACCATTCTAAGGGTCCCCAGACCCTTCTAATGCCCCACAGGGCCTTTCTAAATGCCCCCATACCTTTCTAATGCCCCTCAGGTCATTTCTAAAGGCACCCAGACCCTTCTAATGCCACTCAGGGCCTTTCTAAAGGCCGCGAGACCCTTATAATCCCCCTGAGGGCCTTTAAAAAGGCCCCCAGACCCTTCTAGACCCCCTCAGGACGCTTCTAATAGCCCCCAGACCCTTCTAGAGCCCCTCAGGGCCTTTCTAAAGGCCTCCACACCCTTCTAAGGACACTCAAGACCCATGTAAAGGCCCCCAGACCCTTCTAGATTGCCTCAGGACCCATCTAAAAGCCCCCAGACCCTTCTAATGCCTTTGAGGGCCTTTCTAAAGGCCTCCACACCCTTCTAATGACCCTCAAGACCCATGTAAAGGCCCCTAGACCCTTCTAGATTGCCTCAGGACCCATCTAAAAGCCCCAGACCCTTCTAATGCCTTTCAGGACCCTTATGAAGGCCACAAGACCCTTCTAATGCCCCTCAGGACCTTTATAAAGGCCCTCAGACCCTTCTAATGCCACTCAGGGCATTTAGAAAGGTCCCCAGACCCTTCTACTGCCCCTCAGGAGCATTCTAAAGGCCCCCAGACCCTTATAATGCCCCACAGGGCCTTTCTAAAGGTCCCCAGACCCCTCTAGAGCCCCTGAAGACCCTTCTAAAGGCCCCCAGACCCTTATAGAGCCCCTCAGGACCCTTCTAAAGGCCCCCAGACCCTGCTAATTACCCTCAGGGCTGTTATAAGGGCACCCAGACCCTTCTAATGCCCCTCAGGACCCTTATAAAGGCACCCAGACCCTTCTAGAGCCTCTCAGGACAGTTTTAAATGCCTCCAGACCATTCTTGACCCCCTCATGACCATTCTAAAGGCCCCCAGACCCTTCTAATGCCCCTCAGGACCCTTCTAAAGGCCCCCAGACCCTTCTAATGCCCCTCAGGGCCTTTCTAAAGGCCCTCAGACCATTCTAGAGCCCGTCAGGACCCTTATAAAGGTCCCCAGACCCTTCTAGAGCCCGTCAGGACCCTTATAAAGGTCCCCAGACCATTCTACTGCCCCTCAGGAGCATTCTAAAGGCCCCCAGACCCTTCTAATGCCCCACAGGGCCTTTCTAAAGGTCCCCAGACCCCTCTAGAGCCCCTGAAGTCCCTTCTAAAGGCCCCCAGACCCTTATAGAGCCCCTCAGGACCCTTCTAAAGTCCCCCAGACCCTGCTAATTCCCCTCCGGGCTTTTATAAGGGCACCCAGACCCTTCTAATGCCCCTCAGGACCCTTATAAAGGCACCCAGACCCTTCTAGAGCCTCTCAGGACAGTTTTAAATGCCTCCAGACCCTTCTAGACCCCCTCAGGACCATTCTAAAGGCCCCCAGACCCTTCTAATGCCCCTCAGGGCCTTCCTAAAGTTCCCCAGACACTTCTAGAACATCTCTGGACCTATCTATATGACCCCAGGCCCTTGTAATGCCACTCAGGGCCTTTCTAAAGGCCGCGAGACCCTTATAATTCCCCTTGAGGGCCTTTAAAAAGTACCCCAGACGCTTCTGGACCCTCTCAGGACGCTTCTAATAGCCCCCAGACCCTTCTAGAGCCCCTCAGGGCCTTTCTAAAGGCATCCACACCATTCTAATGACCCTCAAGACCCATGTAAAGGCCCCCAGACCCTTCTAGATTGCCTCAGGACCCATCTAAAAGCCCCCAGACCCTTCAATGCCTTTCAGGGCCTTTCTAAAGGCCTGCACACCCTTCTAATGCCCCTCAAGACCCATGTAAAGGCCCCTAGACCCATCTAGATTGCCTCAGGACCCATCTAAAAGCCCCCAGACCCTTCTAATGCCTTTCAGGACCCTTATCAAGGCCACAAGACCCTTCTAATGCCCCTCAGGACCTTTCTAAAGGCCCTCAGACCAATCTAATGCCCCTCAGGGCATTTATAAAGGTTCCCAGACCCTTCTAGAGCCCGTCAGGACACTTATAAAGGTCCCCAGACCCTTCTACTGCCCCTCAGGAGCATTCTAAAGGACCTCAGACCCTTCTAATGCCCCACAGGGCCTTTCTAAAGGTCCCCAGACCCTTCTAGAGCCCCTGAAGACCGTTCTAAAGTCTCCCAAACCCTTCTAATGCCCCACAGGGCCTTTCTAAAGGTCCCCAGACCCTTCTAGAGCCCCTCAAGACCCTTCTAAAGGCCCCCAGACCCTTATAGAGCCCCTCAGGACCCTTCTAAAGGCCCCCAGACCCTGCTAATTCCCCTCAGGGCTTTTATAAGGGCACCCAGACCCTTCGAATGCCCCTCAGGACCGCTATAAAGGCACCCAGACCCTTCTAGAGCCTCTCAGGACAGTTTTAAATGCCTCCAGACCCTTCTAGACCCCCTCAGGACCATTCTAAAGGTCCCCAGACCCTTCTAATGCCCCACAGGGCCTTTCTAAATGCCCCCATACCTTTCTAATGCCCCTCAGGTCATTTCTAAAGGCACCCAGACCCTTCTAATGCCACTCAGGGCCTTTCTAAAGGCCGCGAGACCCTTATAATCCCCCTGAGGGCCTTTAAAAAGGCCCCCAGACCCTTCTAGACCCCCTCAGGACGCTTCTAATAGCCCCCAGACCCTTCTAGAGCCCCTCAGGGCCTTTCTAAAGGCCTCCACACCCTTCTAAGGACACTCAAGACCCATGTAAAGGCCCCCAGACCCTTCTAGATTGCCTCAGGGCCCATCTAAAAGCCCCCAGACCCTTCTAATGCCTTTGAGGGCCTTTCTAAAGGCCTCCACACCCTTCTAATGACCCTCAAGACCCATGTAAAGGCCCCTAGACCCTTCTAGATTGCCTCAGGACCCATCTAAAAGCCCCAGACCCTTCTAATGCCTTTCAGGACCCTTATGAAGGCCACAAGACCCTTCTAATGCCCCTCAGGACCTTTATAAAGGCCCTCAGACCCTTCTAATGCCACTCAGGGCATTTAGAAAGGTCCCCAGACCCTTCTACTGCCCCTCAGGAGCATTCTAAAGGCCCCCAGACCCTTATAATGCCCCACAGGGCCTTTCTAAAGGTCCCCAGACCCCTCTATAGCCCCTGAGGACCCTTCTAAAGGCCCCCAGACCATTCTAGAGCCCCTCAGGGCCTTGCTAAAGGCCTCCACACCCTTCTAATGACCCTCAAGACCCATGTAAAGGCCCCCAGACCCTTCTAGATTGCCTCAGGACCCATCTAAAAGCCCCCAGACCCTTCTAATGCCTTTCAGGACCATTATGAAGGCCACAAGAACCTTCTAATGCCCCTCAGGACCTTTCTAAAGGCCCTTAGACCCTTCTAATGCCCCTCAGGGCATTTATAAAGGTTCCCAGACTCTTCGAGAGCCCGTCAGGACACTTATAAAGGTCCCCAGACCCTTCTACTGCCCCTCAGGAGCATTCTAAAGGCCCCCAGACCCTTCTAATGCCCCACAGTGCCTTTCTAAAGGTCCCCAGACCCTTCTAGAGCCCCTGAAGACCCTTCTAAAGGCCCCCAGACCCTTATAGAGCCCTTCAGGGCCTCTCTAAAGGTCTCCACACCATTCTAATGACACTCAAGACCCATTTAAAGGCCCCCAGACCCTTCTAGAATGCATCAGGAACCATCTAAAAGAACCCAGACCCTTCTAATGCCTTTCAGGGCTTTTCTAAAGGCCTCCACACCCTTCTAATGAACCTCAAGACCCATGTAAAGGCCCCTAGACCATTCTAGATTGCCTCAGGACCCATCTAAAAGCCCCCAGAGCCTTCTAATGCCTTTCAGGACCCTTATCAAGGCCACAAGACCCTTCTAATGTCCCTCAGGGCATTTATAAAGGTTCCCAGACCCTTCTAGAGCCCGTCAGGACCCTTATAAAGGCCCCCAGAACATTCTAGAGCCTCTCAGGACACTTCTAAATCCCGCAGACCATTCTAATGCCCGTCAGGGCCTTTATAAACGTCCCCAGACCCTTCTACTGCCCCTCAGGAGCATTCTAAAGGCCCCCAGACCCTTCTAATGCCACACAGGGCCATTCTAAAGGTCCCCAGACCCTTCTAGAGCCCCTGAAGACCCTTCTAAAGGCCCCCAGACACATACAGAGCCCCTCAGGACCCTTCTAAGGACCCAGACCCTGCTAATTCCTTTCAGGACTTTTATAAGGGCACCCAGACCCTTCTAATGCCCCTCAGGACCCTTATAAAGGCACCCAGACCCTTCTAGAGCCTCTCAGGACAGTTTTAAATGCCTCCAGACCCTTCTAATGCCGCTCAGGACCCTTATAAAGGCCCCCAGACCCTTCTAGAGCCCGTCAGGACCCTTATAAAGGTCCCCAGACCCTTCTACTGCCCCTCAGGAGCATTCTAAAGGCCCCCAGACCCTTCTAATGCCCCACAGGGCCTTTTTAAAGGTCCCCAGACCCCTCTAGAGCCCCTGAAGTCCCTTCTAAAGGCCCCCAGACCCTTATAGAGCCCCTCAGGGCCCTTCTAAAGTCCCCCAGACCCTGCTAATTCCCCTCAGGGCTTTTATAAGGGCACCCACACCCTTCTAATGCCCCTCAGGACCCTTATAAAGGCACCCAGACCCTTCTAGAGCCTCTCAGGACAGTTTTAAATGCCTCCAGACCCTTCTAGACCCTCTCAGGACCATTCTAAAGGCCCCCAGACCCTTCTAATGCCCATCAGGGCCTTTCTAAAGGGCCCATACCCTTCTAATGCCCCTCAGGTCATTTCTAAAGGCCCCCAGACCCTTCTAGACCCCCTCAGGACGCTTCTAATACCCACAGACCCTTCTAGTGCCCCTCAGGGCCTTTCTAAAGGCATCCACACCCTTCTAATGACCCTCAAGACCCATGTAAAGGCCCCCAGACCCTTCTAGATTGCCTCAGGACCCATCTAAAAGCCCCCAGACCCTTCTAATGCCTTTCAGGACCCTTATGAAGGCCACAAGACCCTTCTAATGCCCCTCAGGACCTTTCTAAAGGCCCTCAGACCCTTCTAATGCCCCTCAGGGCATTTATAAAGGTTCCCAGACCCTTCAAGAGCCCGTCAGGACACTTATAAAGGCCCCCAGACCATTCTAGAGCCCCTCAGGACACTTCTAAATCCCTCAGACCATTCTAATGCCCGTCAGGGCCTTTCTAAAGGTCCCCAGACCCTTCTAATGCACCACAGGGCCTTTCTAAAGGTCCCCAGACCATTCTAGAGCCCCTGAAGACCCTTCTAAAGGCCCCCAGACCCTGTTAATTCCTTTCAGGGCTTTTATAAGGGCACCCAGACCCTTCTAATGCCCCTCAGGACCCTTATAAAGGCACCCAGACCCTTCTAGAGCCTCTCAGGACAGTTTTAAATGCCTCCAGACCATTCTAGACCCCCTCAGGACCATTCTAAAGGCCCCCAGACCCTTCTAATGCCCATCAGGGCCTTTCTAAAGGCCCCCATACCCTTCTAATGCCCCTCAGGTCATTTCTAAAGGCCCCCAGACCCATCTAGACCCCCTCAGGACGCTTCTAATAGCCCCCAGACCCTTCTAGTGCCCCACAGGGCCTTTCTAAAGGCATCCACACCCTTCTAGTGACCCTCAAGACCCATGTAACGGCCCCTAGACCCTTCTAGATTGCCTCAGGACCCATCTAAAAGCCCCCAGACCCTTCTAATGCCTTTGAAGACCCTTATGAAGGCCACAAGACCCTTCTAATGCCCCTCAGGACCTTTCTAAAGTCCCTCAGACCCTTCTAGAGCCCGTCAGGACCCTTGTAAAGGTCCCCAGACCCTTCTAGATCCCGTCAGGACCCTTATAAAGGTACCCAGACCCTTCTACTGCCCCTCAGGAGCATTCTAAAGGCCCCCAGACCCTTCTAATGCCCCACAGGGCCTTTCTAAAGGTACCCAGACCCTTATAGAGTCCCTGAAGACCTTTCTAAAGGCCCCCAGACCCTTCTAATGCCCCACAGGGCCTTTCTAAAGGTCCCCAGACCCTTCTAGAGCCCCTGAAGACCCTTCTAAAGGCCCCCAGACCCTTATAGAGCTCCTCAGGACCCTTCTAAAGTCCCCCAGACCCTGCTAATTCCCCTCAGGGCTTTCATAAGGGCACCCAGACCCTTCTAATGCCCCTCAGGACCCTTATAAAGGCACCCAGACCCTTCTAGAGCCTCTCAGGACAGTTTTAAATGCCTCCAGACCATTCTAGACCCCCTCAGGACCATTCTAAAGGCCCCCAGACCCTTCTAATACCCCTCAGGGCCTTTCTAAAGGTTCCCATACCCTTCTAATGCCCCTCAGGTCATTTCTAAAGGCACCCAGACCCTTCTAATGCCACTCAGGGCTTTTCTAAAGGCCGCGAGACCCTTATAATTCCCCTGAGATCCTTTAAAAAGGCCCCCAGACCCTTCTGGACCCCCTCAGGACGCTTCTAATAGCCCCCAGACCCTTCTAGAGCTCCTCAGGGCCTTTCTAAAGGCCTCCACACCCTTCTAATGACCCTCAAGACCCATGTAAAGGCCCCCAGACCCTTCTAGATTGCCTCAGGACCCATCTAAAAGCCCCCAGACCCTTCTAATGCCTTTCAGGACCCTTATCAAGGCCACAAGACCGTTCTAATGCCCCTCAGGACCTTTCTAAAGGCACTCAGACCCTTCTAATGCCCCTCAGGGCATTTATAAAGGTTCCCAGACCCTTCTAGAGCCCGTCAGGACACTTATAAAGGCCCCCAGACCATTCTAGAGCCCCTCAGGACACTTCTAAAGGCCCGCAGACCATTCTAATGCCCGTCAGGGCCTTTCTAAAGGTCCCCAGACCCTTCTACTGCCACTCAGGAGCATTCTAAAGGCACCCAGACCCTTCTAATGCCCCACAGGGCCTTTCTAAACGTCCCCAGACCCTTCTAGAGCCCCTGAAGACCCTTCTAAAGGCCCCCAGACCCTTATAGAGCCCCTCAGGACCCTTCTAAAGGCCCCCAGACCCTGTTAATTCCCCTCAGGGCTTTTATAAGGGCACCCAGACCCTTCTAATGCCCCTCAGGACCCTTATAAAGGCACCCAGACCCTTCTAGAGCCTCTCAGGACAGTTTTAAATGCCTCCAGACCCTTCTAGACCCCCTCTGGACCATTCTAAAGGCCCCCAGACCCTTCTAATGCCCCTCAGGGCCTTTCTAAAGTACCCCAGACACTTCTATAACATCTTAGGGCCTTTATATATGACCCCAGACCCTTGTAATGCCACTCAGGGCCTTTCTAAAGGCCGCGAGACCCTTATAATTCCCCTTGAGGGCCTTTAAAAAGTCCCCCAGACCCTTCTGGACCCCCTCAGGACGTTTCTAATAGCCCCCAGACCCTTCTAGAGCCCCTCAGGGCCTTTCTAAAGGCCTCCACACCCTTCTAATGAACCTCAAGACCCATGTAAAGGCCCCTAGACCCTTCTAGATTGCCTCAGGACCCATCTAAAAGCCCCCAGACCCTTCTAATGCCTTTCAGGACCCTTATGAAGGCCACAAGACCCTTCTAATGCCCCTCAGGACCTTTCTAAAGGCCCTCAGACCCTTCTAATGCCCCTCAGGGCATTTATAAAGGTTCCCAGACCCTTCTAGAGCCTGTCAGGACCCTTATAAAGGCCCCCAGACCATTCTAGAGCCCCTCAGGACACTTCTAAAGGCCTGCAAACCATTCTAATGCCCATCAGGGCCTTATAAAGGTCCCCAGACCCTTCTACTGCCCCTCAGGAGCATTCTAAAGGCCCCAACACCCTTCTAATGCCCCACAAGGCCTTTCTAAATGTCCCGAGACCCTTCTAGAGCCCTTGAAGACCCTTCTAAAGGCCCCCAGACCTTTATAGAGCCCCTCAGGACCACTCTAAAGTCCCCCAGACCCTGCTAATTCCTCTCAGGGCTTTTATAAGGGCACCCAGACCGTTCTAATGCCACTCAGAACCCTTATAAAGGCACCCAGATCCTTCTAGACCCCCTCAGGACCATTCTAAAGGCCCCCAGACCCTTCTAATTCTCCCCAGGGCCTTTCTAAGGGCACCCAGACCCTTCTAATGCCACTCAGGGCCTTTCTAAAGGCCGCGAGACCCTTATAATCCCCCTGAGGGCCTTTTAAAAGGACCCCAGACCATTCTGGACCCCCTCAGGACCCTTCTAATAGCCCCCACACCCTTCTAGAGCACCTCAGGGCCTTTCTAAAGGCCTCCACACCCTTCTAATGACCCTCAAGACTCATGTAAAGGCCACCAGACCCTTCTAGATTGCCTGAGGACCAATCTAAAAGCCCCCAGACCCTTCTAATGCTTTTCAGGACCCTTATCAAGGCCACAAGACCCTTCTAATGCCCCTCAGGACCTTTCTAAAGGCCCTGAGACCCCTCTAATGCCCATCAGGGCATTTATAAAGGTTCCCAGACCCTTCTAGAGCCCGTCAGGACAATTATAAAGGCCCCCAGACCATTCTAGAGCCCCTCAGGACACTTCTAATAGCCCCCAGACCCTTCTAGTGCCCCTCAGGGCCTTTCTAAAGGCCTCCACACCCTTCTAAGGACACTCAAGACCCATGTAAAGGCCCCCAGACCCTTCTAGATTGCCTCAGGACCCATCTAAAAGCCCCCAGACCCTTCTAATGCATTTCAGGGCCTTTCTAAAGGCCTCCACACCCTTCTAATGACCCTCAAGACCTATGTAAAGGCCCCTAGACCCTTCTAGATTGCCTCAGGACCCATCTAAAAGCCCCCAGACCCTTCTAATGCCTTTCAGGACCCTTATGAAGGCCACAAGACCCTTCTAATGCCCCTCAGGACGTTTCTAAACGCCCTCAGACCATTCTAATGCCCCTCAGGGCATGTATAAAGGTCCCCAGACCCTTCTACTGCCCCTCAGGAGCATTCTGAATGCCCCCAGACCCTTCTAATGCCCCTCAGGGCCTTTCTAAAGGCCCTCAGACCCTTCTAGAGCCTGTCAGGACCCTTATAAAGGTCCCCAGACCCTTCTAGAGCCCGTCAGGACCCTTATAAAGGTCCCCAGACCCTTCTACTGCCCCTCAGGAGCATTCTAAAGGCCCCCAGACCCTTCTAATGCCCCACAGGGCCTTTCTAAAGGTCCCCAGACCCCTCTAGAGCCCCTGAAGACCCTTCTAAAGGCCCCCAGACCCTTATAGAGCCCCTCAGGACCCTTCTAAAGTCCCCCAGACCCTGCTAATTCCCCTCAGGGCTTTTATAAGGGCACCCAGACCCTTCTAATGCCCCTCAGGACCCTTATAAAGGCACCCAGACCCTTCTAGAGCCTCTCAGGACAGTTTTAAATGCCTCCAGACCCTTCTAGACCCCCTCAGGACCATTCTAAAGGCCCCCAGACCCTTCTAATGCCCCTCAGGGCCTTTCTAAAGTACCCCAGACACTTCTAGAACCTCTCAGGGCCTTTATATATGACCCCAGGCCCTTGTAATGCCACTCAGGGCCTTTCTAAAGGCTGCGAGACTTATTTAATTCCCCTTGAGGGCCTTTAAAAAGTTTCCCAGACCCTTCTGGTCCCCCTCAGGACGCTTCTAATAGCCCCCAGACCCTTCTAGAGCCCATCAGGGCCTTTCTGAAGGCCTCCACACCCTTCTAAGGACACTCAAGACCAATGTAAAGGCCCCCAGACCCTTCTAGATTGCCTAAGGACCCATCTAATAGCCCCCAGATCCTTCTAATGCCTTTCAGGGCCTTTCTAAAGGTTTCCACACCCTTCTAATGACCCTCAAGACCCATGTAAAGGCCCCTAGACCCTTCTAGATTGCCTCAGGACCCATCTAAAAGACCCCAGAGCCTTCTAATGCCTTTCAGGACCCTTAGGAAGGCCACAAGACCCTTCTAATGCCCCTCAGGACCTTTCTAAAGGCCCTCAGACCCTTCTCATGCCCCTCAGGGCATTTATAAAGGTTCCCAGACCATTCTAGAGCCCGTCAGGACACTTATAAAGGTCCCCAGACCCTTATACTGTCCCTCAGGAGCATTCTAAAGGCCCCCAGACCCTTCTAATGCCCCACAGGGCCTTTCTAAAGGTACCCAGACCCTTATGGAGTCCCTGAAGACCTTTCTAAAGGCCCCCAGACCCTTCTAATGCCCCACAGGGCCTTTCTAAAGGTCCCCAGACCCTTCTAGAGCCCCTGAAGACCCTTCTAAAGTCCGCCAGACCCTGCTAATTCCCCTCAGGGCTTTCATAAGGGCACCCAGACCCTTCTAATGCCCCTCAGGACCCTTATAAAGGCACCCAGACCCTTCTAGAGCCTCTCAGGACAGTTTTAAATGCCTCCAGACCCTTCTAGACCCCCTCAGGACGCTTCTAATAGCCCCCTGACCCTTCTAGAGCTCCTCAGGGCCTTTCTAAAGGCCTCCACACCCTTCTAATGACCCTCAAGACCCATGTAAAGGCCCCTAGACCCTTCTAGATTGCCTCAGGACCCATCTAAAAGCCCCCAGACCCTTCTAATGCCTTTCAGGACCCTTATAAAGGCCCCCAGACCATTCTAGAGCCCCTCAGGACACTTCTAAAGGCCCGCAGACCATTCTAATGCCCGTCAGGGCCTTTCTAAAGGTCCCCAGACCCTTCTACTGCCACTCAGGAGCATTCTAAAGGCCCCCAGACCCTTCTAATGCCCCACAGGGCCTTTCTAAACGTCCCCAGACCCTTCTAGAGCCCCTGAAGACCCTTCTAAAGGCCCCCAGACCCTTATAGAGCCCCTCAGGACCCTTCTAAAGGCCCCCAGACCCTGTTAATTCCCCTCAGGGCTTTTATAAGGGCACCCAGACCCTTCTAATGCCCCTCAGGACCCTTATAAAGGCACCCAGACCCTTCTAGAGCCTCTCAGGACAGTTTTAAATGCCTCCAGACCCTTCTAAACCCCCTCAGGACCATTCTAAAGGCCCCCAGACCCTTCTAATGCCACTCAGGGCCTTTCTAAAGGCCCCCATACCCTTCTAATGCCCCTCAGGTCATTTCTAAAGGCCCCCAGACCATTCTAGAGCCCCTCAGGACACTTCTAAAGGTCTGCAGACCATTCTAATGCCCGTCAGGGCCTTATAAAGGTCCCCAGACCCTTCTACTGCCCCTCAGGAGCATTCTAAAGGCCCCCAGACCCTTCTAATTCCCATCAGGGCCTTTCTAAAGGCTCCCATACCCTTCTAATGCCCCTCAGGGCCTTTCTAAAGGCTCCCATACCCTTCTAATGCCCCTCAGGGCCTTTCTAAAGTACCCCAGACACTTCTAGAATTTCTCAGGGCCTTTCTATATGACCCCAGGCCCTTGTAATGCCACTCAGGGCCTTTCTAAAGGCCGCGAGACCCTTATAATTCCCCTGAGATCCTTTAAAAAGGCCCCCAGACCCTTCTGGACCCCCTCAGGACGCTTCTAATAGCCCCCAGACCCTTCTAGAGCTCCTCAGGGCCTTTCTAAAGGCCTCCACACCCTTCTAATGACCCTCAAGACCCATGTAAAGGCCCCCAGACCCTTCTAGATTGCCTCAGGACCCATCTAAAAGCCCCCAGACCCTTCTAATGCCTTTCAGGACCCTTATCAAGGCCACAAGACCGTTCTAATGCCCCTCAGGACCTTTCTAAAGGCCCTCAGACCCTTCTAATGCCCCTCAGGGCATTTATAAAGGTTCCCAGACCCTTCTAGAGCCCGTCAGGACACTTATAAAGGCCCCCAGACCATTCTAGAGCCCCTCAGGACACTTCTAAAGGCCCGCAGACCATTCTAATGCCCGTCAGGGCCTTTCCAAAGGTCCCCAGACCCTTCTACTGCCCCTCAGGAGCATTCTAAAGGCCCCCAGACCCTTCTAATGCCCCACAGGGTCTTTCTAAAGGTCCCCAGACCCTTCTAGAGCCCCTGAAGACCCTTTTAAAGGCCCCCAGACCCTTATAGAGCCCCTCAGGACCCTTCTAAAGGCCCCCAGACCCTGTTAATTCCTTTCAGGGCTTTTATAAGGGCACCCAGACCCTTCTAATGCCCCTCAGGACCCTTATAAAGGCACCCAGACCCTTCTAGAGCCTCTCAGGACAGTTTTAAATGCCTCCAGACCCTTCTAGACCCCCTCAGGACCATTCTAAAGGCCCCCAGACCCTTCTAATGCCCCTCAGGGCATTTCTAAAGGCCCCCATACCCTTCTAATGCCCCTCAGGTCATTTCTAAAGGCCCCCAGACCCTTCTAGACCCCCTCAGGACGCTTCTAATAGCCCGCAGACCCTTCTAGAGCCCCTCAGGGCCTTTCTAAAGGCCTCCACACCCTTCTAATGACCCTCAAGACCCATGTAAAGGCCCCCAGACCCTTCTAGATTGCCTCAGGACCCATCTAAAAGCCCCCAGACCCTTCTAATGCCTTTCAGGGCCTTTCTAAATGCCTCCACACCCTTCTAATGACCCTCAAGACCCATGTAAAGTCCCCTAGACCCTTCTAGATTGCCTCAGGACCGATCTAAAATCCCCCAGACCCTTCCAATGCCTTTCAGGACCCTTATGAAGGACACAAGACCCTTCTAATGCCCCTCAGGACCTTTCTAAAGGCCCTCAGACCCTTCTAGAGCCCGTCAGGAGCCTTATAAAAGTCCCCAGACCCTTCTAGAGCCCGTCAGGACCCTTATAAAGGTCCCCAGACCCTTCTACTGCCCCTCAGGAGCATTCTAAAGGCCCCCAGACCCTTCTAACGCCCCACAGGGCCTTTCTAAAGGTCCCCAGACCCTTCTAGAGCCCCTGAAGACCCTTCTAAAGGCCCCCAGACCCTTCTAATGCCCCACAGGGCCTTTCTAAAGGTCCCCAGACCCTTCTAGAGCACCTGAAGACCCTTCTAAAGGCCCCCAGACCCTTATAGAGCCCCTCAGGACCCTTCTAAAGTCCCCCAGACCCTGCTAATTCCCCTCAGGGCTTTTATAAGGGCACCCAGACCCTTCTAATGCCCCTCAGGACCCTTATAAAGGCACCCAGACCCTTCTAGAGCCTCTCAGGACAGTTTTAAATGCCTCCAGACCCTTCTAGACCCCCTCAGGACCATTCTAAAGGCCCCCAGACCCTTCTAATGCCCCTCAGGGCCTTTCTAAAGTACCCCAGACACTTCTAGAACCTCTCAGGGCCTTTCTATATGACCCCAGGCCCTTGTAATGCCACTCCGGGCCTTTCTAAATGCCGCGAGACCCTTATAATTCCCATTGAGGGCCTTTAAAAAGTCCCCCAGACCCTTCTGGACCCCCTCAGGATGTTTCTAATAGCCCCCAGACCCTTCTAGAGCCCCTCAGGGCCTTTCTAAAGGCCTCCACACCCTTCTAATGAACACCAAGACCCATGTAAATGCCCCCAGACCCTTCTAGATTGCCTAAGGACCCATCTAATAGCCCCCAGACCCTTCTAATGCCTTTCAAGGCCTTTCTAAAGGCCTCCACACCCTTCTAATGAAACTCAAGACCCATGTAAAGGCCCCTAGACCCTTCTAGATTGCCTCAGGACCCATCTAAAAGCCCCCAGACCCTTCTAATGCCTTTCAGGACCCTTATGAAGGCCACAAGACCCTTCTAATGCCCCTCAAGACCTTTCTAAACGCCCTCAGACCATTCTAATGCCCTTGAGGGCATTTATAAAGGTTCCCAGACCCTTCTAGAGCCCGTCAGGACACTTATAATGGCCCCCAGACCATTCTAGAGCACCTCAGGACAATTCTAAAGGCCTGCAGACCATTCTAATGCCCGTCAGGGCCTTATAAAGGTCCCCAGACCCTTCTACTGCCCCTCAGGAGCATTCTAAAGGCCCCCAGACCCTTCTAATGCCCCTCAGGGCCTTTCTAAAGGCTCCCATACCCTTCTAATGCCCCTCAGGTCATTTCTAAAGGCACCCAGACCCTTCTAATGCCACTCAGGGCCTTTCTAAAGGCCGCGAGACCCTTATAATCCCCCTGAGGGCCTTTAAAAAGGCCCCCAGACCTTTCTGGACCCCCTCAGGACTCTTTAATAGCCCCCAGACCCTTCTAGAGCTCCTCAGGGCCTTTCTAAAGGCCTCCACACCCTTCTAATGACCCTCAAGACCCATGTAAAGGCCCCCAGACCC
Source organism: Coccyzus lansbergi (assembly GCA_033558105.1). NCBI lineage: Eukaryota > Metazoa > Chordata > Aves > Cuculiformes > Coccyzidae > Coccyzus > Coccyzus lansbergi. The sequence continues at coordinate 1,762,660 of JAUMJK010000794.1, read as the reverse complement.
TTCTAGATTGCCTCAGGACCCATCTAAAAGCCCCCAGACCCTTCTAATGCCTTTCAGGACCCTTATCAAGGCCACAGGACCATTCTAATGCCCGTCAGGACCTTTCTTAATGACCTCAGACCCTTCTAATGCCCCTCAGGGCATTTATATAGGTTCCCAGACCCTTCTAGAGCCCGTCAGGACACTTATAAAGGCCCCCAGACCATTCTAGAGCCCCTCAGGACACTTCTAAATCCCGCAGACCATTCTAATGCCCGTCAGGGCCTTTCTAAAGGTCCCCTGACCCTTCTACTGCCCCTCAGGAGCATTCTAAAGGCCCCCAGACCCTTCTAATGCCCCACAGGGCCTTTCTAAAGGTCCCCAGACCCTTCTAGAGCCCCTGAAGACCCTTCTAAAGGCCCCCAGACCCTTATAGAGCCCCTCAGGACCCTTCTAAAGGCCCCCTGACCCTGTTAATTCCTTTCAGGGCTTTTATAAGGGCACCCAGACCCTTCTAATGCCCCTCAGGACCCTTATAAAGGCACCCAGACCCTTCTAGAGCCTCTCAGGACAGTTTTAAATGCCTCCAGACCCTTCTAGACCCCCTCAGGACCATTCTAAAGGCCCCCAGACCCTTCTAATGCCCCTCAGGGCCTTTCTAAAGTACCCCAGACACTTCTAGAATTTCTCAGGGCCTTTCTATATGACCCCAAACCCTTGTAATGCCACTCAGGGCCTTTCTAGAGGCCGCGAGACCCTTATAATTCCCCTGAGGGCCTTTAAAAAGGCCCCCAGACCCTTCTGGAACCCCTCAGGAGGCTTCTAATAGCCCCCAGACCCTTCTAGAGCTCCTCAGGGCCTTTCTAAAGGCCTCCACACCCTTCTAATGACCCTCAAGACCCATGTAAAGGCCCCCAGACCCTTCTAGATTGCCTCAGGACCCATCTAAAAGCCCCCAGACCCTTCTAATGCCTTTCAGGACCCTTATCAAGGCCACAAGACCCTTCTAATGCCCCTCAGGACCTTTGTAAATGCCCTCAGACCCTTCTAATGCCCCTCAGGGCATTTATAAAGGTTCCCAGACCCTTCTAGAGCCCGTGAGGACACTTATAAAGGCCCCCAGACCATTCTAGAGCCCTTCAGGACACTTCTGAAGGCCCGCAGACCATTCTAATGCCCGTCAGGGCCTTTCCAAAGGTCCCCAGACCCTTCTACTGCCCCTCAGGAGCATTCTAAAGGCCCCCAGACCCTTCTAATGCCCCACAGGGCCTTTCTAAAGGTCCCCAGACCCTTCTAGAGCCCCTGAAGACCCTTCTAAAGGCCCCCAGACCCTTATAGAGCCCCTCAGGACCCTTCTAAAGACCCCCAGACCCTGTTAATTCCTTTCAGGGCTTTTATAAGGGCACCCAGACCCTTCTAATGCCCCTCAGGACCCTTATAAAGGCACACAGACCCTTCTAGAGCCTCTCAGGACAGTTTTAAATGCCTCCAGACCCTTCTAGACCCCCTCAGGACCATTCTAAAGGCCCCCAGACCCTTCTAATGCCCCTCAGGGCCTTTCTAAAGTACCCCAGACACTTCTAGAACCTCTCAGGGCCTTTCTATAAGACCCCAGACCCTTGTAATGCCACTCAGGGCCTTTCTAAAGGCTGCGAGACCCTTATAATCCCCCTGAGGGCCTTTAAAAAGGCCCCCAGACCCTTCTGGACCCCCTCAGGACGTTTCTAATTGCCCCCAGACCCTTCTAGTGCCCCTCAGGGCCTTTCTAAAGGCCTCCACACCCTTCTAAGGACACTCAAGACCCATGTAAAGGCCCCCAGACCCTTCTAGATTGCCTCAGGACCCATCTAAAAGCCCCCAGACCCTTCTAATGCATTTCAGGGCCTTTCTAAAGGCCTCCACACACTTCTAATGACCCTCAAGACCCATGTAAAGGCCCCTAGACCCTTCTAGATTGCCTCAGGACCCATCTAAAAGCCCCCAGACCCTTCTAATGCCTTTCAGGACCCTTATGAAGGCAGCAAGACCCTTCTAATGACCCTCAGGACCTTTCTAAAGGCCCTCAGACCCTTCTAATGCCCCTCAGGGCATTTATAAAGGTTCCCAGACCCTTCTAGAGCAAGTCAGGACACTTATAAAGGTCCCCAGACCCTTATAGAGCCCCTCAGGAGCATTCTAAAGGTCCCCAGACCCTTCTAATGCCCGACAGGGCCTTTCTAAAGGTCCCCAGACCCTTCTAGAGCCCCTGAAGACCCTTCTAAAGGCCCGCAGACCCTTATAGAGCCCCTCAGGACCCTTCTAAAGTCCCCCAGACCCTGCTAATTCCCCTCAGGTCTTTTATAAGGGCACCCAGACCCTTCTAAAGCCCCTCAGGACCCTTATAAAGGCACCCAGACCCTTCTAGAGCCTCTCAGGACAGTTTTAAATGCCTCCAGACCCTACTAGACCCCCTCAGGACCATTCAAAAGGCCCCCAGACCATTCTAATGCCCCTCAGGGCCTTTCTAAAGGCTCCCATACCCTTCTAATGCCCCTCAGGTCATTTCTAAAGGCACCCAGACCCTTCTAATGCCACTCAGGGCCTTTCTAAAGGCCGCGAGACCCTTATAATCCCCCTGAGGGCCTTTAAAAAGGCCCCCAGACCCTTCTGGACCCCCTCAGGACGCTTCTAATAGCCCCCAGACCCTTCTAGAGCCCCCAGCGCCTTTCTAACGGCATCCACACTCTTCTAATGACCCTCAAGACCCATGTAAAGGCCCCCAGACCCTTCTAGATTGCCTCAGGACCCATCTAAAAGCCCCCAGACCCTTCTAATGCCCCTCAGGACCCTTCTAAAGGCCCTCAGACCCTTCTAATGCCCTTCAAGACCCATGTAAAGGCCCCTAGACCCTTCTAGATTGCCTCAGGACCCATCTAAAAGCCCCCAGACCCTTCTAATGCCCCCCAGGACCTTTCTAAAGGCCCTCAGACCCTTCTAATGCCCCTCAGGGCATTTATAAAGGTTCCCAGACCCTTCTAGAGCCCGTCAGGACCCTTATAAAGGCACCCAGACCATTCTGGAGCCCCTCAGGACATTTCTAAAGGCCCGCAGACAATTCTAATGCCCGTCCAGGGCCTTTCTAAAGGTCCCCAGACCCTTCTACTGCCCCTCAGGAACATTCTAAAGGCCCCCAGACCCTTCTAATGCCCCACAGGGCCTTTATAAATGTCCTCAGACCCTTCTAGAGCCCCTGAAGACCCTTCTAAAGGCCCCAAGACCCTTATAGAACCCCTCAGGGCCCTTTTAAAGTCCCCCAGACCCTGCTAATTCCCCTCAGGGCTTTTATAAAGGCACCCAGACCCTTCTAATGCCCCTCAGGACCCTTATAAAGGCACCCAGACCCTTCTAGAGCCTCTCAGGACAGTTTTAAATGCCTCCAGACCCTTCTAGACCCCCTCAGGACCATTCTAAAGGCCCCCAGACCATTCTAATGCCCCTCAGGTCATTTCTAAAGGCACCCAGACCCTTCTAATGCCACTCAGGGCCTTTCTATATGACCCCAGACCCTTGTAATGCCAGTCAGGGCCTTTCTAAAGGCCGCGAGACCCTTATAATCCCCCTGAGGGCCTTTAAAAAGGCCCCCAGACCCTTCTGGACCCCCTCAGGACGCTTCTAATAGCCCCCAGACCCTTCTAGAGGCCCTCAGGGCCTTTCTAAAGGCCTCCACACCCTTCTAATGACCCTCAAGACCCATGTAAAGGCCCCCAGACCCTTCTAGATTGCCTAAGGACCCATCTAATAGCCCCAGACCCTTCTAATGCCTTTCAGGGCCTTTCTAAAGGCCTCCACACCCTTCTAATGACCCTCAAGACCCATGTAAAGGCCCCTAGACCCTTCTAGATTGCCTCAGGACCCATCTAAAAGCCCCCAGACCCTTCTAATGCCTTTCAGGACCCTTATGAAGGCCACAAGACCCTTCTAATGCCCCTCAGGTCCTTTCTAAAGGCCCCCATACCCTTCTAATGCCCCTCAGGTCATTTCTAAAGGCCCCCAGACCCTTCTAGACCCCCTCAGGACGCTTCTAATAGCCCCCAGACCCTTCCAGTGCCCCTCAGGGCCTTTCTAAAGGCCTCCACACCCTTCTAATGACCCTCAAGACCCATGTAAAGGCCCCTAGACCCTTCTAGATTGCCTCAGGACCCATCTAAAAGCCCCCAGACCCTTCCAATGCCTTTCAGGACCCTTATGAAGGCCACAAGACCCTTCTAATGCCCCTCAGGACCTTTCTAAAGGCCCTCAGACCCTTCTAGAGCCCGTCAGGACCCTTATAAAGGTCCCCAGACCCTTCTCCTGCCCCTCAGGAGCATTCTAAAGGCCCCCAGACCCTTCTAATGCCCCACAGGGCCTTTCTAAAGGACCCAGACCCCTCTAGAACCCCTGAAGACCCTTCTAAAGGACCCCAGACCCTTATAGAGCTCCTCAGGACCCTTCTAAAATCCCCCAGACCCTGCTAATTCCGCTCAGGGCTTTTATAAGGGCACCCAGACCCTTCTAATGCCCCTCAGGACCCTTATAAAGGCACCCAGACCCTTCTAGAGCCTCTCAGGACAGTTTTAAATGCCTCCAGACCCTTCTAGACCCCCTCAGGACCATTCTAAAGGCCCCCAGACCCTTCTAATGCCCCTCAGGGCCTTTTTAAAGTACCCCAGACACTTCTAGAACCTCTCAGAGCCTTTCTATATGACCCCAGACCCTTGTAATGCCACTCAGGGCCTTTCTAAAGGCCGCGAGACCCTTATAATCCCCCTGAGGGCCTTTAAAAAGGCCCCCAGACCCTTCTGGACCCCCTCAGGACGCTTCTAATAGCCCCCACACCCTTCTAGAGCCCCTCAGGGCCTTTCTAAAGGCCTCCACACCCTTCGAATGACCCTCAAGACCCATGTAAAGGCCCCCAGACCCTTCTAGATTGCCTCAGGACCCATCTAAAAGCCCCCAGACCCTTCTAATGCCTTTCAGGGCCTTTCTAAAAGCCTCCACACCCTTCTAATGACCCTCAAGACCCATGTAAAGGCCCCTAGACCCTTCTAGATTTCCTCAGGACCCATCTAAAAGCCCCCAGACCCTTCTAATGCCTTTCAGGACCCTTATGAAGGACACAAGACCCTTCTAATGCCCCTCAGGAACTTTCTAAAGGCCCTCAGACCCTTCTAATGCCTCTCAGGGCATTTATAAATGTTCCCAGACCCTTCTAGAGCCCGTCAGGACCCTTATAAAGGCCCCCAGACCATTCTAGAGCCCCTCAGGACACTTCTAAAGGCCCGCAGACCATTCTAATGCCCGTCAGGGCCTTTCTAAAGGTTCCCAGACCCTTCTACTGCCCCTCAGGAGCATTCTAAAGGCCCCCAGACCCTTCTAATGCCCCACAGGGCCTTTCTAAAGGTCCCCAGACCATTCTACTGCCCCTCAGGAGCATTCGAAAGGCCCCCAGACCCTTCTAATGCCCCTCCGGGCCTTTCTAAAGTACCCCAGACACTTCTAGACCCCCTCAGGGCGTTTCTATATGATCCCAGACCCTTGTACTGCTCCTCAGGGCCTTTCTAAAGGACCCCATACCCTTCTAATGTCCCTCAGGACATTTCTAAAGGCCCCCAGACCCTTCTAGAGCCCCTCAGGACATTTCTAAAGGCCCCCAGACCCTTCTAGAGCCCCTCAGGACATTTCTAAAGGCCCTCAGACCCTTCTAGAGCCCCTGAAGACCCTTCTAAAGGTCCCCAGACCCTTCTAGAGCCCCTCAGGACCCTTCTAAAGTCCCCCAGACCCTGCTAATTATCCTCAGGGCTTTTATAAGGGCACCCAGACCCTTCTAATGCCCCTCAGGACAATTCTAAAGGCCCCCAGACCCTTCTAATGCCCCTCAGGGCCTTTCTAAAGTACCCCAGACACTTCTAGAACCTCTCAGGGCCTTTCTATATGACCCCAGACCCTTGTAATGCCCCTCAGGACCTTTCTAAAGGCCCCCATACCCTTCTAATGCCCCTCAGGACATTTCTAAAGGCCCCCAGACCCTTCTAGAGCCTCTCAGGACATTTCTATAGGCACCCAGACCCTTCTAATGCCACTCAGGGCCTTTCTAAAGGCCGCGAGACCCTTATAATCCCCCTGAGGGCCTTTAAAAAGGCCCCCAGACCCTTCTGGACCCCCTCAGGACGCTTCTAATAGCCCCTAGACCCTTCTAGAGCCCCTCAGGGCCTTTCTAAAGGCCTCCACACCCTTCTAATGACCCTCAAGACCCATGTAAAGGCCCCCAGACCCTTCTAGATTGCCTCAGGACCCATCTAAAAGCCCCCAGACCCTTCTAATGCCTTTCAGAGCCTTTCTAAAGGCCTCCACACCCTTCTAATGACCCTGAAGACCCATGTAAAGGCCTCTAGACCCTTCTAGATTGCCTCAGGACCCATCTAAAAGTCCCCAGACCCTTCTAATGCCTTTCAGGACCCTTATGAAGGCCACAAGACCCTTCTAATGCCCCTCAGGACCTTTCTAAAGGCCCTAAGACCCATCTAATGCCCCTCAGGGCATTTATAAAGGTTCCCAGACCCTTCTAGAGCCCGCCAGGACCCTTATAAAGGCCCCCAGACCATGCTAGAGCCCCTAAGGACACTTCTAAAGGCCCGCAGACCATTCTAATGCCCGTCAGGGCCTTTCTAAAGGTCCCCAGAACTTTCTACTGCCCTCAGGAGCATTCTAAAGGCCCCCAGACCTTTCTAATGCCCCACAGGGCCTTTCTAAAGGTCCCCAGACCCTTCTAGAGCCCCTGAAGAACCTTCTAAAGGCCCCCAGACCCTTATAGAGCCCCTCAGGACCCTTGTAACGTCCCCCAGACCCTGCTAATTCCACTCAGGGCTTTTATAAGGGCACCCAGACCCTTCTAATGCCCCTCAGGACATTTCTAAAGGCCCACAGAACCTTCTAGAGCCCCTCAGGATATTTCTAAAGGCACCCAGACCCTTGTAATGCCACTCAGGGCCTTTCTAAAGGCCGCGAGACTCTTATAATCCCCCTGAGGGCCTTTAAAAAGGCCCCCAGACCCTTCTGGACCCCCTCAGGACGCTTCTAATAGCCCCCAGACCCTTCTAGAGCCCCTCAGGGCCTTTCTAAAGGCCTCCACACCCTTCTAATGACCCTCAAGACCCATGTAAAGGCCTCTAGACCCTTCTAGATTGCCTCAGGACCCATCTAAAAGCCCCCAGACCCTTCTAATGCCTTTCACGACCCTTATGAAGGCCACAAGACCCTTCTAATGCCCCTCAGGACCTTTGTAAAGGCCCTCAGACCCTTCTAATGCCCCTCAGGGCCCTTTTAAAGGCCCACAGACCCTTCTAATGCCTTTCAGGACCCTTATGAAGGACACAAGACCCTTCTAATGCCCCTCAGGGCATTTATAAAGGTCTCCAGACCCTTCTAGAGCCCGTCAGGACCATTATAAAGGCCCCCCGACCATTCTAGAGCCCCTCAGGACACTTCTAAAGGCCTGCAGACCATTCTAATGCCTGTCAGGGCCTTTCTAAAGGTCCCCAGACCCTTCTACTGCCCCTCAGGAGCATTCTAAAGGCCTCCAGACCCTTCTAATGCCCCTCAGGACATTTCTAAAGGCCCCCAGACCCTTCTAGAGCCTTTCAGGACATTTCTAAAGGCACCCAGACCTTTCTAATGCCACTCAGGCCTTTTCTAAAGGCCGCGAGACCCTTATAATCCCCCTGAGGGCCTTTAAAAAGGCCCCCAGACCCTTCTGGACCCCCTCAGGACCCATCTAAAAGCCCCCAGACCCTTCTAATGCCTTTCAGGGCCTTTCTAAAGGCCTCCACACCCTTCTAATGACCCTCAAGACCCATGTAAAGGCCCCCAGACCCTTCTAGATTGCCTCAGGACCCATCCAAAAGCCCCCAGACCCTTCTAATTCCTTTCAGGACCCTTATGAAGGCCACAAGACCCTTCTAATGCCCCTCAGGACCTTTCTAAAGGCCCTCAGACCCTTCTAGTGCCCCTCAGGGCATTTCTAAAGGTTCCCAGACCCTTCTAGAGCCTGACAGGACCCTTATAAAGGCCCCCAGACCCTTCTAGAGCCCCTCAGGACACTTCTAAAGGCCCGCAGACCATTCTAATACCCGTCAGGGCCTTTATAAAGGTCCCCAGACCCTTCTACTGCCCCTCAGGAGCATTCTAAAGGCCCCCAGACCCTTCTAATGCCCCACAGGGCCTTTCTAAAGGTCCCCAGACCCTTCTAGAGCCCCTAAAGACCCTTCTAAAGGCCCCCAGACCCTTCTAGATCCCCTCAGGACCAATCTAAAGTCCCCCAGACCCTACTAATTCCCCTCAGGGCTTTTATAAGGGCACCCAGACCCTTCTAATGCCCCTCAGGACAATTCTAAAGATCCCCAGACCCTTCTAGAGCCCCTCAGGACATTTCTAAAGGCACCCAGACCCTTGTAATGCCACTCAGGGCCTTTCTAAAGGCCGCGAGACCCTTATAATCCCCCTGAGGGCCTTTAAAAAGGCCCCCAGACCCTTCTGGACCCCCTCAGGACGCTTCTAATGGCCCCCACACCCTTCTAATGCCCCTCAGGGCCTTTCTAAAGGCCCCCAGACCCTTCTAATGCCCCTCAGGACCCTTGTAAAGGCCCCCAGACCCTTCTAATGCCCCTCAGGGCCTTTCTAAAGTACCCCAGACACTTCTAGAACCTCTCAGGGCCTTTCTATATGACCCCAGACCCTTGTAATGGCCCTCATGGCTTTTCTAAAGGACCCCAGACCCTTCTAGAGCCCCTCAGGTCATTTCTAAAGGCACCCAGACCCTTGAAATGCCACTCAGGGCCTTTCTAAAGGCCGCGAGACCCTTATAATCCCCCTGAGGGCCTTTAAAAAGGCCCCCAGACCCTTCTGGACCACTCAGGACGCTTCTAATAGCCCCCAGACCCTTCTAGAGCCCCTCAGGGCCTTTCTAAAGGCCTCCACACCCTTCTAATGACCCTCAAGACCCATGTAAAGGCCCCCAGACCCTTCTAGATTGCCTCAGGACCCATCTAAAAGCCCCCAGACCCTTCTAATGCCTTTCAGGGCCTTTCGAAACGCCTCCACACCCTTCTAATGACCCTCAAGACCCATGTAAAGGCCTCTAGACCCTTCTAGATTGCCTCAGGACCCATCTAAAAGCCCCCAGACCCTTCTAATGCCTTTCAGGACCATTATGAAGGCCACAAGACCCTTCTAATGCCCCTCAGGACCTTTCTAAAGGCCCTCAGACCCTTCTAATGCCCGTCAGGGCCCTTCTAAAGGCCCCCAGACCCTTCTACTGCCCCTCAGGGCCTTTCTAAAGTACCCCAGACACTCCTAGAACCTCTCAGGGCCTTTCTATATGACCCCAGACCCTTCTAATGCCCCTCAGGGCTTTTCTAAAGGACCCCATACCCTTCTAATGTCCCCTCAGGACACTTCTAAACGCCTGCAGACCATTCTAATGCCCGTCAGGGCCTTTCTAAAGGTCCCCAGACCCTTCTACTGCCCCTCAGGAGCATTCTAAAGGCCCCCAGACCCTTCAAATGCCACACAGGGCCTTTCTAAAGGTCCCCAGACCCTTCTAGAGCCCCTGAAGACCCTTCTAAAGGCCCCCAGACCCTTATAGAGCCCCTCAGGACCCTTCTAATGTCCCCCAGACCATGCTAGTTCCCCTCAGGGCTTTTATAAAGGCCCCCAGACCCTTCTAATGCCCCTCAGGACCCTTATAAAGGCACCGAGACTCTTGTAGAGCCTCTCAGGACAGTTTTAAATGCCTCCAGACCCTTCTAGACCCCCTCAGGACCATTCTAAAGGCCCCCAGACCCTTCTAGAGCCCCTCAGGACATTTCTAAAGGCACCCAGACCCTTATAATGCCACTCAGGGCCTTTCTAAAGGCCGCGAGACCCTTATAATCACCCTGAGGGCCTTTAAAAAGGCCCCCAGACGCTTCTGGACCCCTCAGGACGCTTCTAATAGCCCCCAGACCCTTCTAGAGCCCCTCAGGGCGTTTCTAAAGGCCTTCACACCCTTCTAATGACCCTCAAGACCCATGTAAAGGCCCCCAGACCATTCTAGATTGCCTCAGGACCCATCTAAAAGCCCCCAGACCCTTCTAATGCCTTTCAGGGCCTTTCTAAAGGCCTCCACACCCTTCTAATGACACTCAAGACCCATGTAAAGGCCTCTAGACCCTTCTAGATTGCCCCAGGACCCATCTAAAAGCCCCCAGACCCTTCTAATGCCTTTCAGGACCCTTATGAAGGCCACAAGATCCTTCTAATGCCCCTCAGGACCTTTCTAAAGGCCCTCAGACCCTTCTAATGCACCTCAGGGCATTTATAAAGGTTAACAGACCATTCTAGAGCCCCTCAGGACACTGCTAAAGGCCCGCAGACCATTCTAATGCCCGTCAGGGCCTTTATAAAGGTCCCCAGACCCTTCTACTGCCCCTCAGGAGCATTCTAAAGGCCCCCCAGACCCTTCTAATGCCCCACAGGGCCTTTCTAAAGGTCGCCAGACCCTTCTAGAGCCCCTGAAGACCCTTCTAAAGGCCCCCAGACCCTTCTAATGCCCCACAGGGCCTTTCTGAAGTACCCCAGACACTTCTAGAACCTATCAGGACCTATCTATATGATCCCAGACCCTTCTAATGCCTCTCAGGGCCTTTCTAAAGGCCGCGAGACCCTTATAATCCCCCTGAGGGCCTTTAAAAAGGCCCCAGACCCTTCTGGACCCCTTCAGGACGCTTCTAATAGCCTCCAGACCCTTCTAGAGCCCCTCAGGGCCTTTCTAAAGGCCTCCACACCCTTCTAATGACCCTCAAGACCCATGTAAAGGCCCCTAGACCCTTCTAGATTGCCTCAGGACCCATCTAAAAGCCCCCAGACCCTTCTAATGCCTTTCAGGACCCTTATGAAGGCCACAAGACCCTTCTAATGCCTCACATGACCTTTCTAAAGGCCCTCAGACCCTTCTAATGCCCCTCAGGGCATTTATAAAGGTTCCCAGACCCTTCTAGAGCCCCTCTGGTCCCTTATAAAGGCCCCCAGACCATTCTAGAGCCCCTCAGGACACTTCTAAACGCCTGCAGACCATTCTAATGCCCGTCAGGGCCTTTCTAAAGGTCCCCAGACCCTTCTACTGCCCCTCAGGAGCATTCTAAAGGCCCCCAGACCCTTCAAATGCCCCACAGGGCCTTTCTAAAGGTCCCGAGACCCTTCTAGAGCCCCTGAAGACCCTTCTAAAGGCCCCCAGACCCTTATAGAGCCCCTCAGGACCCTTCTAAAGTCCCCCAGACCATGCTAGTTCCACTCAGGGCTTTTATAAAGGCACTCAGACCATTCTAATGCCCCTCAGGACCCTTATAAAGGCACCCAGACCCTTCTAGAGCCTCTCAGGACAGTTTTAAATGCCTCCAGACCCTTCTAGACCCCCTCAGGACCATTCTAAAGGCCCCCAGACCCTTCTAGAGCCCCTCAGGACATTTCTAAAGGCACCCAGACCCTTGTAATGCCACTCAGGGCCATTCTAAAGGCCGCGAGACCCTTATAACCCCCCTGAGGGCCTTTAAAAAGGCCCCCAGACCCTTCTGGACCCCCTCAGGATGCTTCTAATAGCCCCCAGACCCTTCTAGAGCCCCTCAGGGCCTTTCTAAAGGCCTCCACACCCTTCTAATGACCCTCAAGACCCATATAAAGGCCCCCAGACCCTTCTAGATTGCCTCAGGTTCCATCTCAAAGCCCCCAGACCCTTCTAATGCCTTTCAGGGCCTTTCTAAAGGCCTCCACACCCTTCTAATGACCCTCAAGACCCATGGAAAGGCCTCTAGACCCTTCTAGATTGCCTCAGGACCCATCTAAAAGCCCCCAGACCCTTCTAATGCCTTTCAGGACCCTTATGAAGGCCACAAGACGATTCTAATGACCCTCAGGACTATTCTAAATGCCCACAGACCCTTCTAATGCCCCTCAGGGCCCTTCTAAAGGCCCCCAGACCCTTCTAATGCCCCTCAGGGCCTTTCTAAAGTACCCCAGACACTTCTAGAACCTCTCAGGGCCTTTCTATATGACCCCAGACCCTTGTAATGCCCCTCAGGGCTTTTCTAAAGGCCCCCATACCCTTCTAATGCCCCTCAGGACATTTCTAAAGGCCCCCAGACCATTCTAGAGCCCCTCAGCACATTTCTAAAGGCACCCAGACCCTTATAATGCCACTCAGGGCCTTTCTAAAGGCCGCGAGACCCTTATAATCCCCCTGAGGGCCTTTAAAATGGCCCCCAGACCCTTCTGGACCCCCTCAGGACGCTTCTAATAGCACCCAGACCCTTCTAATGCCTTTCAGGGCCTTTCTAAAGGCCTCCACACCCTTCTAATGACTCTCAAGACCCATGTAAAGGCCCCCAGACCCTTCTAGATTGCCTCAGGACCCATCTAAAAGCCCCCAGACCCTTCTAATGCCTTTCAGGGCCTTTCTAAAGGCCTCCACACCCTTCTAATGACCCTCAAGACCCATGTAAAGGCCCCCAGACCATTCTAGATTGCCACAGGACCCATCTAAAAGCCCCCAGACCCTTCTAATGCCTTTCAGGACCCTTATGAAGGCCACAAGACCCTTCTAATGCCCCTCAGGACCTTTCTAAAGGCCCTCAGACCCTTCTAGTGCCCCTCAGGGCATTTATGAAGGTTCCCAGACCCTTCTAGAGCCTGTCAGGACCATTATAAAGGCCCCCAGACCATTCTAGAGCACCTCAGGACACTTCTAAAGGCCCGCAGACCATTCTAATGCCCGTCAGGGCCTTTCTAAAGGTCCCCAGACCCTTCTACTGCCCCTCAGGAGCATTCTAAAGGCCCCCAGACCCTTCTAATGCCCCTCAGGACATTTCTAAAGGCCCCCAGACCCTTCTAGAGCCCCTCAGGACATTTCTAAAGGCACCCAGAGCTTTCTAATGCCACTCAAGGCCTTTCTAAAGGCCGCGAGACCCTTATAATCCCCCTCAGGGCCTTTAAAAAGGCCCCCAGACCCTTCTGGACCCCCTCAGGACGCTTCTAATAGCCCCCAGACCCTTCTAGAGCTCTTCAGGGCCTTTCTAAAGGCCTCCACACCCTTCTAATGACCCTCAAGACCCATGTAAAGGCCCCCAGACCCTTCTAGATTGCCTCAGGACCCATCTAAAAGCCCCCAGACCCTTCTAATGCCTTTCAGGACCCTTAGGAAGGCCACAAGACCCTTCTAATGCCCCTCAGGACCTTTCTAACGGCCCTCAGACCCTTCTAGTGCCCCTCAGGGAATTTATAAAAGTTCCCAGACCCTTCTAGAGCCTGTCAGGACCATTATAAAGGCCCCCAGACCATTCTAGAGCACCTCAGGACACTTCTAAAGGCCCGCAGACCATTCTAATGCCCGTCAGGGCCTTTCTAAAGGTCCCCAGACCCTTCTACTGCCCCTCAGGAGCATTCTAAAGGCCCCCAGACTCTTCTAATGCCCCACAAGGCCTTTCTAAATGTCCCCAGACCCTTCTAGAGCCCCTGAAGACCCTTCTAAAGGACCCCAGACCCTTATAGAGCCCCTCAGGACCCTTCTAAACTACCACAGACCCTGTTAATTCCCCTCAGGGCTTTTATAAGGGCACCCAGACCCTTCTAATGCCCCTCAGGACATTTCTAAAGGCCCCCAGAACCTTCTAGAGCCCCTCAGGACATTTCTAAAGGCACCCAGACCCTTATAATGCCACTCAGGGCCTTTCTAAAGGCCGCGAGACCCTTATAATCCCCCTGAGGGCCTTTAAAAAGGCCCCCAGACCCTTCTGGACCCCCTCAGGACGCTTCTAATAGCCCCCAGACCCTTCTAGAGCCCCTCAGGGCCTTTCTAAAGGCCTCCACACCTTCTAATGACCCTCAAGACCCATGTAAAGGCCCCCAGACCATTCTAGATTGCATCAGGACCCATCTAAAAGCCCCCAGACCATTCTAATGCCTTTCAGGGCCTTTCTAAAGGCCTCCACACCCTTCTAATGACCCTCAAGACCCATGGAAAGGCCTCTAGACACTTCTAGATTGCCTCAGGACCCATCTAAAAGCCCCCAGACCATTCTAATGCATTTCAGGACCCTTATGAAGGCCACAAGACCCTTCTAATGCCCTTCAGGACCTTTGTAAAGGCCCTCAGACCGTTCTAATGCCCCTCAGGGCCCTTCTAAAGGCCCCCAGACCCTTCTAATGACCTTCAGGGCCTTTCTAAAGTACCCCAGACACTTCTAGAACCTCTCAGGGCCTTTCTATATGACCCCAGACCCTTGTAATGTCCAACAGGGCTTTTCTAAAGGTCCCCATACCCTTCTAATGCCCCTCAGGACATTTCTAAAGGCCCCCAGACCCTTCTAGAGCCCCTCAGGACATTTCTAAAGGCACCCAGACCCTTATAATGCCACTCAGGGCCTTTCTAAAGGCCGCGAGACCCTTATAATCCCCATGAGGGCCTTTAAAAAGGCCCCCAGACCCTTCTGGACCCCCTCAGGACGCTTCTAATAGCCCCCAGACCCTTCTAGAGCCCCTCAGGGCCTTTCTAAAGGCCTCCACACCCTTCTAATGACCCTCAAGACCCATGTAAAGGCCCCCAGACCCTTCTAGATTGCCTCAGGACCCATCTAAAAGCCCCAAGACCCTTCTAATGCCTTTCACGACCCTTATGAAGGCCACAAGACCCTTCTAATGCCCCTCAGGACCTTTCTAAAGGCCCTCAGACCCTTCTAATGGCCCTCAGGGCATTTATAAAGGTTCCCAGACCCTTCTAGAGCCTGTCAGGACACTTATAAAGGCCCCCAGACCAATCTAGAGCCCCTCAGGACACTGCTAAAGGCCCCCAGACCATTCTAATGCCCGTCAGGGCCTTTCTAAAGGTCCCCAGACCCTTCTACTGCCACTCAGGAGCATTCTAAAGGCCCCCAGACCATTCTAATGCCCCACAGGGCCTTTCTAAAGTTCCCCAGAGCCTTCTAGAGCCCCTGAAGACCCTTCTAAAGGCACCCAGACCCTTCTAATGCCCCTCAGGGCCTTTCTAAAGGCCCCCAGACACTTCTAGAACCTCTCAGGGCCTTTCTATATGAACCCAGACCCTTCTAATGCCACTCAGGGTCTATCTAATGGCCGCGAGACCCTTATAATCCCCCTGAGGGCCTTTAAAAAGGCTCCCAGACCCTTCTGGACCCCCTCAGGACGATTCTAATAGCCCCCAGACCCTTCTAGAGCCCCTCAGGGTCTTTCTAAAGGCCTCCACACCCTTCTAATGACCCTCAAGACCCATGTAAAGGCCCCCAGACCCTTCTAGATTGCCTCAGGACCCATCTAAAAGCCTCCAGACCATTCTAATGCCTTTCAGGGCCTTACTAAAGGCCTCCACACCCTTCTAATAACACTCAAGACCCATGTAAAGGCCCCCAGACCCTTCTAGATTGCCTCAGGACCCATCTAAAAGCCGCCAGACCCTTCTAATGCCTTTCAGGACCCTTAGGAAGGCCACAAGACCCTTCTAATGCCCCTCAGGAGCTTTCTAAAGGCCCTCAGACCCTTCTAATGCCTCTCAGGGCATTTATAAAGGTTCCCAGACCCTTCTAGAGCCTGTCAAGACCCTTATAAAGGCCCCCAGACCATTCTAGAGCCCCTCAGGACACTTCTAAAGGCCCGCAGACCATTCTAATGCCCGTCAGGGCCTTTCTAAAGGTCCCCAGACCCTTCTACTGCCCCTCAGGAGCATTCTAAAGGCCCCCCAGACCCTTCTAATGCCCCACAGGGCCTTTCTAAAGGTCGCCAGACCCTTCTAGAGCCCCTGAAGACCCTTCTAAAGGCCCCCAGACCCTTCTAATGCCCCACAGGGCCTTTCTAAAGTACCCCAGACACTTCTAGAACCTATCAGGGCCTATCTATGTGATCCCAGACCCTTCTAATGCCTCTCAGGGCCTTTCTAAATGCCGCGAGACCCTTATAATCCCCCTGAGGGCCTTTAAAAAGGCCCCCAGACCCTTCTGGACCCCTTCAGGACGCTTCTAATAGCCCCCAGACCCTCCTAGAGCCCCTCAGGGCCTTTCTAAAGGCCTCCACACCCTTCTAATGACCCTCAAGACCGATGTAAACGCCCCTAGACCCTTCTAGATTGCCTCCGGACCCATCTAAAAGCCCCCAGACCCTTCTAATGCCTTTCAGGACCCTTATGAAGGCCACAAGACCCTTCTAATGCCTCACAGGACCTTTGTAAAGGCCCTCAGACCCTTCTAATGCCCCTCAGGGCATTTATAAAGGTTCCCAGACCCTTCTAGAGCCCTTCAGGACCCTTATAATGGCCCCCAGACCAATCTAGAACCCCTCAGGGCACTTCTAAAGGCCTGCAGACCATTCAAATGCCCGTCAGGGCCTTTCTAAAGGTCCTCAGACCCTTCTACTGCCCCTCAGGAGCATTCTAAAGGCCCCCAGACCCTTCAAATGCCCCACAGGGCCTTTCTAAAGGTCCCCAGACCCTTCTAGAGCCCCTGAAGACCCTTCTAAAGGCCCCCAGACCATTATAGAGCCCCTCAGGACCCTTCTAAAGTCCCCCAGACGATGCTAGTTCCCCTCAGGGCTTTTATAAAGGCACCCAGACCCTTCTAATGCCCCTCAGGACCCTTATAAAGGCACCCAGACCCTTGTAGAGCCTCTCAGGACAGTTTTAAATGCCTCCAGACCCTTCTAGACCCCCTCAGGACCATTCTAAAGGCCCCCAGACCCTTCTAATGCCCCTCAGGAGCTTTCTAAAGGCCCCCAGACCCTTCTAATGCCCCTCAGGGCCTTTCTAAAGTACCCCAGACACTTCTAGAACCTCTCAGGGCCTTTCTATATGACCCCAGACCCTTGTAATGCCCCTCAGGGCTTTTCTAAAGGCCCCCAGACCCTTCTAGAGCCCCTCAGGACATTTCTAAAGGCACCCAGACCCTTATAATGCCACTCAGGGCCTTTCTAAAGGCCGCGAGACCCTTATAATACCCCTGAGGGCCTTTAAAAAGGCCCCCAGACGCTTCTGGACCCCTCAGGACGCTTCTAATAGCCCCCAGAGCCTTCTAGAGCACCTCAGGGCCTTTCTAAAGGCCTCCACACCTTTCTAATGACCCTCAAAACCCATGTAAAGTCCCCCAGACCCTTCTAGATTGCCTCAGGACCCATCTAAAAGCCCCCAGACCCTTCTAATGCCTTTCAGGACCTTTCTAAAGGCCTCCACACCCTTCTAATGACCCTCAAGACCCATGGAAAGGCCTCTAGACCCTTCTAGATTGCCTCAGGACACATCTAAAAGACCCCAGACCCTTCTAATGCCTTTCAGGACCATTATGAAGGCCACAAGACCCATCTAATGCCCCTCAGGACCTTTCTAAAGGCCCTCAGACCCTTCTAATGCCCGTCAGGGCCCTTCTAAAGGTCCCCAGACCCTTCTACTGCCCCTCAGGGCCTTTCTAAAGTACCCCAGACACTTCTAGAACCTCTCAGGACCTTTCTATATGACCCCAGACCCTTCTAATGCCCCTCAGGGCTTTTATAAAGGCCCCCATACCCTTCTAATGCCCCTCAGGACATTTCTAAAGGCCCCCAGACCCTTCTAGAGCCCCTCAGGACATTTCTAAAGGCACCCAGACCCTTCTAATGCCACTCAGGGCCTTTCTAACGGCCGCGAGACCCTTATAATCCCCCTGAGGGCCTTTAAAAAGGCCCCCAGACCCTTCTGGACCCCCTCAGGACGCTTCTAATAGCCCCCAGACCCTTCTAGAGCCCCTCAGGGCCTTTCTAAAGGCCTCCACACCCTTCTAATGACCCTCAAGACCCATGTAAAGGCCCCCAGACCCTTCTAGATTGCCACAGAACCCATCTAAAAGCCCCCAGACCCTTCTAATGCCTTTCAGGGCCTTTCTAAAGGCCTCCACACCCTTCTAATGACCCTCAAGACCCATGTAAAGGCCTCTAGACCCTTCTAGATTGCCTCAGGACCGATCTAAAAGCCCCCAGACCCTTCTAATGCTTTCAGGACCCTTATGAAGGCCACAAGACCATTCTAATGCCCCTCACGACCTTTCTAAAGGCCCTCAGACCCTTCTAATGCCCCTCAGGGCCCTTCTAAAGGCCCCCAGACCCTTCTAATGCCCCTCAGGGCCTTTCTAAAGTACCCCAGACACTTCTAGAACCTATCAGGGCCTATCTATATGATCCCAGACCCTTCTAATGCCTCTCAGGGCCTTTCTAAATGCCGCGAGACCCTTATAATCCCCCTGAGGGCCTTTAAAAAGGCCCCCAGACCCTTCTGGACCCCCTCAGGACGCTTCTAATAGCCCCCAGACCCTTCTAGAGCCCCTCAGGGCCTTTCTAAAGGCCTCCACACCATTCTAATGACCCTCAAGACCCATGTAAAGGCCCCCAGACCCTTCTAGATTGCCTCAGGACCCATCTAAAAGCCCCAAGACCCTTCTAATGCCTTTCACGACCCTTATGAAGGCCACAAGACCCTTCTAATGCCCCTCAGGACCTTTCTAAAGGCCCTCAGACCCTTCTAATGGCCCTCAGGGCATTTATAAAGGTTCCCAGACCCTTCTAGAGCCTGTCAGGACACTTATAAAGGCCCCCAGACCAATCTAGAGCCCCTCAGGACACTGCTAAAGGCCCCCAGACCATTCTAATGCCCGTCAGGGCCTTTCTAAAGGTCCCCAGACCCTTCTACTGCCACTCAGGAGCATTCTAAAGGCCCCCAGACCATTCTAATGCCCCACAGGGCCTTTCTAAAGTTCCCCAGAGCCTTCTAGAGCCCCTGAAGACCCTTCTAAAGGCACCCAGACCCTTCTAATGCCCCTCAGGGCCTTTCTAAAGGCCCCCAGACACTTCTAGAACCTCTCAGGGCCTTTCTATATGAACCCAGACCCTTCTAATGCCACTCAGGGTCTATCTAATGGCCGCGAGACCCTTATAATCCCCCTGAGGGCCTTTAAAAAGGCTCCCAGACCCTTCTGGACCCCCTCAGGACGATTCTAATAGCCCCCAGACCCTTCTAGAGCCCCTCAGGGTCTTTCTAAAGGCCTCCACACCCTTCTAATGACCCTCAAGACCCATGTAAAGGCCCCCAGACCCTTCTAGATTGCCTCAGGACCCATCTAAAAGCCCCCAGACCCGTCTAATGCCTTTCAGGGCCTTTCTAAAGGCCTCCACACCCTTCTAATAACACTCAAGACCCATGTAAAGGCCCCCAGACCCTTCTAGATTGCCTCAGGACCCATCTAAAAGCCGCCAGACCCTTCTAATGCCTTTCAGGACCCTTAGGAAGGCCACAAGACCCTTCTAATGCCCCTCAGGAGCTTTCTAAAGGCCCTCAGACCCTTCTAATGCCTCTCAGGGCATTTATAAAGGTTCCCAGACCCTTCTAGAGCCTGTCAAGACCCTTATAAAGGCCCCCAGACCATTCTAGAGCCCCTCAGGACACTTCTAAAGGCCCGCAGACCATTCTAATGCCCGTCAGGGCCTTTCTAAAGGTCCCCAGACCCTTCTACTGCCCCTCAGGAGCATTCTAAAGGCCCCCCAGACCCTTCTAATGCCTCACAGGGCCTTTCTAAAGGTCGCCAGACCCTTCTAGAGCCCCTGAAGACCCTTCTAAAGGCCCCCAGACCCTTCTAATGCCCCACAGGGCCTTTCTAAAGTACCCCAGACACTTCTAGAACCTATCAGGGCCTATCTATGTGATCCCAGACCCTTCTAATGCCTCTCAGGGCCTTTCTAAATGCCGCGAGACCCTTATAATCCCCCTGAGGGCCTTTAAAAAGGCCCCCAGACCCTTCTGGACCCCTTCAGGACGCTTCTAATAGCCCCCAGACCCTCCTAGAGCCCCTCAGGGCCTTTCTAAAGGCCTCCACACCCTTCTAATGACCCTCAAGACCGATGTAAACGCCCCTAGACCCTTCTAGATTGCCTCCGGACCCATCTAAAAGCCCCCAGACCCTTCTAATGCCTTTCAGGACCCTTACGAAGGCCACAAGACCCTTCTAATGCCTCACAGGACCTTTGTAAAGGCCCTCAGACCCTTCTAATGCCCCTCAGGGCATTTATAAAGGTTCCCAGACTTTTCTAGAGCCCTTCAGGACCCTTATAATGGCCCCCAGACCAATCTAGAACCCCTCAGGGCACTTCTAAAGGCCTGCAGACCATTCAAATGCCCGTCAGGGCCTTTCTAAAGGTCCTCAGACCCTTCTACTGCCCCTCAGGAGCATTCTAAAGGCCCCCAGACCCTTCAAATGCCCCACAGGGCCTTTCTAAAGGTCCCCAGACCCTTCTAGAGCCCCTGAAGACCCTTCTAAAGGCCCCCAGACCATTATAGAGCCCCTCAGGACCCTTCTAAAGTCCCCCAGACGATGCTAGTTCCCCTCAGGGCTTTTATAAAGGCACCCAGACCCTTCTAATGCCCCTCAGGACCCTTATAAAGGCACCCAGACCCTTGTAGAGTCTCTCAGGACAGTTTTAAATGCCTCCAGACCCTTCTAGACCCCCTCAGGACCATTCTAAAGGCCCCCAGACCCTTCTAATGCCCCTCAGGATCTTTCTAAAGGCCCCCAGACCCTTCTAATGCCCCTCAGGGCCTTTCTAAAGTACCCCAGACACTTCTAGAACCTCTCAGGGCCTTTCTATATGACCCCAGACCCTTGTAATGCCCCTCAGGGCTTTTCTAAAGGCCCCCAGACCCTTCTAGAGCCCCTCAGGACATTTCTAAAGGCACCCAGACCCTTATAATGCCACTCAGGGCCTTTCTAAAGGCCGCGAGACCCTTATAATACCCCTGAGGGCCTTTAAAAAGGCCCCCAGACGCTTCTGGACCCCTCAGGACGCTTCTAATAGCCCCCAGAGCCTTCTAGAGCCCCTCAGGGCCTTTCTAAAGGCCTCCACACCTTTCTAATGACCCTCAAAACCCATGTAAAGTCCCCCAGACCCTTCTAGATTGCCTCAGGACCCATCTAAAAGCCCCCAGACCCTTCTAATGCCTTTCAGGACCTTTCTAAAGGCCTCCACACCCTTCTAATGACCCTCAAGACCCATGGAAAGGCCTCTAGACCCTTCTAGATTGCCTCAGGACACATCTAAAAGACCCCAGACCCTTCTAATGCCTTTCAGGACCATTTTGAAGGCCACAAGACCCATCTAATGCCCCTCAGGACCTTTCTAAAGGCCCTCAGACCCTTCTAATGCCCGTCAGGGCCCTTCTAAAGGTCCCCAGACCCTTCTACTGCCCCTCAGGGCCTTTCTAAAGTACCCCAGACACTTCTAGAACCTCTTAGGACCTTTCTATATGACCCCAGACCCTTCTAATGCCCCTCAGGGCTTTTATAAAGGCCCCCATACCCTTCTAATGCCCCTCAGGACATTTCTAAAGGCCCCCAGACCCTTCTAGAGCCCCTCAGGACATTTCTAAAGGCACCCAGACCCTTCTAATGCCACTCAGGGCCTTTCTAACGGCCGCGAGACCCTTATAATCCCCCTGAGGGCCTTTAAAAAGGCCCCCAGACCCTTCTGGACCCCCTCAGGACGCTTCTAATAGCCCCCAGACCCTTCTAGAGCCCCTCAGGGCCTTTCTAAAGGCCTCCACACCCTTCTAATGACCCTCAAGACCCATGTAAAGGCCCCCAGACCCTTCTAGATTGCCACAGAACCCATCTAAAAGCCCCCAGACCCTTCTAATGCCTTTCAGGGCCTTTCTAAAGGCCTCCACACCCTTCTAATGACCCTCAAGACCCATGTAAAGGCCTCTAGACCCTTCTAGATTGCCTCAGGACCGATCTAAAAGCCCCCAGACCCTTCTAATGCTTTCAGGACCCTTATGAAGGCCACAAGACCATTCTAATGCCCCTCACGACCTTTCTAAAGGCCCTCAGACCCTTCTAATGCCCCTCAGGGCCCTTCTAAAGGCCCCCAGACCCTTCTAATGCCCCTCAGGGCCTTTCTAAAGTACCCCAGACACTTCTAGAACCTATCAGGGCCTATCTATATGATCCCAGACCCTTCTAATGCCTCTCAGGGCCTTTCTAAATGCCGCGAGACCCTTATAATCCCCCTGAGGGCCTTTAAAAAGGCCCCCAGACCCTTCTGGACCCCCTCAGGACGCTTCTAATAGCCCCCAGACCCTTCTAGAGCCCCTCAGGGCCTTTCTAAAGGCCGCGAGACCCTTATAATCCCCCTGAGGGCCTTTAAAAAGGCCCCCAGACCCTTCTGGACCCCCTCAGGACGCTTCTAATAGCCCCCAGACCCTTCTAATGCCTTTCAGGTCCTTTCTAAAGGCCTCCACACCCTTCTAATGACCCTCAAGACCCATGTAAAGGCCCCCAGACCCTTCTAGATTGCCTCAGGACCCATCTAAAAGCCCCCAGACCCTTCTAATGCCTTTCAGGACCCTTATGAAGGCCACAAGACCCTTCTAATGCCCCTCAGGACCTTTCTAAAGGCCCTCAGATCCTTCTAATGCCCCTCAGGGCCCTTCTAAAGGACCCCAGACCCTTCTAATGCCCCTCAGGGCCTTTCTAAATTACCCCAGACACTTCTAGAACCTCTCAGGGCCTTTCTATATGACCCCAGACCCTTCTAATGCCACTCAGGGCTTTTCTAAAGGCCCCCATACCCTTCTAATGCCCCTCAGGACATTTCTAAAGGCCCCCAGACCATTCTTGAGCCCCTCAGGACATTTCTAAAGGCACCCAGACCCTTCTAATGCCACTCAGGGCCTTTCTAAAGGCCGCGAGACCCTTATAATCACACTGAGGGCGTTTAAAAAGGCCCCCAGACCCTTCTGGACCCCCTCAGGACGCTTCTAATAGCCCCCAGACCCTTCTAATGCCTTTCAGGGCCTTTCTAAAGGCCTCCACACCCTTCTAATGACCCTCAAGACCCATGTAAAGGCCCCCAGACCCTTCTAGATTGCCTCAGGACCCATCTAAAAGCCCCCAGACCCGTCTAATGCCTTTCAGGGCCTTTCTAAAGGCCTCCACACCCTTCTAATGACCCTCAAGACCCATGTAAATGCCCCCAGACCCTTCTAGATTGCCTCAGGACCCATCTAAAAGCCCCCAGACCCTTCTAATGCCTTTCAGGACCTTTATGAAGGCCACAAGACCCTTCTAATGCCCCTCAGGACCTTTGTAAAGGCCCTCAGACCCTTCTAATGCCACTCAGGGCCCTTCTAAAGGCCCCCAGACCCTTCTAATGCACCTCAGGGCCTTTCTAAAGTACCCCAGACACTTCTAGAACCTCTCAGGTCCTTTCTATATGACCCCAGACCCTTCTAATGCCACTCAGGGCTTTTCTAAATGCCCACATACCCTTCTAATGACCCTCAGGACATTTCTAAAGGCCCCCAGACCCTTCTAGAGCCCCTCAGGACATTTCTAAATCCCGCAGACCATTCTAATGCCCGTCAGGGCCTTTATAAAGGTCCCCAGACCCTTCTACTGCCCCTCAGGAGCATTCTAAAGGCCCCCAGACCCTTCAAATGCCTCACAGGGCCTTTCTAAAGGTCCCTAGACCCTTCTAGAGCCCCTGAAGACCCTTCTAAATGCCCCCAGATCCTTCAACTGCCCCTCAGGAGCATTCTAAAGGCCCCCAGAACCTTCTAATGCCCCTCAGGGCTTTTCTAAAGGTCCCCACACCCTTCTAGGGCCCCTCAAGACCACTCTAAAGGCCCCCAGACTCTTTTAGAGCCCCTCAGGGCCATGCTAAAGGCCCGCAGACCATTCAAGAGCCCCGAAACATCCTTCTAACGGCTCCCTGACCCTTCTAGAGCCCCTCAGGGCCTTTCTAAAGGACCCCAGACCCTTCTAGAGCCCCTCAGTACACTTCTAAAGGACCCCAGACCTTTCTAGATCCCCTCAAGATCCTTCTAAAAGGCCCCAGACATTTCTAATGCCCCTCAGGGCATTTCTAAAGGCCCTCAGAGCCTTCTAATGCCCCTCAGGTCATTTATAAAGGTTCCCAGACCCTTCTAGATCCCGTCAGGACCCTTATAAAGGAACCCAGACCCTTCTAGAGCCCCTCAGGACACTTCTAAAGGCCCGCAGATCATTCTAATGCCCGTCAGGGCCTTTATAAAGGTCCCCAGACCCTTCTACTGCCCCTCAGGAGCATTCTAAAGGCCCCCAGACCCTTCTAATGCCCCTCAGGATCTTTCTAAAGGCCCCCAGACCCTTCTAATGCCCCTCAGGGCCTTTCTAAAGTACCCCAGACACTTCTAGAACCTCTCAGGGCCTTTCTATATGACCCCAGACCCTTGTAATGCCCCTCAGGGCTTTTCTAAAGGCCCCCAGACCCTTCTAGAGCCCCTCAGGACATTTCTAAAGGCACCCAGACCCTTATAATGCCACTCAGGGCCTTTCTAAAGGCCGCGAGACCCTTATAATACCCCTGAGGGCCTTTAAAAAGGCCCCCAGACGCTTCTGGACCCCTCAGGACGCTTCTAATAGCCCCCAGAGCCTTCTAGAGCCCCTCAGGGCCTTTCTAAAGGCCTCCACACCTTTCTAATGACCCTCAAAACCCATGTAAAGTCCCCCAGACCCTTCTAGATTGCCTCAGGACCCATCTAAAAGCCCCCAGACCCTTCTAATGCCTTTCAGGACCTTTCTAAAGGCCTCCACACCCTTCTAATGACCCTCAAGACCCATGGAAAGGCCTCTAGACCCTTCTAGATTGCCTCAGGACACATCTAAAAGACCCCAGACCCTTCTAATGCCTTTCAGGACCATTATGAAGGCCACAAGACCCATCTAATGCCCCTCAGGACCTTTCTAAAGGCCCTCAGACCCTTCTAATGCCCGTCAGGGCCCTTCTAAAGGTCCCCAGACCCTTCTACTGCCCCTCAGGGCCTTTCTAAAGTACCCCAGACACTTCTAGAACCTCTTAGGACCTTTCTATATGACCCCAGACCCTTCTAATGCCCCTCAGGGCTTTTATAAAGGCCCCCATACCCTTCTAATGCCCCTCAGGACATTTCTAAAGGCCCCCAGACCCTTCTAGAGCCCCTCAGGACATTTCTAAAGGCACCCAGACCCTTCTAATGCCACTCAGGGCCTTTCTAACGGCCGCGAGACCCTTATAATCCCCCTGAGGGCCTTTAAAAAGGCCCCCAGACCCTTCTGGACCCCCTCAGGACGCTTCTAATAGCCCCCAGACCCTTCTAGAGCCCCTCAGGGCCTTTCTAAAGGCCTCCACACCCTTCTAATGACCCTCAAGACCCATGTAAAGGCCCCCAGACCCTTCTAGATTGCCACAGAACCCATCTAAAAGCCCCCAGACCCTTCTAATGCCTTTCAGGGCCTTTCTAAAGGCCTCCACACCCTTCTAATGACCCTCAAGACCCATGTAAAGGCCTCTAGACCCTTCTAGATTGCCTCAGGACCGATCTAAAAGCCCCCAGACCCTTCTAATGCTTTCAGGACCCTTATGAAGGCCACAAGACCATTCTAATGCCCCTCACGACCTTTCTAAAGGCCCTCAGACCCTTCTAATGCCCCTCAGGGCCCTTCTAAAGGCCCCCAGACCCTTCTAATGCCCCTCAGGGCCTTTCTAAAGTACCCCAGACACTTCTAGAACCTATCAGGGCCTATCTATATGATCCCAGACCCTTCTAATGCCTCTCAGGGCCTTTCTAAATGCCGCGAGACCCTTATAATCCCCCTGAGGGCCTTTAAAAAGGCCCCCAGACCCTTCTGGACCCCCTCAGGACGCTTCTAATAGCCCCCAGACCCTTCTAGAGCCCCTCAGGGCCTTTCTAAAGGCCGCGAGACCCTTATAATCCCCCTGAGGGCCTTTAAAAAGGCCCCCAGACCCTTCTGGACCCCCTCAGGACGCTTCTAATAGCCCCCAGACCCTTCTAATGCCTTTCAGGTCCTTTCTAAAGGCCTCCACACCCTTCTAATGACCCTCAAGACCCATGTAAAGGCCCCCAGACCCTTCTAGATTGCCTCAGGACCCATCTAAAAGCCCCCAGACCCTTCTAATGCCTTTCAGGACCCTTATGAAGGCCACAAGACCCTTCTAATGCCCCTCAGGACCTTTCTAAAGGCCCTCAGATCCTTCTAATGCCCCTCAGGGCCCTTCTAAAGGACCCCAGACCCTTCTAATGCCCCTCAGGGCCTTTCTAAATTACCCCAGACACTTCTAGAACCTCTCAGGGCCTTTCTATATGACCCCAGACCCTTCTAATGCCACTCAGGGCTTTTCTAAAGGCCCCAATACCCTTCTAATGCCCCTCAGGACATTTCTAAAGGCCCCCAGACCATTCTTGAGCCCCTCAGGACATTTCTAAAGGCACCCAGACCCTTCTAATGCCACTCAGGGCCTTTCTAAAGGCCGCGAGACCCTTATAATCACACTGAGGGCGTTTAAAAAGGCCCCCAGACCCTTCTGGACCCCCTCAGGACGCTTCTAATAGCCCCCAGACCCTTCTAATGCCTTTCAGGGCCTTTCTAAAGGCCTCCACACCCTTCTAATGACCCTCAAGACCCATGTAAAGGCCCCCAGACCCTTCTAGATTGCCTCAGGACCCATCTAAAAGCCCCCAGACCCGTCTAATGCCTTTCAGGGCCTTTCTAAAGGCCTCCACACCCTTCTAATGACCCTCAAGACCCATGTAAATGCCCCCAGACCCTTCTAGATTGCCTCAGGACCCATCTAAAAGCCCCCAGACCCTTCTAATGCCTTTCAGGACCTTTATGAAGGCCACAAGACCCTTCTAATGCCCCTCAGGACCTTTGTAAAGGCCCTCAGACCCTTCTAATGCCACTCAGGGCCCTTCTAAAGGCCCCCAGACCCTTCTAATGCACCTCAGGGCCTTTCTAAAGTACCCCAGACACTTCTAGAACCTCTCAGGTCCTTTCTATATGACCCCAGACCCTTCTAATGCCACTCAGGGCTTTTCTAAATGCCCACATACCCTTCTAATGACCCTCAGGACATTTCTAAAGGCCCCCAGACCCTTCTAGAGCCCCTCAGGACATTTCTAAATCCCGCAGACCATTCTAATGCCCGTCAGGGCCTTTATAAAGGTCCCCAGACCCTTCTACTGCCCCTCAGGAGCATTCTAAAGGCCCCCAGACCCTTCAAATGCCTCACAGGGCCTTTCTAAAGGTCCCTAGACCCTTCTAGAGCCCCTGAAGACCCTTCTAAATGCCCCCAGATCCTTCAACTGCCCCTCAGGAGCATTCTAAAGGCCCCCAGAACCTTCTAATGCCCCTCAGGGCTTTTCTAAAGGTCCCCACACCCTTCT
This sequence comes from Coccyzus lansbergi, assembly GCA_033558105.1. Taxonomy (NCBI): domain Eukaryota; kingdom Metazoa; phylum Chordata; class Aves; order Cuculiformes; family Coccyzidae; genus Coccyzus; species Coccyzus lansbergi. The sequence goes on along the minus strand of JAUMJK010000794.1, from coordinate 1,735,362 downwards.
AGGGCCCCTCAAGACCACTCTAAAGGCCCCCAGACTCTTTTAGAGCCCCTCAGGGCCATGCTAAAGGCCCGCAGACCATTCAAGAGCCCCGAAACATCCTTCTAACGGCTCCCTGACCCTTCTAGAGCCCCTCAGGGCCTTTCTAAAGGACCCCAGACCCTTCTAGAGCCCCTCAGTACACTTCTAAAGGACCCCAGACCTTTCTAGATCCCCTCAAGATCCTTCTAAAAGGCCCCAGACATTTCTAATGCCCCTCAGGGCATTTCTAAAGGCCCTCAGAGCCTTCTAATGCCCCTCAGGTCATTTATAAAGGTTCCCAGACCCTTCTAGATCCCGTCAGGACCCTTATAAAGGAACCCAGACCCTTCTAGAGCCCCTCAGGACACTTCTAAAGGCCCGCAGATCATTCTAATGCCCGTCAGGGCCTTTATAAAGGTCCCCAGACCCTTCTACTGCCCCTCAGGAGCATTCTAAAGTCCCCCAGAGCCAGCTAATTCCATTCAGGGCTTTTATAAGGGCACCCAGACCCTTCTAATACCCCTCTGGACCCTTCGAAATGCCCCGAGACACTTTTAGAGCACCTCAGGACATTTCTAAAGGACCCCAGATCTTTCTAGAGCCCCTCAGGACCCTTCTAGAGCCCCTCAGACCCTTCTAGAGCCCCTCAGGACCTTTCTAAAGGCCCCTAGACCCTTCTAGTCCACCTCAGGGACTTTCTAAATGCCCCCAGACCATTCAAATGCCCCTCAGGACCCTTTTAAAGGCCTTCAGACCCTTCTAATTCCCCTCAGGACCCTTCAAAAGGCCCCCAGACCCTTCTAATGCCTTTCAGGACCCTTATAAAGGCAACAAGACCTTTCTAATGCCCCTCAGGACCTTTCTAAAGGCCCTCAGACCCTTCTAATGACCCTCAGGGCATTTATAAAGGTTCCCAGACCCTTCTAGAGCCCGTCAGGACCCTTATAAAGGCCCCCAGACCATTCTAGAGCCCCTCAGGACACTGCTAAAGGCCCGCAGACCATTCTAATGCCCGTCAGGGCCTTTCTAAAGGTACCCAGACTCTTCTACTGCCCCTCAGGAGCATTCTAAAGGCCCCCAGACCCTGCTAATTCCCCTCAGGGCTTTCATAAGGGCACGCAGACCCTTCTAATGCCCCTCAGGACCCTTATAAATGCCGCGAGACACATTTAGAGCACCTCAGGACATTTCTAAAGGTCACCAGATCTTTCTAAAGGCCCTCAGACCCTTCTAATGACCCTCAGGGCATTTATAAATGTTCCCAGATTCTTCTAGAGCTTGTCAGGACCCTTATAAAGGCCCCCAGAGCATTCTAGAGCCCCTCAGGACACTTCTAAAGGCCCGCAGACCATTCTAATGCCCGTCAGGGCCTTTCTAAAGGTCCCCAGACCCTTCTACTGCCCCTCAGGACCTTTCTAAAGGCCCCCAGACCCTTCTAATCCACCTCAGGGCCTTTCTAAAGGCCCCCAGACCATTCAAATGCCCCTCAGAACCCTTTTATAGGCCTTCAGACCCTTCTAATGCCCCTCAGGACCCTTCTAAAGGCCCCCAGACCCTTCTAATACCCCTCAGGGCCTTTCTAAAGTACCCCAGACACTTCTAGAACTTCTCAGGGCCTTTCTATATGACCCCAGACCCTTGGAATGCCACTCAGGGCCTTTCTAAAGGCCGCGAGACCCTTATAATCCTCCTGAGGGCCTTTAAATAGGCCACCAGACCCTTCTGGACCTCCTCAGGACGATTCTAATAGCCCCCAGACCATTCTAGAGCCCCTCAGGGCCTTTCTAAAGGCCTCCACACCCTTCTAATGACCCTCAAGACCCATGTAAAGGCCCCCAGACCCTTCTAGATTGCCTCAGGACCCATCGGAAAGACCCCAGACCCTTCTAATGCCTTTCATGACCCTTTTAAAGGCTACAAGACCCTTCTAATGCCCCTCAGGACCTTTCTAAAGGCCCTCAGACCCTTCTAATGACCCTCAGGGCATTTATAAAGGTCCCCAGACCCTTCTACTGCCCCTCAGGAGCATTCTAAAGGCCCCCAGACCTTGCTAATTCCCCTGAGGGCTATAATAAGGGCACCCAGACCATTCTAATGCCCCTCAGGACCCTTCGAAAGGCCCCGAGACACTTTTAGAGCACCTCAGGACATTTCTAAAGGACCCCAGATCTTTCTAGAGCCCGTCAGGAGCCTTCTAGAGGCCCCCAGACCCTTCTAGAGCCCCTCAGGACCATTCTAAAGGCCCCCAGACCCTTCTAATCCGCCTCAGGGCCTTTCTAAAGGCCCCCAGACCATTCAAATGCCCCTCAGAACCCTTATAAAGGCCTTCAGACCATTCTAATGTCCCTCAGGACCCTTCTAAAGGCACCCAGACCCTTCTAATGCCCCTCAGGGCCTATCTAAAGTACCCCAGACACTTCTAGAACCTCTCAGGGCCTTTCTATATGACCCCAGACCCTTCTAATGCCACTCAGGGCCTTTCTAAAGCCCGAGAGTCCCTTATAATCCCCCTGAGGGCCTTTAAAATGCCACCTAGACCCTTCTCGACCCCCTCAGGACTCTTCAAATATTCCCCAGACCCTTCTAATGCCATTCAGGACCCTTTTGAAGGCCACAAGACCCTTCTAATCCCCCTCTGGACCTTTCTAAAGGTTCCCAGATCCTTCTAGAGCCCGTCAGGACCATTATAAAGGCCCCCAGACCATTCTAGAGCCCCTCAAGACACTTCTAAAGGCCCGCAGACAATTCTAATGCCCGTCAGGGCCTTTATAAAGGTCCCCAGACCCTTCTACTGCCCCTCAGGAGCACTCTAAAGGACCCCAGACCCTTCTAATGCCCCACAGGGCCTTTCTAAAGGTCCCGAGACCCTTCTAGAGCTCCTGAAGACCTTTCTAAAGGCCCCCAGAACCTTATAGAACCCCTCAGGACCCTTCTAAAGTCCCCCAGACCCTGCTAATTCCCCTCAGGGCTTTTATAAAGGCACCCAGACCCTTCTAATGCCCCTCAGGACCCTTATAAAGCACCCAGACCCTTCTCAGGACAGTTTTAAATGCCTCCAGACCCTTCTAATCCACCTCAGGACCATTCTAAAGGCCTCCAGGCCATTGAAATGCCCCTCAGGACCCTTCTAAAGGCACCCAGACCCTTCTAATGCCCCACAGGGCCTTTCTAAAGTATCCCAGACACTTCTAGAACCTATCAGGGCCTTTCTATATGACCCCAGACCCTTGTAATGCCCATCAGGGCCTTTCTAAAGGCCCCCAGACCCCTCTAATGCCCCTGAGGACATTTCTAAAGGCCCCCAGACCCTTCTAGAGCCCCTCAGGACATTTCTAAAGGCACCCAGACCCTTATAATGCCACTCAGGGCCTTTCTAAAGGCCGCGAGACCCTTATAATCCCCCTGAGGGCCTTTAAAAAGGCCTCCAGACCCTTCTGGACCCCCTCAGGACGATTCTAATAGCCCCCAGACCCTTCTAGAGTCCCTCAGGGTCTTTCTAAAGGCCTCCACACCCTTCTAATGACCCTCAAGACCCATGTAAAGGCCCCCAGACCCTTCTAGATTGCCTCAGGACCCATCTAAAAGCCCCCAGATCCTTCTAATGCCTTTCAGGACCCTTAGGAAGGCCACAAGACCCTTCTAATGCCCCTCAGGACCTTTCTAACGGCCCTCAGACCCTTCTAGTGCCCCTCAGGGAATTTATAAAAGTTCCCAGACCCTTCTAGAGCCTGTCAGGACCATTATAAAGGCCCCCAGACCATTCTAGAGCACCTCAGGACACTTCTAAAGGCCCGCAGACCATTCTAATGCCCGTCAGGGCCTTTCTAAAGGTCCCCAGACCCTTCTACTGCCCCTCAGGAGCATTCTAAAGGCCCCCAGACTCTTCTAATGCCCCACAAGGCCTTTCTAAATGTCCCCAGACCCTTCTAGAGCCCCTGAAGACCCTTCTAAAGGACCCCAGACCCTTATAGAGCCCCTCAGGACCCTTCTAAACTACCCCAGACCCTGTTAATTCCCCTCAGGGCTTTTATAAGGGCACCCAGACCCTTCTAATGCCCCTCAGGACATTTCTAAAGGCCCCCAGAACCTTCTAGAGCCCCTCAGGACATTTCTAAAGGCACCCAGACCCTTCTAATGCCACTCAGGGCCTTTCTAAAGGCCGCGAGACCCTTATAATCCCCCTGAGGGCCTTTAAAAAGGCCCCCAGACCCTTCTGGACCCCCTCAGGACGCTTCTAATAGCCCCCAGACCCTTCTAGAGCCCCTCAGGGCCTTTCTAAAGGCCTCCACACCCTTCTAATGACCCTCAAGACCCATGTAAAGGCCCCCAGACCCTTCTAGATTGCCTCAGGACCCATCTAAAAGCCCCAAGACCCTTCTAATGCCTTTCAGGACCCTTATGAAGGCCACAAGACCCTTCTAATGCCCCTCAGGACCTTTCTAAAGGCCCTCAGACCCTTCTAATGGCCCTCAGGGCATTTATAAAGGTTCCCAGACCCTTCTAGAGCCTGTCAGGACACTTATAAAGGCCCCCAGACCAATCTAGAGCCCCTCAGGACACTGCTAAAGGCCCCCAGACCATTCTAATGCCCGTCAGGGCCTTTCTAAAGGTCCCCAGACCCTTCTACTGCCACTCAGGAGCATTCTAAAGGCCCCCAGACCATTCTAATGCCCCACAGGGCCTTTCTAAAGTTCCCCAGAGCCTTCTAGAGCCCCTGAAGACCCTTCTAAAGGCACCCAGACCCTTCTAATGCCCCTCAGGGCCTTTCTAAAGTACCCCAGACACTTCTAGAACCTCTCAGGGCCTTTCTATATGAACCCAGACCCTTCTAATGCCTCTCAGGGTCTATCTAAAGGCCGCGAGACCCTTATAATCCCCCTGAGGGCCTTTAAAAAGGCTCCCAGACCCTTCTGGACCCCCTCAGGACGATTCTAATAGCCCCCAGACCCTTCTAGAGCCCCTCAGGTTCTTTCTAAAGGCCTCCACACCCTTCTAATGACCCTCAAGACCCATGTAAAGGCCCCCAGACCCTTCTAGATTGCCTCAGGACCCATCTAAAAGCCTCCAGACCATTCTAATGCCTTTCAGGGCCTTACTAAAGGCCTCCACACCCTTCTAATAACACTCAAGACCCATGTAAATGCCCCCAGACCCTTCTAGATTGCCTCAGGACCCATCTAAAAGCCCCCAGACCCTTCTAATGCCTTTCAGGACCCTTAGGAAGGCCACAAGACCCTTCTAATGCCCCTCAGGACCTTTCTAACGGCCCTCAGACCCTTCTAGTGCCCCTCAGGGAATTTATAAAAGTTCCCAGACCCTTCTAGAGCCTGTCAGGACCATTATAAAGGCCCCCAGACCATTCTAGAGCACCTCAGGACACTTCTAAAGGCCCGCAGACCATTCTAATGCCCGTCAGGGCCTTTCTAAAGGTCCCCAGACCCTTCTACTGCCCCTCAGGAGCATTCTAAAGGCCCCCAGACTCTTCTAATGCCCCACAAGGCCTTTCTAAATGTCCCCCGACCCTTCTAGAGCCCCTGAAGACCCTTCTAAAGGACCCCAGACCCTTATAGAGCCCCTCAGGACCCTTCTAAACTACCCCAGACCCTGTTAATTCCCCTCAGGGCTTTTATAAGGGCACCCAGACCCTTCTAATGCCCCTCAGGACATTTCTAAAGGCCCCCAGAACCTTCTAGAGCCCCTCAGGACATTTCTAAAGGCACCCAGACCCTTATAATGCCACTCAGGGCCTTTCTAAAGGCCGCGAGACCCTTATAATCCCCCTGAGGGCCTTTAAAAAGGCCCCCAGACCCTTCTGGACCCCCTCAGGACGCTTCTAATAGCCCCCAGACCCTTCTAGAGCCCCTCAGGGCCTTTCTAAAGGCCTCCACACCCTTCTAATGACCCTCAAGACCCATGTAAAGGCCCCCAGACCCTTCTAGATTGCCTCAGGACCCATCTAAAAGCCCCAAGACCCTTCTAATGCCTTTCAGGACCCTTATGAAGGCCACAAGACACTTCTAATGCCCCTCAGGACCTTTCTAAAGGCCCTCAGACCCTTCTAATGGCCCTCAGGGCATTTATAAAGGTTCCCAGACCCTTCTAGAGCCTGTCAGGACACTTATAAAGGCCCCCAGACCAATCTAGAGCCCCTAAGGACACTGCTAAAGGCCCCCAGACCATTCTAATGCCCGTCAGGGCCTTTCTAAAGGTCCCCAGACCCTTCTACTGCCACTCAGGAGCATTCTAAAGGCCCCCAGACCATTCTAATGCCCCACAGGGCCTTTCTAAAGTTCCCCAGAGCCTTCTAGAGCCCCTGAAGACCCTTCTAAAGGCACCCAGACCCTTCTAATGCCCCTCAGGGCCTTTCTAAAGTACCCCAGACACTTCTAGAACCTCTCAGGGCCTTTCTATATGAACCCAGACCCTTCTAATGCCACTCAGGGTCTATCTAAAGGCCACGAGACCCTTATAATCCCCCTGAGGGCCTTTAAAAAGGCTCCCAGACCCTTCTGGACCCCCTCAGGACGATTCTAATAGCCCCCAGACCCTTCTAGAGCCCCTCAGGTTCTTTCTAAAGGCCTCCACACCCTTCTAATGACCCTCAAGACCCATGTAAAGGCCCCCAGACCCTTCTAGATTGCCTCAGGACCCATCTAAAAGCCTCCAGACCATTCTAATGCCTTTCAGGGCCTTACTAAAGGCCTCCACACCCTTCTAATAACACTCAAGACCCATGTAAAGGCCCCCAGACCCTTCTAGATTGCCTCAGGACCCATCTAAAAGCCCCCAGACCCTTCTAATGCCTTTCAGGACCCTTAGGAAGGCCACAAGACCCTTCTAATGCCCCTCAGGAGCTTTCTAAAGGCCCTCAGACCCTTCTAATGCCCCTCAGGGCATTTATAAAGGTTCCCAGACCCTTCTAGAGCCTGTCAAGACCCTTATAAAGGCCCCCAGACCATTCTAGAGCCCCTCAGGACACTTCTAAAGGCCCGCAGACCATTCTAATGCCCGTCAGGGCCTTTCTAAAGGTCCTCAGACCCTTCTACTGCCCCTCAGGAGCATTCTAAAGGCCCCCAGACCCTTCAAATGCCCCACAGGGCCTTTCTAAAGGTCCCCAGACCCTTCTAGAGCCCCTGAAGACCCTTCTAAAGGCCCCCAGACCATTATAGAGCCCCTCACGACCCTTCTAAAGTCCCCCAGACGATGCTAGTTCCCCTCAGGGCTTTTATAAAGGCACCCAGACCCTTCTAATGCCCCTCAGGACCCTTATAAAGGCACCCAGACCCTTGTAGAGCCTCTCAGGACAGTTTTAAATGCCTCCAGACCCTTCTAGACCCCCTCAGGACCATTCTAAAGGCCCCCAGACCCTTCTAATGCCCCTCAGGATCTTTCTAAAGGCCCCCAGACCCTTCTAATGCCCCTCAGGGCCTTTCTAAAGTACCCCAGACACTTCTAGAACCTCTCAGGGCCTTTCTATATGACCCCAGACCCTTGTAATGCCCCTCAGGGCTTTTCTAAAGGCCCCCAGACCCTTCTAGAGCCCCTCAGGACATTTCTAAAGGCACCCAGACCCTTATAATGCCACTCAGGGCCTTTCTAAAGGCCGCGAGACCCTTATAATACCCCTGAGGGCCTTTAAAAAGGCCCCCAGACGCTTCTGGACCCCTCAGGACGCTTCTAATAGCCCCCAGAGCCTTCTAGAGCCCCTCAGGGCCTTTCTAAAGGCCTCCACACCTTTCTAATGACCCTCAAAACCCATGTAAAGTCCCCCAGACCCTTCTAGATTGCCTCAGGACCCATCTAAAAGCCCCCAGACCCTTCTAATGCCTTTCAGGACCTTTCTAAAGGCCTCCACACCCTTCTAATGACCCTCAAGACCCATGGAAAGGCCTCTAGACCCTTCTAGATTGCCTCAGGACACATCTAAAAGACCCCAGACCCTTCTAATGCCTTTCAGGACCATTATGAAGGCCACAAGACCCATCTAATGCCCCTCAGGACCTTTCTAAAGGCCCTCAGACCCTTCTAATGCCCGTCAGGGCCCTTCTAAAGGTCCCCAGACCCTTCTACTGCCCCTCAGGGCCTTTCTAAAGTACCCCAGACACTTCTAGAACCTCTCAGGACCTTTCTATATGACCCCAGACCCTTCTAATGCCCCACAGGGCTTTTATAAAGGCCCCCATACCCTTCTAATGCCCCTCAGGACATTTCTAAAGGCCCCCAGACCCTTCTAGAGCCCCTCAGGACATTTCTAAAGGCACCCAGACCCTTCTAATGCCACTCAGGGCCTTTCTAACGGCCGCGAGACCCTTATAATCCCCCTGAGGGCCTTTAAAAAGGCCCCCAGACCCTTCTGGACCCCCTCAGGACGCTTCTAATAGCCCCCAGACCCTTCTAGAGCCCCTCAGGGCCTTTCTAAAGGCCTCCACACCCTTCTAATGACCCTCAAGACCCATGTAAAGGCCCCCAGACCCTTCTAGATTGCCACAGAACCCATCTAAAAGCCCCCAGACCCTTCTAATGCCTTTCAGGGCCTTTCTAAAGGCCTCCACACCCTTCTAATGACCCTCAAGACCCATGTAAAGGCCTCTAGACCCTTCTAGATTGCCTCAGGACCGATCTAAAAGCCCCCAGACCCTTCTAATGCTTTCAGGACCCTTATGAAGGCCACAAGACCATTCTAATGCCCCTCACGACCTTTCTAAAGGCCCTCAGACCCTTCTAATGCCCCTCAGGGCCCTTCTAAAGGCCCCCAGACCCTTCTAATGCCCGTCAGGGCCTTTCTAAAGTACCCCAGACACTTCTAGAACATATCAGGGCCTATCTATATGATCCCAGACCCTTCTAATGCCTCTCAGGGCCTTTCTAAATGCCGCGAGACCCTTATAATCCCCCTGAGGGCCTTTAAAAAGGCCCCCAGACCCTTCTGGACCCCCTCAGGACGCTTCTAATAGCCCCCAGACCCTTCTAGAGCCCCTCAGGGCCTTTTTAAAGGCCGCGAGACCCTTATAATCCTCCTGAGGGCCTTTAAAAAGGCCCCCAGACCCTTCTGGACCCCCTCAGGACGCTTCTAATAGCCCCCAGACCCTTCTAATGCCTTTCAGGTCCTTTCTAAAGGCCTCCACACCCTTCTAATGACCCTCAAGACCCATGTAAAGGCCCCCAGACCCTTCTAGATTGCCTCAGGACCCATCTAAAAGCCCCCAGACCCTTCTAATGCCTTTCAGGACCCTTATGAAGGCCACAAGACCCTTCTAATGCCCCTCAGGACCTTTCTAAAGGCCCTCAGATCCTTCTAATGCCCCTCAGGGCCCTTCTAAAGGACCCCAGACCCTTCTAATGCCCCTCAGGGCCTTTCTAAATTACCCCAGACACTTCTAGAACCTCTCAGGGCCTTTCTATATGACCCCAGACCCTTCTAATGCCACTCAGGGCTTTTCTAAAGGCCCCCATACCCTTCTAATGCCCCTCAGGACATTTCTAAAGGCCCCCAGACCATTCTAGAGCCCCTCAGGACATTTCTAAAGGCACCCAGACCCTTCTAATGCCACTCAGGGCCTTTCTAAAGGCCGCGAGACCCTTATAATCACACTGAGGGCGTTTAAAAAGGCCCCCAGACCCTTCTGGACCCCCTCAGGACGATTCTAATAGCCCCCAGACCCTTCTAATGCCTTTCAGGGCCTTTCTAAAGGCCTCCACACCCTTCTAATGACCCTCAAGACCCATGTAAAGGCCCCCAGACCCTTCTAGATTGCCTCAGGACCCATCTAAAAGCCCCCAGACCCTTCTAATGCCTTTCAGGGCCTTTCTAAAGGCCTCCACACCCTTCTAATGACCCTCAAGACCCATGTAAATGCCCCCAGACCCTTCTAGATTGCCTCAGGACCCATCTAAAAGCCCCCAGACCCTTCTAATGCCTTTCAGGACCTTTATGAAGGCCACAAGACCCTTCTAATGCCCCTCAGGACCTTTGTAAAGGCCCTCAGACCCTTCTAATGCCACTCAGGGCCCTTCTAAAGGCCCCCAGACCCTTCTAATGCACCTCAGGGCCTTTCTAAAGTACCCCAGACACTTCTAGAACCTCTCAGGTCCTTTCTATATGACCCCAGACCCTTCTAATGCCACTCAGGGCTTTTCTAAAGGCCCACATACCCTTCTAATGACCCTCAGGACATTTCTAAAGGCCCCCAGACCCTTCTAGAGCCCCTCAGGACATTTCTAAATCCCGCAGACCATTCTAATGCCCGTCAGGGCCTTTATAAAGGTCCCCAGACCCTTCTACTGCCCCTCAGGAGCATTCTAAAGGCCCCCAGACCCTTCAAATGCCTCACAGGGCCTTTCTAAAGGTCCCTAGACCCTTCTAGAGCCCCTGAAGACCCTTCTAAATGCCCCCAGATCCTTCAACTGCCCCTCAGGAGCATTCTAAAGGCCCCCAGAACCTTCTAATGCCCCTCAGGGCTTTTCTAAAGGTCCCCACACCCTTCTAGGGCCCCTCAAGACCACTCTAAAGGCCCCCAGACTCTTTTAGAGCCCCTCAGGGCCATGCTAAAGGCCCGCAGACCATTCAAGAGCCCCGAAACATCCTTCTAACGGCTCCCTGACCCTTCTAGAGCCCCTCAGGGCCTTTCTAAAGGACCCCAGACCCTTCTAGAGCCCCTCAGTACACTTCTAAAGGCCCCCAGACCTTTCTAGATCCCCTCAAGATCCTTCTAAAAGGCCCCAGACATTTCTAATGCCCCTCAGGGCATTTCTAAAGGCCCTCAGAGCCTTCTAATGCCCCTCAGGTCATTTATAAAGGTTCCCAGACCCTTCTAGATCCCGTCAGGACCCTTATAAAGGACCCCAGACCATTGTAGAGCCAATAAGGACACTTCTAAAGGCCCGCAGATCATTCTAATGCCCGTCAGGGCATTAATAAAGGTCCCCAGACCCTTCTACTGCCCCTCAGGAGCATTCTAAAGTCCCCCAGACCCAGCTAATTCCATTCAGGGCTTTTATAAGGGCACCCAGACCCTTCTAATGCCCCTCTGGACCCTTCGAAATGCCCCGAGACACTTTTAGAGCACCTCAGGACATTTCTAAAGGACCCCAGATCTTTCTAGAGCCCCTCAGGACCCTTCTAGAGGCCCTCAGACCCTTCTAGAGCCCCTCAGGACCTTTCTAAAGGCCCCTAGACCCTTCTAGTCCACCTCAGGGACTTTCTAAATGCCCCCAGACCATTCAAATGCCCCTCAGGACCCTTTTAAAGGCCTTCAGACCCTTCTAATTCCCCTCAGGACCCTTCAAAAGGCCCCCAGACCCTTCTAATGCCTTTCAGGACCCTTATAAAGGCAACAAGACCTTTCTAATGCCCCTCAGGACCTTTCTAAAGGCCCTCAGACCCTTCTAATGACCCTCAGGGCATTTATAAAGGTTCCCAGACCCTTCTAGAGCCCGTCAGGACCCTTATAAAGGCCCCCAGACCATTCTAGAGCCCCTCAGGACACTGCTAAAGGCCCGCAGACCATTCTAATGCCCGTCAGGGCCTTTCTAAAGGTACCCAGACTCTTCTACTGCCCCTCAGGAGCATTCTAAAGGCCCCCAGACCCTGCTAATTCCCCTCAGGGCTTTCATAAGGGCACGCAGACCCTTCTAATGCCCCTCAGGACCCTTATAAATGCCGCGAGACACATTTAGAGCACCTCAGGACATTTCTAAAGGTCACCAGATCTTTCTAAAGGCCCTCAGACCCTTCTAATGACCCTCAGGGCATTTATAAATGTTCCCAGACCCTTCTAGAGCTTGTCAGGACCCTTATAAAGGCCCCCAGAGCATTCTAGAGCCCCTCAGGACACTTCTAAAGGCCCGCAGACCATTCTAATGCCCGTCAGGGCCTTTCTAAAGGTCCCCAGACCCTTCTACTGCCCCTCATGACCTTTCTAAAGGCCCCCAGACCCTTCTAATCCACCTCAGGGCCTTTCTAAAGGCCCCCAGACCATTCAAATGCCCCTCAGGACCCTTTTATAGGCCTTCAGACACTTCTAATGCCCCTCAGGACCCTTCTAAAGGCCCCCAGACCCTTCTAATACCCCTCAGGGCCTTTCTAAAGTACCCCAGACACTTCTAGAACTTCTCAGGGCCTTTCTATATGACCCCAGACCCTTGGAATGCCACTCAGGGCCTTTCTAAAGGCCGTGAGACCCTTATAATCCTCCTGAGGGCCTTTAAATAGGCCACCAGACCCTTCTGGACCTCCTCAGGACGATTCTAATAGCCCCCAGACCATTCTAGAGCCCCTCAGGGCCTTTCTAAAGGCCTCCACACCCTTCTAATGACCCTCAAGACCCATGTAAAGGCCCCCAGACCCTTCTAGATTGCCTCAGGACCCATCGAAAAGACCCCAGACCCTTCTAATGCCTTTCATGACCCTTTTAAAGGCTACAAGACCCTTCTAATGCCCCTCAGGACCTTTCTAAAGGCCCTCAGACCCTTCTAATGCCCCTCAGGGCATTTATAAAGGTCCCCAGACCCTTCTACTGCCCCTCAGGAGCATTCTAAAGGCCCCCAGACCCTGCTAATTCCCCTGAGGGCTTTTATAAGGGCACCCAGACCATTCTAATGCCCCTCAGGACCCTTCGAAAGGCCCCGAGACACTTTTAGAGCACCTCAGGACATTTCTAAAGGACCCCAGATCTTTCTAGAGCCCGTCAGGAGCATTCTAGAGGCCCCCAGACCCTTCTAGAGCCCCTCAGGACCATTCTAAAGGCCCCCAGACCCTTCTAATCCGCCTCAGGGCCTTTCTAAAGGCCCCCAGACCATTCAAATGCCCCTCAGAACCCTTATAAAGGCCTTCAGACCATTCTAATGTCCCTCAGGACCCTTCTAAAGGCACCCAGACCCTTCTAATGCCCCTCAGGGCCTATCTAAAGTACCCCAGACACTTCTAGAACCTCTCAGGGCCTTTCTATATGACCCCAGACCCTTCTAATGCCACTCAGGGCCTTTCTAAAGCCCGAGAGTCCCTTATAATCCCCCTGAGGGCCTTTAAAATGCCACCTAGACCCTTCTGGACCCCCTCAGGACTCTTCAAATATTCCCCAGACCCTTCTAATGCCATTCAGGACCCTTTTGAAGGCCACAAGACCCTTCTAATCCCCCTCTGGACCTTTCTAAAGGTTCCCAGATCCTTCTAGAGCCCGTCAGGACCATTATAAAGGCCCCCAGACCATTCTAGAGCCCCTCAAGACACTTCTAAAGGCCCGCAGACAATTCTAATGCCCCTCAGGGCTTTTATAAAGGCACCCAGACCCTTCTAATGCCCCTCAGGACCCTTATAAAGCACCCAGACCCTTCTCAGGACAGTTTTAAATGCCTCCAGACCCTTCTAATCCACCTCAGGACCATTCTAAAGGCCTCCAGGCCATTGAAATGCCCCTCAGGACCCTTCTAAAGGCACCCAGACCCTTCTAATGCCCCACAGGGCCTTTCTAAAGTATCCCAGACACTTCTAGAACCTATCAGGGCCTTTCTATATGACCCCAGACCCTTGTAATGCCCATCAGGGCCTTTCTAAAGGCCCCCAGACCCCTCTAATGCCCCTGAGGACATTTCTAAAGGCCCCCAGACCCTTCTAGAGCCCCTCAGGACATTTCTAAAGGCACCCAGACCCTTATAATGCCACTCAGGGCCTTTCTAAAGGCCGCGAGACCCTTATAATCCCCCTGAGGGCCTTTAAAAAGGCCTCCAGACCCTTCTGGACCCCCTCAGGACGATTCTAATAGCCCCCAGACCCTTCTAGAGCCCATCAGGGTCTTTCTAAAGGCCTCCACACCCTTCTAATGACCCTCAAGACCCATGTAAAGGCCCCCAGACCCTTCTAGATTGCCTCAGGACCCATCTAAAAGCCCCCAGACCCTTCTAATGCCTTTCAGGACCCTTAGGAAGGCCACAAGACCCTTCTAATGCCCCTCAGGACCTTTCTAACGGCCCTCAGACCCTTCTAGTGCCCCTCAGGGAATTTATAAAAGTTCCCAGACCCTTCTAGAGCCTGTCAGGACCATTATAAAGGCCCCCAGACCATTCTAGAGCACCTCAGGACACTTCTAAAGGCCCGCAGACCATTCTAATGCCCGTCAGGGCCTTTCTAAAGGTCCCCAGACCCTTCTACTGCCCCTCAGGAGCATTCTAAAGGCCCCCAGACTCTTCTAATGCCCCACAAGGCCTTTCTAAATGTCCCCAGACCCTTCTAGAGCCCCTGAAGACCCTTCTAAAGGACCCCAGACCCTTATAGAGCCCCTCAAGACCATTCTAAACTACCCCAGACCCTGTTAATTCCCCTGAGGGCTTTTATAAGGGCACCCAGACCCTTCTAATGCCCCTCAGGACATTTCTAAAGGCCCCCAGAACCTTCTAGAGCCCCTCAGGACATTTCTAAAGGCACCCAGACCCTTATAATGCCACTCAGGGCCTTTCTAAAGGCCGCGAGACCCTTATAATCCCCCTGAGGGCCTTTAAAAAGGCCCCCAGACCCTTCTGGACCCCCTCAGGACGCTTCTAATAGCCCCCAGACCCTTCTAGAGCCCCTCAGGGCCTTTCTAAAGGCCTCCACACCCTTCTAATGACCCTCAAGACCCATGTAAAGGCCCCCAGACCCTTCTAGATTGCCTCAGGACCCATCTAAAAGCCCCAAGACCCTTCTAATGCCTTTCAGGACCCTTATGAAGGCCACAAGACCCTTCTAATGCCCCTCAGGACCTTTCTAAAGGCCCTCAGACCCTTCTAATGGCCCTCAGGGCATTTATAAAGGTTCCCAGACCCTTCTAGAGCAGGTTAGGACCCTTATAAAGGCCCCCAGACCAATCTAGAGCCCCTCAGGACACTGCTAAAGGCCCCCAGACCATTCTAATGCCCGTCAGGGCCTTTCTAAAGGCCCCCAGACCCTTCTACTGCCACTCAGGAGCATTCTAAAGGCCCCCAGACCATTCTAATGCCCCACAGGGCCTTTCTAAAGTTCCCCAGAGCCTTCTAGAGCCCCTGAAGACCCTTCTAAAGGCACCCAGACCCTTCTAATGCCCCTCAGGGCCTTTCTAAAGTACCCCAGACACTTCTAGAACCTCTCAGGGCCTTTCTATATGAACCCAGACCCTTCTAATGCCACTCAGGGTCTATCTAAAGGCCGCGAGACCCTTATAATCCCCCTGAGGGCCTTTAAAAAGTGTCCCAGACCCTTCTGGACCCCCTCAGGACGATTCTAATAGCCCCCAGACCCTTCTAGAGCCCCTCAGGTTCTTTCTAAAGGCCTCCACACCCTTCTAATGACCCTCAAGACCCATGTAAAGGCACCCAGACCCTTCTAGATTGCCTCAGGACCCATCTAAAAGCCTCCAGACCACTCTAATGCCTTTCAGGGCCTTACTAAAGGCCTCCACACCCTTCTAATAACACTCAAGACCCATGTAAAGGCCCCCAGACCCTTCTAGATTGCCTCAGGACCCATCTAAAAGCCCCCAGACCCTTCTAATGCCTTTCAGGACCTTTCTAAAGGCCTCCACACCCTTCTAATGACCCTCAAGACCCATGGAAAGGCCTCTAGACCCTTCTAGATTGCCTCAGGACACATCTAAAAGACCCCAGACCCTTCTAATGCCTTTCAGGACCATTATGAAGGCCACAAGACCCATCTAATGCCCCTCAGGACCTTTCTAAAGGCCCTCAGACCCTTCTAATGCCCGTCAGGGCCCTTCTAAAGGTCCCCAGACCCTTCTACTGCACCTCAGGGCCTTTCTAAAGTACCCCAGACACTTCTAGAACCTCTCAGGACCTTTCTATATGACCCCAGACCCTTCTAATGCCCCTCAGGGCTTTTATAAAGGCCCCCATACCCTTCTAATGCCCCTCAGGACATTTCTAAAGGCCCCCAGACCCTTCTAGAGCCCCTCAGGACATTTCTAAAGGCACCCAGACCCTTCTAATGCCACTCAGGGCCTTTCTAACGGCCGCGAGACCCTTATAATCCCCCTGAGGGCCTTTAAAAAGGCCCCCAGACCCTTCTGGACCCCCTCAGGACGCTTCTAATAGCCCCCAGACCCTTCTAGAGCCCCTCAGGGCCTTTCTAAAGGCCTCCACACCCTTCTAATGACCCTCAAGACCCATGTAAATGCCCCCAGACCCTTCTAGATTGCTTCAGGACCCATCTAAAAGCCCCCAGACCCTTCTAATGCCTTTCAGGGCCTTTCTAAAGGCCTCCACACCCTTCTAATGACCCTCAAGACCCATGTAAAGGCCTCTAGACCCTTCTAGATTGCCTCAGGACCGATCTAAAAGCCCCCAGACCCTTCTAATGCTTTCAGGACCCTTATGAAGGCCACAAGACCATTCTAATGCCCCTCACGACCTTTCTAAAGGCCCTCAGACCCTTCTAATGCCCCTCAGGGCCCTTCTAAAGGCCCCCAGACCCTTCTAATGCCCCTCAGGGCCTTTCTAAAGCACACCAGACACTTCTAGAACCTATCAGGGCCTATCTATATGATCCCAGACCCTTCTAATGCCTCTCAGAGCCTTTCTAAATGCCGCGAGACCCTTATAATCCCCCTGAGGGCCTTTAAAAAGGCCCCCAGACCCTTCTGGACCACCTCAGGACGCTTCTAATAGCCCCCAGACCCTTCTAGAGCCCCTCAGGGCCTTTCTAAAGGCCTCCACACCCTTCTAATGACCCTCAAGACCCATGTAAAGGCCCCCAGACCCTTCTAGATTGCCTCAGGACCCATCTAAAAGCCCCCAGACCCTTCTAATGCTTTCAGGACGCTTATGAAGGCCACAAGACCATTCTAATGCCCCTCACGACCTTTCTAAAGGCCCTCAGACCCTTCTAATGCCCCTCAGGGCCCTTCTAAAGGCCCCCAGACCCTTCTAATGCCCCTCAGGGCCTTTCTAAAGTACCCCAGACACTTCTAGAACCTATCAGGGCCTATCTATATGATCCCAGACCCTTCTAATGCCTCTCAGGGCCTTTCTAAATGCCGCGAGACCCTTATAATCCCCCTGAGGGCCTTTTAAAAGGCCCCCAGACCCTTCTGGACCCCCTCAGGACGCTTCTAATAGCCCCCAGACCCTTCTAGAGCCCCTCAGGGCCTTTCTAAAGGCCGCGAGACCCTTATAATCCCCCTGAGGGCCTTTAAAAAGGCCCCCAGACCCTTCTGGACCCCCTCAGGACGCTTCTAATAGCCCCCAGACCCTTCTAATGCCTTTCAGGTCCTTTCTAAAGGCCTCCACACCCTTCTAATGACCCTCAAGACCCATGTAAAGGCCCCCAGACCCTTCTAGATTGCCTCAGGACCCATCTAAAAGCCCCCAGACCCTTCTAATGCCTTTCAGGACCCTTATGAAGGCCACAAGACCCTTCTAATGCCCCTCAGGACCTTTCTAAAGGCCCTCAGATCCTTCTAATGCCCCTCAGGGCCCTTCTAAAGGACCCCAGACCCTTCTAATGCCCCTCAGGGCCTTTCTAAATTACCCCAGACACTTCTAGAACCTCTCAGGGCCTTTCTATATGACCCCAGACCCTTCTAATGCCACTCAGGGCTTTTCTAAAGGCCCCCATACCCTTCTAATGCCCCTCAGGACATTTCTAAAGGCCCCCAGACCATTCTAGAGCCCCTCAGGACATTTCTAAAGGCACCCAGACCCTTCTAATGCCACTCAGGGCCTTTCTAAAGGCCGCGAGACCCTTATAATCACACTGAGGGCGTTTAAAAAGGCCCCCAGACCCTTCTGGACCCCCTCAGGACGATTCTAATAGCCCCCAGACCCTTCTAATGCCTTTCAGGGCCTTTCTAAAGGCCTCCACACCCTTCTAATGACCCTCAAGACCCATGTAAAGGCCCCCAGACCCTTCTAGATTGCCTCAGGACCCATCTAAAAGCCCCCAGACCCTTCTAATGCCTTTCAGGGCCTTTCTAAAGGCCTCCACACCCTTCTAATGACCCTCAAGACCCATGTAAATGCCCCCAGACCCTTCTAGATTGCCTCAGGACCCATCTAAAAGCCCCCAGACCCTTCTAATGCCTTTCAGGACCTTTATGAAGGCCACAAGACCCTTCTAATGCCCCTCAGGACCTTTGTAAAGGCCCTCAGACCCTTCTAATGCCACTCAGGGCCCTTCTAAAGGCCCCCAGACCCTTCTAATGCACCTCAGGGCCTTTCTAAAGTACCCCAGACACTTCTAGAACCTCTCAGGTCCTTTCTATATGACCCCAGACCCTTCTAATGCCACTCAGGGCTTTTCTAAAGGCCCACATACCCTTCTAATGACCCTCAGGACATTTCTAAAGGCCCCCAGACCCTTCTAGAGCCCCTCAGGACATTTCTAAATCCCGCAGACCATTCTAATGCCCGTCAGGGCCTTTATAAAGGTCCCCAGACCCTTCTACTGCCCCTCAGGAGCATTCTAAAGGCCCCCAGACCCTTCAAATGCCTCACAGGGCCTTTCTAAAGGTCCCTAGACCCTTCTAGAGCCCCTGAAGACCCTTCTAAATGCCCCCAGATCCTTCTAGAGCCCCTCAGGGCCTTTCTAAAGGACCCCAGACCCTTCTAGAGCCCCTCAGTACACTTGTAAAGACCCCCAGACCTTTCTAGATCCCCTCAAGACCCTTCTAAAAGGCCCCAGACATTTCTAATGCCCCTCAGGGCATTTCTAAAGGCCCTCAGAGCCTTCTAATGCCCCTCAGGTCATTTATAAAGGTTCCCAGACCCTTCTAGATCCCGTCAGGACCCTTATAAAGGACCCCAGACCATTGTAGAGCCAATAAGGACACTTCTAAAGGCCCGCAGATCATTCTAATGCCCGTCAGGGCATTAATAAAGGTCCCCAGTCCCTTCTACTGCCCCTCAGGAGCATTCTAAAGGCCCCCAGACCCTTCTAATGCCCCACAGCGCCTTTCTAATGGTCCCCAGACCCTTCTAGAGCCCCTGAAGACCCTTCTAAAGGCCCCCAGACCCTTATAGAGCCCTTCAGGACCCTTCTAAAGTCCCCCAGACCCTGTTAATTCCCCTCAGAGCTGTTATAAGGGCACCCAGACCCTTCTAATGCCCCTCAGGACATTTCTAAAGGCCCCCAGAACCTTCTAGAGCCCCTGAGGACATTTCTAAAGGCACCCAGACCCTTGTAATGCCACTCAGGGCCTTTCTAAAGGCCGCGAGACCCTTATAATCCCCCTGAGGGCCTTTAAAAAGGCCCCCAGACCCTTCTGGACCCCCTCAGGACGATTCTAATAGCCCCCAGACCCTTCTAATGCCTTTCAGGGCCTTTCTAAAGGCCTCCACACCCTTCTAATGACCCTCAAGACCCATGTAAAGGCCCCCAGACCCTTCTAGATTGCCTCAGGACCCATCTAAAAGCCCCCAGACCCTTCTAATGCCTTTCAGGGCCTTTCTAAAGGCCTCCACACCCTTCTAATGACCCTCAAGACCCATGTAAATGCCCCCAGACCCTTCTAGATTGCCTCAGGACCCATCTAAAAGCCCCCAGACCCTTCTAATGCCTTTCAGGACCTTTATGAAGGCCACAAGACCCTTCTAATGCCCCTCAGGACCTTTGTAAAGGCCCTCAGACCCTTCTAATGCCACTCAGGGCCCTTCTAAAGGCCCCCAGACCCTTCTAATGCACCTCAGGGCCTTTCTAAAGTACCCCAGACACTTCTAGAACCTCTCAGGTCCTTTCTATATGACCCCAGACCCTTCTAATGCCACTCAGGGCTTTTCTAAAGGCCCACATACCCTTCTAATGACCCTCAGGACATTTCTAAAGGCCCCCAGACCCTTCTAGAGCCCCTCAGGACATTTCTAAATCCCGCAGACCATTCTAATGCCCGTCAGGGCCTTTATAAAGGTCCCCAGACCCTTCTACTGCCCCTCAGGAGCATTCTAAAGGCCCCCAGACCCTTCAAATGCCTCACAGGGCCTTTCTAAAGGTCCCTAGACCCTTCTAGAGCCCCTGAAGACCCTTCTAAATGCCCCCAGATCCTTCAACTGCCCCTCAGGAGCATTCTAAAGGCCCCCAGAACCTTCTAATGCCCCTCAGGGCTTTTCTAAAGGTCCCCACACCCTTCTAGGGCCCCTCAAGACCACTCTAAAGGCCCCCAGACTCTTTTAGAGCCCCTCAGGGCCATGCTAAAGGCCCGCAGACCATTCAAGAGCCCCGAAACATCCTTCTAACGGCTCCCTGACCCTTCTAGAGCCCCTCAGGGCCTTTCTAAAGGACCCCAGACCCTTCTAGAGCCCCTCAGTACACTTCTAAAGGCCCCCAGACCTTTCTAGATCCCCTCAAGATCCTTCTAAAAGGCCCCAGACATTTCTAATGCCCCTCAGGGCATTTCTAAAGGCCCTCAGAGCCTTCTAATGCCCCTCAGGTCATTTATAAAGGTTCCCAGACCCTTCTAGATCCCGTCAGGACCCTTATAAAGGACCCCAGACCATTGTAGAGCCAATAAGGACACTTCTAAAGGCCCGCAGATCATTCTAATGCCCGTCAGGGCATTAATAAAGGTCCCCAGACCCTTCTACTGCCCCTCAGGAGCATTCTAAAGTCCCCCAGACCCAGCTAATTCCATTCAGGGCTTTTATAAGGGCACCCAGACCCTTCTAATGCCCCTCTGGACCCTTCGAAATGCCCCGAGACACTTTTAGAGCACCTCAGGACATTTCTAAAGGACCCCAGATCTTTCTAGAGCCCCTCAGGACCCTTCTAGAGGCCCTCAGACCCTTCTAGAGCCCCTCAGGACCTTTCTAAAGGCCCCTAGACCCTTCTAGTCCACCTCAGGGACTTTCTAAATGCCCCCAGACCATTCAAATGCCCCTCAGGACCCTTTTAAAGGCCTTCAGACCCTTCTAATTCCCCTCAGGACCCTTCAAAAGGCCCCCAGACCCTTCTAATGCCTTTCAGGACCCTTATAAAGGCAACAAGACCTTTCTAATGCCCCTCAGGACCTTTCTAAAGGCCCTCAGACCCTTCTAATGACCCTCAGGGCATTTATAAAGGTTCCCAGACCCTTCTAGAGCCCGTCAGGACCCTTATAAAGGCCCCCAGACCATTCTAGAGCCCCTCAGGACACTGCTAAAGGCCCGCAGACCATTCTAATGCCCGTCAGGGCCTTTCTAAAGGTACCCAGACTCTTCTACTGCCCCTCAGGAGCATTCTAAAGGCCCCCAGACCCTGCTAATTCCCCTCAGGGCTTTCATAAGGGCACGCAGACCCTTCTAATGCCCCTCAGGACCCTTATAAATGCCGCGAGACACATTTAGAGCACCTCAGGACATTTCTAAAGGTCACCAGATCTTTCTAAAGGCCCTCAGACCCTTCTAATGACTCTCAGGGCATTTATAAATGTTCCCAGACCCTTCTAGAGCTTGTCAGGACCCTTATAAAGGCCCCCAGAGCATTCTAGAGCCCCTCAGGACACTTCTAAAGGCCCGCAGACCATTCTAATGCCCGTCAGGGCCTTTCTAAAGGTCCCCAGACCCTTCTACTGCCCCTCAGGACCTTTCTAAAGGCCCCCAGACCCTTCTAATCCACCTCAGGGCCTTTCTAAAGGCCCCCAGACCATTCAAATGCCCCTCAGGACCCTTTTATAGGCCTTCAGACCCTTCTAATGCCCCTCAGGACCCTTCTAAAGGCCCCCAGACCCTTCTAATACCCCTCAGGGCCTTTCTAAAGTACCCCAGACACTTCTAGAACTTCTCAGGGCCTTTCTATATGACCCCAGACCCTTGGAATGCCACTCAGGGCCTTTCTAAAGGCCGCGAGACCCTTATAATCCTCCTGAGGGCCTTTAAATAGGCCACCAGACCCTTCTGGACCTCCTCAGGACGATTCTAATAGCCCCCAGACCCTTCTAGAGCCCCTCAGGGCCTTTCTAAAGGCCTCCACACCCTTCTAATGACCCTCAAGACCCATGTAAAGGCCCCCAGACCCTTCTAGATTGCCTCAGGACCCATCGAAAAGACCCCAGACCCTTCTAATGCCTTTCATGACCCTTTTAAAGGCTACAAGACCCTTCTAATGCCCCTCAGGACCTTTCTAAAGGCCCTCAGACCCTTCTAATGCCCCTCAGGGCATTTATAAAGGTCCCCAGACCCTTCTACTGCCCCTCAGGAGCATTCTAAAGGCCCCCAGACCCTGCTAATTCCCCTGAGGGCTTTTATAAGGGCACCCAGACCATTCTAATGCCCCTCAGGACCCTTCGAAAGGCCCCGAGACACTTTTAGAGCACCTCAGGACATTTCTAAAGGACCCCAGATCTTTCTAGAGCCCGTCAGGAGCATTCTAGAGGCCCCCAGACCCTTCTAGAGCCCCTCAGGACCATTCTAAAGGCCCCCAGACCCTTCTAATCCGCCTCAGGGCCTTTCTAAAGGCCCCCAGACCATTCAAATGCCCCTCAGAACCCTTATAAAGGCCTTCAGACCATTCTAATGTCCCTCAGGACCCTTCTAAAGGCACCCAGACCCTTCTAATGCCCCTCAGGGCCTATCTAAAGTACCCCAGACACTTCTAGAACCTCTCAGGGCCTTTCTATATGACCCCAGACCCTTCTAATGCCACTCAGGGCCTTTCTAAAGCCCGAGAGTCCCTTATAATCCCCCTGAGGGCCTTTAAAATGCCACCTAGACCCTTCTGGACCCCCTCAGGACTCTTCAAATATTCCCCAGACCCTTCTAATGCCATTCAGGACCCTTTTGAAGGCCACAAGACCCTTCTAATCCCCCTCTGGACCTTTCTAAAGGTTCCCAGATCCTTCTAGAGCCCGTCAGGACCATTATAAAGGCCCCCAGACCATTCTAGAGCCCCTCAAGACACTTCTAAAGGCCCGCAGACAATTCTAATGCCCGTCAGGGCCTTTATAAAGGTCCCCAGACCCTTCTACTGCCCCTCAGGAGCATTCTAAAGGACCCCAGACCCTTCTAATGCCCCACAGGGCCTTTCTAAAGGTCCCGAGACCCTTCTAGAGCTCCTGAAGACCTTTCTAAAGGCCCCCAGAACCTTATAGAGCCCCTCAGGACCCTTCTAAAGTCCCCCAGACCCTGCTAATTCCCCTCAGGGCTTTTATAAAGGCATCCAGACCCTTCTAATGCCCCTCAGGACCCTTATAAAGCACCCAGACCCTTCTCAGGACAGTTTTAAATGCCTCCAGACCCTTCTAATCCACCTCAGGACCATTCTAAAGGCCTCCAGGCCATTGAAATGCCCCTCAGGACCCTTCTAAAGGCACCCAGACCCTTCTAATGCCCCACAGGGCCTTTCTAAAGTATCCCAGACACTTCTAGAACCTATCAGGGCCTTTCTATATGACCCCAGACCCTTGTAATGCCCATCAGGGCCTTTCTAAAGGCCCCCAGACCCCTCTAATGCCCCTGAGGACATTTCTAAAGGCCCCCAGACCCTTCTAGAGCCCCTCAGGACATTTCTAAAGGCACCCAGACCCTTATAATGCCACTCAGGGCCTTTCTAAAGGCCGCGAGACCCTTATAATCCCCCTGAGGGCCTTTAAAAAGGCCTCCAGACCCTTCTGGACCCCCTCAGGACGATACTAATAGCCCCCAGACCCTTCTAGAGCCCCTCAGGGTCTTTCTAAAGGCCTCCACACCCTTCTAATGACCCTCAAGACCCATGTAAAGGCCCCCAGACCCTTCTAGATTGCCTCAGGACCCATCTAAAAGCCCCCAGACCCTTCTAATGCCTTTCAGGGCCTTTCTAAAGGCCTCCACACCCTTCTAATGACCCTCAAGACCCATGTAAAGGCCCCCAGACCCTTCTAGATTGTCTCAGGACCCATCTAAAAGCCCCCAGACCCTTCTAATGCATTTCAGGACCCTTATGAAGGCCACAAGACCCTTCTAATGCCCCTCAGGACCTTTCTAAAGGACCTCAGACCATTCTAGTGCCCCTCAGGGCATTTATAAAGGTTCCCAGACCCTTCTAGAGCCTGTCAGGACCCTTATAAATGCCCCCAGACCATTCTAGTGCACCTCAGAATACTTCTAAAGGCCAGCAGACCATTCTAATGCCCGTCAGGACCTTTATAAAGGTCCCCAGACCCTTCTACTGCCCCTCAGGAGCATTCTAAAGGCCCCCAGACCCTTCTAATGCCCCACAGCGCCTTTCTAATGGTCCCCAGACCCTTCTAGAGCCCCTGAAGACCCTTCTAAAGGCCCCCAGACCCTTATAGAGCCCTTCAGGACCCTTCTAAAGTCCCCCAGACCCTGTTAATTCCCCTCAGAGCTGTTATAAGGGCACCCAGACCCTTCTAATGCCCCTCAGGACATTTCTAAAGGCCCCCAGAACCTTCTAGAGCCCCTGAGGACATTTCTAAAGGCACCCAGACCCTTGTAATGCCACTCAGGGCCTTTCTAAAGGCCGCGAGACCCTTATAATCCCCCTGAGGGCCTTTAAAAAGGCCCCCAGACCCTTCTGGACCCCCTCAGGATGCTTCTAATAGCCCCCAGACCCTTCTAGAGCCCCTCAGGGCCTTTCTAAAGGCCTCCACACCCTTCTAATGACCCTCAAGACCCATGTAAATGCCCCCAGACCCTTCTAGATTGCCTCAGGACCCATCTAAAAGCCCCCAGACCCGTCTAATGCCTTTCAGGGCCTTTCTAAAGGCCTCCACACCCTTCTAATGACCCTCAAGACCCATGTAAATGCCCCCAGACCCTTCTAGATTGCCTCAGGACCCATCTAAAAGCCCCCAGACCCTTCTAATGCCTTTCAGGACCTTTATGAAGGCCACAAGACCCTTCTAATGCCCCTCAGGACCTTTGTAAAGGCCCTCAGACCCTTCTAATGCCACTCAGGGCCCTTCTAAAGGCCCCCAGACCCTTCTAATGCACCTCAGGGCCTTTCTAAAGTACCCCAGACACTTCTAGAACCTCTCAGGTCCTTTCTATATGACCCCAGACCCTTCTAATGCCACTCAGGGCTTTTCTAAAGGCCCACATACCCTTCTAATGACCCTCAGGACATTTCTAAAGGCCCCCAGACCCTTCTAGAGCCCCTCAGGACATTTCTAAATCCCGCAGACCATTCTAATGCCCGTCAGGGCCTTTATAAAGGTCCCCAGACCCTTCTACTGCCCCTCAGGAGCATTCTAAAGGCCCCCAGACCCTTCAAATGCCTCACAGGGCCTTTCTAAAGGTCCCTAGACCCTTCTAGAGCCCCTGAAGACCCTTCTAAATGCCCCCAGATCCTTCAACTGCCCCTCAGGAGCATTCTAAAGGCCCCCAGAACCTTCTAATGCCCCTCAGGGCTTTTCTAAAGGTCCCCACACCCTTCTAGGGCCCCTCAAGACCACTCTAAAGGCCCCCAGACTCTTTTAGAGCCCCTCAGGGCCATGCTAAAGGCCCGCAGACCATTCAAGAGCCCCGAAACATCCTTCTAACGGCTCCCTGACCCTTCTAGAGCCCCTCAGGGCCTTTCTAAAGGACCCCAGACCCTTCTAGAGCCCCTCAGTACACTTCTAAAGGCCCCCAGACCTTTCTAGATCCCCTCAAGACCCTTCTAAAAGGCCCCAGACATTTCTAATGCCCCTCAGGGCATTTCTAAAGGCCCTCAGAGCCTTCTAATGCCCCTCAGGTCATTTATAAAGGTTCCCAGACCCTTCTAGATCCCGTCAGGACCCTTATAAAGGACCCCAGACCATTGTAGAGCCAATAAGGACACTTCTAAAGCCCGCAGATCATTCTAATGCCCGTCAGGGCATTAATAAAGGTCCCCAGACCCTTCTACTGCCCCTCAGGAGCATTCTAAAGTCCCCCAGACCCAGCTAATTCCATTCAGGGCTTTTATAAGGGCACCCAGACCCTTCTAATGCCCCTCTGGACCCTTCGAAATGCCCCGAGACACTTTTAGAGCACCTCAGGACATTTCTAAAGGACCCCAGATCTTTCTAGAGCCCCTCAGGACCCTTCTAGAGGCCCTCAGACCCTTCTAGAGCCCCTCAGGACCTTTCTAAAGGCCCCTAGACCCTTCTAGTCCACCTCAGGGACTTTCTAAATGCCCCCAGACCATTCAAATGCCCCTCAGGACCCTTTTAAAGGCCTTCAGACCCTTCTAATTCCCCTCAGGACCCTTCAAAAGGCCCCCAGACCCTTCTAATGCCTTTCAGGACCCTTATAAAGGCAACAAGACCTTTCTAATGCCCCTCAGGACCTTTCTAAAGGCCCTCAGACCCTTCTAATGACCCTCAGGGCATTTATAAAGGTTCCCAGACCCTTCTAGAGCCCGTCAGGACCCTTATAAAGGCCCCCAGACCATTCTAGAGCCCCTCAGGACACTGCTAAAGGCCCGCAGACCATTCTAATGCCCGTCAGGGCCTTTCTAAAGGTCCCCAGACACTTCTACTGCCCCTCAGGAGCATTCTAAAGGCCCCCAGACCCTGCTAATTCCCCTCAGGGCTTTCATAAGGGCACGCAGACCCTTCTAATGCCGCTCAGGACCCTTATAAATGCCGCGAGACACATTTAGAGCACCTCAGGACATTTCTAAAGGTCACCAGATCTTTCTAAAGGCCCTCAGACCCTTCTAATGACCCTCAGGGCATTTATAAATGTTCCCAGACCCTTCTAGAGCTTGTCAGGACTCTTATAAAGGCCCCCAGAGCATTCTAGAGCCCCTCAGGACACTTCTAAAGGCCCGCAGACCATTCTAATGCCCGTCAGGGCCTTTCTAAAGGTCCCCAGACCCTTCTACTGCCCCTCAGGACCTTTCTAAAGGTCCCCAGACCCTTCTAATCCACCTCAGGGCCTTTCTAAAGGCCCCCAGACCATTCAAATGCCCCTCAGGACCCTTTTATAGGCCTTCAGACCCTTCTAATGCCCCTCAGGACCCTTCTAAAGGCCCCCAGACCCTTCTAATACCCCTCAGGGCCTTTCTAAAGTACCCCAGACACTTCTAGAACTTCTCAGGGCCTTTCTATATGACCCCAGACCCTTGGAATGCCACTCAGGGCCTTTCTAAAGGCCGCGAGACCCTTATAATCCTCCTGAGGGCCTTTAAATAGGCCACCAGACCCTTCTGGACCTCCTCAGGACGCTTCTAATAGCCCCCAGACCCTTCTAGAGCCCCTCAGGGCCTTTCTAAAGGCCTCCACACCCTTCTAATGACCCTCAAGACCCATGTAAAGGCCCCCAGACCCTTCTAGATTGCCTCAGGACCCATCGAAAAGACCCCAGACCCTTCTAATGCCTTTCATGACCCTTTTAAAGGCTACAAGACCCTTCTAATGCCCCTCAGGACCTTTCTAAAGGCCCTCAGACCCTTCTAATGCCCCTCAGGGCATTTATAAAGGTCCCCAGACCCTTCTACTGCCCCTCAGGAGCATTCTAAAGGCCCCCAGACCCTGCTAATTCCCCTGAGGGCTTTTATAAGGGCACCCAGACCATTCTAATGCCCCTCAGGACCCTTCGAAAGGCCCCGAGACACTTTTAGAGCACCTCAGGACATTTCTAAAGGACCCCAGATCTTTCTAGAGCCCGTCAGGAGCCTTCTAGAGGCCCCCAGACCCTTCTAGAGCCCCTCAGGACCATTCTAAAGGCCCCCAGACCCTTCTAATCCGCCTCAGGGCCTTTCTAAAGGCCCCCAGACCATTCAAATGCCCCTCAGAACCCTTATAAAGGCCTTCAGACCATTCTAATGTCCCTCAGGACCCTTCTAAAGGCACCCAGACCCTTCTAATGCCCCTCAGGGCCTATCTAAAGTACCCCAGACACTTCTAGAACCTCTCAGGGCATTTCTATATGACCCCAGACCCTTCTAATGCCATTCAGGACCCTTTTGAAGGCCACAAGACCCTTCTAATCCCCCTCTGGACCTTTCTAAAGGTTCCCAGATCCTTCTAGAGCCCGTCAGGACCATTATAAAGGCCCCCAGACCATTCTAGAGCCCCTCAAGACACTTCTAAAGGCCCGCAGACAATTCTAATGCCCGTCAGGGCCTTTATAAAGGTCCCCAGACCCTTCTACTGCCCCTCAGGAGCATTCTAAAGGACCCCAGACCCTTCTAATGCCCCACAGGGCCTTTCTAAAGGTCCCGAGACCCTTCTAGAGCTTTTGAAGACCTTTCTAAAGGCCCCCAGAACCTTATAGAGCCCCTCAGGACCCTTCTAAAGTCCCCCAGACCCTGCTAATTCCCCTCAGGGCTTTTATAAAGGCACCCAGACCCTTCTAATGCCCCTCAGGACCCTTATAAAGCACCCAGACCCTTCTCAGGACAGTTTTAAATGCCTCCAGACCATTCTAATCCACCTCAGGACCATTCTAAAGGCCTCCAGGCCATTGAAATGCCCCTCAGGACCCTTCTAAAGGCACCCAGACCCTTCTAAAGCCCCACAGGGCCTTTCTAAAGTATCCCAGACACTTCTAGAACCTATCAGGGCCTTTCTATATGACCCCAGACCCTTGTAATGCCAATCAGGGCCTTTCTAAAGGCCCCCAGACCCCTCTAATGCCCCTGAGGACATTTCTAAAGGCCCCCAGACCCTTCTAGAGCCCCTCAGGACATTTCTAAAGGCAGCCAGACCCTTGTAATGCCACTCAGGGCCTTTCTAAAGGCCTCCACACCCTTCTAATGACCCTCAAGACCCATGTAAAGGCCCCCAGACCCTTCTAGATTGCCTCAGGACCCATCTAAAAGCCCCCAGACCCTTCTAATGCCTTTCAGGACCCTTATGAAGGCCACAAGACCCTTCTAATGCCCCATAGGACCTTTCTAAAGGTTCTCAGACCCTTCTAATGCCCCTAATGGCATTTATAAAGGTTCCCAGACTCTTCTAGAGCCCGTCAGGACCCTTATAAAGGCCCCCAGACCATTCTAGAGCCCCTCAGGACACTTCTAAAGGCCCCCAGACCATTCTAATGCCCGTCAGGGCCTTTCTAAAGGTCCCCAGACCCTTCTACTGCCCCTCAGGAGCATTCTAAAGGCCCCCAGACCATTCTAGAGCCTCTCAGGACAGTTTTAAATGCCCGCAGACCCTTCTAGACCCCGTCAGGACCATTCTAAAGCCCCCCAGACCCTTCTAATGCCCCTCAGGAGCATTCTAAAGGCCCCCAGACCCTTCTAATGCCCCTCAAGGCATTTCTAAAGGTCCCCAGACCCTTCTAGGGCCCCTCAGGACCATTCTAAAGGCACCCAGACTCTTTTAGAGCCCCTCAGGGCCATTCTAAATGCCCGCAGACCTTTCAAGAGCCCATCAACATCCTTCTAACGGCACCCTGACACTTCTAGAGCCCATCAGGGCCTTTCTAAAGGCCCC
This sequence comes from Coccyzus lansbergi, assembly GCA_033558105.1. Classification (NCBI taxonomy): domain Eukaryota; kingdom Metazoa; phylum Chordata; class Aves; order Cuculiformes; family Coccyzidae; genus Coccyzus; species Coccyzus lansbergi. The sequence goes on along the minus strand of JAUMJK010000794.1, from coordinate 1,706,068 downwards.
CAGACCCTTCTAGATCCCCTCAAGACCCTTCTAAAAAGCCCCAGACCTTTCTAATGCCCCTCAGGGCATTTCTAATGGCCCCCAGACCCATCTAATTCCCCTCAGGACCCTTCGAAAGGCCCCGAGACATGTTTGGAGCACCTCAGGACATTTCGAAAGCACACCAGATCTTTCTAGAGCCCCTCAGGACCCTTCTAGAGGCACCCAGACGCTTCTAGAGCCCCTCAGGACGATTCTAAAGGCCCCCCAGACCCTTCTAATCCACCTCAGGGCCTTACTAAAGGCCCCCAGACCATTCAAATGCCCCTCAGGACCCTTTTAAAGGCCTTCAGACCCTTCTAATGCCCTTCAGGATACTTCAAAGGCCCCCAGACCCTTCTAATGCCTTTCAGCGCCTTTCTAAAGTACCCCAGACACTTCTAGAACCTCTCAGGGCCTTTCTATATGACCCCAGACCCTTGTAATGCCCCTCAGGGCCTTTCTAAAGGCCGCGAGACTCTTATAATCCCCCTGAGGGCCTTTAAAAAGGCCCCCAGACCCTTCTGGACCCCCTCAGGACCCATCTAAAAGCCCCCAGACTTTTCTAATGCCTTTCAGGACCCTTATGAAGGCCACAAGACCCTTCTAATGCCCCTCAGGACCTTTCTAATGGTTCCCAGACCCTTCTAGAACCCGTAAGGACTCTTATAAAGGCCTCCAGAACATTCTAGAGCCCCTCAGGACACTTCTAAAGGCCCGCAGACAATTCTAATGCCCGGCAGGACCTTTATAATCGTCCCCAGACCCTTCTACTGCCCCTCAGGAGCATTCTAAAGGCCCCCAGACCCTTCTAATGCCCCACAGGGCCTTTCTAAAGGTCCCCAGACCCTTCGAGAGCCCCTGAAGACCCTTCTAAAGGCCCCCAGACCCTTATAGAGCCCCTCAGGACACTTCTAAAGTACCCAGACACTGCTAATTCCCCTCATGGCTTTTATAAGGGCACCCAGACCCTTCTAATGCCCCTCAGGACCCTTATAAAGGCACCCAGACCCTTCTAGAGCCTCTCAGGACAGTTTTAAATGCCTCCAGACCCTTCTAGATCCTCTCAGGACCATTCTAAAGGCCCCAGACCCTTCTAATGCCCCTCAGGACCCTTCTAAAGGGCCCCAGACCCTTCTAATGCCCCTCAGGGCCTTTCTAAAGTACCCCAGACACTTCTAGAACCTCTCAGGGCCTTTCTATATGACCCCAGACTTTTGTAATGCCCCTCAGGGCCTTTCTAAAGGCCCCCATACCCTTCTAATGCCCCTCAGGACATTTCTAAAGGTCTTCAGACCCTTCTAGAGCCCCTCAGGACATTTCTGAAGGCACCCAGACCCTTCTAATGCCACTCAGGGCCTTTCTAAAGGCCCCCATACCCTTCTAATACCCCTCATGACATTTCTAAAGGCCCCCAGAACCTTCTAAAGCCCCTGAAGACCCTTCTAAAGTCACCCAGACCCTGCTAATTACTCTAAGGGCTTTTATAAGGGCCACAAGACCCTTCTAATGCCTTTCAGGAACCTTATAAAGGCACCCAGACCCTTCTAGAGCCTCTAAAAGAGGCTCTAAAAGAGTCTGGGGGCCTTTAGAATGGTCCTGAGGGGCTCTAGAAGGGTCTGGGGGCTATTAGAAGTGTCCTGAGGGGGTCCAGAAGGGTCTGGGGGCCTTTAGAAAGGCCCTGAGGGGCATTAGAAGGGTCTCGCGGCCTTTAGAAGGGCTCTGAATGGCATTAGAAGGGTCTGGGTTCATATAGACAGGCCCTGAGAGGTTCTAGAAGTGTCTGGGGTACTTTAGAAAGGCCCTGAGGGGCATTAGAAGGGTCTGGGGGCCTTTAGAAGGGTCTTGAGGGGCATTAGAAGGGTCTGGGGGCCTTTAGAATGGTCCTGAGGGGGTCTAGAAGCGTCTGGGGACCTTTACATGGGTCTTGAGGGTCATTAGAAGGGTGTGTTGGCCTGTAGAAAGGCCCTGAAAGGCTATAGAAGGGTCTGGGGGCTTTTAGATGGGTTCTGAGGCAATCTAGAAGGGTCTGGGGGTCTTTACATGGGTCTTGAGGGGCATTAGAAGGGTCTGAGTGTTTTTAGAAAGGTCCTGAGGGGCATTAGAAGGGTCTTGTGGCTTTTATAAGGGTCCTGAAAGGCATTAGAAGGGTCTAGGGGGCTTTAGATGGGTCCTGAGGCAATCTAGATGGGTTTGGGGGCCTTTACATGGGTCTTGAGGGTCATTAGAGGGGTCTGCGGTCCTTTAGATAGTCCCTGAGTGGCATTAGAAGGGTTCGGGGGCCTTTATAAAGGTCCTGAGGGGCATTAGAATGGTCTGGGTGCCTTTAGAAAGGTCCTGAGGGGCATTAGAAGGGTCTTGTGGCCTTCCTAAGGGTCCAGAAAGGCATTAGAAGGCTCTGGGGGCTTTTAGTTGGGTCCTGAGGCAATCTAGAAGGGTCTAGGGGCCTTTACATGGGTCTTGGGGGTCATTAGATGGGTGTGGAGGCCTTTAGAAAGGCCCTGAGGGGCTCTAGAAGGGTCTGGGGGCTATTAGAAGCGTCCTGAGGAGGTCCAGAAGGGTCTGGGGGCCTTTTTAAAGGCCCTCAGGGGGATTATAAGGGTCTCGCGGCCTTTAGAAATGTCCTGAGTGGCATTACAAGGGTCTGGGGTCATATAGAAAGGCCCTGAGATGTTCTAGAAGTGTCTGGGGTACTTTAGAAAGGCCCTGAGGGGCATTAGAATGGTCTGGGGGCCTTTAGAATGGTCCTGAGGGGCATTAGAAGGGTCTGGAGGCTTTTAGAAGGGCTATGAGGGGCATTTGAATGGTCTGGGGTCCTTTAGAAAGGCCCTGAGGTGGATTAGAAGGGTCTGGGGGCCTTTAGAATCGTCCTGAGGGGCTCTAGAAGGGTCTGGGGGCCTTTAGAAAGGACCTGAGGGGCTCTATAAGGGTCTGGGGGCCTCTAGAAGGGTCCTGAGGGGCTCTAGAAAGATCTGGAGTCCTTTAGAAATGTCCTGAGGTGCTCTTAAAGTGTCTCGGGGCCTTTCGAATGGTCCTGAGGGGCATTAGAAGGGTCTGGGTGCCTTTAGAAATGTCCTGAGGGGCTCTATAAGGGTCTGGGGGCCTTTAGAAATGTCCTGAGGGGCATTAGAAGGGTATGGGGGCCTTTAGAAAGGCCCTGAGGGGCATTACAAGGGTCTGGGGTCATATAGAAAGGCCCTGAGAGGTTCTAGAAGTGTCTGGGGTACTTTAGAAAGGCCCTGAGGGGCATTAGAAGGGTCTGGGAGCCTTTAGAATGGTCCTGAGGGGGTCTAGAAGGGTCTGGGGGCCTTTACATTGGTCTTGAGGGGCATTAGAAGGGTCCGAGTGCCTTTAGAAAGGTCCTGAGTGGCATTAGAAGCGTCTTGTGGCCTTCATAACGGTCCTGAAAGGCATTAGAAGGGTCTGGGGGGTTTTAGATGGGTCCTGAGGCAATCTAGATGGGTCTGGGGGCCTTTACATGGGTCTTGAGGGTCATTAGAGGCGTCTGGGGTCCTTTAGATAGTCCCTGAGTGGCATTAGAAGGGTCCGGGTGCCATTAGAAAGGTCCTGAGGGGCATTAGAATGGTCTGGGTGCCTTTAGAAAGATCCTGAGGGGCATTAGAATGGTCTGGGGCCTTTAGCAGCATCCTGAGGGGCTGTAGAAGGGTCTGGGGGCCTTTCGAAGGGTCCTGATGGGTTCTAGAAAGATCTTGGGGCCTTTAGAAATGTCGTGAGTGGCTCTAGAAGGGTCTGGGGGCCTTTAGAAGGGTTCTGAGGGGCATTTGAATTGTCTGGGGGCCTTTAGAAAGGCCCTGAGGTGGATTAGAAGAGTCTGGGGTCCTTTAGAATCGTCCTGAGGGGATCTAGAAGGGTCTGGGGGCCTCTAAAAGGGTCCTGAGGGGCTCTAGAAAGATCTGGGGTCCTTTAGAAATGTCCTGAGTTGCTCTAAAATTGTCTCGGGGCCTTTCGAAGGGTCCTGAGGGGCATTAGACGGGTCTGGGGGCCTTTAGAAATGCCCTGAGGGGCATAAGAAAGGTCTGGGGCCTTTAAAAAGGGTCTTGAGGGGATCTAGAAGGGTCTGGGGTCCTTTACAAGTGTCCTGAGGGGCTCTAGAAGGGTCTGGGGGCCTTTAGAAAGACCCTGACGGGCTCTAGAATGGTCAGGGAGTTGTTAGAAGGATGTTGAAGGGCTCTTGAAAGGTCTGCGGGCCTTTAGAATGGCCCTGAGGGGCTCTAAAAGAGTCTGGGGTCCTTTAGAATGGTCCTGAGGGGCTCTAGAATGGTCTGAGGACCTTTAGAAATGCCCGGAGGGGCATTAGAAGGGTCTGGGGGCCTTTAGAAAGGCCCTGAGGGGCATTACAAGGGTCTGAGGGCTTTAGAAAGGCCCTGAGGTTCTGCAGAAGGGTCTGGGTGCCTTTCGAATAGTCCTGAAGGGCTCTAGAAATGTCTGGTGTTCTTTAGAAGGGTCTTGAGTGGCTCTAGAAGGGTCTGGCGGCTGTAGAATGGTCCTGAGGTGCTCCAGAAGGGTCTTGGGCCCTTTAGAACAATCTAGAGGGGCTCTAGAAGCGTCTGGGGTCCTTTAAAAGGGTCCTGAGGGGCTCTAGAAGGGTCTGGGGTCCTTTAGAAGGGCCTTGAGGGGCGTTAGATGGGTCTGGGGGCCTTTAGAAGCACCCTGAGTGGCTCTAGAATGGTCTGGGGATCTTTTGAAATGGCCTTGAGGGGCTCCAGAAGTGTCTGGGGGCCTTTAGAAAGGTCCTAAAGGGCTCTAGAGTGGTCTGGGGGTATTAGAAAGGCCCTGAAGGACATTAGATGGGTCTGGCGACCTTTAGAAATGCTCTGAGGGGCATTAGAAGGGTCTGGGTGCCTTTGGATGGGTCTGAGGGGCATTAGAAGGTTCTGGGGGCCTTTAGAAGGGTCCTGAGGGGCTCTGGAAGGGTCTCGGGGCCATTTGAAGCGTCTTGAGGGGCTCTAGAAGGGTCTGGGTGCCTTTAGAAAGGTCTTGAGGGGATCTAGAGGAGTCTGGAGGCCTTTAGATAGGTCGTGAACGGCTCTAGAGGGGTCTGGGGGCCTTTAGAATGACCCTGAATGGCATTTGATGGGTCTGGGGGCCTTTAGAAAAGTCCTAAGGGGCATTAGAAGCTCTGGGGGCCTTTAGAAAGGACCTAAGGGGCATTAGAAGGGTTTTGGGGCCTTTAGAAATGCCCTGAAAGGCTCTAGAAGGGTCTGGGGTCCTTTAGAAAGGCCCTGAGGGGCTCTACAAGAGTCTGGGCGCCTGTAGAAGGGTCCTGAGGGGCTCTAGAATGGTTTGGGGACCTTTATAAAGGACCTGAGCAGCTCTAGAAGGGTCTGGGGGCCTTTAAAAGAGTCCTGAGGGGCTCTAGAAGCGTCTTCGGGCCTTTAGAATGGTCTTGAGGGGAATTACCAGGGTCTGGGGGCCTTTAGAAGGGTCCTGAGGGGCATTACAAGGGTCTGGGTGCCGTTAGAAAGGTCCTGTGAGGTCTAGAAAGGTCTGGGGGCCTTTGAAGGGTCCTGACAGGTTCTATAAATGTCTGGGGGCCTTTAGAAGGGTCCTGAGGGTCATTAGAAGGGTCTGGGGGTCTTTAGAAGGGTCTTGAGGGTCTCTAGATGGGTCTGGGGGTCTTTAGAATGGCCGTGAGGGGTCCTAGAAGAGTCTGGGGGCCTTTAGATAGGTCCTGAAGGGCTCTAGTGGGGTCTGAGGTCCTTTATAAAGGCCCTGAGGGTCATTAGATGAGTTTGGGGGCCTTTAGAAGGTCTTGAGGGGCATTAGAAGGGTCTGGGGTCCTTTAGAAAGACCCTGAGTTGCACTACAAGGGTCTGGTGTCCTTTAGAAGGGTCCTGAGGGGCTCTAGAAGAGTCTGGGGGCCTTTAGAAGTGTCTTGAGGGGCTCTAGAAGGGTTTGGGGTCCTTTAGAAAGGACCTGAAGGTCTCTAGAAGGGTCTGGGGCTTTTAGATATGTTCTGAGGGGCTCTAGATGGGTCTGGGTGCCGTTAGAAGGGTCCTGAGGGGCTCTAGAAGAATCTGGGAGCCTTTAGAAAGGACTTGAGGGGCTCTAGAAGGGTCTGGGGGCCTTTAGAATGGGCCTGAGGGGCTCTAGAAGAGTGTTGGGGTCGTTAGAAGGGTCCTGAAGGGCATTAGATGGGTCTGGGGTCCTTAAGAAGGGTCCTGAGGGGCTCTGGAAAAGTCTGGGGTCCCTTTGAATCGTCTTGAGGGGCTCTAGAAGGGTCTGTCGGCCTTTAGAATGGTCTGGGAACCTTTATAAATGCCCTGAGGGGCATTAGAATGGTCTGAGGGCCTTTTGAAGGGTTCTGAGGGGCATTAGAATGGGGCGCACCCACCCTCCCCGAGCACCCACCCCAAACATTCACCTGTTAGCAATTAAGCACCCACCCCAAACATTCACCCATCAAGCAATTAAGCACCCATCCAGCGACAAAACAAATTAATAACATAGCCAAGCCCCAGAATAACACTCCTCAAAAAAACCTCTCAAAAACAATGCCTAAAAGAGAATGCACTCAATCAAAACACACACACAAAAAAACAAAAAAGAAACTAAAAGAAGAAATTTTCAACTCAGACAGCCACCATGTTTAAATCCGGCATCCAACATTTTGAAGCCAACTCCCGCCATTTTCAGACCGTGCAGCCACCATTTTTGAATCGGGTGGCGGCCATTTTGAAGCCAAATCCCGCCATTTTGAGGTCAGGCAGCCGCCATTTTTGAATCGGGCGGAGGCCATTTTGAAGCCGACTCCCGCCATTTTGAGTTCAGGCGGCAGCCATTGTTGAATCGGGCGACGGCCATTTTGACGCAGATTCCAGCCATTTTGAGGCCCCCAGACAATTCTAGAGCCCCTCAGATCCTTTCTAAAGGCTCCCAGACTCTTCTAGACTCCTCAGAACCTTTGTAACGGCCCCCAGACCCATCTAGAGCCCCTCTGAACATTTCTAAAAGCCCCCAGACCCTTCTAGAGCCCCTCAGGACCCTTTTAAAGGCCCCCAGACCCTTCTAATCCACCTCAGGGCCTTTCTAAAGGCCCCCAGACCATTCAAATGCCCCTCAGAACCCTTCTAAAGGCCCCCAGACCCTTCTAATGCCCCTCAGGGCTTTTATAAGGGCACCCAGACCCTTCTAATGCCCCTCAGGACTTTTATAAAGGCACCCAGACCCTTCTGGAGCCTCTCAGGACAGTTTTAAATGCCTCCAGACCCTTCTAGACCCCCTCAGGACCATTCTAAAGGCCCCCAGACCCTTCTAATGCCACTCAGGACCCTTCTAAAGGCCCCGAGACCCTTCTAATGCCCCTCAGGGTCTTTCTAAAGGCCCCCAGACCCTTCTAATGCCCCTCAGGACATTTCTAAAGGCCCCCAGACCCTTCTAGAGCCCCTCAGGACATTTTTAAACGCACCCAGACCCTTCTAATGCCACTCAGGACCTTTCTAAAGGCCGCGAGACCCTTATAATCCCCCTGAGGGCCTTTAAAAAGGCACCCAGACCCTTCTGGACCCCCTTAGGACACTTCTAATAGCCCCCAGACCCTTCTAATGACCCCCAGGGTCTTTCTAAAGGCCTCCACACACTCCTAGTGACCCTCAAGACACATGTAAAGGGCCCCAGACCCTTCTAGATTGCCTCAGGACCCATCTAAAAGCCCCCAGACACTTCTAATGCCTTTCAGGGCCTTTCTAAAGGCCTCCACTACCTTCTAATGACCCTCAAGACCCATGTAAAGGCCCCTAGACCCTTCTAGATATCCTCAGGACCCATCTAATAGCCCCCAGACCCTTCTAATGCCTTTCAGGACCCTTATGAAGATCACAAGACCCTTCTAATGCCCCTCAGGACCTTTCTAAAGACCCTCAGACCCTTCTAATGCCACTCAGGACCTTTCTAAAGGCCGCGAGACACTTATAATCCCCCTGAGGGCCTTTAAAAAGGCACCCAGACCCTTCTGGACCCCCTCAGGACGCTTCTAATAGCCCCCAGACCCTTCTAGAGCCTCTCAGGGCCTTTCTAAAGGCCTCCACACCATTCTAATGACCCTCAAGACCCATGTAAAGGCCCCCAGACCCTTCTAGATTGCCTCAGGACCCATCTAAAAGCCCCCAGAGCCTTCTAATGCCTTTCAGGACCCTTATGAAGGCCACAAGACCCTTCTAATGCCCCTCAGGACCTTTCTAAAGGCCCTCAGACTATTCAAATGCCCCTCAGGACTCTTTTAAAGGCCCCCAGACCCTTCTAATGCACCTCAGGACACTTCTAAAGGCCCCCAGACCCTTCTAATGTCCCTCAGGGCCTTTCTATATTATCCCAGACACTTCTGGAACATCTCAGAGCCTTTCTATATGACCCCAGACCCTTGTAATGCCACTCAGGGCCCTTCTAAAGGCCGCGAGACCCTTATCATCCCCCTGAGGGCCTTTAAAAAGGCACCCAGACCCTTCTGGACCCCCTCAGGACGCTTCTAATAGCCCCCAGACCCTTCTAATGCCTTTCAGGACCCTTATTAAGGCCACAAGACCCTTCTAATGCCCCTCAGGACCTTTCTAAAGGCCCTCAGACCCTTCTAATGCCCCTCAGGGCATTTATAAAGGTTCCCAGACCATTCTACAGCCCGTCAGGACCCTTATAAAGGCCCCCAGACCATTCTACAGCCCCTCAGGAAACTTCTAAAGGCCCGCAGACCATTCTAATGCCCGTCAGGGCCTTTATAAAGGTCTCCAGACCTTTCTACTGCCCCTCAGGAGCATTCTAAAGGCCCCCAGACCCTTCTAATGCCCCACAGGGCCTTTCTAAAGGTCCCCAGACCCTTCTAGAGCCCCTGAAGACCCTTCTAAAGGCCCCCAGACCCTTATAGAGATCTTCAGGACCCTTCTAAAGTCCCCCAGACCCTGCTAATTCCCCTCAGGGTTTTTATAAGGGCACCCAGACCCTTCTAATACCCCTCAGGACCCTTATAAAGGCACCCAGACCATTCTAGAGCCTCTCAGGACAGATTTAAATGCCTGCAGACCCTTCTAGACCCCCTCAGGACCATTCTAAAGGCCCCCAGACCATTCTAATGCCCCACAGGGCCTTTCTAAACGTCCCCAGAGCCTTATAGAGCCCCTGAAGACCCTTCTAAAGGTCTCCAGACCCTTCTAATGCCCCTCAAGGCCTTTCTAAAGTACCCCAGACACCTCTAGAACCTCTCAGGTCCTTTCTATATGACCCCAGACCCTTCTAATGCCTCTCAGGTTCTTTCTAAAGGTCGCTAGACCCTTATAATCCCCCTGAGGGCCTTTTAAAAGCCCCCCAGACCCTTCTGGACCCCCTCAGGACACTTCTAATAGCCCCCAGACCCTTCTAATGACCCCCAGGGTCTTTCTAAAGGCCTCCACACACTTCTAGTGACCCTCAAGACACATGTAAAGGGCCCCAGACCCTTCTAGATTGCCTCAGGACCCATCTAAAAGCCCCCAGACACTTCTAATGCCTTTCAGGGCCTTTCTAAAGGCCTCCACTACCTTCTAATGACCCTCAAGACCCATGTAAAGGCCCCTAGACCCTTCTAGATATCCTCAGGACCCATCTAATAGCCCCCAGACCCTTCTAATGCCTTTCAGGACCCTTATGAAGATCACAAGACCCTTCTAATGCCCCTCAGGACCTTTCTAAAGACCCTCAGACCCTTCTAATGCCACTCATGGCCTGTCTAAAGGCCGCGAGACACTTATAATCCCCCTGAGGGCCTTTAAAAAGGCACCCAGACCCTTCTGGACCCCCTCAGGACGCTTCTAATAGCACCCAGACCCTTCTAGAGCCTCTCAGGGCCTTTCTAAAGGCCTCCACACCCTTCTAATGACCCTCAAGAGCCATGTAAAGGCCCCCAGACCCTTCTAGATTGCCTCAGGACCCATCTAAAAGCCCCCAGAGCCTTCTAATGCCTTTCAGGACCCTTATGAAGGCCACAAGACCCTTCTAATGCCCCTCAGGACCTTTCTAAAGGCCCTCAGACTATTCAAATGCCCCTCAGGACTCTTTTAAAGGCCCCCAGACCCTTCTAATGCACCTCAGGACACTTCTAAAGGCCCCCAGACCCTTCTAATGTCCCTCAGGGCCTTTCTATATTATCCCAGACACTTCTGGAACATCTCAGAGCCTTTCTATATGACCCCAGACCCTTGTAATGCCACTCAGGGCCCTTCTAAAGGCCGCGAGACCCTTATCATCCCCCTGAGGGCCTTTAAAAAGGCCCCCAGACCCTTCTGGACCCCCTCAGGACGCTTCTAATAGCCCCCAGACCCTTCTAGAGCCCCTTGGGGCCTTTCTAAAGGCCTCCACACCCTTCTAATGACGCTCAAGACCCATGTAAAGGCTCCTATACCCTTCTAGATTGCCTCAGGACCCATCTAAAAGCCCGCAGACCCTTCTAATGCCTTTCAGGACCCTTATGAAGGCCACAAGACCCTTCTAATGCCCCTCAGGACCTTTCTAAAGGCCCTCAGACCCTTCTAATGCCCCTCAGGGCATTTATAAAGGTTCCCAGACCCTTCTAGACCCCCTGAGGACCCTTAGAAAGGCCCCCAGACCATTCTAGAGCCCCTCAGGACACTTCTAAAGGCCCGCAGACCATTCTAATGCCCCACAGGGCCGTTCTAAAGGTCCCCAGACCCTTCTAGAGCCCCTGAAGACCCTTCTAAAGGCCCCCAGACCATAATAGAGCCCCTCAGGACCCTTCTAATGTCCCCCAGACCCTGCTAATTCCCCTCAGGGCTTTTATAAGGGCCACAAGACCCTTCTAATGCCCTTCAGGACCCTTATAAAGGCACCCAGACCCTTCTAGAGCCTCTCAGGGCAGTTTTAAATGCCTCCAGACCCTTCTAGACCCCGTCAGGTCCATTCCAAAGGCCCCCAGACCCTTCTAATGCCAATCAGGACCCTTCTAAAGGCCCTCAGGGCCTTTCTAAATTACCCCAGACACTTCTAGATCCTCTTAGGGCCTTTCTATATGACCCCAGACCCTTGTAATGCCCCTCAGGGCCTTTCTAAAGGCCCCCAGACCCTTCTAGAGCCCCTCAGGACATTTCTAAAGGCACCCAGACCCTTATAATGCCACTCAGGGCCTTTCTAAAGGCCACGAGACCCTTATAATCCCATTTAGGGCCTTTAAAAAGGCCCCCAGACCATTCTAATGCCCCTCAGGACGCTTCTAATAGCCCCCAGACCCTTCTAGAGCCCCTCCGGGCCTTTCTAAAGGCCTCCACACCCTTCTAATGACCCTCAAGACCCATGTAAAGGTCCCTAGACCCTTCTAGACTGCCTCAGCTCCCATCTAAAAGCCCCCAGACCCTTCTAATGCCTTTCAGGGCCTTTCTAAAGGCCTCCACACCCTTCTAATGACACTCAAGACCCATGGAAAGGCCCCTAGACCCTTCTAGATTGCCTCAGGACCCATCTTAAAGCCCCCAGACCCTTCTAATGCATTTCAGGACCCTTATGAAGGCCACAAGACCCTTCTAATGCCCCTCAGGACCTTTCTAAAGGCCCTCAGACCCTTGTAATGCCCCTCAGGGCTTTTATAAAGGTTCCCAGACCCTTCTAGAGCCCGTCAGGACCCTTATAAAGGCCCCAAGAACATTCTAGAGCCCCTCAGGACTCTTCTAAAGGCCCGCAGACCATTCTAATGCCTGTCAGGGCCTTTCTAAAGGTCCCCAGACTCTTCTACTGCCCCTCAGGATCATTCTAAAGGCCCCCAGACCCTTCTAATGCCCCACAGGGCCTTTCTAAAGGTCCCCAGACCCTTCTAGAGCCCCTGAAGACCCTTCTAAAGGCCCCCAGACCATAATAGAGCCCCTCAGGACCCTTCTAATGTCCCCCAGACCCTGCTAATTCCCCTCAGGGCTTTTATAAGGGCCACAAGACCCTTCTAATGCCCCTCAGGACCCTTATAAAGGCACCCAGACCCTTCTAGAGCCTCTCAGGGCAGTTTTAAATGCCTCCAGACCCTTCTAGACCCCGTCAGGTCCATTCCAAAGGCCCCCAGACCCTTCTAATGCCCCTCAGGACCCTTCTAAAGGCCCTCAGGGCCTTTCTAAAGTAACCCAGACACTTCTAGATCCTCTCAGGGCCTTTCTATATGACCCCAGACCCTTGTAATGCCCCTCAGGGCCTTTCTAAAGGCCCCCAGACCCTTCTAGAGCCCCTCAGGACATTTCTAAAGGCACCCAGACCCTTCTAATGCCACTCAGGGCCTTTCTAAAGGCCACGAGACCCTTATAATCCCATTTAGGGCCTTTAAAAAGGCCCCCAGACCCTTCTACTGCCCCTCAGGAGCATTCTAAAGGCCCCCAGACCCTTCTAATGCCCCACAGGGCCTTTCTAAAGGTCCCCAGACCCTTCTAGAGCCCCTGAAGACCCTTCTAAAGGCCCCCAGACCCTTCTAATGCCACTCAGGGCCTTTCTAAAGGCCGCGAGACACTTATAATCCCCCTGAGGGCCTTTAAAAAGGCACCCAGACCCTTCTGGACCCCCTCAGGAAGCTTCTAATAGCCCCCAGACCCTTCTGGAGCCTCTCAGGGCCTTTCTAAAGGCCTCCACACCCTTCTAATGACCCTCAAGACCCATGTAAAGGCCCCCAGACCCTTCTAGATTGCCTCAGGACCCATCTAAAAGCCCGCAGACACTTCTAATGCCTTTCAGGACCCTTATGAAGGCCACAAGACCCTTCTAATGCCCCTCAGGACCTTTCTAAAGGCCCTCAGACTATTCAAATGCCCCTCAGGACTCTTTTAAAGGCCCCCAGACCCTTCTAATGCACCTCAGGACACTTCTAAAGGCCCCCAGACCCTTCTAATGTCCCTCAGGGCCTTTCTAAATTACCCCAGACACTTCTGGAACATCTCAGAGCCTTTCTATATGACCCCAGACCATTGTAATGCCACTCAGGGCCCTTCTAAAGGCCGCGAGACCCTTATCATCCCCCTGAGGGCCTTTAAAAAGGCCCCCAGACCCTTCTGGACCCCCTCAGGACGCTTCTAATAGCCCCCAGACCCTTCTAGAGCCCCTCGGGGCCTTTCTAAAGGCCTCCACACCCTTCTAATGGCCCTCAAGACCCATGGAAAGGCCCCTAGACCCTTCTAGATTGCCTCAGGACCCATCTAATAGCCCCCAGACCCTTCTAATGCCTTTCAGGACCCTTATGAAGATCACAAGACCCTTCTAATGCCCCTCAGGACCTTTCTAAAGACCCTCAGACCCTTCTAATGCCACTCATGGCCTGTCTAAAGGCCGCGAGACACTTATAATCCCCCTGAGGGCCTTTAAAAAGGCACCCAGACCCTTCTGGACCCCCTCAGGACGCTTCTAATAGCACCCAGACCCTTCTAGAGCCTCTCAGGGCCTTTCTAAAGGCCTCCACACCCTTCTAATGACCCTCAAGAGCCATGTAAAGGCCCCCAGACCCTTCTAGATTGCCTCAGGACCCATCTAAAAGCCCCCAGAGCCTTCTAATGCCTTTCAGGACCCTTATGAAGGCCACAAGACCCTTCTAATGCCCCTCAGGACCTTTCTAAAGGCCCTCAGACTATTCAAATGCCCCTCAGGACTCTTTTAAAGGCCCCCAGACCCTTCTAATGCACCTCAGGACACTTCTAAAGGCCCCCAGACCCTTCTAATGTCCCTCAGGGCCTTTCTATATTATCCCAGACACTTCTGGAACATCTCAGAGCCTTTCTATATGACCCCAGACCCTTGTAATGCCACTCAGGGCCCTTCTAAAGGCCGCGAGACCCTTATCATCCCCCTGAGGGCCTTTAAAAAGGCCCCCAGACCCTTCTGGACCCCCTCAGGACGCTTCTAATAGCCCCCAGACCCTTCTAGAGCCCCTTGGGGCCTTTCTAAAGGCCTCCACACCCTTCTAATGACGCTCAAGACCCATGTAAAGGCTCCTATACCCTTCTAGATTGCCTCAGGACCCATCTAAAAGCCCGCAGACCCTTCTAATGCCTTTCAGGACCCTTATGAAGGCCACAAGACCCTTCTAATGCCCCTCAGGACCTTTCTAAAGGCCCTCAGACCCTTCTAATGCCCCTCAGGGCATTTATAAAGGTTCCCAGACCCTTCTAGACCCCCTGAGGACCCTTAGAAAGGCCCCCAGACCATTCTAGAGCCCCTCAGGACACTTCTAAAGGCCCGCAGACCATTCTAATGCCTGTCAGGGCCTTTCTAAAGGCCCCCAGACCCTTCTAATGCCCCACAGGGCCGTTCTAAAGGTCCCCAGACCCTTCTAGAGCCCCTGAAGACCCTTCTAAAGGCCCCCAGACCATAATAGAGCCCCTCAGGACCTTTCTAATGTCCCCCAGACCCTGCTAATTCCCCTCAGGGCTTTTATTAAGGGCCACAAGACCATTCTAATGCCCCTCAGGACCATTATAAAGGCACCCGGACCCTTCTAGAGCCTCTCAGGACAGTTTTAAATGCCTCCAGACCCTTCTAGACCCACTCAGGGCCATTCTAAAGGCCCACAGACCCTTCTAATGCCCCTCAGGACCCTTCTAAAGGCCCTCAGGGCCTTTGTAAAGTACCCCAGACACTTCTAGAACCTCTCAGGGCCTTTCTATATGACCCCAGACCCTTCTAATGCCCCTCAGGGCCTTTCTAAATGCCCCCAGACCCTTCTAGAGCCCCTCAGGACATTTCTAAAGGCACCCAGACCCTTCTAATGCCACTCAGGGCCTTTCTAAAGGCCACGAGACCAGTACAATCCCATTGAGGGCCTTTAAAAAGGCCCCCAGAACCTTCTAATGCCCCTCAGGACGCTTCTAATAGCCCCCAGACCCTTCTAGAGCCCCTCCGGGCCTTTCTAAAGGCTTCCACACGCTTCTAATGACCCTCGAGACCCATGTAAAGGTCCCTAGACCCTTCTAGACTGCCTCAGGTCCCATCTAAAAGCCCCCAGACCCTTCTAATGCCTTTCAGGGCCTTTCTAAAGGCCACAAGACCCTTCTAATGACCCTCAAGACCCATGGAAAGGCCCCTAGACCCTTCTAGATTGCCACAGGACCCATCTAATAGCCCGCAGACCCTTCTAATGCCTTTCAGGACCCTTATGAAGGCCACAAGACCCTTCCAATGCCCCTCAGGACCATTCTAAAGGACCTCAGACCCTTGTAATGCCCCTCAGGGCATTTATAAAGGTTCCCAGACCCTTCTAGAGCCCCTCAGGACCCTTATAAAGGCCCCCAGACCATTCTAGAGCCCTTCAGGACACTTCTAAAGGCCCGCAGACCATTCTAATGCCTGTCAGGGCCTTTCTAAAGGTCCCCAGACTCTTCTACTGCCCCTCAGGATCATTCTAAAGGCCCCCAGACCCTTCTAATGCCCCACAGGGCCTTTCTAAAGGTCCCCAGACCCTTCTAGAGCCCCTGAAGACCCTTCTAAAGGCCCCCAGACTATAATAGAGCCCCTCAGGACCCTTCTAATGTCCCCCAGACCCTGCTAATTCCCCTCAGGGCTTTTATAAGGGCCACAAGACCCTTCTAATGCCCTTCAGGACCCTTATAAAGGCACCCAGACCCTTCTAGAGCCTCTCAGGGCAGTTTTAAATGCCTCCAGACCCTTCTAGACCCCGTCAGGTCCATTCCAAAGGCCCCCAGACCCTTCTAATGCCCCTCAGGACCCTTCTAAAGGACCTCAGGGCCTTTCTAAAGTAACCCAGACACTTCTAGAACCTCTCAGGACCTTTCTATATGACCCCAGACCCTTGTAATGCCACTCAGGGCCTTTCTAAAGGCCCCCAGACCCTTCTAGAGCCCCTCAGGACATTTCTAAAGGCACCCAGACCCTTCTAATGCCACTCAGGGCCTTTCTAAAGGCCACGAGACCCTTATAATCCCATTGAGGGCATTTAAAAAGGCCCCCAGACCCTTCTGGACCCCCTCAGGACGCTTCTAATAGCCCCCAGACCCTTCTAGAGCCCCTCAGGGCCTTTCTAAAGGCCTCCACACCCTTCTAATGACCCTCAAGACCCATGTAAAGGTCCCTAGACCCTTCTAGACTGCCTCAGGTCCCATCTAAAAGCACCCAGACCCTTCTAATGCCTTTCAGGGCCTTTCTAAAGGCCTCCACAACCTTCTAATGACCCTCAAGACCCATGGAAAGGCCCCTAGACCCTTCTAGATTGCCTCAGGACCCATCTAAAAGCCCCCAGACCCTTATAATGCCTTTCAGGACCCTTAGGAAGGCCACAAGACTCTTCTAATGCCCATCAGGACCTTTCTAAAGGCCCTCAGACCCTTGTAATGCCCCTCAGGGCTTTTATAAAGATTCCCAGACCCTTCTAGAGCCCGTCAGGACCCTTATAAAGGCCCCAAGACCATTCTAGAGCCCCTCAGGACACTTCTAAAGGCCCACAGATCATTCTAATGCCCGTCAGGGCTTTCTAAAAATCCCCAGACCATTCTACTGCCCCTCCGGAGCATTCTAAAGGCCCCCAGACCCTTCTAATGCCCCACAGGGCCTTTCTAAAGGTCCCCAGACCCTTCTAGAGCCCCTGAAGACCCTTCTAAAGGCCCCCAGACCCTACTAATGCCACTCAGGGCCTTTCTAATGGCCGCGAGACTTTTATAATCCCCCTGAGGGCCTTTAAAAAGGCACCCAGACCCTTCTGGACCCCCTCAGGACGCTTCTAATAGCACCCAGACCCTTCTAGAGCCTCTCAGGGCCTTTCTAAAGGCCTCCACACCCTTCTAATGACCCTCAAGACCCATGTAAAGGCCCCCAGACCCTTCTAGATTGCCTCAGGACCCATCTAAAAGCCCGCAGACCCTTCTAATGCCTTTCAGGACCCTTATGAAAGACACAAGACCCTTCTAATGCCCCTCAGGACCTTTCTAAAGGCCCTCAGACTATTCAAATGCCCCTCAGGACTCTTTTAAAGGCCCCCAGACCCTTCTAATGCACCTCAAGACACTTCTAAAGGCCCCCAGACCCTTCTAATGTCCCTCAGGGCCTTTCTAAATTACCCCAGACACTTCTGGAACATCTCAGAGCCTTTCTATATGACCCCAGACCCTTGTAATGCCACTCATGGCCCTTCTAAAGGCCGAGAGACCATTATCATCCCCCTGAGGGCCTTTAAAAAGGCCCCCAGACACTTCTAGACCCCCTCAGGACGATTCTAATAGCCCCCAGACCCTTCTAGAGCCCCTCGGGGCCTTTCTAAAGGCCTCCACACCCTTCTAATGACCCTCAAGACTAATGTAAAAGCCCCTAGACCCTTCTAGATTGCCTCAGGACCCATCTAAAAGCCCCCAGACCCTTCTAATGCCTTTCAGGACCCTTATGAAGGCCACAAGACCCTTCTAATGCCCCTCAGGACCTTTCTAAAGGCCCTCAGACCCTTCTAATGCCCCTCAGGGCATTTATAAAGGTTCCCAGACCCTTCTAGAGCCCCTCAGGACCCTTATAAAGGCCCCCAGACCATTCTAGAGCCCCTCAGGGCACTTCTAAAGGCCCGCAGACCATTCTAATGCCTGTCAGGGCCTTTATAAATGTCCCCAGACCCTTCTACTGCCCCTCAGGATCATTCTAAAGGCCCCCAGACCCTTCTAATGCCCCACAGGGCCTTTCTAAAGGTCCCCAGACCCTTCTAGAGCCCCTGAAGACCGTTCTAAAGGCCCCCAGACCGTAATAGAGCCCCTCAGGACCCTTCTAAAGTCCCCCAGACCCTGCTAATTCCCCTCAGGGCTTTTATAAGGGCCATAAG
This sequence comes from Coccyzus lansbergi, assembly GCA_033558105.1. NCBI lineage: Eukaryota > Metazoa > Chordata > Aves > Cuculiformes > Coccyzidae > Coccyzus > Coccyzus lansbergi. The sequence continues at coordinate 1,688,283 of JAUMJK010000794.1, read as the reverse complement.
ACCCTTCTAATGCCCCTCAGGACCTTTATAAAGGCACCCAGACCCTTCTAGAGCCTCTCAGGACAGTTTTAAATGCCTCCAGACCCTTCTAGACCCCGTCAGGGCCATTCTAAAGGCCCCCAGACCCTTCTAATGCCCCTCAGGACCCTTCTAAAGGCCCTCAGGGCCTTTCTAAAGTAACCCAGACACTTCTAGAACCTCTCAGGGCCTTTCTATATGACCCCAGACCCTTGTAATGCCCCTCAGGGCCTTTCTAAAGGCCCCCAGACCCTTCTAGAGCCCCTCAGGACATTTCTAAAGGCACCCAGACCATTCTAATACCACTCAGGGCCTTTCTAAAGGCCACGAGACCCTTATAATCCCCCTGAGGGCCTTTAAAAAGGCCCCCAGACCCTTCTGGACCCCCTCAGGACGCTTCTAATAGCCCCCAGACCCTTCTAGAGCCCCTCCGGGCCTTTCTAAAGGCCTCCACACCCTTCTAATGACCCTCAAGACCCATGTAAAGGTCCCTAGACCCTTCTAGACTGCCTCAGGTCCCATCTAAAAGCCCCCAGACCCTTCTAATGCCTTTCAGGACCCTTATGAAGGCCACAAGACCCTTCTAATGCCCCTGAGGACCTTTCTAAAGGCCCTCAGACTATTCAAATGCCCCTCAGGACTCTTTTAAAGGCCCCCAGACCCTTCTAATGCACCTCAGGACACTTCTAAAGGCCCACAGATCATTCTAATGCCCGTCAGGGCCTTTCTAAAAGTCCCCAGACCCTTCTACTGCCCCTCAGGATCATTCTAAAGGCCCCCAGACCCTTCTAATGCCCCACAGGGCCTTTCTAAAGGTCCCCAGACCCTTCTAGAACCCCTGAAGACCGTTCTAAAGGCCCCCAGACCCTTCTAATGCCACTCAGGGCCTTTCTAAAGGCCGCGAGACACTTATAATCCCCCTAAGGTCCTTTAAAAAGGCACCCAGACCCTTCTGGACCCCCTCAGGACATTTCTAATTGCCCCCAGACCCTTCGAGAGCCTCTCAGGGCCTTTCTAAAAGCCTCCACACCCTTCTAATGACCCTCAAGACCCATGTAAAGGCCCCCAGACCCTTCTAGATTGCCTCAGGACCCATCTAAAAGCCCCCAGAGCCTTCTAATGCCTTTCAGGACCCTTATGAAGGCCACAAGACCCTTCTAATGCCCCTCAGGACCTTTCTAAAGGCCCTCAGACTATTCAAATGCCCCTCAGGACTCTTTTAAAGGCCCCCAGACCCTTCTAATGCACCTCAGGACACTTCTAAAGGCCCCCAGACCCTTCTAATGTCCCTCAGGGCCTTTCTAAATTACCCCTGACACTTCTGGAACATCTCAGAGCCTTTCTATATGACCCCAGACCCTTGTAATGCCACTCAGGGCCCTTCTAAAGGCCGCGAAACCCTTATCATCCCCCTTAGTGCCTTTAAAAAGGCCCCCAGACCCTTCTGGACCACCTCAGGACGCTTCTAATAGCCCCCAGACCCTTCTAGAGCCCCTCGGGGCCTTTCTAAAGGCCTCCACACCCTTCTAATGACCCTCAAGACCAATGTAAAGGCCCCTAGACCCTTCTAGATTGCCTCAGGACCCATCTAAAAGCCCGCAGACCCTTCTAATGCCTTTCAGGACCCGTATGAAGGACAAAAGACCCTTCTAATTCCCCTCAGGACCTTTCTAAAGGCCCTCAGACCCTTCTAATGCCCCTCAGGGCTTTTATAAATGTTCCCAGACCCTTTTAGAGCTAGTCAGGACCCTTCTAAAGGCCCCCAGACCATTCTAGAGCCCCTCAGGACACTTCTAAAGGCCCGCAGACCATTCTAATGCCCGTCAGGGCCTTTATAAATGTCCCCAGACCCTTCTACTGCCCCTCAGGAGCATTCTAAAGGCACCCAGACCATTCTAGAGCCTCTCAGGACAGTTTGAAATGCCTCCAGACCCTTCTAGACCCCCTCAGGACCATTCTAAAGACCCCCAGACCATTCTACTGCCTCTCAGGAGCACTCTAAATGTCCCCAGACCCTTCTAATGCCCCACAGAGCCTTTCTAAAGGTCCCCAGACCCTTCTAGAGCCCTTGAAGACCCTTCTAAAGGCTCCCAGACCATTCTAATGCCACTCAGGGCCTTTCTAAAGGCCGCGAGACCCTTATAATCACCCTGAGGGCCTTTAAAAAGGCCCCCAGACCTTTCTGGACCCCCTCAGCACGCTTCTAATAGCCCCCAGACCCTTCTAATGCCACTCAGGGCCTTTCTAAAGGCCACGAGACCCTTATAATCCCATTGAGGGCCTTTAAAAAGGCCCCCAGACCCTTCTGGACCCCCTCAGGACGCTTCTGATAGACTCCAGACCCATCTAGAGCCCCTCCGGGCTTTTCTAAAGGCCTCCACACCCTTCTAATGACCCTCAAGACCCATATAAAGGTCCCTAGACCCTTCTAGACTGCCTCAGGTCCCATCTAAAAGCCCCCAGGCCATTCTAATGCCTTTCAGGGCCTTTCTAAAGGCCTCCACACCCTTCTAGTGACCCTCGAGACCCATGGAAAGGCAACTAGACCCTTCTAGATTGCCTCAGGACCCATCTAAAAGCCCGCAGACCCTTCTAATGCCTTTCAGGACCCTTATGAAGGCCACAAGACCCTTCTAATGCCCCTCAGGACCTTTCTAAAGGCCCTCAGACCCTTCTAATGCCTTTCAGGGCCTTTATAAAGGTTCCCAGACCCTTCTAGAGCCCGTCAGGACCCTTATAAAGGCCGCCAGATCATTCTAGAGCCCCTCAGGACAATTCTAAAGGCCCGCAGACCATTCTACTACACCTCAGGAGCATTCTAAAGGACCCCAGACCCTTCTAATGCCCCACAGGGCCTTTCTAAAGGCCCCCAGACCCTTCTAGAGCCCCTGAAGACCCTTCTAAAGGCACCCAGACCTTTGTGGAGCCCCTCAGGACCCTTCTAAAGTCCCCCAGACCCTGCTAATTCCCCTCAGGTCTTTTATAAGGGCACCCAGACCCTTCTAATGCCCCTCAGGACCGTTATAAAGGCACCCAGACCATTCTAGAGCCTCTCAGGACAGTTTTAAATGCCTCCAGACCCTTCTAGACCCCTCAGGACCATTCTAAAGACCCCCAGACCATTCCACTGCCTCTCAGGAGCACTCTAAATGTCCCCAGACCCTTCTAATGCACCACAGGGCCTTTCTAAAGGTCCCCAGACCATTCTAGAGCCCTTGAAGACCCTTCTAAAGGCTCCCAGACCATTCTAATGCCACTCAGGACCCTTATAAAGGCACCCAGACCCTTCTAGAGCCTCTCAGGGCAGTTTTAAATGCCTCCAGACCCTTCTAGACCCCGTCAGGTCCATTCCAAAGGCCCCCAGACCCTTCTAATGCCCATCAGGACCCTTCTAAAGGCCCTCAGGGCCTTTCTAAAGTAACCCAGACACTTCTAGATCCTCTCAGGGCCTTTCTATATGACCCCAGACCCTTGTAATGCCCCTCAGGGCCTTTCTAAAGGCCCCCAGACCCTTCTAGAGCCCCTCAGGACATTTCTAAAGGCACCCAGACCCTTCTAATGCCACTCAGGGCCTTTCTAAAGGCCACGAGACCCTTATAATCCCATTTAGGGCCTTTAAAAAGGCCCCCAGACCCTTCTAATGCCCCTCAGGACGCTTCTAATAGCCCCCAGACCCTTCTAGAGCCCCTCCGGGCCTTTCTAAAGGCCTCCACACCCTTCTAATGACCCTCAAGACCCATGTAAAGGTCCCTAGACCCTTCTAGACTGCCTCAGCTCCCATCTAAAAGCCCCCAGACCCTTCTAATGCCTTTCAGGGCCTTTCTAAAGGCCTCCACACCCTTCTAATGACACTCAAGACCCATGGAAAGGCCCCTAGACCCTTCTAGATTGCCTCAGGACCCATCTTAAAGCCCCCAGACCCTTCTAATGCATTTCAGGACCCTTATGAAGGCCACAAGACCCTTCTAATGCCCCTCAGGACCTTTCTAAAGGCCCTCAGACCCTTGTAATGCCCCTCAGGGCTTTTATAAATGTTCCCAGACCCTTCTAGAGCCCGTCAGGACCCTTATAAAGGCCCCAAGAACATTCTAGAGCCCCTCAGGACTCTTCTAAAGGCCCGCAGACCATTCTAATGCCCGTCAGGGCCTTTATAAATGTCCCCAGACCCTTCTACTGCCCCTCAGGAGCATTCTAAAGGCCCCCAGACCCTTCTAATGCCCCACAGGGCCTTTCTAAAGGTCCCCAGACCCTTCTAGAGCCCCTGAAGACCCTTCTAAAGGCCCCCAGACCCTTCTAATGCCACTCAGGGCCTTTCTAAAGGCCGCGAGACACTTATAATCCCCCTGAGGGCCTTTAAAAAGGCACCCAGACCCTTCTGGACCCCCTCAGGAAGCTTCTAATAGCCCCCAGACCCTTCTGGAGCCTCTCAGGGCCTTTCTAAAGGCCTCCACACCCTTCTAATGACCCTCAAGACCCATGTAAAGGCCCCCAGACCCTTCTAGATTGCCTCAGGACCCATCTAAAAGCCCGCAGACACTTCTAATGCCTTTCAGGACCCTTATGAAGGCCACAAGACCCTTCTAATGCCCCTCAGGACCTTTCTAAAGGCCCTCAGACTATTCAAATGCCCCTCAGGACTCTTTTAAAGGCCCCCAGACCCTTCTAATGCACCTCAGGACACTTCTAAAGGCCCCCAGACCCTTCTAATGTCCCTCAGGGTCTTTCTAAATTACCCCAGACACTTCTGGAACATCTCAGAGCCTTTCTATATGACCCCAGACCATTGTAATGCCACTCAGGGCCCTTCTAAAGGCCGCGAGACCCTTATCATCCCCCTGAGGGCCTTTAAAAAGGCCCCCAGACCCTTCTGGACCCCCTCAGGACGCTTCTAATAGCCCCCAGACCCTTCTAGAGCCCCTCGGGGCCTTTCTAAAGGCCTCCACACCCTTCTAATGGCCCTCAAGACCCATGGAAAGGCCCCTAGACCCTTCTAGATTGCCTCAGGACCCATCTAAAAGCCCGCAGACCCTTGTAATGCCTTTCAGGACCCTTATGAAGGCCACAAGACCCTTCTAATGCCCCTCAGGACCTTTCTAAAGGCCCTCAGACCCTTCAAATGCCCCTCAGGGCATTTATAAAGGTTCCCAGACCCTTCTAGAGCCCCTCAGGACCCTTATAAAGGCCCCCAGACCAATCTAGAGCCCCTCAGGACACTTCTAAAGGCCCGCAGACCATTCTAATGCCTGTCAGGGCCTTTATAAATGTCCCCAGACCCTTCTACTGCCCCTCAGGATCATTCTAAAGGCCCCCAGACCCTTCTAATGCCCCACAGGGCCGTTCTAAAGGTCCCCAGACCCTTCTAGAGCCCCTGAAGACCCTTCTAAAGACCCCCAGACCGTAATAGAGCCCCTCAGGACCCTTCTAAAGTCCCCCAGACCCTGATAATTCCCCTCAGGGCTTTTATAAGGGCCACAACACCCTTCTAATGCCCCTCAGGACCCTTATAAAGGCCCCCAGACCCTTCTAGAGCCTCTCAGGACAGTTTTAAATGCCTCCAGACCCTTCTAGACCCCGTCAGGGCCATTCTAAAGGCCCCCAGACCCTTCTAATGCCCCTCAGGACCCTTCTAAAGGACCTCAGGGCCTTTCTAAAGTAACCCAGACACTTCTAGAACCTCTCAGGACCTTTCTATATGACCCCAGACCCTTGTAATGCCACTCAGGGCCTTTCTAAAGGCCCCCAGACCCTTCTAGAGCCCCTCAGGACATTTCTAAAGGCACCCAGACCCTTCTAATGCCACTCAGGGCCTTTCTAAAGGCCACGAGACCCTTATAATCCCATTGAGGGCATTTAAAAAGGCCCCCAGACCCTTCTGGACCCCCTCAGGACGCTTCTAATAGCCCCCAGACCCTTCTAGAGCCCCTCAGGGCCTTTCTAAAGGCCTCCACACCCTTCTAATAACCCTCAAGACCCATGTAAAGGTCCCTAGACCCTTCTAGACTGCCTCAGGTCCCATCTAAAAGCACCCAGACCCTTCTAATGCCTTTCAGGGCCTTTCTAAAGGCCTCCACACCCTTCTAATGACCCTCAAGACCCATGGAAAGGCCCCTAGACCCTTCTAGATTGCCTCAGGACCAATCTAAAAGCCCCCAGACCCTTATAATGCCTTTCAGGACCCTTAGGAAGGCCACAAGACTCTTCTAATGCCCCTCAGGACCTTTCTAAAGGCCCTCAGACCCTTGTAATGCCCCTCAGGGCTTTTATAAAGATTCCCAGACCCTTCTAGAGCCCGTCAGGACCCTTATAAAGGCCCCAAGACCATTCTAGAGCCCCTCAGGACACTTCTAAAGGCCCACAGATCATTCTAATGCCCGTCAGGGATTTCTAAAAATCCCCAGACCATTCTACTGCCCCTCCGGAGCATTCTAAAGGCCCCGAGACCCTTCTAATGCCCCACAGGGCCTTTCTAAAGGTCCCCAGACCCTTCTAGAGCCCCTGAAGACCCTTCTAAAGGCCCCCAGACCCTACTAATGCCACTCAGGGCCTTTCTAATGGCCGCGAGACTTTTATAATCCCCCTGAGGGCCTTTAAAAAGGCACCCAGACCCTTCTGGACCTCCTCAGGACGCTTCTAATAGCACCCAGACCCTTCTAGAGCCTCTCAGGGCCTTTCTAAAGGCCTCCACACCCTTCTAATGACCCTCAAGAGCCATGTACAGGCCCCCAGACCCTTCTAGATTGCCTCAGGACCCATCTAAAAGCCCCCAGAGCCTTCTAATGCCTTTCAGGACCCTTATGAAGGCCACAAGACCCTTCTAATGCCCCTCAGGACCTTTCTAAAGGCCCTCAGACTATTCAAATGCCCCTCAGGACTCTTTTAAAGGCCCCCAGACCCTTCTAATGCACCTCAGGACACTTCTAAAGGCCCCCAGACCCTTCTAATGTCCCTCAGGGCCTTTCTATATTATCCCAGACACTTCTGGAACATCTCAGAGCCTTTCTATATGACCCCAGACCCTTGTAATGCCACTCAGGGCCCTTCTAAAGGCCGCGAGACCCTTATCATCCCCCTGAGGGCCTTTAAAAAGGCCCCCAGACCCTTCTGGACCCCCTCAGGACGCTTCTAATAGCCCCCAGACCCTTCTAGAGCCCCTTGGGGCCTTTCTAAAGGCCTCCACACCCTTCTAATGACGCTCAAGACCCATGTAAAGGCTCCTATACCCTTCTAGATTGCCTCAGGACCCATCTAAAAGCCCGCAGACCCTTCTAATGCCTTTCAGGACCCTTATGAAGGCCACAAGACCCTTCTAATGCCCCTCAGGACCTTTCTAAAGGCCCTCAGACCCTTCTAATGCCCCTCAGGGCATTTATAAAGGTTCCCAGACCCTTCTAGACCCCCTGAGGACCCTTAGAAAGGCCCCCAGACCATTCTAGAGCCCCTCAGGACACTTCTAAAGGCCCGCAGACCATTCTAATGCCTGTCAGGGCCTTTCTAAAGGTCCCCAGACCCTTCTACTGCCCCTCAGGATCATTCTAAAGGCCCCCAGACCCTTCTAATGCCCCACAGGGCCGTTCTAAAGGTCCCCAGACCCTTCTAGAGCCCCTGAAGACCCTTCTAAAGGCCCCCAGACCATAATAGAGCCCCTCAGGACCTTTCTAATGTCCCCCAGACCCTGCTAATTCCCCTCAGGGCTTTTATTAAGGGCCACAAGACCATTCTAATGCCCCTCAGGACCATTATAAAGGCACCCGGACCCTTCTAGAGCCTCTCAGGACAGTTTTAAATGCCTCCAGACCCTTCTAGACCCACTCAGGGCCATTCTAAAGGCCCACAGACCCTTCTAATGCCCCTCAGGACCCTTCTAAAGGCCCTCAGGGCCTTTGTAAAGTACCCCAGACACTTCTAGAACCTCTCAGGGCCTTTCTATATGACCCCAGACCCTTCTAATGCCCCTCAGGGCCTTTCTAAATGCCCCCAGACCCTTCTAGAGCCCCTCAGGACATTTCTAAAGGCACCCAGACCCTTCTAATGCCACTCAGGGCCTTTCTAAAGGCCACGAGACCAGTACAATCCCATTGAGGGCCTTTAAAAAGGCCCCCAGAACCTTCTAATGCCCCTCAGGACGCTTCTAATAGCCCCCAGACCCTTCTAGAGCCCCTCCGGGCCTTTCTAAAGGCTTCCACACGCTTCTAATGACCCTCGAGACCCATGTAAAGGTCCCTAGACCCTTCTAGACTGCCTCAGGTCCCATCTAAAAGCCCCCAGACCCTTCTAATGCCTTTCAGGGCCTTTCTAAAGGCCTCCACACCCTTCTAATGACCCTCAAGACCCATGGAAAGGCCCCTAGACCCTTCTAGATTGCCACAGGACCCATCTAATAGCCCGCAGACCCTTCTAATGCCTTTCAGGACCCTTATGAAGGCCACAAGACCCTTCCAATGCCCCTCAGGACCATTCTAAAGGCCCTCAGACCCTTGTAATGCCCCTCAGGGCATTTATAAAGGTTCCCAGACCCTTCTAGAGCCCCTCAGGACCCTTATAAAGGCCCCCAGACCATTCTAGAGCCCTTCAGGACACTTCTAAAGGCCCGCAGACCATTCTAATGCCTGTCAGGGCCTTTCTAAAGGTCCCCAGACTCTTCTACTGCCCCTCAGGATCATTCTAAAGGCCCCCAGACCCTTCTAATGCCCCACAGGGCCTTTCTAAAGGTCCCCAGACCCTTCTAGAGCCCCTGAAGACCCTTCTAAAGGCCCCCAGACTATAATAGAGCCCCTCAGGACCCTTCTAATGCCCCCAGACCCTGCTAATTCCCCTCAGGGCTTTTATAAGGGCCACAAGACCCTTCTAATGCCCTTCAGGACCCTTATAAAGGCACCCAGACCCTTCTAGAGCCTCTCAGGGCAGTTTTAAATGCCTCCAGACCCTTCTAGACCCCGTCAGGTCCATTCCAAAGGCCCCCAGACCCTTCTAATGCCCCTCAGGACCCTTCTAAAGGACCTCAGGGCCTTTCTAAAGTAACCCAGACACTTCTAGAACCTCTCAGGACCTTTCTATATGACCCCAGACCCTTGTAATGCCACTCAGGGCCTTTCTAAAGGCCCCCAGACCCTTCTAGAGCCCCTCAGGACATTTCTAAAGGCACCCAGACCCTTCTAATGCCACTCAGGGCCTTTCTAAAGGCCACGAGACCCTTATAATCCCCCTGAGGGCATTTAAAAAGGCCCCCAGACCCTTCTGGACCCCCTCAGGACGCTTCTAATAGCCCCCAGACCCTTCTAGAGCCCCTCAGGGCCTTTCTAAAGGCCTCCACACCCTTCTAATGACCCTCAAGACCCATGTAAAGGTCCCTAGACCCTTCTAGACTGCCTCAGGTCCCATCTAAAAGCACCCAGACCCTTCTAATGCCTTTCAGGGCCTTTCTAAAGGCCTCCACAACCTTCTAATGACCCTCAAGACCCATGGAAAGGCCCCTAGACCCTTCTAGATTGCCTCAGGACCCATCTAAAAGCCCCCAGACCCTTATAATGCCTTTCAGGACCCTTAGGAAGGCCACAAGACTCTTCTAATGCCCATCAGGACCTTTCTAAAGGCCCTCAGACCCTTGTAATGCCCCTCAGGGCTTTTATAAAGATTCCCAGACCCTTCTAGAGCCCGTCAGGACCCTTATAAAGGCCCCAAGACCATTCTAGAGCCCCTCAGGACACTTCTAAAGGCCCACAGATCATTCTAATGCCCGTCAGGGCTTTCTAAAAATCCCCAGACCATTCTACTGCCCCTCCGGAGCATTCTAAAGGCCCCCAGACCCTTCTAATGCCCCACAGGGCCTTTCTAAAGGTCCCCAGACCCTTCTAGAGCCCCTGAAGACCCTTCTAAAGGCCCCCAGACCCTACTAATGCCACTCAGGGCCATTCTAATGGCCGCGAGACTTTTATAATCCCCCTGAGGGCCTTTAAAAAGGCACCCAGACCCTTCTGGACCCCCTCAGGACGCTTCTAATAGCACCCAGACCCTTCTAGAGCCTCTCAGGGCCTTTCTAAAGGCCTCCACACCCTTCTAATGACCCTCAAGACCCATGTAAAGGCCCCCAGACCCTTCTAGATTGCCTCAGGACCCATCTAAAAGCCCGCAGACCCTTCTAATGCCTTTCAGGACCCTTATGAAAGACACAAGACCCTTCTAATGCCCCTCAGGACCTTTCTAAAGGCCCTCAGACTATTCAAATGCCCCTCAGGACTCTTTTAAAGGCCCCCAGACCCTTCTAATGCACCTCAAGACACTTCTAAAGGCCCCCAGACCCTTCTAATGTCCCTCAGGGCCTTTCTAAATTACCCCAGACACTTCTGGAACATCTCAGAGCCTTTCTATATGACCCCAGACCCTTGTAATGCCACTCATGCCCCTTCTAAAGGCCGAGAGACCATTATCATCCCCCTGAGGGCCTTTAAAAAGGCCCCCAGACACTTCTAGACCCCCTCAGGACGAATCTAATAGCCCCCAGACCCTTCTAGAGCCCCTCGGGGCCTTTCTAAAGGCCTCCACACCCTTCTAATGACCCTCAAGACTAATGTAAAAGCCCCTAGACCCTTCTAGATTGCCTCAGGACCCATCTAAAAGCCCCCAGACCCTTCTAATGCCTTTCAGGACCCTTATGAAGGCCACAAGACCCTTCTAATGCCCCTCAGGACCTTTCTAAAGGCCCTCAGACCCTTCTAATGCCCCTCAGGGCATTTATAAAGGTTCCCAGACCATTCTACAGCCCGTCAGGACCCTTATAAAGGCCCCCAGACCATTCTACAGCCCCTCAGGAAACTTCTAAAGGCCCGCAGACCATTCTAATGCCCGTCAGGGCCTTTATAAAGGTCTCCAGACCTTTCTACTGCCCCTCAGGAGCATTCTAAAGGCCCCCAGACCCTTCTAATGCCCCACAGGGCCTTTCTAAAGGTCCCCAGACCCTTCTAGAGCCCCTGAAGACCCTTCTAAAGGCCCCCAGACCCTTATAGAGATCTTCAGGACCCTTCTAAAGTCCCCCAGACCCTGCTAATTCCCCTCAGGGTTTTTATAAGGGCACCCAGACCCTTCTAATACCCTTCAGGACCCTTATAAAGGCACCCAGACCATTCTAGAGCCTCTCAGGACAGATTTAAATGCCTGCAGACCCTTCTAGACCCCCTCAGGACCATTCTAAAGGCCCCCAGACCATTCTAATGCCCCACAGGGCCTTTCTAAACGTCCCCAGAGCCTTATAGAGCCCCTGAAGACCCTTCTAAAGGTCTCCAGACCCTTCTAATGCCCCTCAAGGCCTTTCTAAAGTACCCCAGACACCTCTAGAACCTCTCAGGTCCTTTCTATATGACCCCAGACCCTTCTAATGCCTCTCAGGTTCTTTCTAAAGGTCGCTAGACCCTTATAATCCCCCTGAGGGCCTTTTAAAAGCCCCCCAGACCCTTCTGGACCCCCTCAGGACACTTCTAATAGCCCCCAGACCCTTCTAATGACCCCCAGGGTCTTTCTAAAGGCCTCCACACACTTCTAGTGACCCTCAAGACACATGTAAAGGGCCCCAGACCCTTCTAGATTGCCTCAGGACCCATCTAAAAGCCCCCAGACACTTCTAATGCCTTTCAGGGCCTTTCTAAAGGCCTCCACTACCTTCTAATGACCCTCAAGACCCATGTAAAGGCCCCTAGACCCTTCTAGATATCCTCAGGACCCATCTAATAGCCCCCAGACCCTTCTAATGCCTTTCAGGACCCTTATGAAGATCACAAGACCCTTCTAATGCCCCTCAGGACCTTTCTAAAGACCCTCAGACCCTTCTAATGCCACTCAGGGCCTTTCTAAAGGCCGCGAGACACTTATAATCCCCCTGAGGGCCTTTAAAAAGGCACCCAGACCCTTCTGGACCCCCTCAGGACGCTTCTAATAGCCCCCAGACCCTTCTAGAGCCTCTCAGGGCCTTTCTAAAGGCCTCCACACCCTTCTAATGACCCTCAAGACCCATGTAAAGGCCCCCAGACCCTTCTAGATTGCCTCAGGACCCATCTAAAAGCCCCCAGAGCCTTCTAATGCCTTTCAGGACCCTTATGAAGGCCACAAGACCCTTCTAATGCCCCTCAGGACCTTTCTAAAGGCCCTCAGACCCTTCTAATGCCCCTCAGGGCATTTATAAAGGTTCCCAGACCCTTCTAGACCCCCTGAGGACCCTTAGAAAGGCCCCCAGACCATTCTAGAGCCCCTCAGGACACTTCTAAAGGCCCGCAGACCATTCTAATGCCTGTCAGGGCCTTTCTAAAGGTCCCCAGACCCTTCTACTGCCCCTCAGGATCATTCTAAAGGCCCCCAGACCCTTCTAATGCCCCACAGGGCCGTTCTAAAGGTCCCCAGACCCTTCTAGAGCCCCTGAAGACCCTTCTAAAGGCCCCCAGACCATAATAGAGCCCCTCAGGACCCTTCTAATGTCCCCCAGACCCTGCTAATTCCCCTCAGGGCTTTTATAAGGGCCACAAGACCCTTCTAATGCCCTTCAGGACCCTTATAAAGGCACCCAGACCCTTCTAGAGCCTCTCAGGGCAGTTTTAAATGCCTCCAGACCCTTCTAGACCCCGTCAGGTCCATTCCAAAGGCCCCCAGACCCTTCTAATGCCCATCAGGACCCTTCTAAAGGCCCTCAGGGCCTTTCTAAATTACCCCAGACACTTCTAGATCCTCTTAGGGCCTTTCTATATGACCCCAGACCCTTGTAATGCCCCTCAGGGCCTTTCTAAAGGCCCCCAGACCCTTCTAGAGCCCCTCAGGACATTTCTAAAGGCACCCAGACCCTTCTAATGCCACTCAGGGCCTTTCTAAAGGCCACGAGACCCTTATAATCCCATTTAGGGCCTTTAAAAAGGCCCCCAGACCATTCTAATGCCCCTCAGGACGCTTCTAATAGCCCCCAGACCCTTCTAGAGCCCCTCCGGGCCTTTCTAAAGGCCTCCACACCCTTCTAATGACCCTCAAGACCCATGTAAAGGTCCCTAGACCCTTCTAGACTGCCTCAGCTCCCATCTAAAAGCCCCCAGACCCTTCTAATGCCTTTCAGGGCCTTTCTAAAGGCCTCCACACCCTTCTAATGACACTCAAGACCCATGGAAAGGCCCCTAGACCCTTCTAGATTGCCTCAGGACCCATCTTAAAGCCCCCAGACCCTTCTAATGCATTTCAGGACCCTTATGAAGGCCACAAGACCCTTCTAATGCCCCTCAGGACCTTTCTAAAGGCCCTCAGACTATTCAAATGCCCCTCAGGACTCTTTTAAAGGCCCCCAGACCCTTCTAATGCACCTCAGGACACTTCTAAAGGCCCCCAGACCCTTCTAATGTCCCTCAGGGCCTTTCTAAATTACCCCAGACACTTCTGGAACATCTCAGAGCCTTTCTATATGACCCCAGACCATTGTAATGCCACTCAGGGCCCTTCTAAAGGCCGCGAGACCCTTATCATCCCCCTGAGGGCCTTTAAAAAGGCCCCCAGACCCTTCTGGACCCGCTCAGGACGCTTCTAATAGCCCCCAGACCCTTCTAGAGCCCCTCAGGGCCTTTCTAAAGGCCTCCACACCCTTCTAATGGCCCTCAAGACCCATGGAAAGGCCCCTAGACCCTTCTAGATTGCCTCAGGACCCATCTAAAAGCCCGCAGACCCTTGTAATGCCTTTCAGGACCCTTATGAAGGCCACAAGACCCTTCTAATGCCCCTCAGGACCTTTCTAAAGGCCCTCAGACCCTTCTAATGCCCCTCAGGGCATTTATAAAGGTTCCCAGACCCTTCTAGAGCCCCTCAGGACCCTTATAAAGGCCCCCAGACCAATCTAGAGCCCCTCAGGACACTTCTAAAGGCCCGCAGACCATTCTAATGCCTGTCAGGGCCTTTATAAATGTCCCCAGACCCTTCTACTGCCCCTCAGGATCATTCTAAAGGCCCCCAGACCCTTCTAATGCCCCACAGGGCCGTTCTAAAGGTCCCCAGACCCTTCTAGAGCCCCTGAAGACCCTTCTAAAGACCCCCAGACCGTAATAGAGCCCCTCAGGACCCTTCTAAAGTCCCCCAGACCCTGATAATTCCCCTCAGGGCTTTTATAAGGGCCACAACACCCTTCTAATGCCCCTCAGGACCCTTATAAAGGCCCCCAGACCCTTCTAGAGCCTCTCAGGACAGTTTTAAATGCCTCCAGACCCTTCTAGACCCCGTCAGGGCCATTCTAAAGGCCCCCAGACCCTTCTAATGCCCCTCAGGACCCTTCTAAAGGACCTCAGGGCCTTTCTAAAGTAACCCAGACACTTCTAGAACCTCTCAGGACCTTTCTATATGACCCCAGACCCTTGTAATGCCACTCAGGGCCTTTCTAAAGGCCCCCAGACCCTTCTAGAGCCCCTCAGGACATTTCTAAAGGCACCCAGACCCTTCTAATGCCACTCAGGGCCTTTCTAAAGGCCACGAGACCCTTATAATCCCATTGAGGGCATTTAAAAAGGCCCCCAGACCCTTCTGGACCCCCTCAGGACGCTTCTAATAGCCCCCAGACCCTTCTAGAGCCCCTCAGGGCCTTTCTAAAGGCCTCCACACCCTTCTAATAACCCTCAAGACCCATGTAAAGGTCCCTAGACCCTTCTAGACTGCCTCAGGTCCCATCTAAAAGCACCCAGACCCTTCTAATGCCTTTCAGGGCCTTTCTAAAGGCCTCCACACCCTTCTAATGACCCTCAAGACCCATGGAAAGGCCCCTAGACCCTTCTAGATTGCCTCAGGACCAATCTAAAAGCCCCCAGACCCTTATAATGCCTTTCAGGACCCTTAGGAAGGCCACAAGACTCTTCTAATGCCCCTCAGGACCTTTCTAAAGGCCCTCAGACCCTTGTAATGCCCCTCAGGGCTTTTATAAAGATTCCCAGACCCTTCTAGAGCCCGTCAGGACCCTTATAAAGGCCCCAAGACCATTCTAGAGCCCCTCAGGACACTTCTAAAGGCCCACAGATCATTCTAATGCCCGTCAGGGCTTTCTAAAAATCCCCAGACCATTCTACTGCCCCTCCGGAGCATTCTAAAGGCCCCCAGACCCTTCTAATGCCCCACAGGGCCTTTCTAAAGGTCCCCAGACCCTTCTAGAGACCCTGAAGACCCTTCTAAAGGCCCCCAGACCCTACTAATGCCACTCAGGGCCTTTCTAATGGCCGCGAGACTTTTATAATCCCCCTGAGGGCCTTTAAAAAGGCACCCAGACCCTTCTGGACCCCCTCAGGACGCTTCTAATAGCACCCAGACCCTTCTAGAGCCTCTCAGGGCCTTTCTAAAGGCCTCCACACCCTTCTAATGACCCTCAAGAGCCATGTAAAGGCCCCCAGACCCTTCTAGATTGCCTCAGGACCCATCTAAAAGCCCCCAGAGCCTTCTAATGCCTTTCAGGACCCTTATGAAGGCCACAAGACCCTTCTAATGCCCCTCAGGACCTTTCTAAAGGCCCTCAGACTATTCAAATGCCCCTCAGGACTCTTTTAAAGGCCCCCAGACCCTTCTAATGCACCTCAGGACACTTCAAAAGGCCCCCAGACCCTTCTAATGTCCCTCAGGGCCTTTCTATATTATCCCAGACACTTCTGGAACATCTCAGAGCCTTTCTATATGACCCCAGACCCTTGTAATGCCACTCAGGGCCCTTCTAAAGGCCGCGAGACCCTTATCATCCCCCTGAGGGCCTTTAAAAAGGCCCCCAGACCCTTCTGGACCCCCTCAGGACGCTTCTAATAGCCCCCAGACCCTTCTAGAGCCCCTTGGGGCCTTTCTAAAGGCCTCCACACCCTTCTAATGACGCTCAAGACCCATGTAAAGGCTCCTATACCCTTCTAGATTGCCTCAGGACCCATCTAAAAGCCCGCAGACCCTTCTAATGCCTTTCAGGACCCTTATGAAGGCCACAAGACCCTTCTAATGCCCCTCAGGACCTTTCTAAAGGCCCTCAGACCCTTCTAATGCCCCTCAGGGCATTTATAAAGGTTCCCAGACCCTTCTAGACCCCCTGAGGACCCTTAGAAAGGCCCCCAGACCATTCTAGAGCCCCTCAGGACACTTCTAAAGGCCCGCAGACCATTCTAATGCCTGTCAGGGCCTTTCTAAAGGTCCCCAGACCCTTCTACTGCCCCTCAGGATCATTCTAAAGGCCCCCAGACCCTTCTAATGCCCCACAGGGCCGTTCTAAAGGTCCCCAGACCCTTCTAGAGCCCCTGAAGACCCTTCTAAAGGCCCCCAGACCATAATAGAGCCCCTCAGGACCTTTCTAATGTCCCCCAGACCCTGCTAATTCCCCTCAGGGCTTTTATTAAGGGCCACAAGACCATTCTAATGCCCCTCAGGACCATTATAAAGGCACCCGGACCCTTCTAGAGCCTCTCAGGACAGTTTTAAATGCCTCCAGACCCTTCTAGACCCACTCAGGGCCATTCTAAAGGCCCACAGACCCTTCTAATGCCCCTCAGGACCCTTCTAAAGGCCCTCAGGGCCTTTGTAAAGTACCCCAGACACTTCTAGAACCTCTCAGGGCCTTTCTATATGACCCCAGACCCTTCTAATGCCCCTCAGGGCCTTTCTAAATGCCCCCAGACCCTTCTAGAGCCCCTCAGGACATTTCTAAAGGCACCCAGACCCTTCTAATGCCACTCAGGGCCTTTCTAAAGGCCACGAGACCAGTACAATCCCATTGAGGGCATTTAAAAAGGCCCCCAGAACCTTCTAATGCCCCTCAGGACGCTTCTAATAGCCCCCAGACCCTTCTAGAGCCCCTCAGGGCCTTTCTAAAGGCTTCCACACGCTTCTAATGACCCTCGAGACCCATGTAAAGGTCCCTAGACCCTTCTAGACTGCCTCAGGTCCCATCTAAAAGCCCCCAGACCCTTCTAATGCCTTTCAGGGCCTTTCTAAAGGCCTCCACACCCTTCTAATGACCCTCAAGACCCATGGAAAGGCCCCTAGACCCTTCTAGATTGCCACAGGACCCATCTAATAGCCCGCAGACCCTTCTAATGCCTTTCAGGACCCTTATGAAGGCCACAAGACCCTTCCAATGCCCCTCAGGACCATTCTAAAGGCCCTCAGACCCTTGTAATGCCCCTCAGGGCATTTATAAAGGTTCCCAGACCCTTCTAGAGCCCCTCAGGACCCTTATAAAGGCCCCCAGACCATTCTAGAGCCCTTCAGGACACTTCTAAAGGCCCGCAGACCATTCTAATGCCTGTCAGGGCCTTTCTAAAGGTCCCCAGACTCTTCTACTGCCCCTCAGGATCATTCTAAAGGCCCCCAGACCCTTCTAATGCCTTACAGGGCCTTTCTAAAGGTCCCCAGACCCTTCTAGAGCCCCTGAAGACCCTTCTAAAGGCCCCCAGACTATAATAGAGCCCCTCAGGACCCTTCTAATGTCCCCCAGACCCTGCTAATTCCCCTCAGGGCTTTTATAAGGGCCACAAGACCCTTCTAATGCCCTTCAGGACCCTTATAAAGGCACCCAGACCCTTCTAGAGCCTCTCAGGGCAGTTTTAAATGCCTCCAGACCCTTCTAGACCCCGTCAGGTCCATTCCAAAGGCCCCCAGACCCTTCTAATGCCCCTCAGGACCCTTCTAAAGGACCTCAGGGCCTTTCTAAAGTAACCCAGACACTTCTAGAACCTCTCAGGACCTTTCTATATGACCCCAGACCCTTGTAATGCCACTCAGGGCCTTTCTAAAGGCCCCCAGACCCTTCTAGAGCCCCTCAGGACATTTCTAAAGGCACCCAGACCCTTCTAATGCCACTCAGGGCCTTTCTAAAGGCCACGAGACCCTTATAATCCCATTGAGGGCATTTAAAAAGGCCCCCAGACCCTTTTGGACCCCCTCAGGACGCTTCTAATAGCCCCCAGACCCTTCTAGAGCCCCTCAGGGCCTTTCTAAAGGCCTCCACACCCTTCTAATGACCCTCAAGACCCATGTAAAGGTCCCTAGACCCTTCTAGACTGCCTCAGGTCCCATCTAAAAGCACCCAGACCCTTCTAATGCCTTTCAGGGCCTTTCTAAAGGCCTCCACAACCTTCTAATGACCCTCAAGACCCATGGAAAGGCCCCTAGACCCTTCTAGATTGCCTCAGGACCCATCTAAAAGCCCCCAGACCTTTATAATGCCTTTCAGGACCCTTAGGAAGGCCACAAGACTCTTCTAATGCCCATCAGGACCTTTCTAAAGGCCCTCAGACCCTTGTAATGCCCCTCAGGGCTTTTATAAAGATTCCCAGACCCTTCTAGAGCCCGTCAGGACCCTTATAAAGGCCCCAAGACCATTCTAGAGCCCCTCAGGACACTTCTAAAGGCCCACAGATCATTCTAATGCCCGTCAGGGCTTTCTAAAAATCCCCAGACCATTCTACTGCCCCTCCGGAGCATTCTAAAGGCCCCCAGACCCTTCTAATGCCCCACAGGGCCTTTCTAAAGGTCCCCAGACCCTTCTAGAGCCCCTGAAGACCCTTCTAAAGGCCCCCAGACCCTACTAATGCCACTCAGGGCCTTTCTAATGGCCGCGAGACTTTTATAATCCCCCTGAGGGCCTTTAAAAAGGCACCCAGACCCTTCTGGACCCCCTCAGGACGCTTCTAATAGCACCCAGACCCTTCTAGAGCCTCTCAGGGCCTTTCTAAAGGCCTCCACACCCTTCTAATGACCCTCAAGACCCATGTAAAGGCCCCCAGACCCTTCTAGATTGCCTCAGGACCCATCTAAAAGCCCGCAGACCCTTCTAATGCCTTTCAGGACCCTTATGAAGGCCACAAGACCCTTCTAATGCCCCTCAGGACCTTTCTAAAGGCCCTCAGACTATTCAAATGCCCCTCAGGACTCTTTTAAAGGCCCCCAGACCCTTCTAATGCACCTCAAGACACTTCTAAAGGCCCCCAGACCCTTCTAATGTCCCTCAGGGCCTTTCTAAATTACCCCAGACACTTCTGGAACATCTCAGAGCCTTTCTATATGACCCCAGACCCTTGTAATGCCACTCATGGCCCTTCTAAAGGCCGAGAGACCATTATCATCCCCCTGAGGGCCTTTAAAAAGGCCCCCAGACACTTCTAGACCCCCTCAGGACGATTCTAATAGCCCCCAGACCCTTCTAGAGCCCCTCGGGGCCTTTCTAAAGGCCTCCACACCCTTCTAATGACCCTCAAGACTAATGTAAAAGCCCCTAGACCCTTCTAGATTGCCTCAGGACCCATCTAAAAGCCCCCAGACCCTTCTAATGCCTTTCAGGACCCTTATGAAGGCCACAAGACCCTTCTAATGCCCCTCAGGACCTTTCTAAAGGCCCTCAGACCCTTCTAATGCCCCTCAGGGCATTTATAAAGGTTCCCAGACCCTTCTAGAGCCCCTCAGGACCCTTATAAAGGCCCCCAGACCATTCTAGAGCCCCTCAGGGCACTTCTAAAGGCCCGCAGACCATTCTAATGCCTGTCAGGGCCTTTATAAATGTCCCCAGACCCTTCTACTGCCCCTCAGGATCATTCTAAAGGCCCCCAGACCCTTCTAATGCCCCACAGGGCCTTTCTAAAGGTCCCCAGACCCTTCTAGAGCCCCTGAAGACCGTTCTAAAGGCCCCCAGACCGTAATAGAGCCCCTCAGGACCCTTCTAAAGTCCCCCAGACCCTGCTAATTCCCCTCAGGGCTTTTATAAGGGCCATAAGACCCTTCTAATGCCCCTCAGGACCTTTATAAAGGCACCCAGACCCTTCTAGAGCCTCTCAGGACAGTTTTAAATGCCTCCAGACCCTTCTAGACCCCGTCAGGGCCATTCTAAAGGCCCCCAGACCCTTCTAATGCCCCTCAGGACCCTTCTAAAGGCCCTCAGGGCCTTTCTAAAGTAACCCAGACACTTCTAGAACCTCTCAGGGCCTTTCTAAAGGACCCCAGACCCTTGTAATGCCCCTCAGGGCCTTTCTAAAGACCCCCAGACCCTTCTAGAGCCCCTCAGGACATTTCTAAAGGCACCCAGACCATTCTAATACCACTCAGGGCCTTTCTAAAGGCCACGAGACCCTTATAATCCCCCTGAGGGCCTTTAAAAAGGCCCCCAGACCCTTCTGGACCCCCTCAGGACGCTTCTAATAGCCCCCAGACCCTTCTAGAGCCCCTCCGGGCCTTTCTAAAGGCCTCCACACCCTTCTAATGACCCTCAAGACCCATGTAAAGGTCCCTAGACCCTTCTAGACTGCCTCAGGTCCCATCTAAAAGCCCCCAGACCCTTCTAATGCCTTTCAGGACCCTTATGAAGGCCACAAGACCCTTCTAATGCCCCTGAGGACCTTTCTAAAGGCCCTCAGACTATTCAAATGCCCCTCAGGACTCTTTTAAAGGCCCCCAGACCCTTCTAATGCACCTCAGGACACTTCTAAAGGCCCACAGATCATTCTAATGCCCGTCAGGGCCTTTCTAAAAGTCCCCAGACCCTTCTACTGCCCCTCAGGATCATTCTAAAGGCCCCCAGACCCTTCTAATGCCCCACAGGGCCTTTCTAAAGGTCCCCAGACCCTTCTAGAACCCCTGAAGACCGTTCTAAAGGCCCCCAGACCCTTCTAATGCCACTCAGGGCCTTTCTAAAGGCCGCGAGACACTTATAATCCCCCTAAGGTCCTTTAAAAAGGCACCCAGACCCTTCTGGACCCCCTCAGGACATTTCTAATAGCCCCCAGACCCTTCGAGAGCCTCTCAGGGCCTTTCTAAAAGCCTCCACACCCTTCTAATGACCCTCAAGACCCATGTAAAGGCCCCCAGACCCTTCTAGATTGCCTCAGGACCCATCTAAAAGCCCCCAGAGCCTTCTAATGCCTTTCAGGACCCTTATGAAGGCCACAAGACCCTTCTAATGCCCCTCAGGACCTTTCTAAAGGCCCTCAGACTATTCAAATGCCCCTCAGGACTCTTTTAAAGGCCCCCAGACCCTTCTAATGCACCTCAGGACACTTCTAAAGGCCCCCAGACCCTTCTAATGTCCCTCAGGGCCTTTCTAAATTACCCCTGACACTTCTGGAACATCTCAGAGCCTTTCTATATGACCCCAGACCCTTGTAATGCCACTCAGGGCCCTTCTAAAGGCCGCGAAACCCTTATCATCCCCCTTAGTGCCTTTAAAAAGGCCCCCAGACCCATCTGGACCACCTCAGGACGCTTCTAATAGCCCCCAGACCCTTCTAGAGCCCCTCGGGGCCTTTCTAAAGGCCTCCACACCCTTCTAATGACCCTCAAGACCAATGTAAAGGCCCCTAGACCCTTCTAGATTGCCTCAGGACCCATCTAAAAGCCCGCAGACCCTTCTAATGCCTTTCAGGACCCGTATGAAGGACAAAAGACCCTTCTAATTCCCCTCAGGACCTTTCTAAAGGCCCTCAGACCCTTCTAATGCCCCTCAGGGCTTTTATAAATGTTCCCAGACCCTTTTAGAGCCCGTCAGGACCCTTCTAAAGGCCCCCAGACCATTCTAGAGCCCCTCAGGACACTTCTAAAGGCCCGCAGACCATTCTAATGCCCGTCAGGGCCTTTATAAATGTCCCCAGACCCTTCTACTGCCCCTCAGGAGCATTCTAAAGGCACCCAGACCATTCTAGAGCCTCTCAAGACAGTTTGAAATGCCTCCAGACCCTTCTAGACCCCCTCAGGACCATTCTAAAGACGCCCAGACCATTCTACTGCCTCTCAGGAGCACTCTAAATGTCCCCAGACCCTTCTAATGCCCCACAGAGCCTTTCTAAAGGTCCCCAGACCCTTCTAGAGCCCTTGAAGACCCTTCTAAAGGCTCCCAGACCATTCTAATGCCACTCAGGGCCTTTCTAAAGGCCGCGAGACCCTTATAATCACCCTGAGGGCCTTTAAAAAGGCCCCCAGACCTTTCTGGACCCCCTCAGCATGCTTCTAATAGCCCCCAGACCCTTCTAATGCCACTCAGGGCCTTTCTAAAGGCCACGAGACCCTTATAATCCCATTGAGGGCCTTTAAAAAGGCCCCCAGACCCTTCTGGACCCCCTCAGGACGCTTCTGATAGACTCCAGACCCATCTAGAGCCCCTCCGGGCTTTTCTAAAGGCCTCCACACCCTTCTAATGACCCTCAAGACCCATATAAAGGTCCCTAGACCCTTCTAGACTGCCTCAGGTCCCATCTAAAAGCCCCCAGGCCATTCTAATGCCTTTCAGGGCCTTTCTAAAGGCCTCCACACCCTTCTAGTGACCCTCGAGACCCATGGAAAGGCAACTAGACCCTTCTAGATTGCCTCAGGACCCATCTAAAAGCCCGCAGACCCTTCTAATGCCTTTCAGGACCCTTATGAAGGCCACAAGACCCTTCTAATGCCCCTCAGGACCTTTCTAAAGGCCCTCAGACCCTTCTAATGCCTTTCAGGGCCTTTATAAAGGTTCCCAAACCCTTCTAGAGCCCGTCAGGACCCTTATAAAGGCCGCCAGATCATTCTAGAGCCCCTCAGGACAATTCTAAAGGCCCGCAGACCATTCTACTACACCTCAGGAGCATTCTAAAGGACCCCAGACCCTTCTAATGCCCCACAGGGCCTTTCTAAAGGCCCCCAGACCCTTCTAGACCCCCTGAAGACCCTTCTAAAGGCACCCAGACCTTTGTGGAGCCCCTCAGGACCCTTCTAAAGTCCCCCAGACCCTGCTAATTCCCCTCAGGTCTTTTATAAGGGCACCCAGACCCTTCTAATGCCCCTCAGGACCGTTATAAAGGCACCCAGACCATTCTAGAGCCTCTCAGGACAGTTTTAAATGCCTCCAGACCCTTCTAGACCCCTCAGGACCATTCTAAAGACCCCCAGACCATTCCACTGCCTCTCAGGAGCACTCTAAATGTCCCCAGACCCTTCTAATGCCCCACAGGGCCTTTCTAAAGGTCCCCAGACCATTCTATAGCCCTTGAAGACCCTTCTAAAGGCTCCCAGACCATTCTAATGCCACTCAGGGTCTTTCTAAAGGCCACGAGACCCTTACAATCCCCCTTAGGGCCTTTAAAAAGGCCCCCAGACCCTTCTGGACCCTCTCAGAACGCTTCTCATGGCCCCCACACCCTTCTAGAGCCACTCAGGGCCTTTCTAAAGGCCTCCACACCCTTCTAATGACCCTCAAGACCCATGTAAAGGCCCCCAGACCCTTCTAGATTGCCTCAGGACCCATCTAAAAGCACCCAGACCCTTCTAATGCCTTTCAGGGCCTTTCTAAAGGCCTCCACACCCTTCTAATGACCCTCAAGACCCATGTAAAGGCCCCTAGACCCTTCTAGATTGCCACAGGACCCATCTAAAAGCCCCCAGACCATTCTAATGCCTTTCAGGACCCTTATGAAGGACACAAGACCCTTCTAATGCCCCTCAGGACCTTTCTAAAGGCCCTCAGACCCTTCTAATGCCCCTCAGGGCTTTTATAAAGGTTCCCAGACCCTTCTAGATCCCGTCAGGACCCTTATAAAGGCCCCCAGACCATTCTAGAGCCCCTCAGGACATTTCTAAAGGCCCGCAGACCATTCTAATGCCCGTCAGGGCCTTTATAAATGTCCCCAGACCCTTCTACTGCCACTCAGGAGCATTCTAAAGGCCCCCAGACCCTTCTAATGCCCCACAGGGCCTTTCTAAAGGTCCCCAGACCCTTCTAGAGCCCCTGAAGACCCTTCTAAAGGCCCCCAGACCCTTATGGAGCCCCTCAGGACCCTTCTAAAGTCCCCCAGACCCTGCTAATTCCCCTCAGGGCTTTTATAAGGGAACCCAGACCCTTCTAATGCCCCTGAGGACCCTTATAAAGGCACTCAGACCGTTTTAGAGCCTCTCAGGACAGTTCTAAATGCCTCCAGACCCGTCTAGACCCACTCAGGACCATTCTAAAGACCCCCAGACCATTATACTGCCTCTCAGGAGCACTCTAAATGTCCACAGACCCTTCTAATGCCCCACAGGGCCCTTCTAAATGTCCCCAGACCCTTCCAGAATCCCTGAAGACCCTTCTAAAGGCTCCCAGACCATTCTAATGCCACTCAGGGCCTTTCTAAAGGCCGCGAGACCCTTATAATCCCCCTTAGGGCCTTTAAAATTGCCCCCAGACCCTTCTGGACCCCCTCAGGACGCTTATAATAGACCCCAGACCCTTCTAATGCCAATCAGGGCCTTTCTAAAGGTCGCGAGACCCTTATAATCCCCCTGACGGCCTTTAAAAAGGCCCCCAGACCCTTCTGGACCACCTCAGGACGCTTCAAATGGCCCCCACACCCTTCTAGAGCCACTCAGGGCCTTTCTAAAGGCCTCCACACCCTTCTAATGACCCTCAAGACCCATGTAAAGGCCCCCAGACCCTTCTAGATTGCCTCAGGACCCATCTAAAAGCCACCAGACCCTTCTAATGCCTTTCAGGGCCTTTCTAAAGGCCTCCACACCCTTCTAATGACCCTCAAGACCCATGTAAAGGCCCCTAGACCCTTCTAGATTGCCTCAGGACCCATCTAAAAGCCCCCAGACCCTTCTAATGCCTTTCAGGACCCTTATGAAGGCCACAAGACCCTTCTAATGCCCCTCACGACCTTTCTAAAGGGCCTCAGACCCTTCTAATGCACCTCAGGGCATTTATAAAGGTTCCCAGATCCTTCTAGAGGCCGTGAGGACCCTTATAAAGGACCTCAGACCATTCTAGAGCCCCTCAGGACACTTCTAAATGCCCGCAGACCATTCTAATGCCCGTCAGGGCCTTTCTAAATGTCCCCAGACCCTTCTACTGCCCCTCAGGAGCATTCTAAAGGCTCCCAGAACCTTCTAATGCCCCACAGGGCCTTTCTAAAGGTACCCAGACCCTTCTAGAGCCCCTGAAGACCCTTCTAAATGCCCCCAGACCCTTATAGAGCCCATTAGGACGCTTCTAATGTCCCCCTGACCCTGATAATTCCCCTCAGGGCTTTTATAAGGGCACCCGGACCATTCTAATGCCCCTCAGGACCCTTCTAAAGGCAGCCAGACCCTTCTAATGCCCCTCAGGGCCTTTCTAAATTACCCCATACACTTCTAGAACCTATGAGAGCCTTTCTATATGACCCCAGACCCTTGTAATGCCACTCAGGGCCTTTCTAAAGGCCGCGAGACACTTATAATCCCCCTGAGGTCCTTTAAAAAGGCCCCCAGACCCTTCTGGACCCCCTCAGGACGCTTCTAATAGCCCCCAGACCCTTCTAGAGCCCCTCAGGGCCTTTCTAAAGGCCTCCACACCCTTCTAATGACCCTCAAGACCCATGGAAAGGCCCCTAGACCCTTCTAGATCGCCTCAGGACCCATCTAAAAGCCCCCAGACCATTCTAATGCCTTTCAGGACCCTTATGAACGCCACAAGACCCTTCTAATGCCCCTCAGGACCTTTCTAAAGGCCCTCAGACCCTTCTAATGCCCCTCAGGGCATTTATAAAGGTTCCCAGAATCTTCTAGAGCCCGTCAGGACCCTTATAAGGGCCCCAAGACCATTCTAGAGCCCCTCAGGACACTTCTAAAGGCCCGCAGACCATTCTAATGCCCGTCAGGGCATTTATAAAGGTCCCCAGACCCTTCTACTGCCCCTCAGGAGCATTCTAAAGGCCCCCAGACCCTTCTAATGCCCCACAGGGCCTTTATAAAGGTTCCCAGACCTTTCTAGAGCCCGTCAGGACCCTTATAAAGGCCCAAAGACCATTCTAGAGCCCCTCAGGACACTTCTAAAGGCCCGCAGACTATTCTACTGCCCCTCAGGAGCATTCTAAAGGCCCCCAGACCCTTCTAATGCGCAACAGGGCCTTTCTAAAGGTCCCCAGACCCTTCTAGAGCCCCTGAAGACCCTTCTAAAGGCCCCCAGACCCTTCTAATGCCATCAGGGCCTTTCTAAAGGCCCCCAGACCCTTCTAGAGCCCCTGAAGACCCTTCTAAAGGCCCCCAGACCCTTCTAATGCAACTCAGGGCCTTTCTAAATGAAGCGAGACCCGTATAATCCCCCTGAGGGCCTTTAAAAAGGCCCCCAGACCATTCTGGACCCACTCAGGACGCTTCTAATATGCCCTACACCCTTCTGGAGCCCCTCAGGGCCTTTCTAAAGGCCTCCACACCCTTCTAATGACCCTCAAGACCCATGTAAATGCCCCCAGAATCTTCTAGATTTCCTCAGGACCCATCTAAAAGCCCCCAGACCCTTCTAATGCTTTTCAGGACACTTATGAAGGCCACAAGACCCTTCTAATACCCCTAAGGACCTTCTAAAGGCCCTCAGACTATTCAAATGCCACTCAGGACTCTTTTAAAGGCCCCCAGACCCTTCTAATGCACCTCAGGACACTTCTAAAGGCCCCCAGACCCTTCTAATGCCCCTCAGGGCCTTTCTAAATTACCCCAGACACTTCTAGAACCTCTCAGAGCCTTTCTATATGAACCCAGACCATTGTAATGCCACTCAGGGCCTTTCTAAAGGCCGCGACACCCTTCTAATCCCCCTGAGGGCCTTTAAAAAGGCCCCCAGACCTTTCTGGACCCCCTCAGGACGCTTCTAATAGTCCCCAGACCCTTCTAGAGCCCCTCAGGGCCTTTCTAAAGGCCTCCACACCCTTCTAATGACCCTCAAGACCCATGTAAAGGCCCCTAGACCCTTCTAGATTGCCTCAGGACCCATTTAAAAGCCCCCAGACCAATCTACTGCCTTTCAGGACCCTTATAAAGGCCACCAGACCCTTCTAATGCCCCTCAGGACCTTTCTAAAGGCCCCCAGACCCTTCTAATGCCCCTCAGGGCCTTTCTAAATTACCCCAGACACTTCTAGAACCTCTCAGGGCCTTTCTATATGACCCCAGACCATTGTAATGCCACTCAGGGCCTTTCTAAAGGCCGCGACACCCTTCTAATCCCCCTGAGGGCCTTTAAAAAGGCCCCCAGACCCTTCTGGACCCCCTCAGGACTCTTCTAATAGCCCCCAGACCCTACTAATGCCACTCAGGGCCTTTCTAAAGGTCGCGAAACCATTATAATCCCTCTTAGGGCCTTTAAAAAGGCCCCCAGACCCTTCTGGACCCCCTCAGGACGCTTCTAATAGCCCCCACACCCTTCTAGAGCACCTCAGGGCCTTTCTAAAGGTATCCACACCCTTCTAATGACCTTCAAGACCCATGTAAAGGCCCCCAGACCCTTCTAGATTGCCTCAGGACCCATCTAAAAGCCCCCAGACACTTCTAATGCCTTTCAGGGCCTTTCTAAAGGCCTCCACACCCTTCTAATGACCCTCAAGTCCCATGTAAAGGCCCCTAGACCTTTCTAGATTGCCTCAGGACCTAGCTAAAAGCCCCCAGACCCTTCTAATGCCCGTCAGGGCCTTTCTAAAGGTCCCCAGACCCTTCTACTGCCCCTCAGCAGCATTCTAAAGGCCTCCAGACCTTTCTAATGCCCCATAGGGCCTTTCTAAAGGTCCCCAGACCGTTCTAGAGCCCCTGAAGACCCTTCTAAAGGCCCCCAGACCCTTATAGAGGCCCTCAGGACCCTTCTAAAGTCCCCCAGACCCTGCTAATTCCCCTCAGGGCTTTTATAAGGGCACCCAGACCCTTCTAATTCCCCTCAGGACCCTTACAAAGGCCCCCAGACCCTTCTAGAGCCTCTCAGGACAGTTTTAAATGCCTCCAGACCCTTCTAGACCCCCTCAGGACCCTTCTAAAGGCCCCCAGACCCTTCTAATGCCCCTCAGGACCCTTCTAAAGGCCCCCAGACCCTTCTAATGCCCCTCAGGGCCTTTCTAAATTACCCCAGACACTTCTAGAACCTCTCAGAGCCTTTCTATATGACCCCAGACCCTTGTAATGCCACTCAGGGCCTTTCTAAAGGCTCCCATACCCTTCTATTGCCCCTCAGGACATTTCTAAAGGCCCCCAGACCCTTCTAGAGCCCCTCAGGACATTTCTATAGGCACCCAGACCCTTCTAATGTCACTCAGGGCCATTCTAAAGGCCGCGAGACCCTTATAATCCCCCTGAGGGCCTTTAAAAAGGCTCCCAGACCATTCTGGACCCCCTCAGGACGATTCTAATAGCACCCAGACTTTCTAGATCCCCTCAGGGTCTTTCTAAAGGCCTCCACACCCTTCTAATGACCCTCAAGACCCACGTAAAGGCCCCCAGACCCTTCTAGATTGCCTCAGGACCCAGCTAAAAGACCCCAGACCCTTCTAATGCCTTTCAGGACCATTATGAAGGCCACAAGACCCTTCTAATGCCCCTCAGGACCTTTCTAAATGCCCTCAGACCCTTCTAATGCCTTTCAGGGCCTTTATAAAGGTTCCCAGACCCTTCTAGAGCCCGTCAGGACCCTTATAAAGGCTCCGAGATCATTCTAGAGCCCCTCAGGACACTTCTAAAGGCCCGCAGACCATTCTACTGCCTCTCAGGAGCACTCTAAATGTCCCCAGACCCTACTAATGCCCCACAGGGCCTTTCTAAAGGTCCCCAGACCTTTCTATAGCCCCTGAAGTCCCTTCTAAAGGCCCCCAGACCCTTGTAATGCCACTCAGGGCCTTTCTAAAGGCCGCGAGACCCTTATAATCCCCCTGAGGGCCTTTAAAAAGGCACCCAGACATTTCTGGACCCCCTCAGGACGCTTCTAAAAGCTCCCAGACCCTCCTAATTCCACTCAGGGCCTTTCTAAAGGTCGCGAGACCCTTATAATCCCCCTGAGGGCCTTTAAAAAGGCCCCCAGACCCTTCTGGACCCCCTCAGGAGCCTTCTAAAGGCCCCCAGACCCTTCTAATGCCCCTTAGGACCATTCTAAAGGCCCCCAGACCCTTCTAATGCCCCTCAGGGCCTTTCTAAAGGCCTCCACACCCTTCTAATGACCCTCAAGACCCATGTAGAGGCCCCTAGACCCTTCTAGATTGCCTCAGGAGCCATCTAAAAGCCCCCAGACCCTTCTAATGCTTTTCAAGACCCTTATGAAGGCCACAAGACCCTTCTAATGCCACTCAGGACCTTTCTAAAGGCCCTCAGACCCTTCTAATGCCCCTCAGGGCATTTATAAATGTTCCTAGACCCCTCTAGAGCACGTCAGGACCCTTATAAAGGCCCCCAGACCATTCTAGAGCCCCTCAGGACACTTCTAAAGGCCCGCAGACCATTCTAATGCCCGTCAGGGCATTTATAAAGGTCCCCAGACCCTTCTACTGCCCCTCAGGAGCATTCTAAAGGCCCCCAGACCCTTCTAATGCCCCACATGGCCTTTCTAAAGGTCCCCAGACCCTTCTAGAGACCCTGAAGACCCTTCTAAAGGCCCCCAGACCCTTATAGATGCCCTCATCCCCCAGACCCTGCTAATTCCCCTCAGGGCTTTTATAAGGGCACCCAGACCCTTCTAATGCCCCTCAGGACCCTTACAAAGGCACCCAGACCCTTCTAGAGCCTCTCAGGACAGTTTTAAATGCATCCAGACCCTTCTAGACCCCCTCAGGACCCTTCTAAAGGCCCCCAGACCATTCTAATGCCCCTCAGGACCATTCTAAAGGCCCCCAGACCCTTCTAATGCCCCTCAGGGCCTTTCTAAATTACCCGAGACACTTCTAGAACCTCTCAGAGCCTTTCTATATGAACCCAGACCCTTCTAATGCCACTCAGGGCCTTTCTAAAGGCACCCATACCCTTCTATTGCCCCTCAGGACATTTCTAAAGGCCCCCAGACCCTTCTAGAACCCCTCAGGACATTTCTATAGGCACCCAGACCCTTCTAATGCCACTCAGGGCCTTTCTAAAGGCCGCGAGACACTTATAATCCCCCTGAGGGCCTTTAAAAAGGCCCCCAGACATTTCGGGACCCCGTCAGGACGCTTCTAAATGCCCTCAGACCCTTCTAATGCCCCTCAGGAGTCTTTTAAAGGCCCCCAGACCCTTCTAATGCCCCTCAGGACACTTCTAAAGGTCCACAGACCCTTCTAATGCCCCTCAGGGCCTTTCTAAATTACCCCAGACACTTCTAGAACCTCTCAGAGCCTTTCTATATGACCCCAGACCCTTGTAATTCCACTCAGGGCCTTTCTAAAGGCCGCGAGACCCTTATAATCCCCCAGAGGGCCTTTAAAAAGGCCCCCAGACCTTTCTGAAACCCCTCAGGACGCTTCTAATAGCCCCCAGACCCTTCTAGAGCCCCTCAGGGCCTTTCTAAAGGCCTCCGCACCCTTCTAATGACCCTCAAGACCCATGTAAAGGCCCCTAGACCCTTCTAGATTGCCTCAGGACCCATCTAAAAGCCCCCAGACCATTCTAATGCCTTTCAGGACCCTTATAAAGGCCCCCAGATCATTCTAGAACCCCTCAGGACACTTCTAAAGGCCCACAGACCATTCAACTGCCTCTGAGGAGCATTCTAAATGTCCCCAGACCCTTCTAATGCCCCACAGGGCCTTTCTAAATGTCCCCAGACCATACTAGAGCCCCTGAAGACCCTTCTAAAGGCCCCCAGACCCTTCTTATGCCACTCAGAGCCTTTTTAAAGGCCGCGACACCCTTATAATCCCCCCTGAGGGCCTTTAAAAAGGCCCCCAGACATATCTGGACCCCCTCAGGACGCTTCTAAAAGCCCCAAGTCCCTCCTAATGCCACTCAGGGCCTTTCTAAAGGTCGCGAGACCCTTATAATCCCCCTGAGGGCCTTTAAAAAGGCCCCCAGACCCTTCTGGACCCCCTCAGGACGCATTTAATGGCCCCCACACCTTTCTAGAGCCCCTCAGGGCCTTTCTAAAGGCCTCCACACCCTTCTAATGACCCTCAAGACCCAAGCAAAGGCCCCTAGACCCTTCTAGATTTCCTCAGGACCCATCTAAAAGACCCCAGAGCATTCTAATGCATTTCAGGACCCTTATGAAGGCCGCAAGACCATTCTAATGCCCCTCAGGACGTTTTAAAGGCCCTCAGACCCTTATAGAGCCCCTCAGGACCATTCTAAAGTCCCCCAGACCCTGCTAATTCCCCTCAGGGCTTTTATAAGGGCACCCAGACCCTTCTAATGCCCCTCAGGACCCTTATAAAGGCACCCAGACCCTTCTAGAGCCTCTCAGGACAGTTTTAAATGCCTCCAGACCCTTCTAGACCCCCTCAGGACCATTCTAAAGGCCCCCAGACCCTTCTAATGACCCTCAGGACCCTTCTAAAGGCCCCTAGACCCTTCTAATGCCCCTCAGGGCCTTTCTAAATTACCTCAGACACTTCTAGAACCTCTCAGAGCCATTCTATATGACCCCAGACCCTTGTAATGCCACCCACGGCCTTTCTAAAGGTCTCCAGACCCTTCTAATGCCCCTCAGGGCCTTTCTAAAGGTCCCCAGACCATTCTAGAGCCCCTGACGGCCCTTCTGAAGGCCCCCAGACCCTTCTAATGCCACTCAGGGCCTTTCTAAATGTCGCGAGACCCTTATAATCCCCCTGAGGTCCTTTAAAAAGGCCCCCAGACCTTTCTGGACCCCCTCAGGACGCTTCTAATAGCCCCCACACCCTTCTAGAGCCCCTCAGGGCCTTTCTAAAGGCCTCCACACCCTTCTAATGACCCTCAAGACCCATGTAAAGGCCCCCAGACCCTTCTAGATTGCCTCAGGACCCATGTAAAAGCCCCCAGACCCTTCTAATGCCTTTCAGGGCCTTTCTAAAGGCCTCCACACCCATCTAATGACCCTCAAGACCCATGTAAAGGCCCCTAGACCCTTCTAGATTGCCTCAGGACCCAGCTAAAAGCCCCCAGACCCTTCTAATGCCTTTCAGGACCCTTATGAAGGCCACAAGACCCTTCTAATGCCCCTCAGGACCTTTCTAAAGGCCCTCAGACCCTTCTAATGCCCTTCAGGGCTTTTATAAAGGTTCCCAGACCTTTCTAGAGCCCGTCAGGACCCTTATAAAGGCCCCCAGACTATTCTAGAGCACCTCAGGACACTTCTAAAGGCCCGCAGACCATTCTAATGCCCGTCAGGGCCTATATAAATGTCCCCAGACCATTCAAATGCCCCTCAGGAGCATTCTAAAGGTCCCCAGACCCTTCTAATGCCCCACAGGGCCTTTCTAAAAGTCCCCAGACCCTTCTAGAGCCACTGAAGACCCTTCTAAAGGCCCCCAGACCCTTATAGAGCCCCTCAGGACCCTTCAAAAGTCCCCCAGACCCTGCTAATTCCCCTCAGGTCTTTTATAAGGGCACCCAGACCCTTCTAATGCCCCTCTGGACCATTATAAAGGCCCCCAGACCCTACTAGAGCTTCTCAGGACAGTTTTAAATGCCTCCAGACCCTTCTAGACCCCCTCAGGACCATTCTAAAGGCTCCCAGACCCTTCTAATGCCCCTCAGGACCCTTCTAAAGGCCCCCAGACCCTTCTAATGCCCCACAGGGCCTTTCTAAAGGTCCCCAGACCCTTCTAGAGCCCCTGAAGACCCTTCTAAAGGCCCCCAGTCCCTTCTAATGCCACTCAGGGCCTTTCTAAAGGACGCGAGACCCTTATAATCCCCCTGAGGGCCTTTAAAAAGGCCCCCAGACTCTTCTGGACCCCCTCAGGACGCTTCTAATAGCCCCCACACCCTTCTAGAGCCCCTCAGGGCCTTTCTAAGGGCCTCCACACCCTTCTAATGACCCTCAAGACCCATGTAAAGGCCCCCAGACCCTTCTAGATTGCCTCAGGACCCAGCTAAAAGCCCCTAGAGCCTTCTAATGCCTTTCAGGACCCTTATGAAGGCCACAAGACCCTTCTAATGCCCCTCAGGAGCTTTCTAAAGGCCCTGAGACCCGTCTAATGCCCCTCAGGGCATTCATAAATGTTCCCAGACCCTTCTAGAGCAGGTTAGGACCCTTATAAAGGCCCCCAGACAATTCTAGAGCCCCTCAGGACACTTCTAAAGGCCCGCAGACCATTCTAATGCCCGTCAGGGCCTTTATAAAGGTACTCAGACCCTTCTACTGCCTCTCAGGAGCATTCTAAATGCCCCCAAACCCTTCTAATGCCCCACAGGGCCTTTCTAAACGTACCCAGACCCTTCTAGAGACCCTGAAGACCCTTCTAAAGGCCCCCAGACCCTTATAGAGGCCCTCAGGACCCTTCTAAAGTCCTCCAGACCCTGCTAATTCCCCTCAGGGCTTTTATAAGGGCCACAAGACCCTTCTAATGCCCCTCAGGACCCTTACAAAGGCCCCCGGACCCTTCTAGAGCCTCTCAGGACAGTTTTAAATGCCTCCAGACCCTTCTAGACCACCTCAGGACCCTTCTAAAGGCCCCCAGACCCTTCTATTGCCCCTCAGGTCCTTTCTAAAGGCCCCCAGACCCTTCTAGAGCCCCTCAGGACATTTCTATAGGCACCCAGACCCTTCTAATGCCACTCAGGGCCTTTCTAAAAGTCGCGAGACCCTTATAATCCCCCTGAGGGCCTTTAAAAAGGCCCCCAGACCCTTCTGGACCCCCTCAGGACGCTTCTAATAGCCCCCACACCCTTCTAGAGCCCCTCAGGGCCTTTCTAAAGGCCTCCACACCCTTCTAATGACCCTCAAGACCCATGTAAAGGACCCCAGACCCTTCTAGATTGCCTCAGGACCCATCTAAAAGCTCCCAGACCCTTCTAATGCCTTTCAGGGCCTTTCTAAAGGCCTCCACAAGACCCTTCTAATGACCCTCAAGACCCATGTAAAGGCCCCTAGACCCTTCTAGATTGCCTCAGGACCCAGCTAAAAGCCCCCAGACCCTTCTAATGCCTTTCAGGGCCCTTATAAATGCACCCAGACCCTTCTAGAGCCTCTCAGGACAGTTTTAAATGCCTCCAGACCCTTCTAGACCCCCTCAGGACCATTCTAAATGCCCCCAGACCCTTCTAATGCCCCTGAGGACCCTTCTAAAGGCCCCTAGACCCTTCTAATGCCTCTCTGGGCCTTTCTAAAGTACCCCAGACACTTCTAGAACCTCTCAGGGCCTTTCTATATGACCCCAGACCCTTGTAATGCCCCTCAGGGCATTTCTAATGGCCCCCAGACCCTTCTAATGCCCCTCAGGACATTTCTAAAGGCCCCCAGACCCTTCTAGAGCCCCTAAGGACATTTCTAAAGGCACCCAGACCCTTCTAATGCCACTCAGGGCCTTTCTAAATGCCGCGAGACCCTTATAATCCCCCTGAGGGCCTTTAAAAAGGCTCCCAGACCCTTCTGGACCTCCTCAGGATGCTTCTAATAGCCCCCAGACCGTTCTAGAGCCCCTCCGGGCCTTTCTAAAGGCCTCCACACCCTTCTAATGGCCCTCAAGACCCATGTAAATGCCCCCAGACCCTTCTAGATTGCCTCAGGACCCATCTAAAAGCCCCCAGACCCTTCTAATGCCTTTCAGGACCCTTATGAAGGCCACAAGACCCTTCTAATGCCCCTCAGGACCTTTCTAAAGGCCCTCAGACCGTTCTAATGCCTTTCAGGGCCTTTATAAAGGTTCCCAGACCATTCTAGAGCCCGTCAGGACCCTTATAAAGGCCCCCAGATCATTCTAGAGCCCCTCAGGACACTTCTAAAGGCCCGCAGACCATTCTAGTGCCCCTAAGGAGCATTCTAAAGGCCCCCAGACCCTTCTAATGCCTTTCAGGGCCTTTCTAAAGGCCTCCACACCCTTCTAATGACCCTAAAGACCCAAGCAAAGGCCCCTAGACCCTTCTAGATTGCCTCAGGACCTATCTAAAAGCCCCCAGAGCATTCTAATGCCTTTCAGGACCCTTATGAAGGCCGCAAGACCCTTCTAATGCCCCTCAGGACGTTTCTAAAGGCCCTCAGACCTTTATAGAGCCCCTCAGGACCATTCTAAAGTCCCCCAGACCCTGCTAATTCCCCTCAGGGCTGGTAAGGGCACCCAGACCCTTCTAATGCCCCTCAGGACCCTTATAAAGGCACCCAGACCCTTCTAGAGCCTCTCAGGACAGTTTCAAATGCCTCCAGACCCTTCTAGACCCCCTCAGGACCATTCTAAAGGCCCCCAGACCCTTCTAATGACCCTCAGGACCCTTCTAAAGGCCCCTAGACCCTTCTAATGCCCCTCAGGGCCTTTCTAAAGGTTCCCAGACCATTCTAGAGCCCCTGAAGGCCCTTCTAAAGGCCCCCAGACCCTTCTAATGCCACTCAGGGCCTTTCTAAAGGTCGCGAGACCCTTATAATCCCCCTGAGGTCCTTTAAAAAGGCCCCCAGACCCTTCTGGACCCCCTCAGGACGCTTCTAATAGCCCCCACACCCTTCTAATGCCCCTCAGGGCCTTTCTAAAGGCCTCCACACCCTTCTAATGACCCTCAAGACCCATGTAAAGGCCCCCAGACCCTTCTAGATTGCCTCAGGACCCATCTAAAAGCCCCCAGACCATTCTAATGCCTTTCAGGACCCTTATAAAGGCCCCCAGATCATTCTAGAGCCCCTCAAGACACTTCTAAAGGCCCGCAGACCATTCTACTGCCTCTCAGGAGCACTCTAAATGTCCCCAGACCCTACTAATGCCCCACAGGGCCTTTCTAAAGGTCCGCAGACCCTTCTAATGTCTTTCAGGGCCTTTCTAAAGGCCTCCACACCCTTCTAATGACCCTCAAGACCCATGTAAAGGCCCCTAGACCCTTCTAGATTGCCTCAGGACCCATCTAAAAGCCCCCAGACCCTTCTAATGCCTTTCAGGACCTTTATAAAGGCACCCAGACCCTTCTATAGCCTGTCAGGACAGTTTTAAATGCCTCCAGACCCTTCTAGACCCCCTCAGGACCATTCTAAATGCCCCCAGACCCTTCTAATGCCCCTCAGGACCCTTCTAAAGGCCCGCAGACCCTTCTAATGCCCCTCAGGGCCTTTCTAAATTACCCCAGACACTTCTAGAACCTCTCAGGGCCTTTCTATATGACCCCAGACCATTGTAATGCCCCTCAGGGCCTTTCTAACGGCCCCCAGACCCTTCTAATGCCCCTCAGGACATTTCTAAAGGCCCCCAGACCCTTCTAGAGCCCCTCAGGACATTTCTAAAGGCACCCAGACCCTTCTAATGCCACTCAGGGCCTTTCTAAAGGCCGCGAGACCCTTATAATCCCCCTGAGGGCCTTTAAAAAGGCTCCCAGACCCTTCTGGACCTCCTCAGGACGCTTCTAATAGCCCCCAGACCCTTCTAGAGCCCCTCCGGGCCTTTCTAAAGGCCTCCACACCCTTCTAATGACCCTCAAGACCCAAGCAAAGGCCCCTAGACCCTTCTAGATTGCCTCAGGACCCATCTAAAAGCCCCCAGAGCATTCTAATGCCTTTCAGGACCCTTATGAAGGCCGCAAGACCCTTCTAATGCCCCTCAGGACGTTTCTAAAGGCCCTCAGACCGTTATAGAGCCCCTCAGGACAATTCTAAAGTCCCCCAGACCCTGCTATATCCCCTCAGGGCTTTTATAAGGGCACCCAGACCCTTCTAATGCCCCTCAGGACCCTTATAAAGGCTCCCAGACCCTTCTAGAGCCACTCAGGACAGTTTTAAATGCCTCCAGACCCTTCTAGACCCACTCAGGACCATTCTAAAGGCCCCCAGACCCTTCTAATGCCCCTCAGGACCCTTCTAAAGGCCCCTAGACCCTTCTAATGCCCCTCAGGGCCTTTCTAAATTACCTCAGACACTACTAGAACCTCTCAGATCCTTTCTATATGACCCCAGACCCTTGTAATGCCACTAACGGCCTTTCTAAAGGTCCCCAGACCCTTCTAATGCCCCTCAGGGCGTTTCTAAAGGTCCCCAGACCATTCTAGAGCCCCTGAAGGCCCTTCTAAAGGCCCCCAGACCCTTCTAATGCCACTCAGGGCCTTTCTAAAGGTCGCGAGACCCTTATAATCCCCCTGAAGGCCTTTAAAAAGGCCCCCAGACCCTTCTGGACCCACTCAGGACGCTTCTAATAGCCCCCACACCATTCTAATGCCCGTCAGGGCCTTTCTAAAGGCGTCCACACCCTTCTAATAACCCTCAAGACCCATGTAAAGGCCCCTAGACCCTTCTAGATTGCCTCAGGACCCATCTAAAAGCCCCCAGACCCTTCTAATGCCTTTCAGGGCCATTCTAAAGGCCTCCACACCCATCTAATGACCCTCAAGACCCATGTAAAGGCCCCTAGACCCTTCTAGATTGCCTCAGGACCCAGCTAAAAGCCCCCAGAACCTTCTAATGCCTTTCAGGACCCTTATGAAGGCCACAAGACCCTTCTAATGCCCCTCAGGACCTTTCTAAAGGCCCTCAGACCCTTCTAATGCCCTTCAGGGCTTTTATAAAGGTTCCCAGACCTTTCTAGAGCCCGTCAGGACCCTTATAAAGGCCCCCAGACCATTCTAGAGCCCCTCAGGACACTTCTAAAGGCCCGCAGACCATTCTAATGCCCGTCAGGGCCTTTATAAATGTCCCCAGACCATTCAAATGCCCCTCAGGAGCATTCTAAAGGTCCCCAGACCCTTCAAATGCCCCACAGGGCCTTTCTAAAAGTCCCCAGACCCTTCTAGAGCCCCTGAAGACCCTTCTAAAGGCCCCCAGACCCTTATAGAGCCGCTCAGGACCCTTCTAAAGTCCCCCAGACCCTGCTAATTCCCCTCAGGTCTTTTATAAGGGCACCAAGACCCTTCTAATGCCCCTCTGGACCCTTATAAAGGCCCCCAGACGCTTCTAGAGCTTCTCAGGACAGTTTTAAATGCCTCCAGACCCTTCTAGACCCCCTCAGGACCATTCTAAAGGCTCCCAGACCCTTCTAATGCCCCTCAGGACCCTTCTAAAGGCCCCCAGACCCTTCTAATGCCCCACAGGGCCTTTTTAAAGGTCCCCAGACCCTTCTAGAGCCCCTGAAGACCCTTCTAAAGGCCCCTCAGGACATTTCTAATGCCACTCAGGTCCTTTCTAAAGGCCGCGAGACCATTATAATCCCCCTGAGGGCCTTTAAAAAGGCCCCCAGACTCTTCTGGACCCCCTCAGGACGCTTCTAATAGCACCCACACCCTTCTAGAGCCACTCAGGGCCTTTCTAAAGGCCTCCACACCCTTCTAATTGCCCTCAAGACCCATGTAAAGGCCCCCAGACCCTTCTAGATTGCCTCAGGACCCATCTAAAAGCCCCCAGACCCTTCTAATGCATTTCAGGACCCTTATGAAGGCCACAAGACCCTTCTAATGCCCCTCAGGAGCTTTCTAAAGGCCCTCAGACCCTTCTAATGCCCCTCAGGGCATTTATAAAGGTTCCCAGACCCTTCTAGAGCACGTTAGGATCCTTATAAAGGCCCCCAGACCATTCTAGAGCCCCTCAGGACACTTCTAAAGGCCCGCAGACCATTCTAATGCCCGTCAGGGCCTTTATAAAGGTACCCAGACCCTTCTACTGCCCCTTCAGGAGCATTCTAAATGCCCCCAGACCCTTCTAATGCCCCACAGGGCCTTTCTAAAGGTCCCCAGACCCATCTAGAGCCCCTGAAGACCCTTCTAAAGGCCCCCAGACCCTTATAGAGGCCCTCAGGACCCTTCTAAAGTCCCCCAGACCCTGCTAATTCCCCTCAGGGCTTTTATAAGGGCCACAAGACCCTTCTAATGCCCCTCAGGACCCTTACAAAGGCCCCCGGACCCTTCTAGAGCCACTCAGGACAGTTTTAAATGCCTCCAGACCCTTCTAGACCACCTCAGGACCCTTCTAAAGGCCCCCAGACCCTTCTAATGCCCCTCAGGACCCTTCTAAAGGCCCGCAGACCATTCTAATGCCCCTCAGGGCCTTTCTAAATTACCCCAGACACTTCTAGAACCTCTCAGGGCCTTTCTATATGACCCCAGACCATTGTAATGCCCCTCAGGGCCTTTCTAACGGCCCCCAGACCCTTCTAATGCCCCTCAGGACATTTCTAAAGGCCCCCAGACCCTTCTAGAGCCCCTCAGGACATTTCTAAAGGCACCCAGACCCTTCTAATGCCACTCAGGGCCTTTCTAAAGGCCGCGAGACCCTTATAATCCCCCTGAGGGCCTTTAAAAAGGCTCCCAGACCCTTCTGGACCTCCTCAGGACGCTTCTAATAGCCCCCAGACCCTTCTAGAGCCCCTCCGGGCCTTTCTAAAGGCCTCCACACCCTTCTAATGACCCTTAAGACCCATGTAAAGGCCCCTAGACCCTTCTAGATTGCCTCAGGACCCATCTAAAAGCCCCCAGACCCATCTAATGCCTTTCAGGACCTTTCTAAAGGCCTCCACACCCTTCCAATGACCCTCAAGACCCATGTAAATGCCCCCAGACCCTTCTAGATTGCCTCAGGACCCATCTAAATGCCCCCAGACCCTTCTAATGCCTTTCAGGACCCTTATGAAGGCCACAAGACCCTTCTAATGCCCCTCAGGACCTTTCTAAAGGCCCTCAGACCCTTCTAATGCCTTTCGGGGCCTTTATAAAGGTTCCCAGACCATTCTAGTGCCCGTCAGGACCCTTATAAAGGCCCCCAGACCCTTCTAGAGCCCCTCAGGACATTTCTATAGGCACCCAGACCCTTCTAATGCCTCTCAGGGCCATTCTAAAGGCCACGAGACCCTTATAATCCCCCTGAGGGCCTTTAAAAAGGCCCCCAGACCCTTCTGGACCCCCTCAGGACGCTTCTAATAGCACCCAGACCCTTCTAGAGCCCCTCAGGGCCTTTCTAAAGGCCTCCACACCCTTCTAATGACCCTCAAGACCCACGTAAATGCCGCCAGACCCTTCTAGATTGCCTCAGGACCCAGCTAAAAGCCCCCAGACCCTTCTAATGCCTTTCAGGACCCTTATGAAGGCCACAAGACCCTTCTAATGCCCCTCAGGACCTTTCTAAACGCCCTCAGACCGTTCTAATGCCTTTCACGGCCTTTATAAAGGTTCCCAGACCCTTCTAGAGCCCGTCAGGACCCTTATAAAGGCCCCCAGATCATTCTAGAGGCCCTCAAGACACTTCTAAAGGCCCGCAGACCATTCTACTCCCTCTCAGGAGCACTCTAAATGTCCCCAGACCCTACTAATGCCCCACAGGGCCTTTCTAAAGGTCCCCAGACCCTTCTATAGCCCCTGAAGACCCTTCTAAAGGCCCCCAGACCCTTCTAATGCCACTCAGGGCCTTTCGAAAGGCCGCGAGACCCTTATAATCCCCCTGACGGCCTTTAAAAAGGCACCCAGACATTTCTGGACGCCCTCAGGACGCTTCTAAAAGCCCCCAGACCATTCTAATGCCACTCAGGGCCTTTCTAAAGGTCGCAAGACCCTTATAATCCAACTGAGGGCCTTTAAAAAGGCCCCCAGACCCTTCTGGACCCCCTCAGGACGCTTCTAATAGCCCCCACACCCTTCTAGAGCCTCTCAGGGCCTTTCTAAAGGCCTCCACACCCTTCTAATGACCCTCAAGACCCATGTAAAGGCCCCCAGACCCTTCTAGATTGCCTCAGGACCCATCTAAAAGCCCCCAGAGCCTTCTAATGCCTTTCAGGACCCTTATGAAGGCCACAAGACCCTTCTAATGCCCCTCAGGACCTTTCTAAAGGCCCTCAGACCCTTCTAATGCCCCTCAGGGCATTTATAAAGGTTCCCAGACCATTCTAGAGCCCGTCAGGACCCTTATAAAGGCCCCCAGACCCTTATAGAGCCCCTCAGGACACTTCTAAAGGCCCGCAGACCATTCTAATGACCGTCAGGGCCTTTATAAATGTCCCCAGACCATTCAAATGCCCCTCAGGAGCATTCTAAAGGTCCCCAGACCCTTCTAATGCCCCACAGGGCCTTTCTAAAAGTCCCCAGACCCTTCTAGAGCCCCTGAAGACCCTTCTAAAGGCCCCCAGATTCTTATAGAGCCCCTCAGGACCCTTCTAAAGTCCCCCAGACCCTGCTAATTCCCCTCAGGTCTTTTATAAGGGCACCCAGACCCTTCTAATGCCCCTCTGGACCCTTATAAAGGCCCCCAGACGCTTCTAGAGCTTCTCAGGACAGTTTTAAATGCCTCCAGACCCTTCTAGACCCCCTCAGGACCATTCTAAAGGCTCCCAGACCCTTCTAATGCCCCTCAGGACCATTCTAAAGGCCCCCAGACCCATCTAATGCCCCACAGGGCCTTTCTAAAGGTCCCCAGACCCTTCTAGAGCCCCTGAAGACCCTTCTAAAGGGCCCCAGTCCCTTCTAATGCCACTCAGGGCCTTTCTAAAGGCCGCGAGACCATTATAATCCCCCTGAGGGCCTTTAAAAAGGCCCCCAGACTCTTCTGGACCCCCTCAGGACGCTTCTAATAGCACCCACACCCTTCTAGAGCCACTAAGGGCCTTTCTAAAGGCCTCCACACCCTTCTAAT
Source organism: Coccyzus lansbergi (assembly GCA_033558105.1). Classification (NCBI taxonomy): domain Eukaryota; kingdom Metazoa; phylum Chordata; class Aves; order Cuculiformes; family Coccyzidae; genus Coccyzus; species Coccyzus lansbergi. The sequence goes on along the minus strand of JAUMJK010000794.1, from coordinate 1,646,916 downwards.
GGCCCTCAAGACCCACGTAAAGGCCCCCAGACCCTTCTAGATTGCCTCAGGACCCAGCTAAAAGCCCCCAGACCCTTCTAATGCTTTTCAGGACCCTTATGAAGGCCACAAGACCCTTCTAATGCACCTCAGGACCTTTCTAAAGGCCCTCAGACCCTTCTAATGCCTTTCACGGCCTTTATAAAGGTTCCCAGACCCTTCTAGAGCCCTTCAGGACCCTTATAAAGGCCCCCAGATCATTCTAGAGCCCCTCAAGACACTTCTAAAGGCCCGCAGACCATTCTACTGCCTCTCAGGAGCACTCTAAATGTCCCCAGACCCTACTAATGCCCCACAGGGCCTTTCTAAAGGTCCCCAGACCCTTCTATAGCCCCAGAAGACCCTTCTAAAGGCCCCCAGACCGTTCTCATGCCACTCAGGGCCTTTCTAAAGGCCGCGAGACCCTTATAATCCCCCTGAGGGCCTTTAAAAAGGCACCCAGACATTTCTGGACCCCCTCAGGACGATTCTAATAGCCCCCACACCCTTCTAGAGCCCCTCAGGGCCTTTCTAAAGGCCTCCACACCATTCTAATGACCCTCAAGACCCATGTAAAGGCCCCCAGACCCTTCTAGATTGCCTCAGGACCCATCTAAAAGCCCCCAGAGCCTTCTAATGCCTTTCAGGACCCTTATGAAGGCCACAAGACCCTTCTAATGCCCCTCAGGACCTTTCTAAAGGACCTCAGACCCTTCTAATGCCCCTCAGGGCATTTATAAAGGTTCCCAGACCCTTCTAGAGCACGTCAGGACCCTTATAAAGGCCCCCAGACCATTCTAGAGCCCCTCAGGACACTTCTAAAGGCCCGCAGACCATTCTAATGCCCGTCAGGGCCTTTATAATTGTCCACAGTCCATTCAAATGCCCCTCAGGAGGATTCTAAAGGTCCCCAGACCCTTCTAATACCCCACAGGGCCTTTCTAAAAGTCCCCAGACCCTTCTAGAGCCCTTGAAGACCTTTCTAAAGGCCCCCAGACCCTTATAGAGCCCCTCAGGACCCTTCTAAAGTCCCCCAGACCCTGCTAATTCCCCTCAGGTCTTTTATAAGGGCACCCAGACCCTTCTAATGCCCCTCTGGACCCTTACAAAGGCACCCAGACCCTTCTAGAGCTTCTCAGGACAGTTTTAAATGCCTGCAGACCCTTCTAGACCCCCTCAGGACCATTCTAAAGGCTCCCAGACCCTTCTAATGCTCCTCAGGACCCTTCTAAAGGCCCCCAGACCCTTCTAATGCCCCACAGGGCCTTTCTCAAGGCGCCCAGACCCTTCTAGAACCCCTGAAGACCCTTCTAAATGCCCCCAGACCCTTCTAATGCCACTCAGGGCCTTTCTAAATGAAGCGAGACGCGTATAATCACCCTGAGGGCCTTTAAAAAGGCCCCCAGACCATTCTGGACCCACTCAGGACGCTTCTAATAGCCCCCACACCCTTCTGGAGCCCCTCAGGGCCTTTCTAAAGGCCTCCACACCCTTCTAATGACCCTCAAGACCTATGTAAATGCACCCAGACCCTTCTAGATTGCCTCAGGACCCATCTAAAAGCCCCCAGACCCTTGTAATGGCTTTCACACCCTTATGAAGGCCACAAGACCCTTCTAATACCCCGCAGGACCTTCTAAAGGCCCTCAGACTATTCAAATGCCCCTCAGGAGTATTTTAAAGGCCCCCAAACCCTTCTAATGCACCTCAGGAGAATTCTAAAGGCCCCCAGACCCTTCTAATGCCCCTCAGGGCCTTTCTAAATTACCCCAGACACTTCTAGAACCTCTCAGAGCCTTTCTATATGACACTAGACCCTTGTAATACCACTCAGGGCCTTTCTAAAGGCCGCGAGACCCTTATAATCCCCCTGAGGGCCTTTAAAAAGGACCCCAGACCTTTCTGGACCCCCTCAGGACGCTTGTAATAGCCCCCAGACCCTTCTAGAGCCCCTCAGGGCCTTTCTAAAGGCCTCCACACCCTTCTAATGACCCTCAAGACCCATGTAAAGGCCCCCAGACCCTTCTAGATTGCCTCAGGACCCATCTAAAAGCTCCCAGACCCTTCTAATGCCTTTCAGGGCCTTTCTAAAGGCCTCCACACCCTTCTAATGACCCTCAAGACCCAAGCAAAGGCCCCTAGACCCTTCTAGATTGCCTCAGGACCCATCTAAAAGCCACCAGAGCATTCTAATGCCTTTCAGGACCATTATGAAGGCCGCAAGACCCTTCTAATGCACCTCAGGACGTTTCTAAAGGCCCTCAGACGCTTATAGAGCCCCTCAGGACCATTCTAAAGTCACCCAGACCCTGCTAATTCCCCTCAGGGCTTTTATAAGGGCACCCAGACCCTTCTAATGCCCCTCAGGACCCTTCTAAAGGCCCCTAGACCCTTCTAATGCCCCTCAGGGCCTTTCTAAATTACCTCAGACACTTCTAGAACCTCTCAGAGCCTTTCTATATGACCCCAGACCCTTGTAATGCCACTCACGGCCTTTCTAAAGGTCCCCAGACCCTTCTAATGCCCCTCAGGGCCTTTCTAAAGGTCGCGAGACCCTTTATAATCCCCCTGAGGACCTTTAAAAAGGCCCCCAGACCCTTCTGGACCCCCTCAGGACGCTTCTAATAGCCCCCACACCCTTCTAATGCCCCTCAGGGCCTTTCTAAAGGCCTCCACACTCTTCTAATGACCCTCAAGACCCATGTAAAGGCCCCTAGACCCTTCTAGATTGCCTCAGGACCCAGCTAAAAGCCCCCAGACCCTTCTAATGCCTTTCAGGACCCTTATGAAGGCCACAAGACCCTTCTAATGCCCCTCAGGACCTTTCTAAAGGCCCTCAGACCCTTCTAATGCCCCTCAGGGCATTTATAAAGGTTCCCAGACCTTTCTAGAGCCCGTCAGGACCCTTATAAAGGCCCCCAGACCATTCTAGAGCCCCTCAGGACACTTCTAAAGGCCCGCAGACCATTCTAACGCCAGTCAGGGCCTTTATAAATGTCCCCAGACCATTCAAATGCCCCTCAGGAGCATTCTAAAGGTCCCCAGACCCTTCTAATGCCCCACAGGGCCTTTCTAAAGGTCCCCAGACCCTTCTAGAGCCCCTGAAGACCCTTCTAAAGGCCCCCAGACCCTTAAAGAGGCCCTCAGGACCCCTCTAAAGTCCTCCAGACCCTGCTAATTCCCCTCAGGGCTATTATAAGGGCCACAAGACCATTCTAATGCCCCTCAGGACCCTTACAAAGGCCCCGGGACCATTCTAGAGCCTCTCAGGACAGTTTTAAATGCCTCCAGACCCTTCTAGACCACCTCAGGACCCTTCTAAAGGCCCCCAGACCTTTCTAATGCCCCTCAGGACCCTTCTAAATGCCCCCAGACCCTTCTAATGCCCCTCAGGGCCTTTCTAAATTACCCCAGACACTTCTAGAACCTCTCAGAGCCTTTCTATATGACCCTAGACCCTTGTAATGCCACTCAGGGCCGTTCTAAAGGCACCCATACCCTTCTATTGCCCCTCAGGACATTTCTAAAGGCACCCAGACCCTTCTAGAGCCCCTCAGGACATTTCTATAGGCACCCAGACCCTTCTAATGCCACTCAGGGCCTTTCTAAAGGCAGCGAGACCCTTATAATCTCCCTGAGGGCCTTTATAAAAGGCCCCCAGACATTTCTGGACCCCCTCAGGACGCTTCTATAAGCCCCCAGACCCTTCTAATGTCACTCAGGGCTTTTCTAAAGGTCGCGAGACCCTTATAATCCCCCTGAGGGCCTTTTAAAAGGCTCCCAGACCCTTCTGGACCCCCTCAGGACGCTTCTAATAGCCCCCACACCCTTCTAGAGCCCCTCAGGGCCTTTCTAAAGGCCTCCACACCCTTCTAATGACACTCAAGACCCATGTAATGGCCCCCAGACCCTTCTAGATTACCTCAGGACCCATCTAAAAGCTCCCAGACCCTTCTAATGCCTTTCAGGGCCATTCTAAAGGCCTCCATACCCTTCTAATGACCCTCAAGACCCATGTAAAGGCCCCTAGACCCTACTAGATTGCCTCAGGACCCATCTTAAAGCCCCCAGACCCTTCTAATGCCTTTCAGGACCCTTATAAAGGCACCAAGACCCTTCTAGAGCCTCTCAGTACAGTTTTAAATGCCTCCAGACCCTTCTAGACCCCCTAAGAACCATTCTAAAGGCCCCCAGACCCTTCTAATGCCCCTCAGGGCCTTTCTAAAGTACCCCAGACACTTCTAGAACCTCTCAGGGCCTTTCTATATGACCCCAGACCCTTGTAATGCCCCTCAAAGCCTTTCTAAAGGCCCCCAGACCCTTCTAATGCCCCCAGGACATTTCTAAAGGCCCCCAGACCCTTCTGGAGCCCCTCAAGACATTTCTATAGGCACCCAGACCCTTCTAATGCCACTCAGGGCCTTTCTAAAGGCCGCGAGACCCTTATAGTCCCCCTGAGGGCCTTTAAAAAGGCTCCCAGACCTTTCTGGACCCCCTCAGGACGCTTCTAATAGCCCCCAGACCCTTCTAGAGCCCATCAGGGCCTTTCTAAAGGCCTCCAGACCCTTCTAATGACCCTCAAGACCCATGTAAAGGCCCCTAGACCCTTCTAGATTGCCTCAGGACCCATCTAAAAGCCCCCAGATCCTTCTAATGCCTTTCAGGGCCTTTCTAAAGGCCTCCACACCCTTCTAATGACCCTCAAGACCCATGTAAAGGCCCCCAGACCCTTCTAGATTGCCTCAGGACCCAGCTAAAAGCCCCCAGACCCTTCTAATGCCTTTCAGGACCATTATGAAGGCCACAAGACCCTTCTAATGCCCCTCAGGACCTTTCTAAAGGCCCTCAGACCCTTCTAATGCCTTTCAGGGCCTTTATAAAGGTTCCCAGACCCTTCTAGAGCCCGTCAGGACCCTTATAAAGGCCCCCAGATCATTCTAGAGCACCTCTGGACACTTCTAAATGCCCGCAGACCATTCTACTGCCTCTCAGGAGCACTCTAAAGGCCCCCAGACCCTTCTAATGCCCCACAGGGCCTTTCTAAAGGTCCCCAGACCCTTGTAGAGCCCCTGAAGACCCTTCTAATGGCCCCCAGACCCTTCTAATGCCACTCAGGGCCTTTCTAAAGGCCGCGAGACCCTTACAATCCCCCTGAGGGCTTTTAAAAAGGACCCCAGACCCTTCTGGACGCCCTCAGTACGCTTATAATAGCCCCCACACCCTACTAATGCCACTCAGGGCATTTCTAAAGGTCGCGAGACCCTTATAATCCCTCTGAGGGCCTTTAAAAAGGCCCCCAGACCCTTCTGGACCCCCTCAGGACGCTTCTAATAGCCCCCACACCCTTCTAGAGCCCCTCAGGGCCTGTCTAAAGGCCTCCACACCCTTCTAATGACCCTCAAGACCCATGTAATGGCCCCCAGACCCTTCTAGATTACCTCAGGACCCATCTAAAAGCTCCCAGACCATTCTAATGCCTTTCAGGGCCTTTCTAAAGGACTCCATACCCTTCTAATGACACTCAAGACCCATGGAAAGGCCTCTAGACCCTTCTAGATTGCCTCAGGACCCATCTAAAAGCCCCCAGAGCCTTCTAATGCCTTTCAGGACCCTTATGAAGGCCACAAGACCCTTGTAATGCCCCTCAGGACCTTTCTAAAGGCCCTGAGACCCTTCTAATGCCCCTCAGGGCATTTATAAAGGTTCCCAGACCCTTCTAGAGCACGTCAGGACCCTTATAAAGGCACCCAGGCCATTCTAGAGCCCCTCAGGACACTTCTAAAGGCCCGCAGACCATTCTAATGCCCGTCAGGGCCTTTATAAATGTCCACAGACCCTTCTACTGCCCCTCAGGAGCATTCTAAAGGCCCCCAGACCCTTCTAATGCCCCACAGGTCCTTTCTAAAGGTCCCCAGACCCTTCTAGAGCACCTGAAGACCCTTATAAAGGCCCCCAGACCCTTATAGAGGCCCTCAGGACCCTTCTAAAGTCCCCCAGACCCTGCTAATTCCCCTCAGGGCTTTTATAAGGGCACCCAGACCCTTCTAATGCCCCTCAGGACCCTTACAAAGGCACCCAGACCATTCTAGAGCCTCTCAGGACAGTTTTAAATGCCTCCAGACCCTTCTAGACCCCCTCAGGACCATTCTAAATGCCCCCAGACCCTTCTAATGCCCCTCAGGACCCTTCTAAAGGCCCCCAGACCCTTCTAATGCCCCTCAGGGCCTTTCTAAAGTACCCCAGACACTTCTAGAACCTCTCAGAGCCTTTCAATACGACCCCAGACCCTTGTAATGCCACCCAGTTCCTTTTTAAAGGCCGCGAGACCCTTATAATCCCCTTGAGGGCCTTTAAAAAGGCCCCCAGACCCTTCTGAACCTCCTCAGGACGCTTCTAATAGACCCCACACCCTTCTAGAACCCCTCAGGGCCTTTCTAAAGACCTCCACACCCTTCTAATGACCCTCAAGACCCATGTAAAGGCCCCCAGACCCTTCTAGATTGCCTCAGGACCCATCTAAATGCCCCCAGACACTTCTAATGCCTTTCAGGGCCTTTATGAAGGCCACAAGACCCTTCTAATGCCCCTCAGGACCTTTCTAAAGGGCCTCAGACCCTTCTAATGCCCCTCAGGTCTTTTATAAAGGTTCCCAGACCCTTCTAGAGCCCGTCAGGACCCTTATAAATGCCCCCAGACCATTCTAGAGCCGCTTAGGACACGTCTAAAGGCCCGCAGACCATTCTAATGCCCGTCAGGGCCTTTATAAATGTCCCCAGACCCTTCTACTGCCCCTCAGGAGCATTCTAAAGGCCACCAGACCCTTCTAATGCACCACAGGGCCTTTAAAAAGGTCCCCAGAGCCTTCAAGAGCCCCTGAAGACCCTTTTAAAGGCTCCCAGACCCTTATAGAGCTCCTCAGGACCCTTCTAAAGTCCCCCAGACCCTGCTAATTCACCTCAGGGCTTTTATAAGGGCACCCAGACCCTTCTAATGCCCCTCAGGACCCTTATAAAGGCACCCAGACCCTTCTAGAGCTTCTCTGGACAGTTTTAAATGCCTCCAGACCCTTGTAGACCCCCTCATGACCATTCTAAAGGTACCCAGACCCTTCTAATCCCCCTCAGGACCATTCTAAAGGCCCCCAGACCCTTCTAATGCCCTTTAGGGCTTTTCTAAAGTACCCCAGACACTTCTAGAAACTCTCAGGGCCTTTCTATATGACCCCAGACCATTGTAATGCCCCTCAAGGCCTTTATAAAGGCCCCCATACCCTTCTAATGCCCCTCAGGACATTTCTAAAGGCCCCCAGACCCTTCTAATGCCACTCAGGGCCTTTGTAAGGGCCGCAAGACCCTTATAATCCCCCTGAGGGCCTTTAAAAAGGCTCCCAGACCCTTCTGGACCCCATAAGGACGCTTCTAATAGACCCCACACACTTCTAGAGCCCCTCAGGGCCTTTCTAAAGGCCTCCACACCCTTCTAATGACCCTTAAGACCCATGTAAATGCCCCAAGACCCTTCTAGATTGCCTCAGGACCAATCTAAAAGCCCCCAGACCCTTCTAATGCCTTTCAGGACCCTTATGAAGGCCACAAGACCCTTCTAATGCCCCTCAGGACCTTTCTAAAGGCCCTCAGACCCTTCTAATGCCCCTCAGGGCATTATATAAAGGTTCCCAGACCCTTCTAGAGCCCGTCAGGACCCTTAAAAAGGCCCCCAGACCATTCTAATGCCCCTCAGGACACTTCTAAAGGCCCGCAGACCATTCTAATGCCCGTCAGGTCCTTTATAAAGGTCCCCAGACCCTTCTACTGCCCCTCAGGAGCATTCTAAAGGCCCCCAGAACCTTCTAATGCCCCACAGGGCCTTTAAAAAGGTCCCCAGACCATTCTAGAGCCCCTGAAGACCCTTTTAAAGGCTCCCAGACCATTCTAGAGCCCCTCAGGACACTTGTAAAGGCCCGCAGACCCTGCTAATTCCCCTCAGGTCTTTTATAAGGGCACCCAGACCCTTCTAATACCCCTCATTACCCTTATAAAGACACCCAGACCCTTCTAGAGTCTCTCAGGACCATTCTAAAGGCCCCCAGACCCTTATAGAGCCCCTCAGCACCATTCTAAAGTCCCCCAGACCCTGCTAATTCCGCTCAGGGATTTTATAAGGGCACCCAGACCCTTCTAATGCCCCTCAGGACCCTTATAAAGGCACCCAGACCCTTCTAGAGCCTCTCAGGACAGTTTTAAACGCCTCCAGACCCTTCTAGACCCCCTCAGGACCATTCTAAATGCCCCCAGACCCTTCTAATGCCCCTCAGGACCCTTCTAAAGGCCCCCAGACCCTTCTAATGCAACTCACGACATTTCTAAAGGCCCCCAGACCCTTCTAGAGCCCCTAAGGACATTTCTAAAGGCCCCCAGAACCTTCTAATGCCACTCAGGGCCTTTCTAAGGGCCGCGAGACCCTTATGACCCTCCTGAGGGCCTTTAAAAAGGCCCCCAGACCCTTCTGGACCCTTTCAGGACGCTTCTAATAGCCACCAGACCCTTCTAATGCCTCTCAGGGCCTTTATAAAGGTTCCCAGACCCTTCTAGAGCCCGTCAGGACCCTTATAAAGGCCCCCAGATCATTCTAGAGCCCCTCAGGACACTTCTAAAGGCCTGCAGACCATTCTACTGCCCCTCAGGAGCATTCTAAAGGCCCCCAGACCCTTCTAATGCTCCACAGGGCCTTTATAAAGGTCCCCAGACCCTTCTAGAGCCCCTGAAGACCCTTCTAAAGGCCCCCAGACCCTTATGGAGCCCCTCAGGACCCTTCTAAAGTCCCCCAGACCCTGCTAATTCCCCTCAGGGCATTTATAAGGGCACCCAGACCCTTCTAATGCCACTCAGGGCCTTTCTAAAGGCCCCCAGACCCTTCTAATGCCCCTCAGGGCCTTTCTAAATTCCCCCAGACACTTCTAGAACCTCTCAGAGCCTTTCTATATGACCCCAGACCAATGTAATGCCACTCAGGGCCTTTCTAAAAGCCACGAGACCCTTATAATCCCCCTGAGGGCCTTTAAAAAGGCCCCAAGACCCTTCTGGACCCCCTCAGGACTCTTCTAATAGCCCCCAGACCATTCGAGAGTCCCTCAGGACAATTCTAAAGGCGCCCAGACCCTTCTAATGCCACTCAGGGCCTTTCTAAAGGCCGCGAGACCATTATAATCACCCTGAGGGCCTTTTAAAAGGACCCCAGACCATTCTAGAGCTCCTCAGGGCCTTTCTAAAGGCCTCCACACCCGTTCTAATGACCCTCAAGACCCATGTAAAGGCCCCCAGACCCTTCAGGATTTCATCAGGACCCATCTAAAAGGCCCACACCCTTCTAATGCCTTTCAGGGCCCTTATGAAGGCCACAAGACCCTTCTAATGCCCCTCAGGACCATTCTAAAGGCCCTCAGACCCTTCTAATGCCTCACAGGGATTTTCTAAAGGTCCCCAGACCCTTCTAGAGCCCCTGAAGACCCTTATAAAGGCCTCCGGACCCTTATAGAGCCCCTCAGGACCCTTCTAAAGTCCCCCAGACGCTGCTAATTCCCCTCAGGGCTTTTATAAGGGCACCCAGACCCTTCTAATGCCCCTCAGGACCCTTATAAAGGCACCCAGACCCTTCTAGAGCCTCTCAGGACAGTTTTAAATGCCTCCAGACCCTTCTAGACCCCCTCAGGACATTTCTAAAGCACCCCAGACCCTTCTAATGCCCCTCAGGACCCTTCTAAATGCCCCCAGACCCTTCTAATGCCCGTCAGGGCCTTTCTAATGTACCCCAGACACTTCTAGAACCTCTCAGGACCTTTCTATATGACCCCAAACCCTTGTAATGCCCCTCAGGGCCTTTCTAAAGGCCCCCATACCCTTCTAATGCCCCTCAGGACATTTCTAAAGGCCCCCAGACCCTTCTAGAGCCCCTCAGGACATTTCTAAAGGCACCCAGACCATTCTAATGCCACTCAGGGGCTTTCTAAAGGCCGCGAGACCCTTGTAATCCCCCTGAGGGCCTTTAAAAAGGCCCCCAGACCCTTCTGGACCCCCTCAGGACACTTCTAATAGCACCCAGACCCTTCTAGAGCCCCTCAGGGCCTTTTTAAAGGCCTCCACACCCTTCTAATGACCCTCAAGACCCATGTAAAGGCCCCCAGACCCTTCTAGATTGCCTAAGGACCCATCTAAAAGACCCCAGACCCTTCTAATGCCTTTCAGGACCCTTATGAAGGCCACAAGACCCTTCTAATGCCCCTCAGGACCTTTCTAAAGGCTCTCAGACCCTTCTAATGCCCCTCAGGGCATTTATAAAGGTTCCCAGACCCTTCTAGAGCCCGTCAGGACCCTTATAAAGGCGCCCAGACCCTTCTAGAGCCCCTCAGGACAAGTCTAAAGGCCCGCAGACCATTCTAATGCCCGTCAGGGCCTTTATAAAGATCCCCAGACCCTTCTACTGCCCCTCAGGAGCATTCTAAAGGCTCCCAGACCCTTCTAATGCCCCTCAAGGCCATTCTAAAGTACCCCAGACACTTCTATAACCTCTCAGGGCTATTCTATATGACCCCAGACCCTTCTAATGCCTCTGAGCGCCATTCTAAAGGCCACGAGAACCTTATAATCCTCCTGAGAGCCTTTAAAACGGCCCCCAGACCCTTCTGGACCCCCTCAGGACGCTTCTAATAGCCCCCAGACCCTTCTAATGACTTTCAGGGCCTTTCTAAAGGCCTCCACACCCTTCTAATGACACTCAAGACCCATGTAAAGGCCCCCAGACCCTTCTAGATTGCCTCAGGACCAATCTAAAAGCACCCAGACCCTTCTAATGCATTTCAGGGCCTTTCTAAAGGCCTCCACAACCTTCTAATGACCCTCAAGACCCATGTAAAGGCCCCTAGACCCTTCTAGGACGCTTGTAATAGCCCTCAGACTCTTATAATGCCCCTCAAGGCATTTATAAAGGTTCCCAGACCCTTCTAGAGCCCGTCAGGACCCTTATAAAGGCCCCCAGACCATTCTAGAGACCGTCAGGACACTTCTAAAGGCCCGCAGACCATTCTAATGCACGTCAGGGCCTTTCTAAAGGTCCCCAGACCCTTCTACTGCCCCTCAGGAGCATTCTAAAGGCCCCCAGACCCTTCTAATGCCCCACAGGGCCTTTCTAAAGGTCCCCAGACCCTTCTAGAGCCCCTGAAGACCTTTCTAAAGACCCTCGGACCCTTATAGAGCTCCTAAGGACCCTTCTAAAGTCCCCCAGACCCTGCTAATTCCTCTCAGGGCTTTATAAGGGCACCCAGACGCTTCTAATGCACCTCAGGACCCTTATAAAGGCACCCAGACCCTTCTAGAGCCTCTCAGGACAGTTTTAAATGCCTCCAGACCACTCTAGACCCCCTCAGGACCGTTCTAAAGGCCCCCAGACCTTTCTAATGCCCCTCAGGACCCTTCTAAAGGCCCCCAGACCCTTCTAATGCCCCTCAGGGCCTTTCTAAAGTACCCCAGACACTTCTAGAACCTCTCAGGGCCTTTCTATATGACCCCAGACCCTTGTAATGCCCCTCAGGGCCTTTCTAAAGGCCCCCATACCCTTCTAATGCCCCTCAGGACATTTCTAAAGGACCCCAGACCCTTCTAGAGCCACTCAGGACAATTCTAAAGGCACCCAGACCCTTCTAATGACCCTCAGGGCATTTATAAAGGTTCCCAGACCCTTCTAGTGCCAGTGAGGACCCTTATAAAGGCCCCCAGGCCATTCTAGAGCCCCTCAGGACACTTCTAAAGGCCCGCAGACCATTCTAATGCCCGTCAGGGCCTTTATAAATGTCCCCAGACCCTTCTACTGCCCCTCAGGAGCATTCTAAAGGCCTCCAGACCCTTCTAATGCCCCACAGGGCCTTTCTAAAGGTCCCCAGACCCTTCTACTGCCCCTCAGGAGCATTCTAAAGGCCCCCAGACCCTTCTAATGCCCCGCAGGACCATTCTAAAGGTCCCCAGACCCTTCTAGAGCCTCTCAGGACAGTTTTAAATGCCTCCAGACCCTTCTAGACCCCCTCAGGACCATTCTATAGGCCCCCAGACCATTCTAATGCCCCTCAGGACCATTATAAAGGACCCCAGAGCCTTCTATATGCACCTCAGGGCGTTTCTAAAGTACCCCAGACATTTCTAGAACCTCTCAGGTCCTTTTTATATGACCCCAGACCCTTGTAATGACCCTCAGGGCCTTTCTAAAGGCCCCCATACCCTTCTAATGCCCCTCAGAACATTTCTAAAGGCCCCCAGACCCTTCTAGAGCCCCTCAGGACATTTCTAAAGGCACCCAGACCCTTCTAATGCCACTCAGGGCCTTTCTAAAGGCATCCACACCCTTCTAATGACCCTCAAGACCCATGTAAAGGCCCCCAGACCCTTCTAGATTGCCTCAGGACCTATCTAAAAGCCCCCAGACCCTTCTAATGCCTTTCAAGACCCTTATGAAGGACACAAGACCCTTCTAATGCCCCTCAGGACCTTTCTAAAGGCCCTCAAACCCTTCTAATGCCTTTCAGGGCCTTTATAAAGGTTCCAGACCCTTCTAGAGCCCGTCAGGACCCTTATAAAGGCCCCCAGATCATTCTAGAGCCCCTCAGGAGCACTCTAAAGGCCCCCAGACCCTTCTAATGCCACACAGGGCCTTTCTAAAGGTCCCCAGACCCTTCTAGAGCCCCTGAAGACCCTTCTAAAGGCCCCCAGGCCCTTATAGAGGCCCTCAGGACCCTTCTAAAGTCCCCCAGACCCTGCTAATTCCCCTCAGGGCTTTTATAAGGGCACCCAGACCCTTCTAATGCCCCTCAGGACCCTTACAAAGGCACCCAGACCCTTCTAGAGCCTCTCAGGACAGTTTTAAATGCCTCCAGACCCTTCTAGACCCCCTCAGGACCCTTCTAAAGGCCCCCAGACCCTTCTAATGCCCCTCAGGACCCTTCTAATGGCCCCCTGACCCTTCTAATGCCTCTCAGGGCCTTTCTAAATTACCCCAGACACGACTAGAACCTCTCAGAGCCTTTCTATATGACCCCAGACCCTTGTAATGCCCCTCAGGGACTTTCTAAAGGCCGCGAGACCCTTATAATCCCCCTGAGGGCCTTTAAAAAGGCCCCCAGACCCTTCTGGACCCCCTCAGGACGCTTCTAATAGCCCCCAGACCCTTCTAGAGCCCCTCAGGGCCTTTCTAAAGGCCTCCACACCCTTCTAATGACACTCAAGACCCATGTAAAGGCCCCTAGACCCTTCTAGATTGCCTCAGGACCCATCTAAAAGCCCGCAGACCCTTCTAATGCCTTTCAGGACCCTTATGAAGGCCACAAGACCCTTCTAATGCCCCTCAGGACCTTTCTAAAGGCCCTCAGACCCTTCTAATGCCCCTCAGGGCTTTTATAAAGGTTCCCATAACCTTCTAGAGCACGTCACGACCCTTATAAATGCCCCCAGACAATTCTAGAGCCCCTCAGGACACTTCTAATCGCCCGCAGACCATTCTAATGCCCGTCAGGGCCTTTATAAATGTCCCCAGACACTTCTACTGCCTCTCAGGAGCATTCTAAAGGCCCCCAGACCCTTCTAGACCCCCTCAGGACCATTCTAAAGGCCCCCAGACCCTTCTAATTCCCCACAGGGCCTTTCTAAAGTACCCCAGACACTTCTAGAATCTCTCAGGGCCTTTCTATATGACCCCAGACCCTTGCAATGCCCCTCAGGGCCTTTCTAAAGGCCCCCATACTGTTCTAGTGCCCCTCAGTACATTTCTAAAGGCACCTAGATCCTTCTAATGCAACTCAGGGCCTTTCTAAAGGCAGCGAGACCCTTATATTCCCCTTGAGGGCCTTTAAAAAGGCCCCCAGACCCTTCTGGACCCCCTCAGGACGCTTCTAGTTGCCCCCAGACCCTTCTAGAGCCCCTCAGGGCCTTTCTAAAGGCCTCCACACCCTTCTAATGACCCTCAAGACCCATGTAAAGGCCCCCAGACCCTTCTAGATTGCCTCAGGACCCATCTAAAAGCCCCCAGACCCTTCTAATGCCTTTCAGGACCCTTATGAAGGACACAAGACCCTTCTAATGCCCCTCAGGACCTTTCTAAAGGCCCTCAGACCCTTCTAATGCCTTTCAGGGCCTTTATAAAGGTTCCCAGACCCTTCTAGAGCCCGTCAGGACCCTTATAAAGGCCCCCAGATCATTCTTGAGCCCCTCAGGACACTTCTAAAGGCCCGCAGACCATTCTACTGCCCCTCAGGAGCACTCTAAAGGCCCCCAGACCCTCCTAATGCCCCACAGCGCCTTTCTAAAGGTCCGCAGACCATTCTAGAGCCCCTGAAGACCCTTATAAAGGCCCTCAGACCGTTCTAATGCCCCACAGGGCCTTTCTAAAAATACCCAGACCCTTCTACTGCACCTCAGGAGCATTCTAAAGGCCCCCAGACCCTTCTAATGCCCCTCAGGGCCTTTCTAAAGGTCCCCAGACCCTTCTAGATCACCTGAAGACCCTTCTAAAGGCCCCCGGACCCTTCTAATGCCACTCAGGGCCTTTCTAATGGCCGCCAGACTTTTATAATCCCCCTGAGGGCCTTTAAAAAGGCACCCAGACCCTTCTGGACCCCCTCAGGACGCTTCTAATAGTCCCCAGACCCTTCTAGAGCCCCTCAGGGCCTTTCTAAAGGCCTTCACACCCTTCTAATGACCCTCAAGACCCATGTAAAGGCCCCCAGACCCTTCTAGATTGCCTCAGGACCCATCTAAAAGCCCCCAGACCCTTCTAATGCCTTTCAGGACCCTTATGAAGGCCACAAGACCCTTCTAATGCCCCTCAGGACCTTTCTAAAGGCCCTCAGACCCTTCTAATACCCCTCAGGGCATTTATAAAGGTTCCCAGACCCTTCTAGAGCACGTCAGGACCCTTATAAAGGCCCCCAGACCATTCTAGAGCCCCTCAGGACACTTCTAAATGCCCGCAGACCATTCTATTGCCCGTAAGGGCCTTTATATATGTCCCCAGACCCTTCTACTGTCCCTCAGGAGCATTTTAAGGGCCCCCAGACCCTTCTAATGCCCCACAGGGCCTTTCTAAAGGTCCCCAGACCCTTCTAGAGCCCCTGAAGACCCTTCTAAAGGCCCCCAGGCCCTTATAGAGGCCCTCAGGACCCTTCTAAAGTCCCCCAGACTCTGCTAATTCCCCTCAGGGCTATTATAAGGGCACCCAGATCGTTCTAATGCCTCTCAGGACCCTTACAAAGGCACCCAGACCATTCTAGAGCCTCTCAGGACAGTTTTAAATGCCTCCAGACCCTTCTAGACCCCCTCAGGACCCTTCTAAAGGCCCGCAGACCCTTCTAATGCCCCTCAGGACCCTTCTAAAGGCCCCCAGACCCTTCTAATGCCCCTCAGGGCCTTTCTAAAGGTCCCCAGACACTTCTAGAAGGTCTCAGAGCCTTTCTATACGACCCCAGACCCTTGTAATGCCACTCAGTTCCTTTTTAAAGGCCGCGAGACCCTTATAATCCCCCTGAGGGTCTTTAAAAAGGCCCCCAGACCCTTCTGTACCCCCTCAGGACGCTTCTAATAGACCCCACACCCTTCTAGAGCCCCTCAGGGCCTTTCTAAAGGCCTCCACACCCTTCTAATGGCCCTCAAGACCCATGTAAAGGCCCCCAGACCCTTCTAGATTGCCTCAGGACCCATCTAAAAGTCCCCAGACCCTTCTAATGCCTTTCAGGACCCTTATGAAGGCCACAAGACCCTTCTAATGCCCCTCAGGTCCTTTCTAAAGGCGCTCAGACCCTTCTAATGCCCCTCAGGGCTTTTATAATGGTTCCCAGACCCTTCTAGAGCCCGTCAGGACCCTTATAAATGCCCCCAGACCATTCTAGATCCTTTCAGGACACGTCCCCAGACCATTCAAATGCCCCTCAGGAGCATTCTAAAGGCCCCCAGACCCTCCTAATGCCCCACAGGGCCTTTCTAAAGGTCCGCAGACCATTCTAGAGCCCCTGAAGACCCTTATAAAGGCCCGCAGACCATTCTAATGCCCGTCAGGGCCTTTATAAATGTCTCCAGACCCTTCTACTGCCCCTCAGGAGCATTCTAAAGGCACCCAGAACCTTCTAATGCCCCACAGGGCCTTTCTAATTCCCCTCAGGTCTTTTATAAGGGCACCCAGACCCTTCTAATACCCCTCATTACCCTTATAAAGACACCCAGACCCTTCTAGAGCCTCTCAGGACAGTTTTAAATGCCTCCAGACCCTTCTAGACCCCCTCAGGACCATTCTAAAGGCCCCCAGACCCTTCTAATGCCCCTCAGGACCCTTCTAAAGGCCCGCAGACCCTTCTAATGCCCCTCAGGGCCATTCTGAAGTACCCCAGACACTTCTAGAACCTCTCAGGGCCTTTCTATATGACCCCAGACCCTTGTAATGCCCCTCAGGGCCTTTCTAAATGCCCCCAGACCCTTCTAATGCCCCTCACGACATTTCTAAAGGCCCCCAGACCCTTCGAGAGCCCCTCAGGACATTTCTAAAGGCCCCCAGACCCTTCTAATGCCACTCAGGGCCTTTCTAAGGGACGCGAGACCCTTATCACCCTCCTGAGGGCCTTTAAAAAGGTCCCCAGACCCTTCTGGACCCCCTCAGGACGATTCTAATAGCCCCCAGACCCTTCTAGAGCCCCTCAGGGCCTTTCTAATGGCTTCAACACCCTTCTAATGACCCTCAAGACCTATGTAAAGGCCCCTAGACCCTTCTAGATTGCCTCAGGAACCATCTAAAAGACCACAGACCATTCTAATGCGTTTCAGGGCCCTTATGAAGGCCACAAGACCCTTCTAATGCCACTCAGGACCATTCTAAAGGCCCTCAGACCCTTCTAATGCCTCTCAGGGCCTTTATAAAGGTTCCCAGACCCTTCTAGAGCCCGTCAGGATCCTTCTAAATGCCCCCAGATCATTCTAGAGCCCCTCAGGACACTTCTAAAGGCCCGCAGACCATTCTACTGCTCCTCAGGATCATTCTTAAGGCCCCCAGACCCTACTAATGCCCCACAGGGCCTTTCTAAAGGTCCCCAGACCCATCTAGAGCCCCTGAAGACCATTCTAAAGGCCCCCAGACCCTTCTAAAGCCACTCAGGGCCTTTCTAAAGGCCCCCAGACCCTTCTAATGCCCCTCAGGGCCTTTCTAAATTCCCCCAGACACTTCTAGAACCTCTCAGAGCCTTTCTATATGAGCACAGACCCCTGTAATGCCACTCAGGGCCTTTCTAAAGCCCGCGAGACCCTTATCATCCCCCTGAGGGCCTTTAAAAAGGCCCCCAGACCCTTCTGGACCCCCTCAGGACTCTTCTAATAGCCCCCAGACCCTTCTAGAGTCCCTCAGGACAATTCTAAAGGCACCCAGACCCTTCCAATGCCACTCAGGGCCTTTCTAAAGGCCGCGAGACCCTTATAATCACCCTGAGGGCCTTTTAAAAGGCCCCCAGACCATTCTAGAGCCCCTCAGGGCCTTTCTAAAGGCCTCCACACCCGTTCTAATGACCCTCAAGACCCATGTAAAGGCCCCCAGACCCTTCTAGATTGCATCAGGACCCTTCTAAAAGCTCCCAGACCCTTCTAATGCCTTTCAGGGCCCTTAAGAAGGCCGCAAGACCCTTCTAATGCTCCTCAGGACCTTTCAAAAGGACCTCAGACCCTTCTAATGCCTCACAGGGCCTTTCTAAATGTCCCCAGACCCTTCTAGAGCCCCTGAAGACCCTTAAAAAAGGCCTCCGGACCCTTATAGAGCCCCTCATGACCCTTCTAAAGTCCCCCAGACCCTGCTAATTCCCCTCAGGGCTTTTATAAGGGCACCCAGACCCTTCTAATGCCCCTCAGGACCCTTATAAAGGCACCCAGACCTTTCTAGAGCCTCTCAGGACAGTTTTAAATGCCTCCAGACCCTTCTAGACACCCTCAGGACAATTCTAAAGCACGCCAGACCCTTCTAATTGCCCTCAGGACCCTTCTAAAGGCCCCCAGACCCTTCTAATGCCCTTCAGGGCCTTTCTAAAGTACCCCAGACACTTCTAGAACCTCTCAGGACCTTTCTATATGACTCCAAACCCTTGTAATGCCCCTCAGGGCCTTTCTAAAGGCCCCCATACCCTTCTAATGCCCCTCAGGACATTTCTAAAGGCCCCCAGACCCTTCTAATGCCACTCAGGGGCTTTCTAAAGGCCGCGAGACCCTTATAATCCTCCTGAGGGCCTTTAAAAAGGCCCCCAGACCCTTCTGGACCCCCTCAGGACGCTTCTAATAGCACCCAGACCCCTCTAGAGCCCCTCAGGGCCTTTCTAAAGGCCCTCAGACCCTTCTAATGCCCCTCAGGGCATTTATAAAGGATCCCAGACCCTTCTAGAGCCCGTCAGGACCCTTATAAAGACCCCCAGACCATCCTAGAGCCCCTCAGGACACTTCTAAAGGCCCGCAGACCATTCTAATGCCCGTAAGGGCCTTTATAAAGGTCCCCAGACCCTTCTACTGCACCTCAGGAGCATTCTAAAGGCTACCAGACCCTTCAAATGCCCCTCAAGGCCATTCTAAAGTACCCCAGACACTTCTAGAATCTCTCAGGGCCTTTCTATATGACCCCAGACCCATCTAATGCCTCTGAGGGCCTTTGTAAAGGCCACGAGACCCTTATAATCCCCCTGAGGGCCTTTAAAAAGGCCCCCAGACCCTTCTGGACCCCCTCAGGACGCTTCTAATAGCCCCCAGACCCTTCTAATGACCCTCAGGGCCTTTCTAAAGGCCTCCACACCCTTCTAATGACCCTCAAAACCCATGTAAAGGCCCCCAGACCCTTCTAGATTGCCTCAGGACCCATCTAAAAGCCCCCAGACCCTTCTAATGCCTTTCAGGGCCTTTCTAAAGGCCTCCACAACCTTCTACTGACCCTCAAGACCCATGTAAAGGCCCCTAGACCCTTCTACGACGCCTGTAATAGCCCTCAGACTCTTATAATTCCCCTCAGGGCATTTATAATGGTTCCCAGACCATTCTAGAGCCCGTCAGGACCCTTATAAAGGCCCCCAGACCATTCTAGAGACTGTCAGGACACTTCTAAAGGCCCGCAGACCATTCTAATGCACGTCAGGGCCTTTCTAAAGGTCCCCAGACCCTTCTAGAGCCCCTGAAGACCTTTCTAAAGACCCTCGGACCCTTATAGAGCTCCTAAGGACCCTTCTAAAGCCCCCCAGACCCTGCTAATTCCCCTCAGGGCTTTTATAAGGGCACCCAGACGTTTCTAATGCCCCTCAGGACCCTTATAATAGCACCCAGACACTTCTAGAGCCTCTCAGGACAGTTTTAAAAGCCTCCAGACCCCTCTAGACCCCCTGAGGACTGTTCTAAAGGCCACCAGACCTTTCTAATGCCCCTCAGGACCCTTCTAAAGGCCCCCAGACCCTTCTAATGCCCCTCAGGGCCTTTTTAAAGGCCCCCATACCCTTCTAATGCCCCTCAGAACATTTCTAAAGGCCCCCAGACCCTTCTAGAGCCCTTCAGGACATTTCTAAAGGCACCCAGACCCTTCTAATGCCACTCAGGGCCTTTCTAAAGGCATCCACACCCTTCTAATGACCCTCAAGACCCATGTAAAGGCCCCCAGACCCTTCTAATTCCTTTCAGGACCCTTATGAAGGCCACAAGACCCTTCTAATGCCCCTCAGGACCCTTCTAAAGGACCGCAGACCATTCTAATGCCCCTCAGGGCCTTTATAAGTACCCCAGACACTTCTAGAACCTCTCACGGCCTTTCTATATGACCCCAGACCCTTGTAATGCCCCTCAGGGCCTTTCTAAAGGCCCCCAGACACTTCTAATACCACTCAGGGCCTTTCTAAAGGCCGCGATACCCTTATAATCCCCCTGAGGACCTTTAAAAAGGCCCATAGGCCCTTCTGTACCCCCTCAGGACGCTTCTAATAGCCCCCAGACCCTTCTAGAACCCCTCAGGGCCTTTCTAAAGGCCTCCACACCCTTCTAATGACCCTCAAGACCCATGTAAAGGCCCCCAGACCCTTCTAGATTGCCTCAGGACCCATCTAAAAGCCCCCAGACCCTTCTAATGCCTTTCAGGACCCTTAGGAAGGCCACAAGACCCTTCTAATGCCCCTCAGGACCTTTCTAAAGGCCCTCAGACCCTTCTAATGCCCTTCAGGGCTTTTATAAAGGTTCCCAGACCCTTCTAGAGCCCGTCAGGACCCTTAAAAAGGCCCCCAGACCATTCTAGAGCCCCTCAGGACATTTCTAAAGGCCCGCAGACCATTCTAATGCCCGTCAGGACCTTTCTAAAGGCCCCCAGACCATTCTACTGCCCCTCAGGAGCATTCTAAAGGCCCCCAGACCATTCTAATGCCCCACAGGGCCTTTCTAAATGTCCCCAGACCCTTCTAGAGCCCCTGAAGACCCTTCTAAAGGCCCCCAGAGGCTTATACAGCCCCTCAGGACCCTTCTAAAGTCCCCCAGACCCTGCTAATTCCCCTCAGGGCTTTTATAAGGGCACCCAGACCCTTCTAATTCCCCTCAGGACCCTTATAAAGGCACCCAGACCTTTCTAGAGCCTCTCAGGACCTTTAGAAAGGCCCTGTGGGGAATTAGAAGGGTCTGGGGGCCTTTAGAAGTGTCCTGAGGGGCTCTAGAATGGTCTGGGGGCCTTTATAAGGGTCCTGACGGGCTCTAGAAGGGTCTGGGAACCTTTATAAATGCCCTGAGGGGCATTAGAAGGGTTTGAGGGCCTTTAGAAAGGTCCTGATGTGCATTAGAAGGGTCTTGTTGCCTTCATAAGGGTCCTGAAAGGCATTAGAAGGGTCTGGGGGCTTTTAAATGGGTCCTGAGGCAATCTAGAAGGGTCTGGGGGCCTTTACATGGGTCTTGAGTGTCATTAAAAGGGTGTGGAGGACTTTAGAAAGGACCTGAGGGGCTCTAGAATGGTCTCGGGTACATTAGAAGCGTCCTGAGGGGCTGTAGAAGGGTCTGGGGGCCTTTTTAAGGGTCCTGACTGGCTCTAGAAGGGTCTGGGGGCCTTTTTAAGAGCTCTCAGGGGCATTAGAATGGTCTGGGGGCCTTTAGAATGGACCTGAGGGGTTCTAGAAGGGTCTGGAAGCCGTTAGAATGACGTTGAGGGGCTCTAGAAGGGTCTGCGGGCCTTTAGAATGGCCCTGAAGGGCTCTAAAAGAGTCTGGGGACCTTTAGAATGGTCCTGAGGGGCTCTAGAAGGGTCTGGGTACATTTTTAAATGCCCTGATGGGCATTAGAAGGGTCTGGAGGCCTTTAGAAACTCCCTGAGGGGCATTACAAGGGTCTGGGGGCCTTTAGAAAGGCCCTGATAGGTTCTAGAAGGGTCTGGGGGCCTTTAGAATGGTCCTGAGGGTGTCTAGAAGGGTCTGGAGGCATTTAAAACTGTCCTGAGTCGCTCTAGAAGGGTCTGGGTTCCTTTAAAAGGGTCCTGAGGGGAATTAGCAGGGTCTGGGGGACTTTAGAAGGGTCCTGAAGGGCTCTATAAGGGTTTGGGGGCCTTTAGAAGGGTCTTCAGGGTCTCTAGATGGGTCTGGGGACCTTTAGAAGGGACATGTGGGGCATTAGAAGGGTCTGGGGGCCTTTAGAATGCTCCTGGGGGGCATTAGAAGGGTCTTGTGGCCTCCATAAGGGTCTTGAAAGGCATTTGAAGGGTCTGGGGTCTTTTAGATGGTTCCTGAGGCAATCTAGAAGGGTCTGGGGGCCTTTACATGGGTCTTGAGGGTCATTAGAAGGGTGTGGAGGTCTTTAGAAAGGCCCTGAGGGTCTCTAGAAGGGTCTGGGGGCTATTAGAAGTGTCCTTAGGGAGTCCAGAAGGGTCTGGGGGCCTTTATAAAGGGCTCAGGGGAATTAGAAGGGTCTCTGCGCCTTTAGAAAGGCCCTGAGTGGCATTACAATGGTCTGGGGTCATATGGAAAGGCCCTGAGAGGTTCTAGAAGTGTCTGTGGTACTTTAGAAAGGCCCTGAGGAGCATTAGAAGGGTCTGGGGTCCTTTAGAAGGGTTCTGAGGGGCATTTGAATGGTCTCGGGGCCTTTAGAAAGGCCCTGAGGTGCATTAGAAAAGTCTGGGGCCTTTTAGAAGGGTCTTGAGGGGATCTAGAAGGGTCTGGGCGCATTTAGAATAGTCCTGAGGGGGTCTAGAAGGGTCTGGGAGCCTTTAGAAAGGCCCTGAGAGGCTCTAGAAGGGTCAGGGAGCCTTTAGAAGGATGTTGAGGGGATCTTGAAGGGTCTGCAGGTCTTTAGAATGGCCCTGAGGGGCTCTAAAAGAGTCTGAGTTCATTTTGAATGGTCCTCAGGGGTTCTAGAAGGGTCTGGGGACCTTTAGAAATGCCCTGAGGGGCATTAGAAGGGTCTGGGGGCCTTTAGAAAGGCCCTGAGAGGCATTAGAATGGTCTGGGGGCCTTTAGAATGGTCCTGAGGGGGTCTAGAATGGTCTGGAGGCATTTAAAACTGTCCTGAGAGACTCTAGAAGGGTCTGGGGGCATTTATAAGGGTCCTGAGGGGCATTAGAAGGGTCTGGGTGCCCTTATAAAAGCCCTGAGGGGAATTAGCAGGGTCTGGGGGACTTTAGAAGGGTCCTGAGGGGCTCTATAAGTGTCTGGGGGCCTTTAGAAGGGTCTTCAGGGGCTCTAGAAAGGTCTGGGAACCTTTATATATGCCCTGAGGGGCATTAAAAGGGTCTGAGGGCTTTTAGAAACGTCCTGAGGGGCATTAGAAGGGTCTTGTGGCCTTCATAAGGGTCCTGAAAGGCATTAGAAGGGTCTGGGGGCTTTTAGATGGGTCCTGAGGCAATCTAGAAGGGTCTGGGGGCCTTTACATGGGTCTTGAGGGTCATTAGAAGGTTGTGCAGGCCTTTAGAAAGGCCCTGAGGGGCTCTAGAAGGGTCTGGGGTACTTAGAAGCGTCCTGAGGTACTGTAGAAGGGTCTGGGGGCCTTTACATGGGTCCTGATGGGTTCTAGAAAGATCTGAGGGCCTCTAGAAATGTCCTGAGTGGCTCTAGAAGGGTCTGGGGGCCATTTTAAGGGTTCTGAGTGGCATTTGAATGGTCTGGGGGCCTTTAGATAGGCCCTGTGGTGGAGTAGAAGGGTCTGGGGGCCTTTAGAATCGTCCTGACGGGTTCTAGAAGGGTCTGGAATTCGTTAGAATGACATTGAGGGGCTCTAGAAGGGTCTGTGGGCCTTTAGAATGGCCCTGAGGGGCTCTAGAAGGGTCTGGGGACCTTTGTAAATGCCCTTAGGGGCATTAGAAGGGTCTGGGGGCCTTTAGAAATGCCCTGAAAGGCATTAGAAGGGTCTGGGGGGGATTTAGAAAGGCCTTGATAGGTTCTAGAAGGGTCTGGGAAACTTTAGAATGGTCCTCAGGGGGTCTAGAAGGGTCTGCAGGCATTTAAAACTGTCCTGAGAGGCTCTAGAAGGGTCTGGGTTCCTTTATAAGGGTCCTGAGGGGCATTAGAAGGGTCTGGGTGCCCTTATAAAAGCCCTGAGCGGAATTAGCAGGGTCTGGGGGACTTTAGAAGGGTCCTGAGGGGCTCTATAAGGGTCTGGGGGCCTTTAGAAGGGTCTTCAGGGGCTGTAGAAGGGTCTGGGGACATTTAGAAAGGCCTTGTGGGGCATTAGAAGGGTCTGGGGGCCTTTAGAATGCTCCTGAGGGGCAGTAGAATGGTCTGGGGACCTTTATAAAGGCCCTGACGGGCATTAGAATGGTCGGTGGGCCTTTAGAAGTGTCCTGAGGGGTTCTAGAATGGTCTGGGGGCCTTTATAAGTGTCCTGACGGGCTCTAGAAGGGTCTGGGAACCTTTATAAATGCCCTGAGGGGCATTAGAAGGGTCTGAGGGCCTTTAGAATAGTCCTGAGGGGCATTAGAAGGGTCTTGTCTCCATTATAAGGGTCCTGAAAGGCATTAGAAGGGTCTGGGGGCTTTTAGATGGGTCCTGAGGCAATCTAGAAGGGTCTGGGGGCCTTTACATGGGTCTTGAGGGTCATTAGAAGGGTGTGGAGGCCTTTAGAAAGGCCCTGAGGGGCTCTAGAATGGTCGGGGAGCCGTTAGAAGGATGTTGAGGGGCTCTTGAAGGTTCTGCGGGCCTTTAGTATGGCCCTGACGGGCTCTAAAAGAGTCTGGGGTCCTTTAGAATGGTCCTGAGTGGCTCTAGAAGGGTCTGGGAACATTTCGAATTGCCCTTAGGGGCATTAGAAGGGTCTG
The DNA here is from genome assembly GCA_033558105.1 of Coccyzus lansbergi. Taxonomy (NCBI): domain Eukaryota; kingdom Metazoa; phylum Chordata; class Aves; order Cuculiformes; family Coccyzidae; genus Coccyzus; species Coccyzus lansbergi. The sequence goes on along the minus strand of JAUMJK010000794.1, from coordinate 1,622,604 downwards.
GGGGGCTTTAGAATAGTCCTGAGGTGGTCTAGAAGGGTCTGGAGGCATTTAAAACTGCCCTGAGAGGCTCTAGACGGGTCTGGGGGCCTTTAGAATGCTCCTGAGGGGCAGTAGAAGGGTCTGGGAACCTTTATAAAGGCCCGACGGGCATTAGAATGGTCTGCGGGCCTTTAGAAGTGTGCTGAGGGGCTCTAGAATGTTCTGGGGGGCTTTATAAGGGTCCTGACGGGCTCTAGAAAGGTCTGGGAACCTTTATAAATGCCCTGAGGGGCATTAGAAGGGTCTGAGGGCCTTTAGAAAGGTCCTGAGGGGCATTAGAAGGGTCTTGTGGCCTTCATAAGGGTTCTGAAAGGCATTAGAAGGGTCTGGGGGCTTTTAGATGGGTCCTGAGGCAATCTAGAAGGGTCTGGGGGCATTTACATGGGTCTTGAGGGTCATTAGAAGAGTGTGGAGGCCTTTAGAAAGGCCCTGAGGGGCTCTAGAAAGGTCTGGGGAACTATAGAAGCGTCCTGAAAGTCTGTAGAAGGGTCTGGGGGCCTTTACATGGGTCCTGATGGGTTCTAGAAAGATTTGAGGGCCTCTAGAAATGTCCTGAGTGGCTCTAGAAGGGTCTGGGGGCCTTTTTAAGGGCTCTGAGGGGCATTTGAATGGTCTGGGGGACTTTAGAAAGGCCCTGAGGTGGATTAGAAGGGTCTGAGGGCCTTTAGAATCATCCTGAGGGGTTCTAGAAGGGTCTGGAAGCCGTTAGAATGACGTTGAGGGGCTCTAGAAGGGTCTGCGGGCCTTTAGAATGGCCCTGAGGGGCTCTAAAACAGTCTGGGGGCCTTTAGAATGGTCCTGAGGGGCTCTAGAAGGGTCTGGGGACCTTTTTAAATGCCCTTAGGGGCATTAGAAGCGTCTGGGGGCCTTTATAAAGGCCCAGAAAGGAATTAGAAGGGTCTGGGTGGATTTAGAAAGGCCCTGATAGGTTCTAGAAGTGTCTGGGTGCCTTTAGAATGGTCCTGAGGGTGTCTAGAAGGGTCTGGAGGCATTTAAAACAGTCCTGAGAGGCTCTAGAAAGGTCTGGGTGCCTTTATAAGGGTCCTGAGGGGCATTAGAAGGGTCTGGGTGTCCTTATAAAAGCCCTGAGAGGAATTAGCAGGGTCTGGAGGACTTTAGAAGGGTCCTGAGGGGCTCTATAAGGGTCTGGGGGCCTTTAGAATGGTCTTCAGGGGCTCTAGAAGGGTCTGGGGACCTTTAGAAAGGCCCTGTGGGGCATTAGAATGGTCTGCGGGCCTTTAGAAATGTCCTGAGGTGCTCTAGAATGGTCTGGGGACCTTTATAAGGGTCCTGACAGGCTCTAGAAGGGTCTGGAAACCTTTATAAATGCCCTGAGGGGCATTAGAAGGGTCTGAGGGCCATTAGAAAGGTCCTGAGGGGCATTAGAATGGTCTTGTGGCCTTCATAAGTGTCTTGAAAGGCATTTGAAGGGTCTGGGATCTTTTGAATAGGTCCTAAGGCAATCTAGAAGGGTCTGGGGGCCTTTACATGGGTCTTGAGGGTCATTAGAAGGGTGTGGAGGTCTTTAGAAAGGCCCTGGGTGTCTCTAGAAGGGTCTGGGGGCTATTAGAAGTGTCCTGAGGGGGTCCAGAAGGGTCTGGGGGCCTTTATAAAGGCCCTAAGGGGGATTATAAGGGTCTCGCGGCCTTTAGAAAGGCCCTGAGTGGCATTACAAGGGTCTGGGGTCATATAGAAAGGCCCTGAGAGGTTCTAGAAGTGTCTGTGGTATTTTAGAAAGGCCCTGAGGAGCATTAGAAGGGTCTGGGGGCCTTTCGAAGGGTTCTGAGGGGCATTTCAATGGTCTGGGGGCCTTTAGAAATGCCCTGAGGTGCATTAGAAAGGTCTGGGGCCTTTTACAATGGTCTTGAGGGGATCTAGAAGGGTCTGGGGGCCTTTAGAATCGTCCTGAGGGGGTCTAGAAGGGTCTGGGGGCCTTTAGAAAGGCCCTGAGGGGCTCCAGGAGGGTCAGGGAGCTGTTAGAAGGATGTTGAGGGGCTCGTGAAGGTTCTGCGTGCCTTTAGAAAGGTTCTGAGGGGCTCTAAAAGAGCCTGGGGGCCTTTAGAATGGTCCTGAGGGGACTAGAATGGTCTGGGGACCTTTCGAAATGCCCTGAGGGGCATTAGAAGGGTCTGGGAGGCTTTAGAATGGTCCTGAGAGGGTCTAGAAGGGTCTGGAGGCATTTAAATCTGCCCTGAGAGGCTCTAGAAGGGTCTGGGGGCCTTTAGAATTATCCTGAGGGGCAGTAGAAGGGTCTGGGAACCATTATAAAGGCCCTGACGGGCATTAGAATGGTCTGCGGGCTTTTAGAAGTGTCCAGAGGGGCTCTAGAATGGTCTGGGGGCCTTTAGAAAGGCCCTGAGTTGCATTAGAAAGGTCTGGGGCCTTTTAGAAGGGTCTTGAGGGGATCTAGAAGGGTCTGGGGGCATTTAGAATCGTCCTGAGGGGGTCTAGAAGGGTCTGGGGGCCTTTAGAAATGCCCAGAGGGGCTCTAGAAGGGTTAGGGAGCCGTTGGAAGGATGTTGAGGGGCTCTTGAAGGGTCTGCGGGCCTTTAGAATGGCCCTGAGGGGCTCTAAAAGAGTCTGGGGTCCTTTTGAATGGTCCTGAGGGGCTCTAGAAGGGTCTGGGGACCTTTAGAAATGCTCTGAGGGGCATTAGAAGGGTCTGGGGGCCTTTAGAAAGGCCCTGAGGGGCATTAGAAAGGTCTGGGGGCCTTTAGAATGGTCCTGAGGGGGTCTAGATGGGTCTGGAGGCATTTAAAACTGTCCTGAGAGAGTCTAGAAGGGTCTGGGGGCATTTATAAGGGTCCTGAGGGGCATTAGAAGGGTCTGGGTGCCCTTATAAAAGCCCTGAGGGGAATTAGCAGGGTCTGGGGGACTTTAGAAGGGTCCTGAGGGGCTCTATAAGGGTCTGGGGGCCTTTAGAAGGGTCTTCAGGGGCTGTAGAAGGGTCTGGGGACATTTAGAAAGGCCCTGTGGGGCATTAGAAGGGTCTGGGGGCCTTTAGAATGCTCCTGAGGGGCAGTAGAATGGTCTGGGGACCTTTATAAAGGCCCTGACGGGCATTAGAATGGTCGGTGGGCCTTTAGAAGTGTCCTGAGGGGCTCTAGAATGGTCTGGGGGCCTTTATAAGGGTCCTGACAGGCTCTAGAAGGGTCTGGGAACCTTTATAAATGCCCTGAGGGGCATTAGAAGGGTCTGAGGGCCTTTAGAATAGTCCTGAGGGGCATTAGAAGGGTCTTGTCTCCATTATAAGGGTCCTGAAAGGCATTAGAAGGGTCTGGGGGCTTTTAGATGGGTCCTGAGGCAATCTAGAAGGGTCTGGGGGCCTTTACATGGGTCTTGAGGGTCATTAGAAGGGTGTGGAGGCCTTTAGAAAGGCCCTGAGGGGCTCTAGAATGGTCGGGGAGCCGTTAGAAGGATGTTGAGGGGCTCTTGAAGGTTCTGCGGGCCTTTAGTATGGCCCTGACGGGCTCTAAAAGAGTCTGGGGTCCTTTAGAATGGTCCTGAGTGGCTCTAGAAGGGTCTGGGAACATTTCGAATTGCCCTTAGGGGCATTAGAAGGGTCTGGGGGGCTTTAGAATAGTCCTGAGGTGGTCTAGAAGGGTCTGGAGGCATTTAAAACTGCCCTGAGAGGCTCTAGACGGGTCTGGGGGCCTTTAGAATGCTCCTGAGGGGCAGTAGAAGGGTCTGGGAACCTTTATAAAGGCCCGACGGGCATTAGAATGGTCTGCGGGCCTTTAGAAGTGTGCTGAGGGGCTCTAGAATGTTCTGGGGGGCTTTATAAGGGTCCTGACGGGCTCTAGAAAGGTCTGGGAACCTTTATAAATGCCCTGAGGGGCATTAGAAGGGTCTGAGGGCCTTTAGAAAGGTCCTGAGGGGCATTAGAAGGGTCTTGTGGCCTTCATAAGGGTTCTGAAAGGCATTAGAAGGGTCTGGGGGCTTTTAGATGGGTCCTGAGGCAATCTAGAAGGGTCTGGGGGCATTTACATGGGTCTTGAGGGTCATTAGAAGAGTGTGGAGGCCTTTAGAAAGGCCCTGAGGGGCTCTAGAAAGGTCTGGGGAACTATAGAAGCGTCCTGAAAGTCTGTAGAAGGGTCTGGGGGCCTTTACATGGGTCCTGATGGGTTCTAGAAAGATTTGAGGGCCTCTAGAAATGTCCTGAGTGGCTCTAGAAGGGTCTGGGGGCCTTTTTAAGGGCTCTGAGGGGCATTTGAATGGTCTGGGGGACTTTAGAAAGGCCCTGAGGTGGATTAGAAGGGTCTGAGGGCCTTTAGAATCATCCTGAGGGGTTCTAGAAGGGTCTGGAAGCCGTTAGAATGACGTTGAGGGGCTCTAGAAGGGTCTGCGGGCCTTTAGAATGGCCCTGAGGGGCTCTAAAACAGTCTGGGGGCCTTTAGAATGGTCCTGAGGGGCTCTAGAAGGGTCTGGGGACCTTTTTAAATGCCCTTAGGGGCATTAGAAGGGTCTGGGGGCCTTTATAAAGGCCCAGAAAGGAATTAGAAGGGTCTGGGTGGATTTAGAAAGGCCCTGATAGGTTCTAGAAGTGTCTGGGTGCCTTTAGAATGGTCCTGAGGGTGTCTAGAAGGGTCTGGAGGCATTTAAAACAGTCCTGAGAGGCTCTAGAAAGGTCTGGGTGCCTTTATAAGGGTCCTGAGGGGCATTAGAAGGGTCTGGGTGTCCTTATAAAAGCCCTGAGAGGAATTAGCAGGGTCTGGAGGACTTTAGAAGGGTCCTGAGGGGCTCTATAAGGGTCTGGGGGCCTTTAGAATGGTCTTCAGGGGCTCTAGAAGGGTCTGGGGACCTTTAGAAAGGCCCTGTGGGGCATTAGAATGGTCTGCGGGCCTTTAGAAATGTCCTGAGGTGCTCTAGAATGGTCTGGGGACCTTTATAAGGGTCCTGACAGGCTCTAGAAGGGTCTGGAAACCTTTATAAATGCCCTGAGGGGCATTAGAAGGGTCTGAGGGCCATTAGAAAGGTCCTGAGGGGCATTAGAATGGTCTTGTGGCCTTCATAAGTGTCTTGAAAGGCATTTGAAGGGTCTGGGATCTTTTGAATAGGTCCTAAGGCAATCTAGAAGGGTCTGGGGGCCTTTACATGGGTCTTGAGGGTCATTAGAAGGGTGTGGAGGTCTTTAGAAAGGCCCTGGGTGTCTCTAGAAGGGTCTGGGGGCTATTAGAAGTGTCCTGAGGGGGTCCAGAAGGGTCTGGGGGCCTTTATAAAGGCCCTAAGGGGGATTATAAGGGTCTCGCGGCCTTTAGAAAGGCCCTGAGTGGCATTACAAGGGTCTGGGGTCATATAGAAAGGCCCTGAGAGGTTCTAGAAGTGTCTGTGGTATTTTAGAAAGGCCCTGAGGAGCATTAGAAGGGTCTGGGGGCCTTTCGAAGGGTTCTGAGGGGCATTTCAATGGTCTGGGGGCCTTTAGAAATGCCCTGAGGTGCATTAGAAAGGTCTGGGGCCTTTTACAATGGTCTTGAGGGGATCTAGAAGGGTCTGGGGGCCTTTAGAATCGTCCTGAGGGGGTCTAGAAGGGTCTGGGGGCCTTTAGAAAGGCCCTGAGGGGCTCCAGGAGGGTCAGGGAGCTGTTAGAAGGATGTTGAGGGGCTCGTGAAGGTTCTGCGTGCCTTTAGAAAGGTTCTGAGGGGCTCTAAAAGAGCCTGGGGGCCTTTAGAATGGTCCTGAGGGGACTAGAATGGTCTGGGGACCTTTCGAAATGCCCTGAGGGGCATTAGAAGGGTCTGGGAGGCTTTAGAATGGTCCTGAGAGGGTCTAGAAGGGTCTGGAGGCATTTAAATCTGCCCTGAGAGGCTCTAGAAGGGTCTGGGGGCCTTTAGAATTATCCTGAGGGGCAGTAGAAGGGTCTGGGAACCATTATAAAGGCCCTGACGGGCATTAGAATGGTCTGCGGGCTTTTAGAAGTGTCCAGAGGGGCTCTAGAATGGTCTGGGGGCCTTTAGAAAGGCCCTGAGTTGCATTAGAAAGGTCTGGGGCCTTTTAGAAGGGTCTTGAGGGGATCTAGAAGGGTCTGGGGGCATTTAGAATCGTCCTGAGGGGGTCTAGAAGGGTCTGGGGGCCTTTAGAAATGCCCAGAGGGGCTCTAGAAGGGTTAGGGAGCCGTTGGAAGGATGTTGAGGGGCTCTTGAAGGGTCTGCGGGCCTTTAGAATGGCCCTGAGGGGCTCTAAAAGAGTCTGGGGTCCTTTTGAATGGTCCTGAGGGGCTCTAGAAGGGTCTGGGGACCTTTAGAAATGCTCTGAGGGGCATTAGAAGGGTCTGGGGGCCTTTAGAAAGGCCCTGAGGGGCATTAGAAAGGTCTGGGGGCCTTTAGAATGGTCCTGAGGGGGTCTAGATGGGTCTGGAGGCATTTAAAACTGTCCTGAGAGAGTCTAGAAGGGTCTGGGGGCATTTATAAGGGTCCTGAGGGGCATTAGAAGGGTCTGGGTGCCCTTATAAAAGCCCTGAGGGGAATTAGCAGGGTCTGGGGGACTTTAGAAGGGTCCTGAGGGGCTCTATAAGGGTCTGGGGGCCTTTAGAAGGGTCTTCAGGGGCTGTAGAAGGGTCTGGGGACATTTAGAAAGGCCCTGTGGGGCATTAGAAGGGTCTGGGGGCCTTTAGAATGCTCCTGAGGGGCAGTAGAATGGTCTGGGGACCTTTATAAAGGCCCTGACGGGCATTAGAATGGTCGGTGGGCCTTTAGAAGTGTCCTGAGGGGCTCTAGAATGGTCTGGGGGCCTTTATAAGGGTCCTGACAGGCTCTAGAAGGGTCTGGGAACCTTTATAAATGCCCTGAGGGGCATTAGAAGGGTCTGAGGGCCTTTAGAATAGTCCTGAGGGGCATTAGAAGGGTCTTGTCTCCATTATAAGGGTCCTGAAAGGCATTAGAAGGGTCTGGGGGCTTTTAGATGGGTCCTGAGGCAATCTAGAAGGGTCTGGGGGCCTTTACATGGGTCTTGAGGGTCATTAGAAGGGTGTGGAGGCCTTTAGAAAGGCCCTGAGGGGCTCTAGAATGGTCGGGGAGCCGTTAGAAGGATGTTGAGGGGCTCTTGAAGGTTCTGCGGGCCTTTAGTATGGCCCTGACGGGCTCTAAAAGAGTCTGGGGTCCTTTAGAATGGTCCTGAGTGGCTCTAGAAGGGTCTGGGAACATTTCGAATTGCCCTTAGGGGCATTAGAAGGGTCTGGGGGGCTTTAGAATAGTCCTGAGGTGGTCTAGAAGGGTCTGGAGGCATTTAAAACTGCCCTGAGAGGCTCTAGACGGGTCTGGGGGCCTTTAGAATGCTCCTGAGGGGCAGTAGAAGGGTCTGGGAACCTTTATAAAGGCCCGACGGGCATTAGAATGGTCTGCGGGCCTTTAGAAGTGTGCTGAGGGGCTCTAGAATGTTCTGGGGGGCTTTATAAGGGTCCTGACGGGCTCTAGAAAGGTCTGGGAACCTTTATAAATGCCCTGAGGGGCATTAGAAGGGTCTGAGGGCCTTTAGAAAGGTCCTGAGGGGCATTAGAAGGGTCTTGTGGCCTTCATAAGGGTTCTGAAAGGCATTAGAAGGGTCTGGGGGCTTTTAGATGGGTCCTGAGGCAATCTAGAAGGGTCTGGGGGCATTTACATGGGTCTTGAGGGTCATTAGAAGAGTGTGGAGGCCTTTAGAAAGGCCCTGAGGGGCTCTAGAAAGGTCTGGGGAACTATAGAAGCGTCCTGAAAGTCTGTAGAAGGGTCTGGGGGCCTTTACATGGGTCCTGATGGGTTCTAGAAAGATTTGAGGGCCTCTAGAAATGTCCTGAGTGGCTCTAGAAGGGTCTGGGGGCCTTTTTAAGGGCTCTGAGGGGCATTTGAATGGTCTGGGGGACTTTAGAAAGGCCCTGAGGTGGATTAGAAGGGTCTGAGGGCCTTTAGAATCATCCTGAGGGGTTCTAGAAGGGTCTGGAAGCCGTTAGAATGACGTTGAGGGGCTCTAGAAGGGTCTGCGGGCCTTTAGAATGGCCCTGAGGGGCTCTAAAACAGTCTGGGGGCCTTTAGAATGGTCCTGAGGGGCTCTAGAAGGGTCTGGGGACCTTTTTAAATGCCCTTAGGGGCATTAGAAGGGTCTGGGGGCCTTTATAAAGGCCCAGAAAGGAATTAGAAGGGTCTGGGTGGATTTAGAAAGGCCCTGATAGGTTCTAGAAGTGTCTGGGTGCCTTTAGAATGGTCCTGAGGGTGTCTAGAAGGGTCTGGAGGCATTTAAAACAGTCCTGAGAGGCTCTAGAAAGGTCTGGGTGCCTTTATAAGGGTCCTGAGGGGCATTAGAAGGGTCTGGGTGTCCTTATAAAAGCCCTGAGAGGAATTAGCAGGGTCTGGAGGACTTTAGAAGGGTCCTGAGGGGCTCTATAAGGGTCTGGGGGCCTTTAGAATGGTCTTCAGGGGCTCTAGAAGGGTCTGGGGACCTTTAGAAAGGCCCTGTGGGGCATTAGAATGGTCTGCGGGCCTTTAGAAATGTCCTGAGGTGCTCTAGAATGGTCTGGGGACCTTTATAAGGGTCCTGACAGGCTCTAGAAGGGTCTGGAAACCTTTATAAATGCCCTGAGGGGCATTAGAAGGGTCTGAGGGCCATTAGAAAGGTCCTGAGGGGCATTAGAATGGTCTTGTGGCCTTCATAAGTGTCTTGAAAGGCATTTGAAGGGTCTGGGATCTTTTGAATAGGTCCTAAGGCAATCTAGAAGGGTCTGGGGGCCTTTACATGGGTCTTGAGGGTCATTAGAAGAGTGTGGAGGTCTTTAGAAAGGCCCTGGGTGTCTCTAGAAGGGTCTGGGGGCTATTAGAAGTGTCCTGAGGGGGTCCAGAAGGGTCTGGGGGCCTTTATAAAGGCCCTAAGGGGGATTATAAGGGTCTCGCGGCCTTTAGAAAGGCCCTGAGTGGCATTACAAGGGTCTGGGGTCATATAGAAAGGCCCTGAGAGGTTCTAGAAGTGTCTGTGGTATTTTAGAAAGGCCCTGAGGAGCATTAGAAGGGTCTGGGGGCCTTTCGAAGGGTTCTGAGGGGCATTTCAATGGTCTGGGGGCCTTTAGAAATGCCCTGAGGTGCATTAGAAAGGTCTGGGGCCTTTTACAATGGTCTTGAGGGGATCTAGAAGGGTCTGGGGGCCTTTAGAATCGTCCTGAGGGGGTCTAGAAGGGTCTGGGGGCCTTTAGAAAGGCCCTGAGGGGCTCCAGGAGGGTCAGGGAGCTGTTAGAAGGATGTTGAGGGGCTCGTGAAGGTTCTGCGTGCCTTTAGAAAGGTTCTGAGGGGCTCTAAAAGAGCCTGGGGGCCTTTAGAATGGTCCTGAGGGGACTAGAATGGTCTGGGGACCTTTCGAAATGCCCTGAGGGGCATTAGAAGGGTCTGGGAGGCTTTAGAATGGTCCTGAGAGGGTCTAGAAGGGTCTGGAGGCATTTAAATCTGCCCTGAGAGGCTCTAGAAGGGTCTGGGGGCCTTTAGAATTATCCTGAGGGGCAGTAGAAGGGTCTGGGAACCATTATAAAGGCCCTGACGGGCATTAGAATGGTCTGCGGGCTTTTAGAAGTGTCCAGAGGGGCTCTAGAATGGTCTGGGGGCCTTTATAAGGGTCCTGACGGGCTCTAGAAGGGTCTGGGAACCTTTCTAAATGCCCTGAGGGGCATTAGAAGGGTCTGACGGCCTTTAGAATAGTCCTGAGGGGCATTAGAAGGGTCTTGTCTCCATTATAAGGGTCCTGAAAGGCATTAGAAGGGTCTGGGGGCTTTTAGATGGGTCCTGAGGCAATCTAGAAGGGTCTGGGGGCCTTTACATGGGTCTTGAGGGTCATTAGAAGGGCGTGGAGGCCTTTAGAAAGGCCCTCAGGGGCTCTAGAAGGGTCAGGGAGCCGTTAGAAGGATGTTTGAGGGGCTCTTGAAGGTTTTGCGGGCCTTTAGAATGGCCCTGAGGGGCTCTAAAAGAGTCCGGGGTCCTTTAGAATGGTCCTGAGGGGCTCTAGAAGGGTCTGGGAACCTTTCGAATTGCCCTTTGGGGCATTAGAAGGGTCTGGGGGGCTTTAGAATGGTCCTGAGGGGGTCTAGAAGGGTCTGGAGGCATTTAAAACTGCCCTGAGAGGCTCTAGACGGGTCTGGGGGCCTTTAGAATGCTCCTGAGGGGCAGTAGAAGGGTCTGGGAACCTTTATAAAGGCCCGACGGGCATTAGAATGGTCTGCGGGCCTTTAGAAGTGTCCTGAGGGGCTCTAGAATGTTCTGGGGGGCTTTATAAGGGTCCTGACGTGCTCTAGAAAGGTCTGGGAACCTTTATAAATGCCCTGAGGGGCATTAGAAGGGTCTGAGGGCCTTTAGAAAGGTCCTGAGAGGGCATTAGAAGGGTCTTGTGTCCTTCATAAGGGTCCTGAAAAGCATTAGAAGGGTCTGGGGGCTTTTAGATGTGTCCTGAGGCAATCTAGAAGGGTCTGGGGGCCTTTACATGGGTCTTGAGGGTCATTAGAAGAGTGTGGAGGCCTTTAGAAAGGCCCTGAGGGGCTCTAGAAGAGTGTGGGAACTTTAGAAGCGTCCTGAGGGGCTGTAGAAGGGTCTGGGGGCCTTTACATGGGTCCTGATGGGTTCTAGAAAGATTTGATGGCCTCTAGAAATGTCCTGAGTGGCTATAGAAGGGTCTGGGGGCCTTTTTAAGGGCTCTGAGGGGCATTTGAATGGTCTGGGGGCCTTTAGAAAGGCCCTGAGGTGGATTAGAATGGTCTGAGTGCCTTTAGAATGGTCCTGAGGGGTTCTAGAAGGGTCTGGAGGCCGTTAGAATGACGTTGAGGGGCTCTAGAAGGGTCTGCGGGCCTTTAGAATGGCCCTGAGGGGCTCTAAAAGAGTCTGGGGGCCTTTAGAATGGTCCTGAGGGGCTCTAGAAGGGCCTGGGGATCTTTTTAAATGCCCTGAGGGGCATTAGAATGGTCTGGGGGCCTTTAGAAAGGACCTGAGGGGCATTAGAAGTGTCTGGGGGGATTTAGAAAGGCCATGATAGGTTCTAGAAGGGTCTGGGGGCCTTTAGAATCGTCCTGAGGGTGTCTAGAAGGGTCTGGAGGCATTTAAAACTGTCCTGAGTGGCTCTAGAAGGGTCTGGGTGCCTTTATAAGGGTCCTGAGGGGCATTAGAAGGGTCTGGGTGTACTTATAAAAGCCCTGAGGGGAATTAGCAGGGTCTGGGGGACTTTAGAAGGGTCCTGAGGGGCTCTATAAGGGTCTGCGGGTCTTCAGAAGGGTCTTCAGGGGCTCTGGAAGGGTCTGGGGACCTTTAGAAAGGCCCTGTGGGGCATTAGAATGGTCTGCGGGCCTTTAGAAGTGTCCTGAGGGGTTCTAGAATGGTCTGGGGACCTTTATAAGGGTCCTGACGGGCTCTAGAAGGGTCTGGGAACATTTATAAATGCCCTGAGGCGCATTAGAAGGGTCTGAGGGCCTTTAGAAAGGTCCTGAGGGGCATTAGAAGGGTCTGGGGGCCTTTAGAAGGGTTCTGAGGGGCATTTGAATGGTCTCGGGGCCTTTAGAAAGGCCCTGAGGTGCATTAGAAAAGTCTGGGGCCTTTTAGAAGGGTCTTGAGGGGATCTAGAAGGGTCTGGGGGCATTTAGAATAGTCCTGAGGGGGTCTAGAAGGGTCTGGGAGCCTTTGGAAAGGCCCTGAGAGGCTCTAGAAGTGTCAGGGAGCCTTTAGAAGGATGTTGAGGGGATCTTGAAGGGTCTGCAGGTGTTTAGAATGGCCCTGAGGGGCTCTAAAAGAGTCTGAGTTCATTTTGAATGGTCCTCAGGGGTTCTAGAAGGGTCTGGGGACCTTTAGAAATGCCCTGAGGGGCATTAGAAGGGTCTGGGGGCCTTTAGAAAGGCCCTGAGAGGCATTAGAATGGTCTGGGGGCCTTTAGAATGGTCCTGAGGGGGTCTAGAATGGTCTGGAGGCATTTAAAACTGTCCTGAGAGACTCTAGAAGGGTCTGGGGGCATTTATAAGGGTCCTGAGGGGCATTAGAAGGGTCTGGGTGCCCTTATAAAAGCCCTGAGGGGAATTAGCAGGGTCTGGGGGACTTTAGAAGGGTCCTGAGGGGCTCTATAAGTGTCTGGGGGCCTTTAGAAGGGTCTTCAGGGGCTCTAGAAAGGTCTGGGAACCTTTATATATGCCCTGAGGGGCATTAAAAGGGTCTGAGGGCTTTTAGAAACGTCCTGAGGGGCATTAGAAGGGTCTTGTGGCCTTCATAAGGGTCCTGAAAGGCATTAGAAGGGTCTGGGGGCTTTTAGATGGGTCCTGAGGCAATCTAGAAGGGTCTGGGGGCCTTTACATGGGTCTTGAGGGTCATTAGAAGGTTGTGGAGGCCTTTAGAAAGGCCCTGAGGGGCTCTAGAAGGGTCTGGGGTACTTAGAAGCGTCCTGAGGTACTGTAGAAGGGTCTGGGGGCCTTTACATGGGTCCTGATGGGTTCTAGAAAGATCTGAGGGCCTCTAGAAATGTCCTGAGTGGCTCTAGAAGGCTCTGGGGGCCATTTTAAGGGTTCTGAGTGGCATTTGAATGGTCTGGGGGCCTTTAGATAGGCCCTGTGGTGGAGTAGAAGGGTCTGGGGGCCTTTAGAATCGTCCTGACGGGTTCTAGAAGGGTCTGGAATTCGTTAGAATGACATTGAGGGGCTCTAGAAGGGTCTGTGGGCCTTTAGAATGGCCCTGAGGGGCTCTAGAAGGGTCTGGGGACCTTTGTAAATGCCCTTAGGGGCATTAGAAGGGTCTGGGGGCCTTTAGAAATGCCCTGAAAGGCATTAGAAGGGTCTGGGGGGGATTTAGAAAGGCCTTGATAGGTTCTAGAAGGGTCTGGGAAACTTTAGAATGGTCCTCAGGGGGTCTAGAAGGGTCTGCAGGCATTTAAAACTGTCCTGAGAGGCTCTAGAAGGGTCTGGGTTCCTTTATAAGGGTCCTGAGGGGCATTATAAGGGCCTGGGTGTCCTTATAAAAGCCCTGAGCGGAATTAGCAGGGTCTGGGGGACTTTAGAATGGTCCTGAGGGGCTCTATAAGGGTCTGGGGGCCTTTAGAAGGGTCTTCAGGGGCTCTAGAAGGGTCTGGGGACATTTAGAAAGGCCTTGTGGGGCATTAGAAGGGTCTGGGGCCTTTAGAATGCTCCTGAGGGGAAGTAGAATGGTCTGGGGACCTTTATAAAGGCCCTGACGGGCATTAGAATGGTCTGCGGGCCTTTAGAAGTGTCCTGAGGGGTTCTAGAATGGTCTGGGGGCCTTTATAAGTGTCCTGACGGGCTCTAGAAGGGTCTGGGAACCTTTATAAATGCCCTGAGGGGCATTAGAAGGGTCTGAGGGCATTTAGAATGGTCCTGAGGGTCATTAGAAGGGTCTTGTGCCCTTCATAAGGGTCCTGAAAGGCATTTGAAGGGTCTGGGGTCTTTTAGATGGGTCCTGAGGCAATCTAGAAGGGTCTGGGGGCCTTTACATGGGTCTTGAGGGTCATTAGAAGGGTGTGGAGGTCTTTAGAAAGGCCCTGAGGGGCTCTAGAAAGGTCTGGGAGCTATTAGAAGTGTCCTGAGGGGGTCCAGAAGGGTCTGGGGTCGTTTATAAAGGCCCTCAGGGGGATTATAAGGGTCTCACGGCCTTTAGAAAGGCCCTGAGAGGCATTAGAAGGGTCTGCGGTCATATAGAAAGGCCCTGAGAGGTTCTAGAAGTGTCTGTGGTACTTCAGAAAGGCCCTGAGGAGCATTAGAAGGGTCTGGGGGCCTTTAGAAAGGCCCTGAGTTGCATTAGAAAGGTCTGGGGCCTTTTAGAAGGGTCTTGAGGGGATCTAGAAGGGTCTGGGGGCATTTAGAATCGTCCTGAGGGGGTCTAGAAGGGTCTGGGGGCCTTTAGAAATGCCCAGAGGGGCTCTAGAATGGTTAGGGAGCCGTTGGAAGGATGTTGAGGGGCTCTTGAAGGGTCTGCGGGCCTTTAGAATGGCCCTGAGGGGCTCTAAAAGAGTCTGGGGTCCTTTTGAATGGTCCTGAGGGGCTCTAGAAGGGTCTGGGGACCTTTAGAAATGCTCTGAGGGGCATTAGAAGGGTCTGGGGGCCTTTAGAAAGGCCCTGAGGGGCATTAGAAAGGTCTGGGGGCCTTTAGAATGGTCCTGAGGGGGTCTAGATGGGTCTGGAGGCATTTAAAACTGTCCTGAGAGAGTCTAGAAGGGTCTGGGGGCATTTATAAGGGTCCTGAGGGGCATTAGAAGGGTCTGGGTGCCCTTATAAAAGCCCTGAGGGGAATTAGCAGGGTCTGGGGGACTTTAGAAGGGTCCTGAGGGGCTCTATAAGGGTCTGGGGGCCTTTAGAAGGGTCTTCAGGGGCTGTAGAAGGGTCTGGGGACATTTAGAAAGGCCCTGTGGGGCATTAGAAGGGTCTGGGGGCCTTTAGAATGCTCCTGAGGGGCAGTAGAATGGTCTGGGGACCTTTATAAAGGCCCTGACGGGCATTAGAATGGTCGGTGGGCCTTTAGAAGTGTCCTGAGGGGCTCTAGAATGGTCTGGGGGCCTTTATAAGGGTCCTGACAGGCTCTAGAAGGGTCTGGGAACCTTTATAAATGCCCTGAGGGGCATTAGAAGGGTCTGAGGGCCTTTAGAAAGGTCCTGAGGGGCATTAGAAGGGTTTTGTGGCCTTCATAAGGGTCCTGAAAGGCATTAGAAGGTTCTGGGGGCTTTTAGATGGGTCCTGAGGCAATCTAGAAGGGTCTGGGGGCCTTTACATGGGTCTTGAGGGTCATTAGAAGGGTGTGGAGGCCTTTAGAAAGGCCCTGAGGGGCTCTAGAAGGGTCGGGGAGCCGTTAGAAGGATGTTGAGGGGCTCTTGAAGGTTCTGCGGGCCTTTAGTATGGCCCTGACGGGCTCTAAAAGAGTCTGGGGTCCTTTAGAATGGTCCTGAGTGGCTCTAGAAGGGTCTGGGAACATTTCGAATTGCCCTTAGGGGCATTAGAAGGGTCTGGGGGGCTTTAGAATAGTCCTGAGGTGGTCTAGAAGGGTCTGGAGGCATTTAAAACTGCCCTGAGAGGCTCTAGACGGGTCTGGGGGCCTTTAGAATGCTCCTGAGGGGCAGTAGAAGGGTCTGGGAACCTTTATAAAGGCCCGACGGGCATTAGAATGGTCTGCGGGCCTTTAGAAGTGTGCTGAGGGGCTCTAGAATGTTCTGGGGGGCTTTATAAGGGTCCTGACGGGCTCTAGAAAGGTCTGGGAACCTTTATAAATGCCCTGAGGGGCATTAGAAGGGTCTGAGGGCCTTTAGAAAGGTCCTGAGGGGCATTAGAAGGGTCTTGTGGCCTTCATAAGGGTTCTGAAAGGCATTAGAAGGGTCTGGGGGCTTTTAGATGGGTCCTGAGGCAATCTAGAAGGGTCTGGGGGCATTTACATGGGTCTTGAGGGTCATTAGAAGAGTGTGGAGGCCTTTAGAAAGGCCCTGAGGGGCTCTAGAAAGGTCTGGGGAACTATAGAAGCGTCCTGAAAGTCTGTAGAAGGGTCTGGGGGCCTTTACATGGGTCCTGATGGGTTCTAGAAAGATTTGAGGGCCTCTAGAAATGTCCTGAGTGGCTCTAGAAGGGTCTGGGGGCCTTTTTAAGGGCTCTGAGGGGCATTTGAATGGTCTGGGGGACTTTAGAAAGGCCCTGAGGTGGATTAGAAGGGTCTGAGGGCCTTTAGAATCATCCTGAGGGGTTCTAGAAGGGTCTGGAAGCCGTTAGAATGACGTTGAGGGGCTCTAGAAGGGTCTGCGGGCCTTTAGAATGGCCCTGAGGGGCTCTAAAACAGTCTGGGGGCCTTTAGAATGGTCCTGAGGGGCTCTAGAAGGGTCTGGGGACCTTTTTAAATGCCCTTAGGGGCATTAGAAGCGTCTGGGGGCCTTTATAAAGGCCCAGAAAGGAATTAGAAGGGTCTGGGTGGATTTAGAAAGGCCCTGATAGGTTCTAGAAGTGTCTGGGTGCCTTTAGAATGGTCCTGAGGGTGTCTAGAAGGGTCTGGAGGCATTTAAAACAGTCCTGAGAGGCTCTAGAAAGGTCTGGGTGCCTTTATAAGGGTCCTTAGGGGCATTAGAAGGGTCTGGGTGTCCTTATAAAAGCCCTGAGAGGAATTAGCAGGGTCTGGAGGACTTTAGAAGGGTCCTGAGGGGCTCTATAAGGGTCTGGGGGCCTTTAGAATGGTCTTCAGGGGCTCTAGAAGGGTCTGGGGACCTTTAGAAAGGCCCTGTGGGGCATTAGAATGGTCTGCGGGCCTTTAGAAATGTCCTGAGGTGCTCTAGAATGGTCTGGGGACCTTTATAAGGGTCCTGACAGGCTCTAGAAGGGTCTGGAAACCTTTATAAATGCCCTGAGGGGCATTAGAAGGGTCTGAGGGCCATTAGAAAGGTCCTGAGGGGCATTAGAATGGTCTTGTGGCCTTCATAAGTGTCTTGAAAGGCATTTGAAGGGTCTGGGATCTTTTGAATAGGTCCTAAGGCAATCTAGAAGGGTCTGGGGGCCTTTACATGGGTCTTGAGGGTCATTAGAAGGGTGTGGAGGTCTTTAGAAAGGCCCTGGGTGTCTCTAGAAGGGTCTGGGGGCTATTAGAAGTGTCCTGAGGGGGTCCAGAAGGGTCTGGGGGCCTTTATAAAGGCCCTAAGGGGGATTATAAGGGTCTCGCGGCCTTTAGAAAGGCCCTGAGTGGCATTACAAGGGTCTGGGGTCATATAGAAAGGCCCTGAGAGGTTCTAGAAGTGTCTGTGGTATTTTAGAAAGGCCCTGAGGAGCATTAGAAGGGTCTGGGGGCCTTTCGAAGGGTTCTGAGGGGCATTTCAATGGTCTGGGGGCCTTTAGAAATGCCCTGAGGTGCATTAGAAAGGTCTGGGGCCTTTTACAATGGTCTTGAGGGGATCTAGAAGGGTCTGGGGGCCTTTAGAATCGTCCTGAGGGGGTCTAGAAGGGTCTGGGGGCCTTTAGAAAGGCCCTGAGGGGCTCCAGGAGGGTCAGGGAGCTGTTAGAAGGATGTTGAGGGGCTCGTGAAGGTTCTGCGTGCCTTTAGAAAGGTTCTGAGGGGCTCTAAAAGAGCCTGGGGGCCTTTAGAATGGTCCTGAGGGGACTAGAATGGTCTGGGGACCTTTCGAAATGCCCTGAGGGGCATTAGAAGGGTCTGGGAGGCTTTAGAATGGTCCTGAGAGGGTCTAGAAGGGTCTGGAGGCATTTAAATCTGCCCTGAGAGGCTCTAGAAGGGTCTGGGGGCCTTTAGAATTATCCTGAGGGGCAGTAGAAGGGTCTGGGAACCATTATAAAGGCCCTGACGGGCATTAGAATGGTCTGCGGGCTTTTAGAAGTGTCCAGAGGGGCTCTAGAATGGTCTGGGGGCCTTTATAAGGGTCCTGACGGGCTCTAGAAGGGTCTGGGAACCTTTCTAAATGCCCTGAGGGGCATTAGAAGGGTCTGACGGCCTTTAGAATAGTCCTGAGGGGCATTAGAAGGGTCTTGTCTCCATTATAAGGGTCCTGAAAGGCATTAGAAGGGTCTGGGGGCTTTTAGATGGGTCCTGAGGCAATCTAGAAGGGTCTGGGGGCCTTTACATGGGTCTTGAGGGTCATTAGAAGGGCGTGGAGGCCTTTAGAAAGGCCCTCAGGGGCTCTAGAAGGGTCAGGGAGCCGTTAGAAGGATGTTTGAGGGGCTCTTGAAGGTTTTGCGGGCCTTTAGAATGGCCCTGAGGGGCTCTAAAAGAGTCCGGGGTCCTTTAGAATGGTCCTGAGGGGCTCTAGAAGGGTCTGGGAACCTTTCGAATTGCCCTTTGGGGCATTAGAAGGGTCTGGGGGGCTTTAGAATGGTCCTGAGGGGGTCTAGAAGTGTCTGGAGGCATTTAAAACTGCCCTGAGAGGCTCTAGACGGGTCTGGGGGCCTTTAGAATGCTCCTGAGGGGCAGTAGAAGGGTCTGGGAACCTTTATAAAGGCCCGACGGGCATTAGAATGGTCTGCGGGCCTTTAGAAGTGTCCTGAGGGGCTCTAGAATGTTCTGGGGGGCTTTATAAGGGTCCTGACGTGCTCTAGAAAGGTCTGGGAACCTTTATAAATGCCCTGAGGGGCATTAGAAGGGTCTGAGGGCCTTTAGAAAGGTCCTGAGAGGGCATTAGAAGGGTCTTGTGTCCTTCATAAGGGTCCTGAAAAGCATTAGAAGGGTCTGGGGGCTTTTAGATGTGTCCTGAGGCAATCTAGAAGGGTCTGGGGGCCTTTACATGGGTCTTGAGGGTCATTAGAAGAGTGTGGAGGCCTTTAGAAAGGCCCTGAGGGGCTCTAGAAGAGTGTGGGAACTTTAGAAGCGTCCTGAGGGGCTGTAGAAGGGTCTGGGGGCCTTTACATGGGTCCTGATGGGTTCTAGAAAGATTTGATGGCCTCTAGAAATGTCCTGAGTGGCTATAGAAGGGTCTGGGGGCCTTTTTAAGGGCTCTGAGGGGCATTTGAATGGTCTGGGGGCCTTTAGAAAGGCCCTGAGGTGGATTAGAATGGTCTGAGTGCCTTTAAAATGGTCCTGAGGGGTTCTAGAAGGGTCTGGAGGCCGTTAGAATGACGTTGAGGGGCTCTAGAAGGGTCTGCGGGCCTTTAGAATGGCCCTGAGGGGCTCTAAAAGAGTCTGGGGGCCTTGAGAATGGTCCTGAGGGGCTCTAGAAGGGCCTGGGGATCTTTTTAAATGCCCTGAGGGGCATTAGAATGGTCTGGGGGCCTTTAGAAAGGACCTGAGGGGCATTAGAAGTGTCTGGGGGGATTTAGAAAGGCCATGATAGGTTCTAGAAGGGTCTGGGGGCCTTTAGAATCGTCCTGAGGGTGTCTAGAAGGGTCTGGAGGCATTTAAAACTGTCCTGAGTGGCTCTAGAAGGGTCTGGGTGCCTTTATAAGGGTCCTGAGGGGCATTAGAAGGGTCTGGGTGTACTTATAAAAGCCCTGAGGGGAATTAGCAGGGTCTGGGGGACTTTAGAAGGGTCCTGAGGGGCTCTATAAGGGTCTGCGGGTCTTCAGAAGGGTCTTCAGGGGCTCTGGAAGGGTCTGGGGACCTTTAGAAAGGCCCTGTGGGGCATTAGAATGGTCTGCGGGCCTTTAGAAGTGTCCTGAGGGGTTCTAGAATGGTCTGGGGACCTTTATAAGGGTCCTGACGGGCTCTAGAAGGGTCTGGGAACATTTATAAATGCCCTGAGGCGCATTAGAAGGGTCTGAGGGCCTTTAGAAAGGTCCTGAGGGGCATTAGAAGGGTCTTGTGGCCTTCATAAGGATCCTGAAAGGCATTAGAAGGGTCTGGGGGCTTTTAGATGGGTCCTGAGGCAATCTAGAAGGGTCTGGGGGCCTTTACATGGGTCTTGAGGGTCATTAGAAGGGTGTGGAGGCCTTTAGAAAGGCCCTGAGGGGCTCTAGAAGGGTCTGGGGGCTATTAGAAGCGTCCTGAGGGGCTCTAGAAGGGTCTGGGGACCTTTTTAAATGCCCTGAGGGGCATTAGATGGGTCTGGGGGCCTTTAGAAAGGCCCTGAGGGGCATTAGAAGAGTCTGGTTGGATTTAGAAAGGCCCTGATAGGTTCTAGAAGGGTCTGGGGGCCTTTAGATTGGTCCTGAGGATGTCTAGAAGGGTCTGGAGGCATTTAAAGCTTTCCTGAGAGGCTCTAGAAGGGTCTGGGTGCCTTTATAAGGGTCCTGAGGGGCATTAGAAGGGTCTGGGTGTCCTTATAAAAGCCCTGAGGGGAATTAGCAGGGTCTGGGGGACTTTAGAAGGGTCCTGAGGGGCTCTATAAGGGTCTGGGGGCCTTTAGAAAGGCCCTGTGGGGCATTAGAAGTGTCTGCGGGCCTTTAGAAGTGTCCTGAGGGGCTCTAGAATGGTCTGGGGACATTTATAAGGGTCCTGACAGGCTCTAGAAGGGTCTGGGAACCTTTATAAATGCCATGAGGGGCATTAGAAGGGTCTGAGGGCCTTTAGAAAGGTCCTGAGGGGCATTAGAAGGGTCTTGTGGCCTTCATAACGGTCTTGAAAGGCATTTGAAGGGTCTGGGGTCTTCTGAATAGGTCCTAAGGCAATCTAGAAGGGTCTGGGGGCATTTACATGGGTCTTGAGGGTCATTAGAAGGGTGTGGAGGTCTTTAGAAAGGCCCTGAGGGGCTCTAGAAGGGTCTGGGGGCTATTAGATGTGTCCTGAGGGGGTCCAGAAGGGTCTGGGGGCATTTATAAAGGCTCTCAGGGGGTTTATAAGGGTCTTGCGGCCTTTAGAAAGGCCCTGAGTGGCATTACAAGGGTCTGGGGTCATATAGAAAGGCCCTGAGAGTTTCTAGAAGTGTCTGTGGTACTTTAGAAAGGCCCTGAGGAGCATTAGAAGGGTCTGGGGGCCTTTAGAAGGGTTCTGAGGGGCATTTGAATGGTCTGGGGTCCTTTAGAAAGGCCCTGAGGTGCATTAGAAAGGTCTGGGGCCTTTTAGAAGGGTCTTGAGGGGGTCTAGAAGGGTCTGGGGGCCTTTAGAAAGGCCCTGAGGAGATCTAGAAGGGTCAAGGAGCCGTTAGAAGGATGTTGAGGGTCTCTTGAAGGGTCTGCGGGCCTTTAGAATGGCCCTGAAGGGCTCTAAAAGAGTCTGGGGTCCTTTAGAATGGTCCTGAGGGGCTCTAGAAGGGTCTGGGAACATTTCGAATTGCCCTTTGGGGCATTAGAAGGGTCTGGGGGGCTTTAGAATGGTCCTGAGCGGGTCTAGAAGGGTCTGGAGGCATTTAAAACTGCCCTGAGAGGCTCTAGACGGGTCTGGGGGCCTTTAGAATGCTCCTGAGGGGCATTAGAAGGGTCTGGGAACCTTTATAAAGGCCCGACGGGCATTAGAATGGTCTGCGGGCCTTTAGAAGTGTCCTGAGGGGCTCTAGAATGGTCTGGGGGGCTTTATAAGGGTCCTGACGAGCTCTAGAAAGGTCTGGGAACCTTTATAAATGCCCTGAGGGGCATTAGAAGGGTCTGAGGGCCTTTAGAAAGGCCCTGAGGTGGATTAGAAGGGTCTGAGGGCCTTTAGAATCATCCTGAGGGGTTCTAGAAGGGTCTGGAAGCCGTTAGAATGACGTTGAGGGGCTCTCGAAGGGTCTGCGGGCCTTTAGAATGGCCCTGAGGGGCTCTAAAAGAGTCTGGGGGCCTTTAGAATGGTCCTGAGGGGCTCTAGAAGGGTCTGGGGACCTTTTTAAATGCCCTTAGGGGCATTAGAAGGGTCTGGGGGCCTTTAAAAAGGCCCTGAGGGGAATTAGAAGGGTCTGGGTGGATTTAGAAAGGCCCTGATAGGTTCTAGAAGTGTCTGGGTGCCTTTAGAATGGTCCTGAGGGTGTCTAGAAGGGTCTGGAGGCATTTAAAACAGTCCTGAGAGGCTCTAGAAAGGTCTGGGTGCCTTTATAAGGGTCCTGAGGGGCATTAGAAGGGTCTGGGTGTCCTTATAAAAGCCCTGAGAGGAATTAGCAGGATCTGGGGAATTTAGAAGGGTCCTGAGGGGCTCTATAAGGGTCTGGGGGCCTTTAGAATGGTCTTCAGGGGCTCTAGAAGGGTCTGGGGACCTTTAGAAAGGCCCTGTGGGGCATTAGAATGGTCTGCGGGCCTTTAGAATTGTCCTGAGTTGCTCTAGAATGGTCTGGGGACCTTTATAAGGGTCCTGACAGGCTCTAGAAGGGTCTGGGAACCTTTATAAATGCCCTGAGGGGCATTAGAAGGGTCTGAGGGCCATTAGAAAGGTCCTGAGGGGCATTAGAATGGTCTTGTGGCCTTCATAAGGGTCTTGAAAGGCATTTGAAGGGTCTGGGATCTTTTGAATAGGTCCTAAGGCAATCTAGAAGGGTCTGGGGGCCTTTACATGGGTCTTGAGGGTCATTAGAAGGGTGTGGAGGTCTTTAGAAAGGCCCTGAGGGGCTCTAGAAGGGTCTGGAGGCTATTAGAAGTGTCCTGAGAGGGTCCAGAAGGGTCTGGGGGCCTTTATAAAGGCCCTAAGGGGGATTATAAGGGTCTCGCGGCCTTTAGAAAGGCCCTGAGTGGCATTACAAGGGTCTGGGGTCATATAGAAAGGCCCTGAGAGGTTCTAGAAGTGTCTGTGGTATTTTAGAAAGGCCCTGAGGAGCATTAGAAGGGTCTGGGGGACTTTCGAAGGGTTCTGAGGGGCATTTGAATGGTCTGGGGGCCTTTAGAAATGCCCTGAGGTGCATTAGAAAGGTCTGGGGCCTTTTAGAAGGGTCTTGAGGGGATCTAGAAGGGTCTGGGGGCCTTTAGAATCGTCCTGAGGGGGTCTAGAAGGGTCTGGGGGCCTTTAGAAAGGCCCTGAGGGGCTCTAGAAGGGTCTGGGGGCCTTTAGAATGCTCCTGAGGGGCAGTAGAAGGGTCTGGGAACCTTTATAAAGGCCCGACGGGCATTAGAATGGTCTGCGGGCCTTTAGAAGTGTCCTGAGGGGCTCTAGAATGGTCTGGGGGGCTTTATAAGGGTCCTGACGTGCTCTAGAAAGGTCTGGAAACCTTTATAAATGCCCTGAGGGGCATTAGAAGGGTCTGAGGGCCTTTAGAAAGGTCCTGAGGGGCATTAGAAGGGTCTTGTGTCCTTCATAAGGGTCCTGAAAGGCATTAGAAGGGTCTGGGGGCTTTTAGATGGGTCCTGAGGCAATCTAGAAGGGTCTGGGGGCCTTTACATGGGTCTTGAGGGTCATTAGAAGAGTGTGGAGGCCTTTAGAAAGGCCCTGAGGGGCTCTAGAAGGGTCTGGAAACTTTAGAAGCGTCCTGAGGGGCTGTAGAAGGGTCTGGGGGCCTTTATAAAGGCCCTCAGGGGGTTTATAAGGGTCTTGCGGCCTTTAGAAAGGCCCTGAGTGGCATTACAAGGGTCTGGGGTCATATAGAAAGGCCCTGAGAGGTTCTAGAAGTGTCTGTGGTACTTTAGAAAGGCCCTGAGGAGCATTAGAAGGGTCTGGGGGCCTTTAGAAGGGTTCTGAGGGGCATTTGAATGGTCTGGGGGCCTTTAGAAAGGCCCTGAGGTGCATTAGAAAGGTCTGGGGCCTTTTAGAAGGGTCTTGAGGGGGTCTAGAAGGGTCTGGGGGACTTTAGAAAGGCCCTGAGGGGATCTAGAAGGGTCAGGGAGCCGTTAGAAGGATGTTGAGGGTCTCTTGAAGGGTCTGCGGGCCTTTAGAAAGGTTCTGAGTGGCTCTAAAAGAGTCTGGGGGCCTTTAGAATGGTCCTGAGGGGCTCTAGAAGGGTCTGGGGACCTTTCGAAGTGCCCTGAGAGGCATTAGAAGGGTCTGGGGGGCTTTAGAATGGTCCTGAGGGGGTCTAGAAGGGTCTGGAGGCATTTAAAACTGCCCTGAGTGGCTCTAGAAGGGTCTGGGGGCCTTTAGAATTCTCCTGAGGGACAGTAGAAGGGTCTGGGAACCTTTATAAAGGCCCTAACGGGCATTAGAATGGTCTGCGGGCCTTTAGAAGTGTCCAGAGGGGCTCTAGAATGGTCTGGTTGCCTTTATAAGGGTCCTGACGGGCTCTAGGAGGGTCTGGGAACCTTTCTAAATGCCCTGAGGGGCATTAGAAGGGTCTGAGGGCCTTTAGAATAGTCCTGAGGGGCATTATAACGGTCTTGTCTCCTTTATACGGGTCCTGAAAGGCATTAGAAGGGTCTGGGGGCTTTTAGATGGGTCCTGAGGCAATCTAGAAGGGTCTGGGGGCCTTTACATGGGTCTTGACGGTCATTAGAAGGGTGTGGAGGCCATTAGAAAGGCCCTGAGGGGCTCTAGAATGGTCAGGGAGCCGTTAGAAGGATGTTGAGGGTCTCTTGAAGGTTCTGCGGTCCTTTAGAATGGCCCTGAGGGGCTCTAGAAGAGTCTAAGGGCCTTTAGAATGGTCCTGAGGGGCTCTAGAAGGGTCTGGGGTACTTTCAAATGCTCTTAGGGGCATTATTAGGGTCTGGGGGGCTTTAGAATGGTCCAGAGGGGGTCTAGAAGAGTCTGGAGGCATTTAAAACTGTCCTGAGAGGCTCTAGACAGGTCTGGGGGCCTTTAGAATACTCCTGAGGGGCAGTAGAAGGGTCTGGGAACCTTTATAAATGCCCTGAGGGGCATTAGAAGGGTCTGAGGGCCTTTAGAAAGGTCCTGAGGGGCATTAGAAGGGTCTTGTGGCCTTCATAAGGGTTCTGAAAGGCATTAGAAGGGTCTGGGGGCTTTTAGATGGCTCCTGAGGCAATCTAGAAGGGTCTGGGGGCCTTTACATGGGTCTTGAGGGTCATTAGAAGGGTGTGGAGACCTTTAGAAAGGACCTGAGGGGCTCTAGAAGGGTCTGGGGTACTTTAGAAGCGTCCTGAGGGGCTGTAGAAGGGTCTGGGGGCCTTTACATGGGTCCTGATGTGTTCTAGAAAGATCTGAGGACCTCTAGAAATGTCCTGAGTGGCTCTAGAAGTGTCTAGGGGCCTTTTTAAAGGCTCTGAGGGGCATTTGAATGGTCTGGGGGCCTTTAGAAAGGTCCTGAGGTGGATTAGAAGGGTCTTGGGGCATTTAGAATCGTCTTGAGGGGTTCTAGAAGGGTCTGGAAGCCGTTAGAATGACGTTGAGGGGCTCTAGGAGGGTCTGCGGGCATTTAGAATGGCCCTGAGGGGCTCTAAATGAGTCTGGGGGCCTTTAGAATGGTCCTGAGGGGCTCTAGAAGGGTCTCGGGACCATTTAAATGCCCTGAGGGTCATTAGAATGGTCTGGGGGCCTTTAGAAAGGACCTGAGGGGCATTAGAAGGGTCTGGGGGGATTTAGAAAGACCATGATAGGTTCTAGAAGGGTCTGGGGGCCTTTAGAATGGTCCTGAGGGTGTCTAGAAGGGTCTGGGGGCTATTAGAATTGTCCTGAGGGGGTCCAGAAGGGTCTGGGGGCCTTTTTAAAGGCCCTCAGAAGTATTATAAGGGTCTCGCGGCCTTTAGAAAGGCCCTGAGTGGCATTACAAGGGTCTGGGGTCATATAGAAAGGCCCTGAGAGGTTCTAGAAGTGTCTGTGGTACTTTAGAAAGGCCCTGAGGAGCTTTAGAAGGGTCTGGGGGCCTTTAGAAGGGTTCTGAAGGGCATTTGAATGGTCTGGGGGCCTTTAGAAAGGCCCTGAGGTGCATTAGAAAGGTCTGGGGCCTTTTAGAAGGGTCTTGAGGGGATCTAGAAGGGTCTGGGGGCCTTTAGAATCGTCCTGAGGGGGTCTAGAAGGGTCTGGGGGCCATTAGAAAGGATCTGAGGTGCATTAGAAGGGTCTGGGTGCCTTTAGAATGGTCCTGAGGGGGTCTAGAAGGGTCAGGAGGCATTTAAAACTGTCCTGAGAGACTCTAGAAGGGTCTGGGGGCAATTAAATGGGTCCTTAGGGGCATTAGAAGGGTCTGGGTGTCCTTATAAAAGCCCTGGGCGGAATTAGCTGGGTTTCGGGGACTTTAGAGGGTCCTGAGTAGCTCTATAAGGGTCTGGGGGCCTTTAGAAGGGTCTTCAGGGGCTCTAGAAGGGTCTGGGGACCTTTAGAAAGGCCCTGACAGGCATTAGAATGGTCTGCGGGCCTTTAGAAGTGTCCTGAGGGGCTCTAGAATGATCTGGGGACCTTTATAAGGGTCCTGACGGGCTCTAGAAGGGTCTGGGAACCTTTATAAATGCCCTGAGGGGCATTAGAAGGGTCTGAGGGCCTTTAAAAAAGGTCCTGAGTGGCATTAGAAGGGTCTTGTGGCCTTCATAATGGTCTTGAAAGGCATTTGAAGGGTCTGGGGTCTTTTAGATGGGTCCTTAGGCAATCTAGAAGGGTCTGGGGGCCTTTACATGGGTCTTGAGGGTCATTAGAAGAGTGTGGAGGCCTTTAGAAAGGCCCTGAAGGGCTCTAGAAGTGTCTGGGGGCTATTAGAAGTGTCCTGAGGGGGTCCAGAAGGGTCGGGGGCCTTTATAAAGGCCCTCAGGGGGATTATAAGGGTCTCGCGGCCTTTAGAAAGGCCCTGAGTGGCATTACAAGGGTCTGGGGTCATATAGAAAGGCCCTGAGAGGTTCTAGAAGTGTCTGTGGTACTTTAGAAAGGCCCTGAGGGGCATTAGAAGGGTCTTGGGGACTTTAGAAGGGTTTTGAGGGGCATTTCAATGGTCCGGGGGCCTTTAGAAAGGCCCTGAGGTGCATTAGAATGGTCTGGGGACTTTTAGAAGGGTCTTGAGGGGATCTAGAAGGGTCTGGGGTCCTTTAGAATCGTCCTGAGGGGCTCTAGAAGGGTCAGGGAGCCGTTAGAAGGATGTTGAGGGGCTCTTGAAGGTTCTGCGGGCCTTTAGAATGGTTCTGAGGTGCTCTAAAAGAGTCTGGGGGCCTTTAGAATGGTTTGAGGGGCTCTAGAAGGGTCTGAGGACCTTTAGAATGGTCCTGAGGGGTCTAGAATGGTCTGGAGGCATTTAAAACTGTCTTGAGAGACTCTAGAAGGGTCTGGGTGCCTTTATAAGGGTCCTGAGGGGCATTAGAAGGGTCTGGGTGACCTTATAAAAGCCCTGAGTGGAATTAGCAGGGTCTGGGGGATTTTAGAAGGGTCCTGAGGGGCTCTATTAGGGTCTGGGGTCTTTTAGAAGGGTCTTCAGGGGCTCTAGAAGGGTCTGGGGACCTTTAGAAAGGCCTTGTGGGGCATTAGAAGGGTCTGGGGGCCTTTAGAATGCTCCTGAGGGGCAGTAGAAGGGTCTGGGGACATTTATAAAGGCCCTGACGGGCATTAGAATGGTCTGCGGGCCTTTAGAAGTGTCCTGACGGGCTCTAGAAGGGTCTGGGAACCTTTCTAAATGCCCTGAGGGGCATTAGAAGGTTCTGAGGGCCTTTAGAAAGGTCCTGAGGGGCATTAGAAGGGTCTTGTCTCCTTTATAAGGGTCCTAAAAGGCATTAGAAGGGTCTGGGAGCTTTTAGATGGGTCCTGAGGCAATCTAGAAGGGTCTGGGGGCCTTTACATGGGTCTTGAGGGTCATTAGAAGGGTGTGGAGGCCTTTAGAAAGGCCTTGAGGGGCTCTAGAAGGGTCGGGGGGCTATTAGAAGCGTCCTGAGGGGGTCCAGAAGGGTCTGGGGGCCTTTTTAAAGGCCCTCAGGGGGATTATAAGGGTGTCGGGGCCTTTAGAATGGCCCTGAGGTGCATTGGAAGGGTCTGGGTGCCTTTTGAAATGTCCTGAGGGGCTCTAGAAGGGTCTGGGGGCCTTTAGAAATGTCCTGAGGGGCATTGGAAGGGTCTGGGGGCCTTTAGAAAGGCCCTGATGGGCATTAGAAGGGTCAGGGTGCCTTTAGAAATGTCCTGAGGGGCTCTAGAAGGGTCTGGGGGCCTTTAGAAATGTCCTGAGTGGCTCTAGAAGGGTCTGGGGGCCTTTAGAAAGGCCCTGAGGGGCATTACAAGGGTCTGGGGTCATATAGAAAGGCCCTGAGAGTTTCTAGAAGTGTCTGGGGTACTTTAGAAAGGCCCTGAGGGGCATTAGAAGGGTCTGGGGGCTTTTAAAAGGGTCCTGAGGGGCATTAGAAGGGTCTGGGGACCTTTAGAATGGACCTGAGTTGTTCTAGAAGGGTCTGGAAGCCGTTAGAATGACGTTGAAGGGCTCTAGAACAGTCTTCGGGCCTTTAGAATGGCCCTGAAAGGCTCTAAAAGAGACTGGGGGCCTTTAGAAGTGTCCTGAGGGGCTCTAGAAGGGTCAGGGGACCTTTTTTAATGCCCTGAGGGGCATTAGAAGGGTCTGGGGGCCTTTAGAAAGGCCCTGAGGGGCATTAGAAGGGTCTGGGGGGATTTAGAAAGGCCCTGATAAGTTCTAGAAGGGTCTGGGGGCCCTTAGTTTGGTCCTGAGGGTGTCTAGAAGAGTCTGGAGGCATTTAAAACTGTCCTGATTGGCTCTAGAATGGTCTGGGTACCTTTATAAGGGTCCTGAGGGGCATTAGAAGGGTCTGGGTGCCCTTATAAAAGCCCTGAGGGGAATTAGCAGGGTCTGGGGAACTTCAGAAGGGTCCTGAGGGGCTCCATAAGGGTCTGGGGGCCTTTATAAGGGTCTTCAGGGGCTCTAGAAGGGTCTGGGGACCTTTAGAAAGGCCCTGTGGTTCATTAGAAGGGTCTGGGGGCCTTTAGAATGCACCTGAGGGGCAGTAGAATGGTCTGGGGACCTTTATAAAGGCCCTGACGTGCATTAGAATGGTCTGCGGGCCTTTAGAAGTGTCCTGAGGGGCTCTAGAATGGTCTGGGGACCTTTATAAGGGTCCTGACGGGCTTCAGAAGGGTCTGGGAACCTTTATAAATGCCCTGAGGGGCATTAGAAGGGTCTGAGGGCCTTTAGAAAGGTCCTGAGGGGAATTAGAAGGGTCTTGTGTCCTTCATAAGGGTCTTGAAAGGCATTTGAAGGGTCTGGGGTCTTTTAGATGGGTCCTGAGGTAATGTAGAATGGTCTGGGGGCCTTTACATGGGTCTTGAGGGTCATTAGAAGGGTGTGGAGGTCTTTAGAAAGGCCCTGAGGGGCTCTGGAAGGGTCTGGGGGCTATTAGAATTGTCCTGAGGGGGTCCAGAAGGGTCTGGGGGCTTTATAAAGGCCCTCAGGGGGATTATAAGGGTCTCGCGGCCTTTAGAAAGGCCCTGAGTGGCATTACAAGGGTCTGGGGTCATATAGAAAGGCCCTGAGAGGTTCTAGAAGTGTCTGTGGTACTTTAGAACAGCCCTGAGGAGCATTAGAAGGGTCTGGGTGCCTTTCGAAGGATTCTGAGGGGCATTTGAATGGTCTGGGGGCCTTTAGAAAGGCCCTGAGGTGCATTAGAAAGGTCTGGGGCCTTTTAGAAAGGTCTTGAGGGGATCTAGAATGTTCTGGGGGCCTTTAGAATCATCCTGAGGGGGTCTAGAAGGGTCTGGGGGCCTTTAGAAAGGCCCAGAGGGGCTCTAGAAGGGTCAGGGAGCCGTAAGAAGGATGTTGAGGGTCTCTTGAAGGGTCTGCGGTCCTTTAGAATGGCCCTGAGGGGCTCTAAAAAAGTCTGGGGGTCTTTAGAATGGTCCTGAGGGGCTCAAGAATGGTCAGGGAGCCTTTAGAAGGATGTTGAGGGGCTCTCGAAGAATCTGTGGGCCCTTAGAATGGCCCTGAGGGGCTCTAAAAGAGTCTGGGGGCCTTTAGAATGGCCCTGAGGGGGTCTAGAAGGGTCAGGGAGCCGTTAGAAGGATGTTGAGGGGCACTCGAAGGGTCTGGGGGGCTTTAGAATGGCCCTGAGGGGCTCTAAAAGAGTCTGGGGGCCTTTAGAATGGTCCTGAGGGGGTCTAGAAGGGTCTGGGGACCTTTAGAAATGCCCTGAGGGGCATTAGAAGGGTCTGGGGGCCTTTAGAATGGTCCTGAGGGGGTCTAGAAGGGTCTGGAGGCATTTAAAACTGTCCTGAGAGACTCTAGAAGGGTCTGCTTGCCATTATAAGGGTCCTGACGGGCTCTAGAAGGGTCTGGGAACCTTTATAAATGCCCTGAGGGGCATTAGAAGGGTGTGGAGGCATTTAGAAAGGCCCTGAGGGGCATTAGAATGGTCTTGGTTCCTTTATAAGGGTCCTAAAAGGCATTAGAAGGGTCTGGGGTCTTTTTGATGGGTCCTGAGGCAATCTAGAAGGGTCTGGGGGCCTTTACATGGGTCTTGAGTGTCATTAGAAGGGTGTGGAGGCCTTTAGAAAGGCCCTAGGGGCTCTAGAAGGGTCTGGGGGCTATTAGAAGCGTCCTGAGGTGGTCGAGAAGGGTCTGAGGGCCTTTTTAAAGGCCCTCAGGGGGATTATAAGGGTCTCGCGGCCTTTAGAAAGGCCCTGAGTGGCATTAGAAGGGTCTGGGTGCCTTTAGAAATGTCCTGAGGGGCTCTAGAAGGGTCTGGGTGCCTTTAGAAATGTCCTGAGGTGCATTAGAAGGGTATGGGGTCCTTTAGAAAGGCCCTGAGTGGCATTAGAAGGGTCTGGGGGCTTTTAGAAGGGTCATGAGGGGCATTAGAAGGGTCTGGGGGCCTTTAGAATGGTCCTGAGGGGGTCTAGAAGGGTCTGGAGGCACGTAAAACTGTCCTGAGAGACTCTAGAAGGTCTGGGTTCCTTTATAAGGGTCCTGAGGGGCATTAGAAGGGTCTGGGTGCCCTTATAAAAGACCTGAGGGGAATTAGCAGGGTCTGGGGGACTTTAGAAGGGTCCTGAGGGGCTCTATAAGGGTCTAGGGGCCTTTAGAAAGGTCTTCAGGAGCTCTAGAAGGGTCTGGGGGCGTTTAGAAAGGCCCTGTGGGGCATTAAAGGGTCTGGGGGCCTTTAGAATGCTCCTGAGGGGCAGTAGAAGGGTCTGGGGACCTTTATAAAGGCCCTGACGGGCATTAGAATGGTCTGCGGGCCTTTAGAAGTGTCCTGAGGGACTCTAGAATGGTCTGGGGGCCTTTATAAGGGTCCTGACGGGCTCTAGAAGGGTCTGGGAACCTTTAGAACGGTTCTGAGGGGCATTAGAAAGGTCTTGTGGCCTTCATAATGGTCCTGAAAGGCATTAGAAGGGTCTGGGGGCTTTTAGATGGGTCCTCAGGCAATCTAGAAGGATCTAGGGGCCTTTACATGGGTCTTGAGGGTCATTAGAAGGGTGTGGAGGCCTTTAGAAAGGCCCTGAGGGGCTCTAGAAGGGTCTGGGGGCCTTTAGAATCGTCCTGAGGGGCTCTAGAAGGGTCTGGGGGCATCTAGAAATGTCCTGAGGGGCTCTAGAAAGATCTGGGGTCCTTTCGAAATCTCCTGAGGTGCTCTAAAAGTGTCTCGGGGCCTTACGAAGGGTCCTGAGGGGCATTAGATGGGTCTGGGGGCCTTTAGAAATTCCCTGAGGGGCATTAGAAAGGTCTGGGGCCTTTTAGAAGGGTCTTGAGGGGATCTAGAAGGGTCTGGGGACGTTTACAAGTGTCCTGAGGGGCTCTAGAAGGGTCTGGGGGCATTTAGAAAGGCCCTGAGGGGCTCTAGAAGGGTCAGGGAGCCGTTAGAAAGATGTTGAGGGGCTCTTGAAGGGTCTGCGGGCGTTTAGAATGGCCCTGAGGGGCTCTAAAAGAGTCTGGGGGCCTTTAGATTGGTACTGAGGGGCTCTAGAAGGGTCTGGGTACCTTTAGAAATGCCCTGAGGGGCATTAGAAGGGTCTGGGGGCCTTTAGACAGGCCCTGAGGTGGATTAGAAGGGTCTGGGGGCCTTTAGAATGGTCCTGAGGGGGTCTAGACGGGTCTGGAGGCATTTAAAACTGTCCTGAGAGACTCTAGAAGGGTCTGCTTGCCATTATAAGGGTCCTGAGGGGCAGTAGAAGGGTCTGGGTGCCCTTATAAAAGCCCTGAGGGGAATTAGCAGGGTCTGGGGGACTGTAGAAGGGTCCTGAGAGGCTCTATAAGGGTCTGGGGGCCTTTAGAAGGGTCTTCAGGGGGTCTAGAAGCGTCTGGGGACCTTTAGAAAGGCCCTGTGGGGCATTAGAAGGGTCTGGGGGCCTTTAGAAAGGTCCTGAGGGGCATTAGAAGGGTCTGGGGGCCTTTAGAATTGTCCTGAGGGGGTCTAGAAGGGTCTGGAGGCATTTAAAACTGCCCTGAGAGGCTGTAGACGGGTCTGGGGGCCTTTAGAATGCTCCTGAGGGGCAGTAGAAGGGTCTGGGGACCTTTAGAAAGGCCCTGACGGGCATTAGAATGGTCTGCGGGCCTTTAGAAGTGTCCTGAGGGGCTCTAGAATGGTCTGGGGGCCTTTATAAGGGTCCTGACGGGCTCTAGAAGGGTCTGGGAACCTTTATAAATGCCCTGAGGGGCATTAGAAGGGTGTGGAGGCCTTTAGAAAGGCCCTGAGGGGCATTAGAATGGTCTTGGTTCCTTTATAAGGGTCCTAAAAGGCATTAGAAGGGTCTGGGGTCTTTTTGATGGGTCCTGAGGCAATCTAGAAGGGTCTGGGGGCCTTTACATGGGTCTTGAGGGTCATTCGAAGGGTGTGGAGGCCTTTAGAAAGGCCCTGAGGGGCTCTAGAAGGGTCTGGGGGCTATTAGAAGCGTCCTGAGGTGGTCGAGAAGGGTCTGAGGGCCTTTTTAAAGGCCCTCAGGGGGATTATAAGGGTCTCGCGGCCTTTAGAAAGGCCCTGAGTGGCATTAGAAGGGTCTGGGTGCCTTTAGAAATGTCCTGAGGGGCTCTAGAAGGGTCTGGGTGCCTTTAGAAATGTCCTGAGGTGCATTAGAAGGGTATGGGGTCCTTTAGAAAGGCCCTGAGTGGCATTAGAAGGGTCTGGGGGCCTTTAGAAGGGTCATGAGGGGCATTAGAAGGGTCTGGGGGCCTTTAGAATGGTCCTGAGGGGGTCTAGAAGGGTCTGGAGGCACGTAAAACTGTCCTGAGAGACTCTAGAAGGTCTGGGTTCCTTTATAAGGGTCCTGAGGGGCATTAGAAGGGTCTGGGTGCCTTTATAAAAGCCCTGAGGGGAATTAGCAGGGTCTGGGGGACTTTAGAAGGGTCCTGAGGGGCTCTATAAGGGTCTAGGGGCCTTTAGAAAGGTCTTCAGGAGCTCTAGAAGGGTCTGGGGGCGTTTAGAAAGGCCCTGTGGGGCATTAAAGGGTCTGGGGGCCTTTAGAATGCTCCTGAGGGGCAGTAGAAGGGTCTGGGGACCTTTATAAAGGCCCTGACGGGCATTAGAATGGTCTGCGGGCCTTTAGAAGTGTCCTGAGGGGCTCTAGAATGGTCTGGGGGCCTTTATAAGGGTCCTGACGGGCTCTAGAAGGGTCTGGGAACCTTTAGAACGGTTCTGAGGGGCATTAGAAAGGTCTTGTGGCCTTCATAATGGTCCTGAAAGGCATTAGAAGGGTCTGGGGGCTTTTAGATGGGTCCTCAGGCAATCTAGAAGGGTCTAGGGGCCTTTACATGGGTCTTGAGTGTCATTAGAAGGGTGTGGAGGCCTTTCGAAAGGACCTGAGGGGCTCTAGAAGGGTCTGGGGGCCTTTAGAATCGTCCTGAGGGGCTCTAGAAGGGTCTGGGGGCATCTAGAAATGTCCTGAGGGGCTCTAGAAAGATCTGGCGTCCTTTCGAAATGTCCTGAGGTGCTCTAAAAGTGTCTCGGGGCCTTACGAAGGGTCCTGAGGGGCATTAGATGGGTCTGGGGGCCTTTAGAAATTCCCTGAGGGGCATTAGAAAGGTCTGGGGCCTTTTAGAAGGGTCTTGAGGGGATCTAGAAAGGTCTGGGGGCGTTTACAAGTGTCCTGAGGGGCTCTAGAAGGGTCTGGGAGCCGTTAGAAAGATGTTGAGGGGCTCTTGAAGGGTCTGCGGGCGTTTAGAATGGCCCTGAGGGGCTCTAAAAGAGTCTGGGGGCCTTTAGATTGGTACTGAGGGGCTCTAGAAGGGTCTGGGTACCTTTAGAAATGCCCTGAGGGGCATTAGAAGGGTCTGGGGGCCTTTAGACAGGCCCTGAGGTGGATTAGAAGGGTCTGGGGGCCTTTAGAATGGTCCTGAGGGGGTCTAGACGGGTCTGGAGGCATTTAAAACTGTCCTGAGAGGCTCTAGAAGGGTCTGGGTGCCTTAGAATGCTCCTGAGGGGCAGTAGAAGGGTCTGGGGGACTTTAGAAATGCCCTGAGGGGCATTAGAAAGGTCTGGGGCCTTTTAGAAGGGTCTTGAGGGGATCTAGAAGGGTCTGGGGGCCTTTACAAGTGTCCTGAGGGGTTCTAGAATGGTCTGGGGGCCTTTATAAATGCCCTGAGGGGCATTAGAAGGGTCTGGGGGGCTTTAGAATGGTCCTGAGGGGATCTAGAAGGGTCTGGAGGCATTTAAAACTGTCCTGAGAGGCTCTAGAAGGGTCTGGGGACCTTTAGAAAGGCCCTGTGGGGCATTAGAATGGTCTGGGGGCCTTTAGAATGCTCCTGAGGGGCAGTAGAAGGGTCTGGGGACCTTTAGAAAGGCCCTGACGGGCATTAGAATGGTCTGCGGGCCTTTAGAAGTGTCCTGAGGGGCTCTAGAATGGTCTGGGGGCCTTTATAAGGGTCCTGACGGGCTCTAGATTGGTCTGGGAACCTTTATAAATGCCCTGAGGGACATTAGAAGGGTCTGAGGGCCTTTAGAAAGGTCCTGAGGGGCATTAGAAGGGTCTTGTGGCATTCATAAGGGTCCTGAAAGGCATTAGAAGGGTCTGGGAGCTTTTAGAAGGGTCCTGATGCAATCTAGAAGGGTCTACGGGCCTTTACATGGGTCTTGAGGGTCATTAGAAGGGTGTGGAGGCCTTTAGAAAGGCCCTGAGGGCCTCTAGAAGGATCTGGGGGCTATTAGAAGCGTCCTGAGGGGGTCCAGAAGGGTCTGGGGGCCTTTTTAAAGGCCCTCAGGGGGATTATAAGGGTCTCGCGGCCTTTAGAAAGGCCCTGAGTGGCATTTGAAGGGTCTGGGTGCCTTTAAAAATGTCCTGAAGGGCTCTAGAAGGGTCTGGGGGCCTTTAGAAATGTCCTGAGGGGCATTAGAAGGGTATGGAGGCCTTTAGAAAGGACCTGAGGGGCATTAGAATTGTCTGGGGTCATATAGAAAGGCCCAGATGGTTCTAGAAGTGTCTGGGGTACTTTAGAAAGGCCCTGAGGGGCATTAGAGTGGTCTGGAGGCCTTTAGAAGGGTCCTGAGGGGCATTAGAAGGGTCTGTGGGCCTTTAGAATGGACCTGTGGGGGTCTAGAAGGGTCTGGAGGCATTTAAAACTGTCCTGAGAGGCTCTAGAAGGGTCTGGGTGCCTTTATAAGGGTCCTGAGGGGCATTAGAAGGGTCTGGGGGCCTTTAGAATTGTCCTGTGGGGGTCTAGAAGGGTCTGGAGACATTTAAAACTGCCCTGAGAGGCTGTAGACGGGTCTGGGGGCCTTTAGAATGCTCCTGAGGGGCAGTAGAAGGGTCTGGGGACCTTTAGAAAGGCCCTGACGGGCATTAGAATGGTCTGCGGGCCTTTAGAAGTGTCCTGAGGGGCTCTAGAATGGTCTGGGGGCCTTTATAAGGGTCCTGACGGGCTCTAGAAGGGTCTGGGAACCTTTATAAATGCCCTGAGGGGCATTAGAAGGGTGTGGAGGCCTTTAGAAAGGCCCTGAGGGGCATTAGAATGGTCTTGGTTCCTTTATAAGGGTCCTAAAAGGCATTAGAAGGGTCTGGGGTCTTTTTGATGGGTCCTGAGGCAATCTAGAAGGGTCTGGGGGCCTTTACATGGGTCTTGAGGGTCATTAGAAGGGTGTGGAGGCCTTTAGAAAGGCCCTGAGGGGCTCTAGAAGGGTCTGGGGGCTATTAGAAGCGTCCTGAGGTGGTCGAGAAGGGTCTGAGGGCCTTTTTAAAGGCCCTCAGGGGGATTATAAGGGTCTCGCGGCCTTTAGAAAGGCCCTGAGTGGCATTAGAAGGGTCTGGGTGCCTTTAGAAATGTCCTGAGGGGCTCTAGAAGGGTCTGGGTGCCTTTAGAAATGTCCTGAGGTGCATTAGAAGGGTATGGGGTCCTTTAGAAAGGCCCTGAGTGGCATTAGAAGGGTCTGGGGGCCTTTAGAAGGGTCATGAGGGGCATTAGAAGGGTCTGGGGGCCTTTAGAATGGTCCTGAGGGGGTCTAGAAGGGTCTGGAGGCATTTAAAACTGTCCTGAGAGACTCTAGAAGGTCTGGGTTCCTTTATAAGTATCCTGAGGGGCATTAGAAGGGTCTGGGTGCCCTTATAAAAGACCTGAGGGGAATTAGCAGGGTCTGGGGGACTTTAGAAGGGTCCTGAGGGGCTCTATAAGGGTCTGGGGGCCTTTAGAAAGGTCTTCA
This sequence comes from Coccyzus lansbergi, assembly GCA_033558105.1. NCBI lineage: Eukaryota > Metazoa > Chordata > Aves > Cuculiformes > Coccyzidae > Coccyzus > Coccyzus lansbergi. The sequence goes on along the minus strand of JAUMJK010000794.1, from coordinate 1,586,939 downwards.
GGAGCTCTAGAAGGGTCTGGGGGCGTTTAGAAAGGCCCTGTGGGGCATTAAAGGGTCTGGGGGCCTTTAGAATGCTCCTGAGGGGCAGTAGAAGGGTCTGGGGACCTTTATAAAGGCCCTGACGGGCATTAGAATGGTCTGCGGGCCTTTAGAAGTGTCCTGAGGGGCTCTAGAATGGTCTGGGGGCCTTTATAAGGGTCCTGACGGGCTCTAGAATGGTCTGGGAACCTTTAGAACGGTTCTGAGGGGCATTAGAAAGGTCTTGTGGCCTTCATAATGGTCCTGAAAGGCATTAGAAGGGTCTGGGGGCTTTTAGATGGGTCCTCAGGCAATCTAGAAGGGTCTAGGGGCCTTTACATGGGTCTTGAGGGTCATTAGAAGGGTGTGGAGGCCTTTAGAAAGGCCCTGAGGGGCTCTAGAAGGGTCTGGGGGCCTTTAGAATCGTCCTGAGGGGCTCTAGAAGGTCTGGGGGCATCTAGAAGTGTCCTGAGGGGCTCTAGAAAGATCTGGGGTCCTTTCGAAATGTCCTGAGGTGCTCTAAAAGTGTCTCGGGGCCTTACGAAGGGTCCTGAGGGGCATTAGATGGGTCTGGGGGCCTTTAGAAATTCCCTGAGGGGCATTAGAAAGGTCTGGGGCCTTTTAGAAGGGTCTTGAGGGGATCTAGAAGGGTCTGGGGGCGTTTACAAGTGTCCTGAGGGGCTCTAGAAGGGTCTGGGTGCATTTAGAAAGGCCCTGAGGGGCTCTAGAAGGGTCAGGGAGCCGTTAGAAAGATGTTGAGGGGCTCTTGAAGGGTCTGCGGGCGTTTAGAATGGCCCTGAGGGGCTCTAAAAGAGTCTGGGGGCCTTTAGATTGGTACTGAGGGGCTCTAGAAGGGTCTGGGTACCTTTAGAAATGCCCTGAGGGGCATTAGAAGGGTCTGGGGTCCTTTAGACAGGCCCTGAGGTGGATTAGAAGGGTCTGGGGGCCTTTAGAATGGTCCTGAGGGGGTCTAGACGGGTCTGGAGGCATTTAAAACTGTCCTGAGAGGATCTAGAAGGGTCTGGGGGCCTTTAGAATGCTCCTGAGGGGCAGTAGAAGGGTCTGGGGGACTTTAGAAATGCCCTGAGGGGCATTAGAAAGGTCTGGGGCCTTTTAGAAGGGTCTTGAGGGGATCTTGAAGGGTCTGGGGGCCTTTACAAGTGTCCTGAGGGGTTCTAGAATGGTCTGGGGGCCTTTAGAAAGGCCCTGAGGGGCATTAGAAGGGTCTGGGGGGCTTTAGAATGGTCCTGAGGGGATCTAGAAGGGTCTGGAGGCATTTAAAACTGTCCTGAGAGGCTCTAGAAGGGTCTGGGGACCTTTAGAAAGGCCCTGTGGGGCATTAGAATGGTCTGGGGGCCTTTAGAATGCTCCTGAGGGGCAGTAGAAGGGTCTGGGGACCTTTAGAAAGGCCCTGACGGGCATTAGAATGGTCTGCGGGCCTTTAGAAGTGTCCTGAGGGGCTCTAGAATGGTCTGGGGGCCTTTATAAGGGTCCTGACGGGCTCTAGAAGGGTCTGGGAACCTTTATAAATGCCCTGAGGGACATTAGAAGGGTCTGAGGGCCTTTAGAAAGGTCCTGAGGGGCATTAGAAGGGTCTTGTGGCATTCATAAGGGTCCTGAAAGGCATTAGAAGGGTCTGGGAGCTTTTAGAAGGGTCCTGATGCAATCTAGAAGGGTCTACGGGCCTTTACATGGGTCTTGAGGGTCATTAGAAGGGTGTGGAGGCCTTTAGAAAGGCCCTGAGGGCCTCTAGAAGGATCTGGGGGCTATTAGAAGCGTCCTGAGGGGGTCCAGAAGGGTCTGGGGGCCTTTTTAAAGGCCCTCAGGGGGATTATAAGGGTCTCGCGGCCTTTAGAAAGGCCCTGAGTGGCATTAGAAGGGTCTGGGTGCCTTTAGAAATGTCCTGAGGGGCTCTAGAAGGGTCTGGGTGCCTTTAGAAATGTCCTGAGGGGCATTAGAAGGGTATGGAGGCCTTTAGAAAGGACCTGAGGGGCATTAGAATAGTCTGGGGTCATATAGAAAGGCCCAGATGGTTCTAGAAGTGTCTAGGGTACTTTAGAAAGGCCCTGAGGGGCATTAGAGTGGTCTTGAGGCCTTTAGAAGGGTCCTGAGGGGCATTAGAAGGGTCTGTGGGCCTTTAGAATGGTCCTGTGGGGGTCTAGAAGGGTCTGGAGGCATTTAAAACTGTCCTGAGAGGCTCTAGAAGGGTCTGGGTGCCTTTATAAGGGTCCTGAGGGGCATTAGAAGGGTGTGGGTGCCCTTATAAAAGCCCTGAGGGGAATTAGCAGGGTCTGGGGGAGTTTAGAAGGGTCCTGAGGGTCTCTATAAGGGTCTGGGGGCCTTTATAAGGGCCTTCAGGGGCTCTAGAAGGGTCTGGGGGCCTTTAGAAAGGCCCTGAGGGGCATTAGAATGGTCTGGGGGGCTTTAGAATGGTCCTGCGGGGCATTAGAAGGGTCTGGGGGCCTTTAGAATTGTCCTGAGGGGGTCTAGAAGGGTCTGGAGGCATTTAAAACTGCCCTGAGAGGCTGTAGACGGGTCTGGGGGCCTTTAGAATGCTCCTGAGGGGCAGTAGAAGGGTCTGGGGACCTTTAGAAAGGCCCTGACGGGAATTAGAATGGTCTGCGGGCCTTTAGAAGTGTCCTGAGGGGCTCTAGAATGGTCTGGGGGCCTTTATAAGGGTCCTGACGGGCTCTAGAAGGGTCTGTGAACCTTTATAAATGCCCTGAGGGGCATTAGAAGGGTCTGAGGGCATTTAGAATAGTCCTGAGGGGCATTATAACGGTCTTGTCTCCTTTATACGGGACCTGAAAGGCATTAGAAGGGTCTGGGGGCTTTTAGATGGGTCCTGAGGCAATCTAGAAGGGTCTGAGGGCCTTTACATGGGTCTTGAGGGTCATTACAAGGGTGTGGAGGCCTTTAGAAAGGCCCTGAGGGGCTCTAGAAGGGTCTGGGGGCTATTAGAAGCGTCCTGAGGTGGTCGAGAAGGGTCTGAGGGCCTTTTTAAAGGCCCTCAAAGGGATTATAAGGGTCTCGCGGCCTTTAGAAAGGCCCTGAGTGGCATTAGAAGGGTCTGGGTGCCTTTAGAAATGTCCTGAGGGGCTCTAGAAGGGTCTGGGTGCCTTTAGAAATGTCCTGAGGTGCATTAGAAGGGTATGGGGTCCTTTAGAAAGGCCCTGAGTGGCATTAGAAGGGTCTGGGGGCCTTTAGAAGGGTCATGAGGGGCATTAGATGGGTCTGGGGGCCTTTAGAATGGTCCTGAGGGGGTCTAGAAGGGTCTGGAGGCACGTAAAACTGTCCTGAGAGACTCTAGAAGGTCTGGGTTCCTTTATAAGGGTCCTGAGGGGCATTAGAAGGGTCTGGGTGCCCTTATAAAAGACCTGAGGGGAATTAGCAGGGTCTGGGGGACTTTAGAAGGGTCCTGAGGGGCTCTATAAGGGTCTGGGGGCCTTTAGAAAGGTCTTCAGGAGCTCTAGAAGGGTCTGGGGGCGTTTAGAAAGGCCCTGTGGGGCATTAAAGGGTCTGGGGGCCTTTAGAATGCTCCTGAGGGGCAGTAGAAGGGTCTGGGGACCTTTATAAAGGCCCTGACGGGCATTAGAATGGTCTGCGGGCCTTTAGAAGTGTCCTGAGGGGCTCTAGAATGGTCTGGGGGCCTTTATAAGGGTCCTGACGGGCTCTAGAAGGGTCTGGGAACCTTTAGAACGGTTCTGAGGGGCATTAGAAAGGTCTTGTGGCCTTCATAATGGTCCTGAAAGGCATTAGAAGGGTCTGGGGGCTTTTAGATGGGTCCTCAGGCAATCTAGAAGGGTCTAGGGGCCTTTACATGGGTCTTGAGGGTCATTAGAAGGGTGTGGAAGCCTTTAGAAAGGCCCTGAGGGGCTCTAGAAGGGTCTGGGGGCCTTTAGAATCGTCCTGAGGGACTCTAGAAGGGTCTGGGGGCATCTAGAAGTGTCCTGAGGGGCTCTAGAAAGATCTGGGGTCCTTTCGAAATGTCCTGAGGTGCTCTAAAAGTGTCTCGGGGCCTTACGAAGGGTCCTGAGGGGCATTAGATGGGTCTGGGGGCCTTTAGAAATTCCCTGAGGGGCATTAGAAAGGTCTGGGGCCTTTTAGAATGGTCTTGAGGGGATCTAGAAGGGTCTGGGGGCGTTTACAAGTGTCCTGAGGGGCTCTAGAAGGGTCTGGGGGCATTTAGAAAGGCCCTGAGGGGCTCTAGAAGGGTCAGGGAGCCGTTAGAAAGATGTTGAGGGGCTCTTGAAGGGTCTGCGGGCGTTTAGAATGGCCCTGAGGGGCTCTAAAAGAGTCTGGGGGCCTTTAGATTGGTACTGAGGGGCTCTAGAAGGGTCTGGGTACCTTTAGAAATGCCCTGAGGGGCATTAGAATGGTCTGGGGGCCTTTAGACAGGCCCTGAGGTGGATTAGAAGGGTCTGGGGGCCTTTAGAATGGTCCTGAGGGGGTCTAGACGGGTCTGGAGGCATTTAAAACTGTCCTTAGAGGCTCTAGAAGGGTCTGGGGGCCTTTAGAATGCTCCTGAGGGGCAGTAGAAGGGTCTGGGGGACTTTAGAAATGCCCTGAGGGGCACTAGAAAGGTCTGGGGCCTTTTAGAAGGGTCTTGAGGGGATCTAGAAGGGTCTGGGGGCCTTTACAAGTGTCCTGAGGGGTTCTAGAAGGGTCTGGGGGCATTTAGAAAGGCCCTGAGGGGCTCTAGAAGGGTCAGGGAGCCGTTAGAAGGATGTTGAGGGGCTCTTGAAGGGTCTGCGGGCCATTTGAATGGCCCTGAGGTGCTCTAAAATAGTCTCGGGGCCTTTAGATTGGTACTGAGGGGCTCTAGAAGGGTCTGGGGACCTTTAGAAATGCCCTGAGGGGCATTAGACGGGTCTGGGGGGCTTTAGAATGGTCCTGAGGGGATCTAGAATGGTCTGGAGGCTTTTAAAACTGTCCTGAGAGGCTCTAGAAGGGTGTGGGGACCTTTAGAAAGGACCAGTGGGGCATTAGAATGGTCTGGGGGCCTTTAGAATGCTCCTGAGGGGCAGTAGAAGGGTCTGTGGGCCTTTAGAATGGTCCTGTGGGGGTCTAGAAGGGTCTGGAGGCATTTAAAACTGTCCTGAGAGGCTCTAGAAGGGTCTGGATGCCTTTATAAGGGTCCTGAGGGGCATTAGAAGGGTCTTGTGGCCCTTATAAAAGCCCTGAGGGGAATTAGCAGGGTCTGGGTGAGTTTAGAAGGGTCCTGAGGGGCTCTATAAGGGTCTGGGGGCCTTTATAAGGGCCTTCAGGGGCTCTAGAATTGTCTGGGGACCTTTAGAAAGGCCCTGTGTGGCATTAGAAGGGTCTGGGGTCCTTTAGAAGGTCTTCAGGGGCTCTAGAAGGGTCTGGGGACCTTTAGAAAGGCCCTGTGAGGCATTAGAATGGTCTTTTTAAAGGCCCTCAGGAGGATTATATGGGTCTCGCGGCCTTTAGAAAGGCCCTGAGTGGCATTTGAAGGGTCTGGGGGCCTTTAGAAGGGTCTTCAGGGGCTCTAGAAAGGTCTGGGGATTTTTAGAAAGGCCCTATGGGGCATTAGAAGGGTCTGGGGGCCTTTAGAATGCTCCTGAGGGGCAGTAGAAGGGTCTGGGGGCCTTTATTAAGGCCCTGACAGGCATTATAATGGTCTGCGGGCCTTTAGAAATGTCCTGAGGGGCTCTAAAATGGTCTGGGGGCCTTTATAAGGGTCCTGACTGGATCTAGAAGGGTCTGGGAACCTTAAATGCCCTGAGGGGCATTAGAAGGGTCTGAGGGCCTTTAGAAAGGTCCTGAGGGGCATTAGAAGGGTCTTGTGGCCTTCATAAAGATCCTGAAAGGCTTTAGAAGGGTCTGGGGGCTTTTAGATGGGTCCTGAGGCAATCTAGAAGGGTCTGGGGGCCTTTACATGGGTCTTGAGTGTCATTAGAAGGGTGTGGAGGCCTTTAGAAAGGCCCTGAGGGTCTCTAGAAGGGTCTGGTGGCTATTAGAAGCGTCCTGAGGGGGTCCAGAATGGTCTGGGGGCCTTTATAAAGGCCCTCAGGGGGATTATAAGGGTCTCGCGACCTTTAGAAAGGCCCTGAGTGGCATTAGAAGGGTCTGGGGTCATATAGAAAGGCCCTGAGATGTTCTAGAAGTGTCTGTGGTACATTCGAAAGGCCCTGTGGGGCATTAGAAGGGTCTGGGGGCCTTTAGAAAGGTCTTGAGGGGCATTACAAGGGTCTGGGGTCATATAGAAAGGCCCTGAGGTGCTCTAGAAGGGTCTGGGGGCTATTAGAAGCGTCCTGAGGGGGTCCAGAAGGGTCTGGGGGCCTTTTTAAAGGCCCTCAGGGGGATTATAAGGGTCTCGCGGCCTTTAGAGAGGCCCTGAGTGGCATTACAAGGGTCTGGGGTCATATAGAAAGGCTCTGAGAGGTTATAGAAGTGTCTGGGGTGGCATTAAATCCTGAAAGGCATTAAAAGGTACTGGGGGCTTTTAGATGGGTACTTAGGCAATCTAGAAGGTTCTAGGTGCCTTTACATGGGACTTGAGGGTCATTAGAAGGGTGTCGCGGCCTTTAGAATGTCATTGAAAAGCATTAGAATGGTCTGGGGGCTTTTAGGTGGGTCCTGAGGCAATCTAGAAGGGTCTGGGGGCCTTTACATGGGTCTTGAGGGTCATTAGAAGGGTGTGGAGGCCTTTAGAAAGGCCCTGAGGGGCTCTAGAAGGGTCTGGGTGATATTAGAAGCGTCCTGAAGGGGTCCAGAAGTGTCTGGGGGCCTTTAGAAATGCCCTGATGGGCATTACAAGGGTCTGGGGTCATATAGAAAGGCCCTGAGATGTTCTAGAAGTGTCTGGGGTACTTTAGAAAGGCCCTGAGGGGCATTAGAAGGGTCTGGGTGCATTTAGAAAGGCCCTGTGGGGCATTAGAAGGGTCTGGGGTTCTTTAGAAGGGTCTTCAGGGGCTCTAGAAGGGTCTGGGGACATTTAGAAAGGCCCTGTGGGGCATTAGAAGGGTCTGGGGGCCTTTAGAATGCTCCTGAGGGGCAGTAGAATGGTCTGCGGGCCTTTAGAAGTGTCCTGAGGGGCTCTAGAATGATCTGGGGGCATTTATAAGGGTCCTGACGGGCTCTAGAAGGGTCTGGGAACCTTTACAAAGGCCCTGAAAGGCATTAGAAGGGTCTGAAGGCCTTTAGAATGGTCCTGAAGGGCATTAGAAGGGTCTTGTGGCATTCATAAGGGTCCTGAAAGGCATTAGAAGGGTCTGGGGGCTTTTAGATGGGTCCTGAGGCAATCTAGAAGGGTCTATGAGCCTTTACATGGGTCTTGAGGGTCATTAGAAGGGTGTGGAGGCCTTTAGAAAGGCCCTGAGGGGCTATAGAAGGGTGTGGGAGCTATTAGAAGCGTCCTGAGGGGGTCCAGAAGGGTCTGGGGGACTTTTTAAAGGCCCTCAGGGGGATTATAAGGGTCTCGCGGCCTTTAGAAAGGCCCTGAGTGGCATTAGAAGGGTCTGGGTGCCTTTAGAAATGTCCTGAGGGGCTCTAGAAGGGTCTGGGGGCCTTTAGAAATCCCCTGAGGGGCATTAGAAGGGTCTCGCGACCTTTAGAATGGTCCTGAGGAGGTCTAGAAGGGTCTGGGGTCATATAGAAAGGCTCTGAGAGATTCTAGAAGTGTCTGGGGTACTTTCGAAAGGCCCTGAGGGGCATTAGAAGGGTCTGGGGGCCTTCAGAATGGTCTTCAGGGGCTGTATAAGGGTGTGGGGACGTTTAGAAAGGCCCTGTGGGGCATTAGAAGGGTCTGGGGGCCTTTTTAAAGGACCTCAGGGAGATGATCAGGGTCTTGCAGCCTTTAGAAAGGCCCTGAGTGGCATTACAAGGGTCTGGGGTCATATAGAAAGGCTCTGAGAGGTTCAAGAAGTGTCTGGGGTAATTTAGAAAGGCCCTGAGGAGCATTAGAATGGTCTGGGGGCCTTTAGAAGGGTCTTCAGGGGCTCTAGAAGGGTCTTGGGACCTGTAGAAAGGCCCTGTGGGGCATTATAAGGGTCTGGGGGCCTTTTATAAGAGTCTTCAGGGGCTCTAGAAGGGTCTGGGGACCTTTAGAAAGGCCCTGTGGGGCATTAGAAGGGTCTGGGGGCCTTTAGAATGCTACTGATGGGAAGTAGAATGGTCTGCGGGCCTTTAGAATTGTCCTGAGGGTCTCTAGAATGATCTGGGGGCCTTTATAAGGGTCCTGAAAGGCATTAGAATGGTCTGGGGGCCTTTAGAAGGGTCTTCAGGGGCTCTAGAAGGGTCTTGGGACCTGTAGAAAGGCCCTGTGGGGCATTATAAGGGTCTGGGGGCCTTTTATAAGAGTCTTCAGGGGCTCTAGAAGGGTCTGGGGACCTTTAGAAAGGCCCTGTGGGGCATTAGAAGGGTCTGGGGGCCTTTAGAATGCTACTGATGGGAAGTAGAATGGTCTGCGGGCCTTTAGAATTGTCCTGAGGGGCTCTAGAGTGATCTGGGAGCCTTTATAAGGGTCCTGACGGGCTCTAGAAGGGTCTGGGAACCTTTATAAAAGCCCTGAGGGGCATTAGAAGGGTCTGAGGGCCTTTAGAAAGGTCCTGAGAGGCATTAGAAGGGTCTTGTGGCCTTCATAATGGTCCTGAAAGGCATTAGAAAGTTCTGGGGGCTTTTAGATGGCTCCTGAGGCAATCTAGAATGGTCTGGGGGCCTTTACATGGGTCTTGAGGGTCATTAGAAGGGTGTGGAGGCCTTTAGAAAGGCCCTGAGGGGCTCTAGAAGGGTCTGGGTGCTATTTGAAGCGTCCTGAGGGGGTCCAGAAGGGTCTGGGGGCCTTTTTAAAGGCCCTCATGGGGATTATAAAGGTCTCGCGGCCTTTAGAAAGGCCCTGAGTGGCATTACAAGGGTCTGGGGTCATATAGAATGGCTCTTAAAGGTTCTAGAAGTGTCTGGGGTAATTTAGAAAGGCCCTGAGGGGCATTAGAAGGGTCTGGGGGCCTTTAGAAGTGTCCTGAGGTGCATTAGAAGGGTCTGGGGGCCTTTAATAGAGTCCTTAGTGGCATTTGAATAGTCTGAGGGCCTTTAGAATGGTCCTGAGGGGCATTAGAAGGGTCTTGTGGCCTTCATGAGGGCCCTGAAAGGCATTAGAAGGCTCTGTGGGCTTTTAGATGGGTCCTGAGGCAATCTAGAAGGGTCTGCGGGCCTTTACATGGGTCTTGAGGGTCATTAGAATGGTGTGGAGGCCTTTAGAAAGGCCCTGAAAGGCTCTAGAAGGGTCTGGGGGCTATTAGAAGCGTCCTGAGGGGGTCCAGAAGGGTCTGGGGGCCTTTTTAAAGGCCCTCAGGGGGATTATAAGCGTCTCGCGGCCTTTAGAAAGGCTCTGAGTGGCATTAGAAGGGTCTGGGGGCCTTTAGAAGGGTCTTCAGGGGCTCTAGAAGGCTCTGGGAACCTTTAGAAAGGCCCTGTGGGGCATTAGAAGGGTGTGGGGGCCTTTAGAATGCTCCTGAGGGGCCGTAGAATGGTCTTGAGACCTTTATAAAGGACCTGACGATCATTAGAATGGTCTGCGGGACTTTAGAAGTGTCCTGAGGGGCTCTAGAATGATCTGGGGGCCTTTATAAGGGTCTTGACGGGCTCTAGAAGGGTCTGGGGGCCTTTTAAAAAGTCCTGAGGGGCATTTGAATAGTCTGAGGGCCTTTAGAAAGGTCCTGAGGGGCATTACAAGGGTCTTGTGGCCTTGATAAGGGTCCTGAAATGCATTAGAAGGGTCTGGGGGCTTTTAGATGGGTCCTGAGGCAATCTAGAAGGGTCTAGATGCCTTTACATGGGTCTTGAGGGTCATTAGAAGGGTGTGCAGGCCTTTAGAAAGGCCCTGAAAGGCATTAGAAGGGTCTGGGGGCTTTTAGATGGGTCCTGAGGCAATCTAGAAGGGTCTGGGGGCCTTTACATGGGTCTTGAGGGTTATTAGAAGGGTGTGGAGGCCTTTAGAAAGGCCCTGAGTGGCATTAGAATGGTCTGGGTGCCTTTAGAAATGTCCTGGGGGGCTCTAGAAGGGTCTGGGGGCCTTTAGAAATGTCCTGAGGGGCATTAGAAGGGTATGGGGGCCTTTAGAAAGGCCCTGAGGGGCATTACAAGGGTCTGGGGTCATATAGAAAGGCCCTGAGAGGTTCTAGAAGTGTCTGGGGTACTTTAGAAAGGCCCTGAGGGGCATTAGAAGGGTCTGGGGGCCTTTAGAAGGGTCCTGAGGGGCATTAGAATGGTCTGGGTGCCCTTATAAAAGCCCTGAGGGGAATTAGCAGGGTCTGGGGGACTTTAGAAGGGGCCTGAGGGGCTCTACAAGGGTCTGGGGGCCTTTAGAAGGGTCTTCAGGAGCTCTAGAAGGGTCTGGGGGCCTTTAGAAAGGCCCTGTGAGGCATTAGAAGGGTCTGGGGGCCTTTAGAATGCTCCTGAGGGGCAGTAGAAGGGTCTGGGGACCTTTATAAAGGCCCTGACGAGCATTAGAATGGTCTGCGGACCTTTAGAAGTGTCCTGAGGGGCTCTAGAAGGGTCTGGGAATCTTTCTAAATGCCCTGAGGGGCATTAGAAGGGTCTTGTGGCCTTCATAAGCATCCTGAAAGGCATTAGAAGGGTCTGGGGGCTTTTAGATGGGGCCTGAGGCAATCTAGAAGGGTCTAGGGTCCTTTACATGGGTCTTGAGGGTCATTAGAAGGGTGTGGAGGCCTTTAGAGAGGCTCTGAGGGGCTATAGAATGGTCTGGGGGCTATTAGAAGCGTCCTGAGGGCGTCCAGAAGGGTCTGGGGGCCTTTTTAAAGGCCCTCAGTTTGATTATATGGGTCTCGCAACCTTTAGAAAGGCCCTGAGTGGCATTACAAGGGTCTGGGGTCATATAGAAAGGCCCTGAGAGGTTCTAGAAGTGTCTGGGGTACTTTAGAAAGGCCCTGAGTGGTATTAGAAGGGTCTGGGTGCCTTTAGAAATGTCCTGAGGGGCTCTAGAAGGGTCTGGGGGCCTTTAGAAATGTCCTGAGGGGCATTAGAAGGGTATGGGGGCCTTTAGAAAGGCCCTGAGGGGCATTACAAGGGTCTGGGGTCATATAGAAAGGCCCTGAGAGGTTCTAGAAGTGTCTCGGGTACTTTAGAAAGGCCCTGAGGGGCATTAGAAGGGTCTGGGGGCATTTAGAAAGGCCCTGAGAGGCATTAGAAGGGTCTCGCGGCCTTTAGAAAGGCCCTGAGGTGAATTACAAGGGTCTGAGGTGATATAGAAAGGCCCTGAGACGTTCTAGAAGCGTCTGGTGTACTTTAGAAAGGCCCTGAGGGGCATTAGAAGGGTCTGGGGGCCTTTAGAATGGTCCTGAGGGGCATTAGAAGGTTCTGAAGGCCTTTAAAAGGGTCCTGATGGGCATTTGAATGGTCTGGGGGCCTTTAAAAATACCCTGAGGTGGACTAGAATGGTCTGGGGGCCTTTAGAATCGTCCTGAGGGGCTCTAGAAGGGTCTGGGAGCCTCTAGAAGGGTCCTGACGGGCTATAGAAAGATCCGGGGTCCTTTCGAAATGTCCTGAGGTGATCTAAAATTGTCTCGGGTCCTTTCGAAGGGTCCTGATGGGCATTAGACGGGTCTGGGGGCCTTTAGAAATGCCGTGAGGGGCATTAGAAAGGTGTGGGGCCTTTTAGACGGGTCTTGAGGGGATCTAGAAGCGTCTGGGGGCCTTTAGAAGTGTCCTGAGGGGCTCTAGAAGTGTCTGGGGGCCTTTAGAAAGGCCCTGAGGGGCACTAGAAGGGTCAGGGAGCCGTTAGAAGGATGTTGAGGGGCTCTTGAAGGGTCTGCGGGCCTTTAGAATGGCCCTTAGGTGCTCTAAAAGAGTCTGGGGTCCTTTTGAATGGTCCTGAGGGGCTATAGAAGGGTCTGGGGACCTTTAGAAATGCCCTGAGGGGCATTAGATGGGTCTGGGGGCATTTAGAAAGGCCCTGAGGGGCATTAGAAGGGTCTGGGGGCCTTTAGAATTCTCCTGAGGGGCAGTAGAAGGGTCTGGGGACCTTTAAAAAGGCCCTGACGGGCATTAGAATGGTCTGTGGGCCTTTAGAAGTGTCCTGAGGGGCTCTAAAATGGTCTGGGGGCCTTTATAACGGTCCTGACGAGATCTAGAAGGGTCTGGGAACATTTATAAATGCCCTGAGGGGCATTAGAAGGGTCTGAGGGCCTTTAGAAAGGTCCTGAGGGGCATTAGAAGGGTCTTGTGGCCTTCATAAGGGTCCTGAAATTCATTAGAAGGGTCTGGGGGCTTTTAGATGGGTCCTGAGGCAATCTGGAAGGGTCTAGGGGCCTTTACATGGGTCTTGAGGGTCATTAGAAAGGTGTGGAGGCCTTTAGAAAGGCCCTGAGGGGCTCTAGAATGGTCTGGGGGCTATTAGAAGCGTCCTGAGGGGGTCCAGAAGGGTCTGGGGGCCTTTTTAAAGGCCCTCAGGGGGATTATAAGGGTCTCGCGGCCTTTAGAAAGGCCCTGAGTGGCATTAGAATGGTCTGGGGTCATATAGAAAGGCCCTGAGAGGTTCTAGATGTGTCTGGGGTACTTTAGAAAGGCCCTGAAGGACATTAGAAGGGTCTGAAGGCCTTTAGAAGGGTCCTGAGGGGCATTAGAAGTGTCTGAAGGCCTTTAAAAGGGTCCTGAGAGGCATTTGTATGGTCTGGGGGCCTTTAGAAAGGCTATGAGGTGGATTAGAAGGGTCTGGGGGCCTTTAGAATCGTCCTGAGTGGCTCTAGAATGGTCTGGGGGCCTCTAGAAGGGTCCTGAGGGGCTCTAGAAAGACCTGGGGTCATTTAGAAGTGTCCTGAGGTGCTCTAAAAGTGTCTCGGGGCCTTTCAAAGGGTCCTGATGGGCATTAGACGGGTCTGGGGGCCTTTAGAAAGGCCCTGCAGGGCATTAGAAAGGTCTGGGGCCTTTTAGAAGGGTCTTGAGGGGATCTAGAAGGGTCTGGGGGCCTTTAGAAGTGTCTGGAGGGGATCTAGAATGGTCTGGGGGCCTTTAGAACGCTCTTGAGGGGCAGTAGAACGGTCTGGGAACGTTTATAAAGGCCCTGACGGGCATTAGAATGGTCTGCCAGTCTTTAGATGTGTCCTGAGGGGCTTTGGAATGGTCTGGGGGCCTTTATAAGGGTCCTGAAAGGCTCTAGAAGGGTCTGGGAACCTTTATAAATGCCCTGAATGGCATTAGAATGGTCTGAGGGTCTTTAGAAAGGTCCTGAAGGGCATTAGAAGGGTGTGGAGGCTTTTATAAGGGTCCTGAAAGGCATTAGAAGGGTCTGGGGGCTTTTAGATGGGTCCTGAGGCAATCTAGAAGGGTCTGGGGGCCTTTACATGGGTCTTGAGGGTCATTAGAAGGGTGTGCAGGCCTTTAGAAAGGCCCTGAGGGGCTCTAGAAGGGTCTGGGGGCTATTAGAAGCGTCCTGAGGGGGTCCAGAAGGGTCTTGGGGCCTTTTTAAAGGCGCTCAGGGGGATTATAAGGGTCTCTCGGCCTTTAGAAACGCCCTGAGTGGCATTAGAAGGGTCTGGGTGCCTTTAGAAATGTCCTGAGGATCTCTAGAAGGGTCTGGGGGCCTTTAGAAATGTCCTGAGGTGCATTAGAAGGGTCAGGGGGCCTTTAGAAAGGCCCTGAGTGGCATTAGAAGGGTCTGGGTGCCTTTAGAAATGTCCTGAGGGGCTCTAGAAGGGTCTGGGGGCCTTTAGAAATCCCCTGAGGGGCATTAGAAGGGTCTCGCGACCTTTAGAATGGTCCTGAGGAGGTCTAGAAGGGTCTGGGGTCATATAGAAAGGCTCTGAGAGATTCTAGAAGTGTCTGGGGTACTTTCGAAAGGCCCTGAGGGGCATTAGAAGGGTCTGGGGGCCTTCAGAATGGTCTTCAGGGGCTGTATAAGGGTGTGGGGACGTTTAGAAAGGCCCTGTGGGGCATTAGAAGGGTCTGGGGGCCTTTTTAAAGGACCTCAGGGAGATGATCAGGGTCTTGCAGCCTTTAGAAAGGCCCTGAGTGGCATTACAAGGGTCTGGGGTCATATAGAAAGGCTCTGAGAGGTTCAAGAAGTGTCTGGGGTAATTTAGAAAGGCCCTGAGGAGCATTAGAATGGTCTGGGGGCCTTTAGAAGGGTCTTCAGGGGCTCTAGAAGGGTCTTGGGACCTGTAGAAAGGCCCTGTGGGGCATTATAAGGGTCTGGGGGCCTTTTATAAGAGTCTTCAGGGGCTCTAGAAGGGTCTGGGGACCTTTAGAAAGGCCCTGTGGGGCATTAGAAGGGTCTGGGGGCCTTTAGAATGCTACTGATGGGAAGTAGAATGGTCTGCGGGCCTTTAGAATTGTCCTGAGGGTCTCTAGAATGATCTGGGGGCCTTTATAAGGGTCCTGAAAGGCATTAGAATGGTCTGGGGGCCTTTAGAAGGGTCTTCAGGGGCTCTAGAAGGGTCTTGGGACCTGTAGAAAGGCCCGTGGGGGCATTATAAGGGTCTGGGGGCCTTTTATAAGAGTCTTCAGGGGCTCTAGAAGGGTCTGGGGACCTTTAGAAAGGCCCTGTGGGGCATTAGAAGGGTCTGGGGGCCTTTAGAATGCTACTGATGGGAAGTAGAATGGTCTGCGGGCCTTTAGAATTGTCCTGAGGGGCTCTAGAGTGATCTGGGAGCCTTTATAAGGGTCCTGACGGGCTCTAGAAGGGTCTGGGAACCTTTATAAAAGCCCTGAGGGGCATTAGAAGGGTCTGAGGGCCTTTAGAAAGGTCCTGAGAGGCATTAGAAGGGTCTTGTGGCCTTCATAATGGTCCTGAAAGGCATTAGAAAGTTCTGGGGGCTTTTAGATGGCTCCTGAGGCAATCTAGAATGGTCTGGGGGCCTTTACATGGGTCTTGAGGGTCATTAGAAGGGTGTGGAGGCCTTTAGAAAGGCCCTGAGGGGCTCTAGAAGGGTCTGGGTGCTATTTGAAGCGTCCTGAGGGGGTCCAGAAGGGTCTGGGGGCCTTTTTAAAGGCCCTCATGGGGATTATAAAGGTCTCGCGGCCTTTAGAAAGGCCCTGAGTGGCATTACAAGGGTCTGGGGTCATATAGAATGGCTCTTAAAGGTTCTAGAAGTGTCTGGGGTAATTTAGAAAGGCCCTGAGGGGCATTAGAAGGGTCTGGGGGCCTTTAGAAGTGTCCTGAGGTGCATTAGAAGGGTCTGGGGGCCTTTAATAGAGTCCTTAGTGGCATTTGAATAGTCTGAGGGCCTTTAGAATGGTCCTGAGGGGCATTAGAAGGGTCTTGTGGCCTTCATGAGGGCCCTGAAAGGCATTAGAAGGCTCTGTGGGCTTTTAGATGGGTCCTGAGGCAATCTAGAAGGGTCTGCGGGCCTTTACATGGGTCTTGAGGGTCATTAGAAGGGTGTGGAGGCCTTTAGAAAGGCCCTGAAAGGCTCTAGAAGGGTCTGGGGGCTATTAGAAGCGTCCTGAGGGGGTCCAGAAGGGTCTGGGGGCCTTTTTAAAGGCCCTCAGGGGGATTATAAGCGTCTCGCGGCCTTTAGAAAGGCTCTGAGTGGCATTAGAAGGGTCTGGGGGCCTTTAGAAGGGTCTTCAGGGGCTCTAGAAGGCTCTGGGAACCTTTAGAAAGGCCCTGTGGGGCATTAGAAGGGTGTGGGGGCCTTTAGAATGCTCCTGAGGGGCCGTAGAATGGTCTTGAGACCTTTATAAAGGACCTGACGATCATTAGAATGGTCTGCGGGACTTTAGAAGTGTCCTGAGGGGCTCTAGAATGATCTGGGGGCCTTTATAAGGGTCTTGACGGGCTCTAGAAGGGTCTGGGGGCCTTTTAAAAAGTCCTGAGGGGCATTTGAATCGTCTGAGGGCCTTTAGAAAGGTCCTGAGGGGCATTACAAGGGTCTTGTGGCCTTGATAAGGGTCCTGAAATGCATTAGAAGGGTCTGGGGGCTTTTAGATGGGTCCTGAGGCAATCTAGAAGGGTCTAGATGCCTTTACATGGGTCTTGAGGGTCATTAGAAGGGTGTGCAGGCCTTTAGAAAGGCCCTGAAAGGCATTAGAAGGGTCTGGGGGCTTTTAGATGGGTCCTGAGGCAATCTAGAAGGGTCTGGGGGCCTTTACATGGGTCTTGAGGGTTATTAGAAGGGTGTGGAGGCCTTTAGAAAGGCCCTGAGTGGCATTAGAATGGTCTGGGTGCCTTTAGAAATGTCCTGGGGGGCTCTAGAAGGGTCTGGGGGCCTTTAGAAATGTCCTGAGGGGCATTAGAAGGGTATGGGGGCCTTTAGAAAGGCCCTGAGGGGCATTACAAGGGTCTGGGGTCATATAGAAAGGCCCTGAGAGGTTCTAGAAGTGTCTGGGGTACTTTAGAAAGGCCCTGAGGGGCATTAGAAGGGTCTGGGGGCCTTTAGAAGGGTCCTGAGGGGCATTAGAATGGTCTGGGTGCCCTTATAAAAGCCCTGAGGGGAATTAGCAGGGTCTGGGGGACTTTAGAAGGGGCCTGAGGGGCTCTACAAGGGTCTGGGGGCCTTTAGAAGGGTCTTCAGGAGCTCTAGAAGGGTCTGGGGGCCTTTAGAAAGGCCCTGTGAGGCATTAGAAGGGTCTGGGGGCCTTTAGAATGCTCCTGAGGGGCAGTAGAAGGGTCTGGGGACCTTTATAAAGGCCCTGACGAGCATTAGAATGGTCTGCGGACCTTTAGAAGTGTCCTGAGGGGCTCTAGAAGGGTCTGGGAATCTTTCTAAATGCCCTGAGGGGCATTAGAAGGGTCTTGTGGCCTTCATAAGCATCCTGAAAGGCATTAGAAGGGTCTGGGGGCTTTTAGATGGGGCCTGAGGCAATCTAGAAGGGTCTAGGGTCCTTTACATGGGTCTTGAGGGTCATTAGAAGGGTGTGGAGGCCTTTAGAGAGGCTCTGAGGGGCTATAGAATGGTCTGGGGGCTATTAGAAGCGTCCTGAGGGCGTCCAGAAGGGTCTGGGAGCCTTTTTAAAGGCCCTCAGTTTGATTATATGGGTCTCGCAACCTTTAGAAAGGCCCTGAGTGGCATTACAAGGGTCTGGGGTCATATAGAAAGGCCCTGAGAGGTTCTAGAAGTGTCTGGGGTACTTTAGAAAGGCCCTGAGTGGTATTAGAAGGGTCTGGGTGCCTTTAGAAATGTCCTGAGGGGCTCTAGAAGGGTCTGGGGGCCTTTAGAAATGTCCTGAGGGGCATTAGAAGGGTATGGGGGCCTTTAGAAAGGCCCTGAGGGGCATTACAAGGGTCTGGGGTCATATAGAAAGGCCCTGAGAGGTTCTAGAAGTGTCTCGGGTACTTTAGAAAGGCCCTGAGGGGCATTAGAAGGGTCTGGGGGCATTTAGAAAGGCCCTGAGAGGCATTAGAAGGGTCTCGCGGCCTTTAGAAAGGCCCTGAGGTGAATTACAAGGGTCTGAGGTGATATAGAAAGGCCCTGAGACGTTCTAGAAGCGTCTGGTGTACTTTAGAAAGGCCCTGAGGGGCATTAGAAGGGTCTGGGGGCCTTTAGAATGGTCCTGAGGGGCATTAGAAGGTTCTGAAGGCCTTTAAAAGGGTCCTGATGGGCATTTGAATGGTCTGGGGGCCTTTAAAAATACCCTGAGGTGGACTAGAATGGTCTGGGGGCCTTTAGAATCGTCCTGAGGGGCTCTAGAAGGGTCTGGGAGCCTCTAGAAGGGTCCTGACGGGCTATAGAAAGATCCGGGGTCCTTTCGAAATGTCCTGAGGTGATCTAAAATTGTCTCGGGTCCTTTCGAAGGGTCCTGATGGGCATTAGACGGGTCTGGGGGCCTTTAGAAATGCCGTGAGGGGCATTAGAAAGGTGTGGGGCCTTTTAGACGGGTCTTGAGGGGATCTAGAAGCGTCTGGGGGCCTTTAGAAGTGTCCTGAGGGGCTCTAGAAGTGTCTGGGGGCCTTTAGAAAGGCCCTGAGGGGCACTAGAAGGGTCAGGGAGCCGTTAGAAGGATGTTGAGGGGCTCTTGAAGGGTCTGCGGGCCTTTAGAATGGCCCTTAGGTGCTCTAAAAGAGTCTGGGGTCCTTTTGAATGGTCCTGAGGGGCTATAGAAGGGTCTGGGGACCTTTAGAAATGCCCTGAGGGGCATTAGATGGGTCTGGGGGCATTTAGAAAGGCCCTGAGGGGCATTAGAAGGGTCTGGGGGCCTTTAGAATTCTCCTGAGGGGCAGTAGAAGGGTCTGGGGACCTTTAAAAAGGCCCTGACGGGCATTAGAATGGTCTGTGGGCCTTTAGAAGTGTCCTGAGGGGCTCTAAAATGGTCTGGGGGCCTTTATAACGGTCCTGACGAGATCTAGAAGGGTCTGGGAACATTTATAAATGCCCTGAGGGGCATTAGAAGGGTCTGAGGGCCTTTAGAAAGGTCCTGAGGGGCATTAGAAGGGTCTTGTGGCCTTCATAAGGGTCCTGAAATTCATTAGAAGGGTCTGGGGGCTTTTAGATGGGTCCTGAGGCAATCTGGAAGGGTCTAGGGGCCTTTACATGGGTCTTGAGGGTCATTAGAAAGGTGTGGAGGCCTTTAGAAAGGCCCTGAGGGGCTCTAGAATGGTCTGGGGGCTATTAGAAGCGTCCTGAGGGGGTCCAGAAGGGTCTGGGGGCCTTTTTAAAGGCCCTCAGGGGGATTATAAGGGTCTCGCGGCCTTTAGAAAGGCCCTGAGTGGCATTAGAATGGTCTGGGGTCATATAGAAAGGCCCTGAGAGGTTCTAGATGTGTCTGGGGTACTTTAGAAAGGCCCTGAAGGACATTAGAAGGGTCTGAAGGCCTTTAGAAGGGTCCTGAGGGGCATTAGAAGTGTCTGAAGGCCTTTAAAAGGGTCCTGAGAGGCATTTGTATGGTCTGGGGGCCTTTAGAAAGGCTATGAGGTGGATTAGAAGGGTCTGGGGGCCTTTAGAATCGTCCTGAGTGGCTCTAGAATGGTCTGGGGGCCTCTAGAAGGGTCCTGAGGGGCTCTAGAAAGACCTGGGGTCATTTAGAAGTGTCCTGAGGTGCTCTAAAAGTGTCTCGGGGCCTTTCAAAGGGTCCTGATGGGCATTAGACGGGTCTGGGGGCCTTTAGAAAGGCCCTGCAGGGCATTAGAAAGGTCTGGGGCCTTTTAGAAGGGTCTTGAGGGGATCTAGAAGGGTCTGGGGGCCTTTAGAAGTGTCTGGAGGGGATCTAGAATGGTCTGGGGGCCTTTAGAACGCTCTTGAGGGGCAGTAGAACGGTCTGGGAACGTTTATAAAGGCCCTGACGGGCATTAGAATGGTCTGCCAGCCTTTAGATGTGTCCTGAGGGGCTTTGGAATGGTCTGGGGGCCTTTATAAGGGTCCTGAAAGGCTCTAGAAGGGTCTGGGAACCTTTATAAATGCCCTGAATGGCATTAGAATGGTCTGAGGGTCTTTAGAAAGGTCCTGAAGGGCATTAGAAGGGTGTGGAGGCTTTTATAAGGGTCCTGAAAGGCATTAGAAGGGTCTGGGGGCTTTTAGATGGGTCCTGAGGCAATCTAGAAGGGTCTGGGGGCCTTTACATGGGTCTTGAGGGTCATTAGAAGGGTGTGCAGGCCTTTAGAAAGGCCCTGAGGGGCTCTAGAAGGGTCTGGGGGCTATTAGAAGCGTCCTGAGGGGGTCCAGAAGGGTCTTGGGGCCTTTTTAAAGGCGCTCAGGGGGATTATAAGGGTCTCTCGGCCTTTAGAAACGCCCTGAGTGGCATTAGAAGGGTCTGGGTGCCTTTAGAAATGTCCTGAGGATCTCTAGAAGGGTCTGGGGGCCTTTAGAAATGTCCTGAGGTGCATTAGAAGGGTCAGGGGGCCTTTAGAAAGGCCCTGAGGGGCATTAGAAGGGTCTGGGGTCATATAGAAAGGCCCTGAGATGTTCTAGAAATATCTGGGGTACTTTAGAAATGTCCTGAGGAGATTTAGAAGGGTCTGGGGGCCTTTAGAAGGCTCCTGAGGGGCATTAGAAGGGTCTGTGGGCTTTTAGAATGGTCCTGAGGGGGTCTAGAAGGGTCTGCAGGCATTTAAAACTGTCCTGAGAGGCTCTAGAAGGGTCTGGGTGCGTTTATAAGGGTCCTGAGGGGCATTAGAAGGGTCTGGGTGCCCTTATAAAAGCCCTGAGGGGAATTAGCAGGGTCTGGGGGAGTTTAGAAGGGTCCTGAGGGGCTCTATAAGGGTTAGGGGGCCTTTAGAAGGGTCTTCGGGGGCTCTAGAAGGGTCTGGGGACCTTTAGAAATGTCCTGAGGGGCATTAGAAGGGTATGGGGGCCTTTAGAGAGGCCCTGAGGTGCATTACAAGGGTCTGGGGTCATATAGAAAGGCCCTGAGAGGTTCTAGAAGTGTCTTGGGTACTTTGGAAAGGCCCTGAGGGGCATTAGAAGGGTCTGGGGGCTTTTAGAAGGGTCCTGAAAGGCATTAGAAGGGTCTGGAGGCCTTTAGAATGGTCCTGAGGGGGTCTAGAAGGGTCTGGGGGCCTTTACATGGGTCTTGAAAGTCATTAGAAGGGTGTGGAGGCCTTTAGAAAGTCCCTGAAAGGCTATAGAAGGGTCTGGGGGTATTTAGATGGGTTCTGAGGCAATCTGGAAGGGTCTGGGGTTCTTTACATGGGTCTTGAGGGGCATTAGAAGGGTCTGAGTGTATTTAGAAAGGTCCTGAGGGGCATTAGAAGGGTCTTGTGGCCTTTATAAGGGTCCTGAAAGGCATTAGAAGGGTCTGGGGGGCTTTAGATGGGTCCTGAGGCAATCTCGATGGGTCTGGGGCCCTTTACATGGGTCTTGAGGGTCATTAGAGGGTTCTGGGGTCCTTTAGATAGTCACTGAGTGGCATTAGAAGGGTCCGGGGGCATTTATAAAGGTCCTGAGGGGCATTAGAATGGTCTGGGTGCCTTTAGAAAGGTCCTGAGGGGCATTAGAAGGGTCTTGTGGCCTTCATAAGGGTCCTGAAAGGCATTAGAATGCTCTGGGGGCTTTTAGTTTGGTCCTGAGGCAATCTAGAAGGGTCTAGGGGCCTTTACATGGGTCTTGGGTGTCATTAGAAGGGTGTGGAGGCCTTTAGAAAGGACCTGAGGGGCTCTAGAAGGGTGTGGGGGTATTAGAAGCGTCCTGAGGGGGTCCAGAAGGGTCTGGGGGCCTTTTTAAAGGCCCTCAGGGGGATTATAAGGGTCTCGCGGCCTTTAAAAATGTACTGAATGGCATTACAAGGGTCTGGGGTCATATAGAAAGGCCCTGAGATGTTCTAGAAGTTTCTGGGGTACTTTAGAAAGGCCCTGAGGGGCATTAGAAGGGTCTGGGGGCCTTTAGAAGGGTCCTGAGGGGCATTAGAAGGGTCTGGGGGCTTTTAGAAGGGCTCTGAGGGGCATTTGAATGGTCTGAGGGCGTTTATAAAGGCCCTGAGATGTTCTAGAAGTTTCTGGGCTAATTTAGAAATGTCCTGAGGGGCTCTAGAAGGGTCTGGGGGCCTTTAGAAAGGACCTGAGGGGCTCTAGAAGGGTCTTGGGGCCTCTAGAAGGGTCCTGAGGGGCTCTAGAAAGATCTGTGTTCCTTTAGAAATGTCCTGAGGTGCTCTTAAAGTGTCTCGGGGCCTTTCGAATGGTCCTGAGGGGCATTAGAAGGGTCTGGGTGCCTTTAGAAATGTCCTGAGGGGCTCTAGAAGGGTCTGGGGGCCTTTAAAAATGTCCTGAGGGGCATTAGAAGGTTATGGGGGCCTTTAGAAAGGCCCTGAGGGGCATTAGAAGGGTCTGGGGTCATATAGAAAGGCCCTGAGAGGTTCTTGAAGTGTCTGGGGTACTTTAAAAAGGCCCTGAGGGGCATTAGAAGGGTCTGGGGGCCTTTAGAAGGGTCCTGAGAGGCATTAGAAGGGTCTGGGGGCCTTTAGAATGGTCCTGAGGGGGTCTAGAAGGGTCTGGGGGCCTTTACATGGGTCTTGAGGGTCATTAAAAGGGTGTGGAGGCCTTTAGAAAGGCCCTGAAATGCTAAAACCCTGGGGGCTTTTAGATGGGTTCTGAGGTAATCTGGAAGGGTCTGGGGGTCTTTACATGGGTCTCGAGGGGCATTAGAAGGGTCTGAGTGCCTTTAGAAAGGTCCTGAGGGGCATTAGAAGGGTCTTGTGGCCTTCATAAGGGTCCTGAAAGGCATTAGAATGGTCTGGGGGGCTTTAGATGGGTCCTGAGGAAATCTAGATGGGTCTGGGGGCCTTTACATGGGTCTTGAGGGTCATTAGAGGGGTCTGGGGTCCTTTAGATAGTCCCTGAGTGGCATTAGAAGGGTCCGGGGGCCTTTAGAAAGGTCCTGAGGGGCATTAGAATGGTCTGGGTGCCTTTAGAAAGATCCTGACAGGCTCTAGAAGGGTCTGGGGCCTTTAGAAGCATCCTGAGGGGCTGTAGAAGGGTCTGGGGGCCTTTCGAAGGGTCCTGATGGGTTCTAGAAAGATCTTGGGGCCTTTAGGAATGTCGTGAGTGGCTCTAGAAGGGTCTGGGGGCCTTTAGAAGGTTTCTGAGGGGCATTTGAATGGTCTGGGGTCCTTTAGAAATTCCCTGAGGTGCATTAGAAGGGTCTGAGGGCTTTAGAAAGGCCCTGAGGGTCTGCAGAAGGGTCTGGGTGCCTTTCGAATGGTCCTGAAGGGCTCTAGAAAGGTCTGATGTTTTTTAGAAGGGTCTTGAGTGGCTCTAGAAGGGTCTGGCGGCTGTAGAATGGTCCTGAGGTGCTCTAGAAGGGTCTGGGGCCCTTTAGAACAATCTAGAGGGGCTCTAGAAGCGTCTGGGGTCCTTTAAAGGGGTCCTGAGGGGCTCTAGAAGGGTCTGGGGTCCTTTAGAAGGGCCTTGAGGGGCGTTAGATGGGTCTGGGGGCCTTTAGAAACACCCTGAGTGGCTCTAGAATGGTCTGGGGATCTCTTGAAATGGCCTTGAGGGGCTCCAGAAGTGTCTGGGTGCCTTTAGAAAGGTCTTGTGTGGCTCTAGAAGGGTCTGGGGGTCTTTACAATGGATCTGAGTGGCTCTAGAGGAGTCTGGGGGCCTTTAGAAAGGTCCTAAATGGCTCTAGTGTGGTCTGGGTGCTATTTGAAAGGCCCTGAAGGGCATTAGATGGGTCTGGCGACCTTTAGAAAAGCGCTGAGGGGCATTAGAAGGGTCTGGGTGACTTTGGATGGATCTGAGGGGCATTAGAATGTTCTGGGGGCCTTTAGAAGGGTCCTGAGGGGCTCTGGAAGGGTCTCGGGGCCATTTGAAGCGTCTTGAGGGGCTCTAGAAGGGTCTGGGTGCCTTTAGAAAGGTCTTGAGGGGATCTAGAGGAGTCTGGAGGCCTTTAGATAGGTCGTGAACGGCTCTAGAGGGGTCTGGGGGCCTTTAGAATGACCCTGAATGGCATTAGATGGGTCTGGGGGCCTTTAGAAAAGCCCTAAGGGGCATTAGAAGCTCTGGGCTCCTTTAGAAAGGCCCTAAGGGGCATTAGAAGGGTCTTGGGGCCTTTAGAAATGCCCTGAAAGGCTCTAGAAGGGTCTGGGGTCCTTTAGAAAGGCCCTGAGGGGCTCTACAAGAGTCTGGGCGCCTGTAGAAGGGTCCTGAGGGGCTCTAGAATGGTTTGGGGACCTTTATAAAGGACCTGAGGAGCTCTAGAAGGGTCTGGGGGCCTTTAAAAGAGTCCTGAGGGGCTCTAGAAGCGTCTTCGGGCCTTTAGAATGGTCTTGAGGGGAATTACCAGGGTCTGGGGGCCTTTAGAAGGGTTCTGAGGGGCATTACAAGGGTCTGGGTACCGTTAGAAAGGTCCTGTGAGGTCTAGAAAGGTCTGTGGGCCTTTGAAGGGTCCTGACAGGTTCTATAAATGTCTGGGGGCTTTTAGAAGGGTCCTGAGGGGCATTAGAAGGGTCTGGGGGCCTTTAGAAGGGTCCTGAGGGGCATTAGAAGGGTCTGGGGGTCTTTAGAAGGGTCTTGAGGGTCTCTAGATGGGTCTGGGGGCCTTTAGAATGGCCGTTAGGGGTCCTAGAAGAGTCTGGGGGCCTTTAGATAGGTCCTGAAGGGCTCTAGTGTGGTCTGAGGTCCTTTATAAAGGCCCTGAGGGTCATTAGATGAGTCTTGGGACCTTTAGAAGGTCTTGAGGGGCATTAGAAGGGTCTGGGGTCCTTTAGAAAGACCCTGAGTTTCATTACAAGGGTCTGGTGTCCTTTAGAAGGGTCCTGAGGGGCTCTAGAAGAGTCTGGGGGCCTTTAGAAGTGTCTTGAGGGGCTCTAGAAGGGTTTGGGGTCCTTTAGAAAGGACCTGAAGGTCTCTAGAAGGGTCTGGGGGCTTTTAGATATGTTCTGAGGGGCTCTAAATGGGTCTGGGTGCCATTAGAAGGGTCCTGAGGGGCTCTAGAAGAATCTGGGAGCCTTTAGAAAGGACTTGAGGGGCTCTAGAAGGGTCTGGGGGCCTTTAGAATGGGCCTGAGGGGCTCTAGAAGAGTGTTGGGGTCGTTAGAAGGGTCCTGAAGGGCATTAGATGGGTCTGGGGTCCTTAAGAAGGGTCCTGAGGGGCTCTGGAAAAGTCTGGGGTCCCTTTGAATCGTCTTGAGGGGCTCTAGAAGGGTCTGTCGGCCTTTAGAATGGTCCTGACGGGCTCTAGAAGGGTCTGGGAACCTTTATAAATGCCCTGAGGGGCATTAGAATGGTCTGAGGGCCTTTTGAAGGGTCCTGAGGGGCATTAGAATGGGGCGCACCCACCCTTCCCGAGCACCCACCCCAAACATTCACCCGTTAGCAATTAAGCACCCACCCCAAACATTCACCCATCAAGCAATTAAGCACCCATCCAGCGACAAAACAAATTAATTACATAGCCAAGCCCCAGAATAACACTCCTCAAAAAAACCTCTCAAAAACAATGCCTAAAAGAGAATGCACTCAATCAAAACACACACACAAAAAAACAAAAAAGAAACTAAAAGAAGAAATTTTCAACTCAGACAGCCACCATGTTTAAATCCGGCATCCACCATTTTGAAGCCAACTCCAGCCATTTTCAGACCGTGCAGCCACCATTTTTGAATCGGGTGGCGGCCATTTTGAAGCCAACTCCCGCCATTTTGAGGTCGGGCAGCCGCCATTTTTGAATCGGGCGGAGGCCATTTTGAAGCCGACTCCCGCCATTTTGAGTTCAGGCGGCAGCCATTTTTGAATCGGGCGACGGCCATTTTGACAAAGATTCCAGCCATTTTGAGGCCCCCAGACCATTCTAGAGCCCCTCAGATCCTTTCTAAAGGCTCCCAGACTCTTCTAGACCCCTCAGGACTTTTGTAACGGCCCCCAGACCCATCTAGAGCCCCTCTGACATTTCTAAAAGCCCCCAGACCCTTCTAGAGCCCCTCAGGACCCTTTTAAAGGCCCCCAGACCCTTCTAATCCACCTCAGGACCATTCTAAAGGCCCCCAGACCCTTCTAATGCCCCTCAGGGCCGTTCTAAAGTACCCCAGACACTTCTAGAACCTCTCAGGGCCTTTCTATATGACCCCAGACCATTGTAATGCCACTCAGGGCCTTTCTAAAGGCCGCGAGACCCTTATAATCCCCCTGAGGGCCTTTAAAAAGGCCCCCCGACCCATCTGGACCACCTCAGGACGCTTCTAATAGCCCCCAGACCCTTCTAGAGCCCCTCAGGGCCTTTCTAAAGGCCTCCACACCCTTCTAATGACCCTCAAGACCCATGTAAAGGCCCCCAGACCCTTCTAGATTGCCTCAGGACCCATCTAAAAGCCCCCAGGCCCTTCTAATGCCTTTCAGGACCCTTATGAAGGCCACAAGACCCTTCTAGTTCCCCTCAGGGCCTTTCTAAAGGCCCTAAGACCCTTCTAATGCCCCTCAGGGCATTTATAAAGGTTCCCAGACCCTTCTATAGCCCGTCAGGACCCTTAGAAAGGCCTCCAGACCATTCTAGAGCCCCTCAAGACAATTCTAAAGGCATGCAGACCATTCTAATGCCCGTCAGGTCCTTTATAAAGGTTTCCAGACCCTTCTACTGCCCCTCAGGAGCATTCTAAAGGCCCCCAGACCCTTCTAATGCCCCACAGGGCCTTTCTAAAAGTCCCCAGACCGTTCTAGAGCCCCTGGACACCCTTCTAAAGGCCCCCAGACCCTTATAGAGCCCCTCAGGACGCATCTAAAGTTCCCCAGACCCTGCTAATTCCCCTCAGGGTTTTATAAGGGCACCCAGACCCTTCTAATGCCTTTCAGGACCCTTATAAAGGCACCCAGACCCTTCTAGAGCCTCTCAGGACAGATTTAAATGCCTCCAGACCCTTCTAGACCCCCTCAGGACCATTCTAAAGGCCCCCAGACCCTTCTAATGCCCCTCAGGACCTTTCTATATGACCCCAGGCCCTTCTAATGCCACTCAGGGCCTTTCTAAAGGCCGCGAGACCCTTATAATCCCCCTGAGGGCCTTTAAAAAGGCCCCCAGACCCTTCTGGACCCCCTTAGCACGCTTCTAATAGCCCCCAGACCCTTCTAATGCCACTCAGGGCTTTCTAAAGGTCGCGAGACCCTTTTAATTACCCTGAGGGCCTTTAAAAAGGCCCCCAGACCATTCTGGACCCCCTCAGGACGCTTCTAATGGCCCCCAGACCCTTCTAGAGCCCCTCAGGGCCTTTCTAAAGGCCTCCACACCCTTCTAATGACCCTCAAGACCCATGTAAAGGCCCCCAGACCCTTCTAGATTGCCTCAGGACCCATCTAAAAGCCCCCAGACCCGTCTAATACCTTTCAGGGCCTTTCTAAAGGCCTCCACACCCTTCTAATGACCCTCAAGACCCATGTAAAGGCCCCTAGACCCTTCTAGATTGCCTCAGGACCCATCTAAAAGCCCCCAGACCCTTCTAATGCCTTTCAGGACCCTTATGAAGGCCACAAGACCCTTCTAATGCCCCTCAGGACCTTTCTAAAGACCCTCAGACCCTTCTAATGCCTATCAGGGAATTTATAAAGGTTCCCAGACCCTTCTAGAACACCTCAGGACCCCTATAAAGACCCCCAGACCATTCTAGATCCCCTCAGGACACTTCTAAAGGCCCGCAGACCATTCTAATGCCCGTCAGGGCCTTTAAAAATGTCCCCAGACCCTTCTACTGCCCCTCAGGAGCATTCTAAAGGCCCCCAGACCCTTCTAATGCCCTACAGGGCCTTTCTAAAGGTCCCCAGACCCTTCTAGAGCCCCTGAAGACCCTTCTAAAGGCCCCCAGACCCTTATAGATCCCCTCAGGACCCTTCTAAAGTCCCCCAGACCCTACTAATTCCCCTCAAGGCTTTTGTAAGGGCACCCAGACCCTTCTAGAGCCCCTGAAGACCCTTCTAAAGGCCCCCAGACCCTTATAGAGCCCCTCAGGACCCTTCAAAAGTCCCCCAGACCCTGCTAATTCCCCTCCGGGCTTTTATAAGGGCACCCAGACCCTTCTAATGCCCCTCAGGACCCTTATAAAGGCACCCAGACCCTTCTAGAGCCTCTCAGGACAGTTTTAAATGCCTCCAGACCCTTCTAGACCCCCTCAGGACCATTCTAAAGGCCCCCAGACACTTCTAATGCCCCTTAGGACCCTTCAGAAGGCCCCCAGACCCTTCTAATGCCCCTCAGGGCCTCTCTAAATTACCCCAGACACTTCTAGAACCTCTCAGAGCCTTTCTATATGACACCAGACCCATGTAATGCCACTCAGGGCCTTTCTAAAGGCCGCGAGACCCTTATAATCCCCCTGAGGGCCTTTAAAAAGGCCCCCAGACCATTCTGGACCCCCTCAGGATGCTTCTAATAGCCCCCACACCCTTCTAGAGCCCCTCAGGGAATCTATGGAATCATAGAACTACCAGGTTGGAAGAGACCCACTGGATCATCGAGTCCAACTGTTCCTGTCAAACAGTAAACATTGCCCCTCGGCACCTTGTCCATCTGTGCCTTAAACACCTCCAGGGAAGATGAATCAACCCCCTCCCTGGGCAGCCTCTGACACTGCCCAATGACCCTTTCCATGAAAAAGTTTTCCTAATCTCCAGCCTAAATCTCCCCTGGTGGAGCTTGAGGCCACTCCCTCTCGTCCTGTCCCCAGTCACTTGGGAGAAGGGGCCAGCTCCCTCCTCTCCACAACTTACTTTCAGTTAATTGTAGAGAGCAATGAGGTCTCCCCTCAGCTTCCTCTCCTCCAGGATCAACACCCCCAGCTCTCTCAGCTGTTCCTTATAAGGCCTTTTCTCCCGCCCCTTTACTAGCTTTGTTGCTCTTCTCTGAACTTTCTCCGGAGCCTCAACATCCTTCTTGTGGTGAGGGGCCCAGAAGCGAACACAGGATTCAAGAATCGGTCTCACCATTGCTGAGTACAGAGGGAGAACAACCTCCCTGGAGTCCAATTGTATGAGGTTTAACAAGGCCAAACACCAGGTCCTGCTTCTATGATTCTACGTGTTACATAATCACATTCTCATGCACCATTTAGATAGAATTGAGCATTGATCTCTCTCATACAGTAGCAAAATCGCAGAGACTGAGCTATTTCTCAGCAGCCAATGAAGCAGCAAACTCTAAAGGGCATTTTCAACTTTTTGTTATTGGTCCTATTCTTGCCCTTCTCCCAACAACCTTAACATTGCATGCAGCCCCATCTTTTGTGTAGTCATCAGGCTAGTCATCACCCTACGCAGAGCTACAGACTGGGAGAAGCCTGGCTGGAAAACTGCCAGGAGGAGAGGGACCTGGGGGTGTCAGTCGACAGCTGACTGACCATGAGCCAGCAGTGTGCCCAGAAGGCCAATGGCATCCTGGCTTGTGTCAGAAATGGTATGACCAGCAGGTCCAAGGAGGTGATTCTCCCTCTGTACTCAGCACTGGTGAGGCCGCTCCTTGAATCCTGCGTTCAGTTCTGGACCTCTCAGCAAGGATGTTGAGGTTCTGGAGCGAGTCAAGAGAAGAGCCACGAAGCCGGTGAAGGGACTGGAGGACAGGCCCTATGAGGAGCAGCTGAGAGAGCTGGGGTTGTTTAGCCTGGAGAAGAGGAGGCTGAGAGGAGACCTCATTGTTCTCTGCAACTACCTGAAGGGAGGATGCAGAGAGGAGGGAGCTGGGCTCTTCTCCCAAGGGACAGGGGACAGGACAAGAGGGAATGACCTCAAGCTCCACCAGGGGAGATTTAGGCTGGAGATTAGGAGGAAGTTTTTCACACAGGGGGTCATTGGGCAGCGTCAGAGGCTGCCCAGGGAGGGGATTGACTTGCCTTCCCTGGAGGTGTTTAAGGCACAGGTGGATGAGGTCTTGAGGTACTCGGTTTAGCATTTGATAGGAAGGGTTGGACTAGAAGATCCGATGGGTCCCTTCCAACCTGGTTGTTCTATGATTCTGTGATAATGTCCAGGCTGAGAAGAACAATAAAACGGTCACAGAGAAGCTAACTATAACAGCAGACTCCAGACATAAGAGGAAAGGCTCTGAAACTCCAACATTTCCATCAAGGACAGAGACAGCCTGTGCTTCTATCGGCTGAGTTGCGGCCCTTCCTCTCACAGAACTAACTCGATATGACCACTGCCGTGACATCATTAGTCAGGCTCCAGTTTCAGGGGCCGTGAATCCCAGGCACATACAAAAAGCAAGTCAGCTCGGGCCCCGTGCCTCTGAGTTACAGAGCGCTGGGCCAGGTAGGAGGAGAGGGGAAGAAAATGCCCTAAAGCTCTACTACTTCAGACATCTTGAAGATATCAACACACAGACTTTTTCCACAGCAGTTCTCTGAGCAGAAGCTTAGAGGAACATTTCAGCCTAAGAGTGTTATAAAGCTACATGTATACGTAAAAAAGAGCTGACTAGTTTGAAAGGCACAAGGAGCCCTACAGACAGGCAGAGGATTATAGAAAAGGGCAGGGACTAGCACAAAGATTCAGAAACAGTAAGAGGAGTAAAGGGGAGCGTCAAGATACAGAGTGAATGTAGAAGCTGGAACAGCAACAGTGAGCAATACAAAGGGATAGAGAAAGAAAAAGAGAGATGGAAAGAGAGAAAAAAAGAGAGAAAGAAAAGCAAAGCATTTTCAGGTGCAGAGAAAGAACAAACTGCAAGGATCAAACCAGTGAAATTGTAGGGGGAAAGAATGAGAAATACAGAATAGGACAAAGATGGAAAAGAAAAAAAAAAAAGCGTGGGCAGAGAACAGATGCTGAAGACTGGGAAAAGGAGAGAAAAGAGCACAGAGAAATAAAAGGGCAGGGTTATAGGGATCCCAGGAGACAAAAATTGTAGCAGCAGCACAATAAATGAAAGGAACCAAAAAGTCCACCTTTAAAAAGTTTGCTATCTCCTCCCATCACTGTCGCAACAAGCAGCAGAGCAGGGAAAGCACACATACTATTATTTCTCATAAGGATGCTTTCAGGCATAGTAACAGCAGGGCTCTTGCCGAGAATGTAAAGGAGAGTCAATCAAATGCAGCTGCTCCCCAGACCATATTTATACCTTTGAGAGAGTTCGCCCCACCCCATTCACAGGTGATGCTTGTGAAGGCCCAGGGTGTATATAAGCCCCAGGCCTTGCCTGGGGAGGTCATTCAGCCTCTGGTTTCCCTTGAGATTGGAGCTCTGCTGGTGTTTTAACTCCTTGTGTCGGATGAGGGCTGGAATGGTAAGGGTTTTTTTTTTGGTTTTTAATAGCACTTTGTCTGTGAGGCAACTTGTTGCTATTCTTCATTCTGGGCAGGGGGGTGGGGGATGGTGATGCATTCATCCTAGAGTATCTCCAGTTTGTTGCTGGCAGCATATGGGGGATAAAAATTTGTTAGCTCGGGCACTGCTTTTCTTGAATTGAGCTCCTAAAGCCTGCAGCCGTCTCATATTTTGATGCTGTACTTTTCTGTTTCTTTTTTTCTTGTAGATGCTGAAGAGGGAGCCGGTGACTACGCGATTATTTCCATAAGCAGACCTGACTTGAGCAGCTTTGGCCAAGGAGAGCTTCAGCGGTGGCCTTCTGCAAGCTGAGTTGAGGGGACAGAGTCGATAAGCGGGAGGTGGCTTGGGGATAGCAGCCCTAGGCGTGGTGGGTGAGGAGGGTAGTTTCTGCTAGTCTCTGGAGCCACGGAGGGGGATAACCAAAACAGCGTGGGAGAAGCCATCGGAGCAGTAGCCGAGGGGGTTGAATGCTGAGGAAGCAGAGCTTAATGTTTGAGTTTGGTTGCAGACTAGCTTGGCTTGGCTGTGCTCTGCAGTCGAGGCAGCGCGAGCAAAAGCAGGCAAGAGGTTTGGAATTCTTTGGTCATTGCAGAGAGTCAGGGACTGGGCTAGTAACATTGTGGGGAAAATGAAAAAAAAAAAAAAAACAAACCCGCAGACTGGGAAAAAAGATGAAAAAGGAAAAAAGAACTATGGACACAAGACAGATACTAAAGACCGGGGGGAAGCGGGGCGGGGTGGGGAGAAAGAGAAAACAACACAGAAAAATAAAAGAGTATGGTTATAGGGATGCCAGAAAATAAAAATTGTATTGCAGTACAGTAAATGAAAGGAACCGAAAAGTCTAGCTCTAAGATCTTTGCTATCTAGTCACCTTACCGTCACGAGAAGCGGCATCGCAATGAAAGCTTGTATACTGTTATTTCTGATAAGAATGCTTTTGGGCATAATAACGGCATAGTTCTTAGCAAAAATGTAAGGTATAGTCAGTAAAACACAGGTGCTCCCCATTTCCTATTTATACCTTTGAGATAGTTCACCCCACCCCCTTCACAGGTGATGTGCATGAAGGCCCAGGGTGTATATAAGCCCCAGGCCTTGCCCACAGAGTTCATTCGGCCTCTGGCTTCCCTCGAGGTCAGAGCTCTGCCGCCGCTTTACCTTCTTGCGGCCGATGAGGGTGTGCTGGAAAGGTAAGCTTATTTTTTTTTCTTTTACAGTGCTTTGTCTTTGTTTAGCATTTCTGGTTATGGGGTCAGTTCTGGGTGTTCCTCATTCTGTGGGGTCGATGTTTTTATCCTAGAATCTCTGCAGTTTGTAGTTGGCTCCTTACGGGACATAACAATTTAGATTTTAGTACACTTGCCTAGAGGAGTAAGTCGATTCCGTGGGTCGGTAGATGATGCAAGGGACCAGGGGAACCCTGGGAAAGGCTGAGAAGTACAGCTCTCGAGGAATATCAGCTCATAAGGGTCAAGGGATTAAAATATAGTGCAGGTTCTGTTAGGAAAAACCAGAGTTCTTTGTCTGATTTTTCAGGGGTGCGGAAGGACTTTAATGGTTTAGAACTGGGAAAGGAAGATAGCTTCATCAGACTTTCTCGGATCGGTTTGGCGGTCAGGTGCAAACGTCATTCAGGTTTCTGTCGTTCCAGTCTCTCTGCAGCCAGTAGGAGGTAACGATGCGATTGAGACACAGATTCAGACACGAGGTATGGATTATTTGGACTCTCGTGTGGCAATTGCCAGTTTGCGTATCGGAGGAATTTGATCTCGAGAAGTTTCGGTCGCCTTAAAAATGTAATCTCTGGGACTGAGATCTCTGCTCCCTCGTCCCTTCTACTTATTGCATTGTTCGAGTGACTTATTTGCACCCGTCCCGTCTTCATCTGTCTGAATATCGGATACTTTGCTACTTGAAAGTATGGATTTGCTGCCTATCTGCAGCGCAGGATTCCGTCCTTGTCTTCCACTGTATTTCTCAGGGAAGAGGACGGTCATCGTTTTGCCTCGTAACAGTTAACAGCTGAGCGATCATTCCTCATCCGGTCTGTGGGCACACGAGCCTCCCTCGTTTAGAAGAGCTTGGGATTTTTCCAAACTTACCGGGGAGATTTGCTCTATTATCGCTCACAGCGGTCGGAACCTCGTTCCTGTTATCCATTGTGTGGATTTTTATGTTCATAGACTTTCCAGTTTAGGTCTTAAAGGAGTCAGTTCCCACCGTTGTGAACTTTTCATCGGCTGCTTGCCTTTGTCCTTCCAGTGTCCATTACTGTCTGGTAAGTGTTCTGATTTTTTAGGTCTTCTGTGTCGATTCTTTTTGAGAACCGGTAAAGGTTGTAATTTTTCAAGTTCTTTTTGTTTACTGCTGTAACTAAAGTCTAGTAAAATTCCTAGAATTTTGATCCGCACAGCTCATCTGTCTTTTGTCCCGGCTATCGGCACTACTATGTTCCTGTAACGGGAGCGGCGGAGAGAAGAGGTAAGCGGACCGTGTGGCATTTTGGCGTGCCTGTGAGGTAGTTGGGCTCACTCTTAAGGGGCTGGCGGCGAGGAGGAAACTAAGTATGTCTCGAAGAGTAAAGTAGTAGCATTTGTTATCTCGATTATGTACGGAACCTTTGGTTTGGCAGGTGCCCTGACAGTTTTGCAGCGGGTTTAGTACAAGATGTCGGCAGTGAGCAGTGTGATGCTGACTTAGCACTCTGTTTGCTGTCTCTTTTTTTTTTTTTTTTTGTGTGTGTGTATTATAGTCCAGGACAATGTGACAGTGCAGGATTTTTCCAGTTACTTGATGCAGTTAGAGGTTTTTTGCCTGGGATGGCTTTGGGTCCTCGGTCCTCAGGAAGTTAAGAGGGCTGTGGTTTTTGCCGGGAAGAGGGCAGAATGTCGAGAGCAGCAAGGAGGAGATTTAGCGTAGGGTAGAAGGTTGCGCGGGGAGAGTTTGCCTCGTTACAGATTTGGAGAAGGGTTTAATTTTCAGCCCCAAGCTAGCGTGCGCCAGGCAGGGCAGTTCCAGCCTGTATCTGTCTTTCAGGACCCTTATAAAGGCCACAAGACCCTTCTAATGCCCCTCAGGACCTTTCTAAAGGCCCTCAGACCCTTCTAGTGCCCCTCAGGGCATTTATAAAGGTTCCCAGACCCTTCTAGAGCCTGTCAGGACCCTTATAAAGGCCCCCAGACCCCTCTAGAGAACCTCAGAACACTTCTAAAGGCCTGCAGACCATTCTAATGCCTGTCAGGGCCTTTCTAAAGGTCCCCAGACCCTTCTACTGCCCCTCAGGAGCATTCTAAAGGCCCCCAGACCCTTCTAATGCCCCACAGGGCCTTTCTAAAGGTCCCCAGACCCTTCTAGAGCCCCTCAGGACATTTCTAAAGGCACCCAGACCCTTCTAATGTCACTCAGGGCCTTTCTAAAGGCCGCGAGACCCTTATAATCCCCCTGAGGGCCTTTAAAAAGGCCCCCAGACCCTTCTGGACCCTCTCAGGACGCTTCTTATAGCCCCCAGACCCTTCTAGAGCCCCTCAGGGCCTTTCTAAAGGCCTACACACCATTCTAATGACCCTCAAGACCCATGTAAAGGCCCCCAGACCCTTCAAGATTGCCTCAGGACCCATCTAAAAGCCCCCAGACCCTTCTAATGCCTTTCAGGGCCTTTCTAAAGGCCTCCACACCCTGCTAATGACCATCAAGACCCATGTAAAGGCCCCTAGACCCTTCTAGATTGCCTCAGGACCCATCTAAAAGCCCCCAGACCCTTCTAATGCCTTTCAGGACCCTTATGAAGGCCACAAGACCCTTCTAATGCCCCTAAGGACCTTTCTAAAGGACCTCAGACCCCTCTAATGCCCCACGGGGCCTTTCTAAAGGTCCCCAGACCCTTCTAGAGCCCCTGAAGACCCTTCTAAAGGCCCCCAGACCCTTCTAATGCCCCACAGGGCCTTTCTAAAGGTCCCCAGACCCTTCTAGAGCCCCTCAAGACCCTTCTAAAGGCCCCCAGACCCTTATAGAGCCCCTCAGGACCCTTCTAAAGTCCCCCAGACCCTGCTAGAGCTCCTCAGGGCCTTTCTAAAGGCCTCCACACCCTTCTAATGACCCTCAAGACCCATGTAAAGGCCCCCAGACCCTTCTAGATTGCCTCAGGACCCATCTAAAAGCCCCCAGACCCTTCTAATGCCTTTCAGGACCCTTATCAAGGCCACAAGACCCTTCTAATGCCCCTCAGGACCTTTCTAAAGGCCCTCAGACCCTTCTAATGCCCCTCAGGGCATTTATAAAGGTTCCCAGACCCTTCTAGAGCCCGTCAGGACACTTATAAAGGCCCCCAGACCATTCTAGAGCCCCTCAGGACACTTCTAAAGGCCTGCAGACCATTCTAATGCCCGTCAGGGCCTTATAAAGGCCCCCAGACCCTTCTAATGCCCCTCAGGTCATTTCTAAAGGCACCCAGACCCTTCTACTGCCCCTCAGGACCCTTCTAAAGGCCCCCAGACCCTTCTAATGCCCCACAGGGTCTTTCTAAAGGTCCCCAGACCCTTCTAGAGTCCCTGAAGACCCTTCTAAAGTCCCCCAGACCCTGCTAATTCCTCTCAGGGCTTTTATAAGGGCACCGAGACCCTTCTAATGCCACTCAGGACCATTCTAAAGGCCCCCAGACCCTTCTAATGCCCCTCAGGGCCTTTCTAAAGGCCCCCATACCCTTGTAATGCCCCTCACGTCATTTCTAAAAGCACCCAGACCCTTCTAATGCCACTCAGGGCCTTTCTAAAGGCCGCGAGACCCTTATAATCCCCCTGAGGGCCTTTAAAAAGGCCCCCAGACCCATCTGGACCCCCTCAGGACGCTTCTAATAGCCCCCAGACCCTTCTAGAGCGCCTCAGGGCCTTTCTAAAGGCATCCACACCCTTCTAATGACCCTCAAGACCCATGTAAAGGCCCCCAGAACCTTCTAGATTGCCTCAGGACCCATCTAAAAGCACCCAGACCCTTCTAATGCCTTTCAGGACCCTTATGAAGGCCACAAGACCCTTCTAATGCCCCTCAGGACCTTTATAAAGGCCCTCAGACCCTTCTAATGCCACTCAGGGCATTTATAAAGGTCCCCAGACCCTTCTACTGCCCCTCAGGAGCATTCTAAAGGCCCCCAGACCCTTCTAATGCCCCACAGGGCCTTTCTAAAGGTCCCCAGACCCTTCTAGAGCCCCTGAAGACCCTTCTAAAGGCCCCAAGAGCCTTATAGAGCCCCTAAGGACCCTTCTAAAGTCCCCCAGACCCTGCTAATTCCTTTCAGTGCTTTTATAATGGCACCCAGACCCTTCTAATGCCCCTCAGGACCCTTATAAAGGCACCCAGACCCTTCTAGAGCCTCTCAGGACAGTTTTAAATGCCTCCAGACCCTTCTAGACCCCTTCAGGACCATTCTAAAGGCCCCCATACCCTTCTAATGCCCCTCAGGTCATTTCTAAAGGCACCCAGACCCTTCTAATGCCACTCAGGGCTTTTCTAAAGGCCGCGAGACCCTTATAATCCCCCTGAGGGCCTTCAAAAAGGCCCCCAGACCCTTCTAGACCCCCTCAGGACGCTTCTAATAGCCCCCAGACACTTCTAGAGCCCCTCAGGGCCTTTCTAAAGGCCTCCACACCCTTCTAATGACCCTCAAGACCCATGTAAAGGCCCCCAGACCCTTCTAGATTGCCTCAGGACCCATCTAAAAGCCCCTAGACCCTTCTAATGCCTTTCAGGGCCTTTCTAAAGGACACCACACCCTTCTAATGACCATCAAGACCCATGTAAAGACCCCCAGACCCTTCTAGATTGCCTCAGGACCCATCTAAAAGCCCCCAGACCCTTCTAATGCCTTCCAGGACCCTTATGAATGCCACAAGACCCTTCTAATGCCCCTCAGGACCTTTCTAAAGGCCCTCAGACCCTTCTAATGCACCTCAGGGCATTTATAAAGGTTCCCAGACCCTTCTAGAGCCCGTCAGGACACATATAAAGGTCCCCAGACCCTTCTACTGCCCCTCAGGAGCATTCTAAAAGCCCCCAGACCCTTCTAATGCCTCACAGGGCCTTTCTAAAGGTCCCCAGACCCTTCTAGAGCCCCTGAAGACCCTTCTAAAGGCCCCCAGACCATTATAGAGCCCCCCAGGACCCTTCTAAAGTCCCCCAGACCCTGCTAATTGCCCTCAGGGCTATTATAAGGGCACCCAGACCCTTATAATGCCCCTCAGGACCCTTATAAAGGCACCCAGACCCTTCTAGAGCCTCTCAGGACAGTTTTAAATGCCTCCAGACCCTTCTAGAACCCCTCAGGACCATTCTAAAGGCCCCCAGACCTATCTAATGCCCCTCAGGGCATTTCTAAAGTACCCCAGACACTTCTAGAACCTCTGAGGGCCTTTCTATATGACCCCAGACCCTTGTAATGCCACTGAGGGCCTTTCTAAAAGCCGCGAGACCCTTATAATCCCCCTGAGGGCCTTTAAAAAGGCCCCCAGACCCTTCTGGACCCCCTCAGGACGATTCTAATAGCCCCCAGACCCTTCTAGAGTCCCTCAGCGCCTTTCTAAAGGCCTCCACACCCTTCTAATGACCCTCAAGACCCATGTAAAGGCCCCCAGACCCTTCTAGATTGCCTCAGGACCCATCTAAATGCCCCCAGACCCTTCTAATGCCCCTCAGGACCCTTCTAAAGGCCCTCAGACCCTTCTAATGCCCCTCAAGACCCATGTAAAGGCCCCTAGACCCTTCTAGATTGCCTCAGGACCCATCTTAAAGCCCCCAGACCCTTCTAATGCCTTTCAGGACCCTTATGAAGGCCACAAGACCCTTCTAATGCCCCTCAGGACCTTTCTAAAGGCCCTCAGACCCTTCTAATGCCCCTCAGGGCATTTGTAAAGGTTCCCAGACCCTTCTAGAGCCCATCAGCACCCTTATAAAGGCCCCCAGACCATTCTAGAGCCCCTCAGGACACTTCTAGAGGCCCGCGAGACCCTTATAATCCCCCTGAGGGCCTTTAAAAAGGCCCCCAGACCCTTCTGGACCCTCTCAGGACGCTTCTTATAGCCCCCAGACCCTTCTAGAGCCCCTCAGGGCCTTTCTAAAGGCCTACACACCATTCTAATGACCCTCAAGACCCATGTAAAGGCCCCCAGACCCTTCAAGATTGCCTCAGGACCCATCTAAAAGCCCCCAGACCCTTCTAATGCCTTTCAGGGCCTTTCTAAAGGCCTCCACACCCTTCTAATGACCCTCAAGACCCATGTAAAGGCCCCCAGACCCTTCTAGATTGCCTCAGGACCCATCTAAAAGCACCCAGACCCTTCTAATGCCTTTCAGGACCCTTATGAAGGCCACAAGACCCTTCTAATGCCCCTCAGGACCTTTATAAAGGCCCTCAGACCCTTCTAATGCCACTCAGGGCATTTATAAAGGTCCCCAGACCCTTCTACTGCCCCTCAGGAGCATTCTAAAGGCCCCCAGACCCTTCTAATGCCCCACAGGGCCTTTCTAAAGGTCCCCAGACCCTTCTAGAGCCCCTGAAGACCCTTCTAAAGGCCCCAAGAGCCTTATAGAGCCCCTCAGGACCCTTCTAAAGTCCCCCAGACCCTGGTAATTCCCCTCAGGTCTTTTATAAGGGCGCCCAGACCCTTCTAAAGCTCCTCAGGACCCTTATAAAGGCACCCAGACCCTTCTAGAGCCTCTCAGGACAGTTTTAAATGCCTCCAGACCCTTCTAGAACCCCTCAGGACCATTCTAAAGGCCCCCAGACCCTTGTAATGCCACTAAGGGCCTTTTTAAAAGCCGCGAGACCCTTATAATCCCCCTGAGGGCCTTTAAAAAGGCCCCCAGACCCTTCTGGACCCCCTCATGACGCTTCTAATAGCCTCCAGACCCTTCTAGAGCCCCTCAGCGCCTTTCTAAAGGCCTCCACACCCTTCTAATGACCCTCAAGACCCATGTAAAGGCCCCTAGACCCTTCTAGATTGCTTCAGGACCCATCTAAAAGCCCCCAGACCCTTCTAATGCCTTTCAGGACCCTTATGAAGGCCACAAGACCCTTCTAATGCACCTCAGGACCTTTGTAAAGGCCCTCAGACCCTTCTAATGCCCCTCAGGGCATTTGTAAAGGTTCCCAGACCCTTCTAGAGCCCATCAGCACCCTTATAAAGGCCCCCAGACCATTCTAGAGCCCCTCAGGACACTTCTAGAGGCCCGCAGACTATTCTAATGCCCGTCAGGGCCTTTCTAAAGGTCCCCAGACCCTTCTACTGCCCGTCAGGAGCATTCTAAAGGCCCCCAGACCCTTCTAATGCCTCACAGGGCCTTTCTAAAGGTCCCCAGACCCTTCTAGAGCCCCTGAAGACCCTTCTAAAGGGCACCCAGACCCTTATAATGCCCCTCAGGACCCTTATAAAGGCACCCAGACCCTTCTAGAGCCTCTCAGGACAGTTTTAAATGCCTCCAGACCCTTCTAGACCCTCCTGAGGACCATTCTAAAGGCACCCAGCCCTTCTAATGCCCCTCAGGGCCTTTCTAAAGGCCCCCATACTTTTGTAATGCCCCTCACGTCATTTCTAAAGGCACCCAGACCCTTCTAATGCCCCACAGGGCCTTTCTAAAGGTCCCCAGACCCTTCTACTGCCCCTCAGGAGCATTCTAAAGCCCCCAGACCCTTCTAATGCCCCTCAGGGCCTTTCTAAAGGTCCCCAGACCCTTCTAGAGCCCCTGAAGACCCTTCTAAAGGCCCCCAGACGCTTCTAGAGCCCCTCATGGCCTTTCTAAAGGCCTCCACACCATTCTAATTATGCTCAGGACCCATGTAAAGGCCCCCAGACCCTTCTAGATTGCCTCAGGACCCATCTAAAAGCCCCCAGACTCTTCTAATGCCTTTCAGGGCCTTTCTAAAGGCCTCCACACCCTTCTAATGACCCTCAAGACCCATGTAAAGGCCCCTAGACCCTTCTAGATGGCCTCAGGACCCATCTAAAAGCCCCCAGACCCTTCTAATGCCTTCCAGGACCCTTATGAAGGCCACAAGACCCTTCTAATGCCCCTCAGGACCTTTCTAAAGGCCCTCAGACCCTTCTAATGCACCTCAGGGCATTTATAAAGGTTCCCAGACCCTTCTAGAGCCCGTCAGGACACTTATAAAGGTCCCCAGACCCTTCTACTGCCCCTCAGGAGCATTCTAAAGGCACTCAGATCCTTCTAATGCCCCACAGGGCCTCTCTAAAGGTCCCCAGACCCTTCTAGAGCCCCTGAAGACCCTTGTAAAGGCCCCCAGACCCTTCTAATGCCACACAGGGCCTTTCTAAAGGTCCCCAGACCCTTCTAGAGCCACTCAAGACCCTTCTAAAGGCCCCCAGACCCTTATAGAGCTCCTAAGGACCCTTCTAATGTCCTTCAGACCCTGCTAATTCTACTCAGGGCTTTTATAAGGGCACCCAGACCCTTCTAAAGCCCCTCAGGACCCTTATAAAGGCACCCAGACCCTTCTAGAGCCTCTCAGGACAGTTTTAAATGCCTCCAGACCCTTCTAGACCCCCTCAGGACCATTCTAAACGCCCCCAGACCCTTCTAATGCCCCTCAGGAC
This sequence comes from Coccyzus lansbergi, assembly GCA_033558105.1. Taxonomy (NCBI): domain Eukaryota; kingdom Metazoa; phylum Chordata; class Aves; order Cuculiformes; family Coccyzidae; genus Coccyzus; species Coccyzus lansbergi. The sequence continues at coordinate 1,546,731 of JAUMJK010000794.1, read as the reverse complement.
TTTTCTAAAGGCCCTCAGACCCTTCTAATGCCCCTCAGGGCATTTATAAAGGTTCCCAGACCATTCTAGAGCCCGTCAGGACCCTTATAAAGGCCCCCAGACCATTCTTGAGCCCCTCAGGACACTTCTAAAGGCCCGCAGACCATTCTAATGCCCGTCAGGGCCTTTATAAAGGTCCCCAGACCCTTCTACTGCCCCTCAGGAGCGTTCTAAAGGCCCCCAGACCCTTCTAATGCCCCACAGGGCCTTTCTAAAGGTCCCCAGACCCTTCTAGAGCCCCTGAAGACCCTTCTAAAGGCACCCAGAACCTTATAGAGCCCCTCAGGACCCTTCTAAAGGCCCCCAGACCCTGCTAATTCCTTTCAGTGCTTTTATAAGGGCACCCAGACCCTTCTAAAGCACCTCAGGACCCTTATAAAGGCACCCAGACCCTTCTAGAGCCTCTCAGGACAGTTTTAAATGCCTCCAGACCCTTCTAGACCCCCTCAGGACCATTCTAAAGGCCCCCAGACCCTTCTAATGCCCCTCAGGGCCTTTCTAAAGGCCCCCATACCATTCTAATGCCCCTCAGGTCATTTCTAAAGGCACCCAGACCCTTCTAATGCCACTCAGGGCCTTTCTAAAGGCCGCGACACCCTTATAATCTCCCTGAGGGCCTTTAAAAAGGACCCCAGACCCTTCTAGACCCCCTCAGGACGCTTCTAATAGCCCCCAGACCCTTCTAGAGCCCCTCAGGGCCTTTCTAAAGGCCTCCACACCCTTCTAATGACCCTCAAGACCCATGTAAAGGCCCCTAGACCCTTCTAGATTGCCTCAGGACCCATCTAAAAGACCCCAGACCCTTTTAATGCCTTTCAGGACCATTATGAAGGCCACAAGAACTTTCTAGTGCCCCTCAGGACCTTTCTAAAGGCCCTTAGACCCTTCTAATGCCCCTCAGGTCATTTATAAAGGTTACCAGACCCTTCTAGAGCCCGTCAGGACACTTATAAAGGTCCCCAGACCCTTCTACTGCCCCTCAGGAGCATTCTAAAGGCCCCAAGACCCTTCTAATGCCCCACAGGGCCTTTCTAAAGGTCCCCAGACCCTTCTAGAGCCCTTGAAGACCCTTCTAAAGGCGCCCAGACCCTTCTAGAGCCCCTCAGGGCCTTTCTAAAGGCCTCCACAACCTTCTAATGACCCTCAAGACCCATGAAAAGGCCCCTAGACCCTTCTAGATTGCCTCAGGACCCATCTAAAAGCCCCCAGACCCTTCTAATGCCTTTCAGGACCCTTATGAAGGCCACAAGAACCTTCTAATGCCCCTCAGGACCATTCTAAAGGCCCTTAGACCCTTCTAATGCCCCTCAGGGCATTTATAAAGCTTCCCAGACCATTCTAGAGCCCGTCAGGACCCTTATAAAGGTCCCCAGACCATTCTTGAGCCCTTCAGGACACTTCTAAAGGCCCGCAGACCATTCTAATGCCCGTCAGGGCCTTTATAAAGGTCCCCAGACCCTTATAGAGCCCCTCAGGAGCATTCTAAAGGCCCCCAGACCCTTCTAATGCCCCACAGGGCCTTTCTAAAGGTCCCCAGACCCTTCTAGAGCCCCTGAAGACCCTTCTAAGGGCCCCCAGACCCTTATAGAGCCCCTCAGGACCCTTCTAAAGTCCCCCAGACCCTGCTAATTCCCCTCAGGGCTTTTATAAGGGCACCCAGACCCTTCTAAAGCCCCTCAGGACCCTTATAAAGGCACCCAGACCCTTCTAGATCCTCTCAGGACAGTTTTAAATGCCTCCAGACCCTTCTAGACCCTCCTGAGGACCACTCTAAAGGCCCCCAGACCCTTCTAATGCCCCTCAGGGCCTTTCTAAAGGCCCCCATACTTTTGTAATGCCCCTCACGTCATTTCTAAAGGCACCCAGACCCTTCTAATGCCACTCAGGGCCTTTCTAAAGGCCGCGAGACCCTTATAATCCCCTCAGGGCCTTTAAAAAGGCCCCCAGACCCTTCTGGACCCCCTCAGGACGCTTCTAATAGCCCCCAGACCCTTCTAGAGCTCCTCAGGGCCTTTCTAAAGGCCTCCACACCCTTCTAATGACCCTCAAGACCCATGTAAAGGCCCCTAGACCCTTCTAGATTGCCTCAGGACCCATCTAAAAGCCCACAGACCCTTCTAATGCCTTTCAGGGCCTTTATAAAGGCCTCCACACCCTTCTAATGACACTCAAGACCCATGTAAAGGCCCCTAGACCCTTCTAGATTGCCTCAGGACCCATCTAAAAGCCCCAAGACCCTTCTAATGCCTTTCAGGACCCTTATGAAGGCCCCCAGACCCTTCTAATGCCCCTCAGGACGTTTCTAAAGGCCCTCAGACCCTTCTAATGCCCCTCAGGGCATTTATAAAGGTCCCCAGACCCTTCTACTGCCCCTCAGGAGCATTCTGAATGCCCCCAGACCCTTCTAATGCCCCACAGGGCCTTTCTAAAGGTCCCGACACCCTTTTAGAGCCCCTGAAGACCCTTCTAAAGGCCCCCAGACCATTATTGAGCCCCTCAGGACCCTTCTAAAGGCACCCAGACTCTGCTAATTCCCCTCAGGGCTTTCATAAGGGCACCCAGACCCTTCTAATGCCCCTCAGGACCCTTATAAAGGCACTCAGACCCTTCTAGAGCCTCTCAGGACAGTTTTAAATGCCTCCAGACCCTTCTAGACCCCCTCAGGGCCTTTCTAAAGGCCCCCATACCCTTCTAATGCCCCTCAGGTCATTTCTAAAGGCACCCAGACCCTTCTAATGCCACTCAGGGCCTTTCTAAAAGCCGCGAGACCCTTATAATCCCCCTGAGGGCCTTTAAAAAGGCCCCCAGACCCTTATAGACCCCCTCAGGACGCTTCTAATAGCCCCAAGACCCTTCTAGAGCCCCTCAGCGTCTTTCTAAAGACCTCCACACCCTTCTAATGTCCCTCAAGACCCATGTAAAGGCCCCCAGACCCTTCTAGATTGCCTCAGGACCCATCTAAAAGCCCCCAGACCCTTCTAATGCCCCTCAGGACCTTTCTAAAGGCCCTCAGACCCTTCTAGAGCCCGTCAGGACCCATATAAAGGCCCCCAGACCCTTCTAATGCCCCTCAGGTCATTTCTAAAGGCACCCAGACCCTTCTAATGCCACTCAGGGCCTTTCTAAAGGCCGCGAGACCCTTCTAATGCCCCTCAGGGCATATATAAAGGTTCCCACACCCTTCTAGAGCCCGTCAGGACCCTTATAAAGGCCCCCAGACCATTCTAGAGCCCCTCAGGACACTTCTAAATCCCGCAGACCATTCTAATGCCCGTCAGGGCCTTTCTAAAGGTCCCCAGACCCTTCTACTGCCCCTGAGGAGCATTCTAAAGGCCCCCAGACCCTTCTAATGCCCCTCAGGTCATTTCTAAAGGCCCTCAGACCCTTCTAGAGCCCGTCAGGACCCTTATAAAAGTCCCCAGACCCTTCTAGAGCCCGTCAGGACCCTTATAAAGGTCCGCAGACCCTTCTACTGCCCCTCAGGAGCATTCTAAAGGCCGCAAGACCCTTATAATTCCCCTTGAGGGCCTTTAAAAAGTCCCCCAGACCCTTCTGGACCCCCTCAGGACGCTTCTAATAGCCCCCAGACCCTTCTAGAGCCCCTCAGGGCCTTTCTAAAGGCCTCCACACCCTTCTAATGAACCTTACGACCCATGTAAAGGCCCCCAGACCCTTCTAGATTGCATCAGGACCCATCTAATAGCCCCCAGACCCTTCTAATGCCTTTCAGGGCCTTTCTAAAGGCCTCCACACCCTTCTAATGACCCTCAAGACCCATGTAAAGGCCCCTAGACCCTTCTAGATTGCCTCAGGACCCATCTAAAAGCCCCCAGACCCTTCTAATGCCTTTCAGGACCCTTATGAAGGCCACAAGACCCTTCTAATGCCCCTCAGGACCTTTCTAAAGGCCCTCAGACCCTTCTAATGCCCCTCAGGGCATTTATAAAGGTTCCCAGACCCTTCTAGAGCCCGTCAGGACCCTTATAAAGGCCCCCAGACCATTCTAGAGACCCTCAGGACACTTCTAAAGGCCTGCAGACCATTCTAATGCCCGTCAGGGCCTTATAAAGGTACCCAGACCCTTCTACTGCCCCTCAGGAGCATTCTAAAGGCCCCCAGACCCTTCTAATGCCCCTCAGGTCCTTTCTAAAGGCTCCCATACCCTTCTAATGCCCCTCAGGTCATTTCTAAAGGCACCCAGACCATTCTAATGCCACTCAGGGCCTTTCTAAAGCCTGCGAGACCCTTATAATCCCCCTGAGGGCCTTTAAAAAGGCCCCCAGACCCTTCTGGACCCCCTCAGGACTCTTCTAATAGCCCCCAGACCCTTCTAGAGCTCCTCAGGGCCTTTCTAAAGGCCTCCACACCCTTCTAATGACCCTCAAGACCCATATAAAGGCCCCTAGACCCTTCTAGATTGCCTCAGGACCGATCTAAAAGCCCGCAGACCCTTCCAATGCCTTTCAGGACCCTTACGAAGTCCACAAGACCCTTCTAATGCCCCTCAGGACCTTTCTAAAGGCCCTCAGACCCTTCTAGAGCCCGTCAGGACCCTTATAAAGGTACCCAGACCCTTCTAGAGCCCGTCAGGACCCTTATAAAGGTCTCCAGACCCTTCTACTGCCCCTCAGGAGCATTCTAAAGGCCCCCAGACCCTTCTAATGCCCCACAGGGCCTTTCTAAAGGTCCCCAGACCCCTCTAGAGCCCCTGAAGACCCTTCTAAATGCCCCCAGACCCTTATAGAGCCCCTCAGGACCCTTCTAAAGGCCCCCAGACCCTGCTAATTCCTTTCAGTGCTTTTATAAGGGCAGCCAGACCCTTCTAATGCCCCTCAGGACCCTTATAAAGTCACCCAGACCCTTCTAGAGCCTCTCAGGACAGTTTTAAATGCCTCCAGACCCTTCTAGACCCCCTCAGGACCATTCTAAAGGCCCCCAGACCCTTCTAATGCCCCTCAGGGCCTTTCTAAAGTACCCCAGACACTTCTAGAATTTCTAAGGGCCTTTCTATATGACCCCAGGCCCTTGTAATGCCACTCAGGGCCTTTCTAAAGGCCGCGAGACCCTTATAATCCCCCTGAGGGCCTTTAAAAAGGCCCCCAGACCCTTCTGGACCCCCTCAGGACGCTTCTAATAGCCCCCAGACCCTTCTAGAGCCCCTCAGGGCCTTTCTAAAGGCCTCCACACCCTTCTAATGACCCTCAAGACCCATGTAAAGGCCCCCAGACCCTTCTAGATTGCCTCAGGACCCATCTAAAAGTCCCCAGACCCTTCTAATGCCCCTCAGGACCCATGTAAAGGCCCCCAGACCCTTCTAGATTGCCTCAGGACCCATCTAAAAGCCTCCAGACCCTTCTAATGCCTTTCAGGACCCTTATGAAGGCCACAAGACCCTTCTAATGCCCCTCAGGACCTTTCTAAAGGCCCTCAGACCCTTCTAATTCCCCTCAGGGCATTTATAAAGGTTCCCAGACTCTTCTAGAGCACGTCAGGACCCTTATAAAGGCCCCCAGACCATTCTAGAGCCCCTCAGGACTCTTCTAAAGGCCCGCAGACCATTCTAATGCCCGTCAGGGCCTTTATAAAGGACCTCAGACCCTTCTACTGCCCCTCAGGAGCATTCTAAAGGCCCCCAGACCCTTCTAATGCCCCACAGGGCCTTTCTAAAGGTCCCCAGACCCTTCTAGAGCCCCTGAAGACCCTTCTAAAGGCCCCCTGACCCTTATAGAGCCCCTCAGGACCCTTCTAAAGTCCCCCAGACCCTGCTAATTCCCCGCAGGGCTTTTATAAGGGCACCCAGACCCTTCTAATGCCCCTCAGGACCCTTATAAAGGCACCCAGACCCTTCTAGTGCCTCTCAGGACAGTTTTAAATGCCTCCAGACCCTTCTAGACCTCCCTCAGGACCATTCTAAAGGCCCCCAGACGCTTCTAATGCCCCTCAGGGCCTTTCTAAAGGCCTCCACACCCTTCTAATGACCCTCAAGACCCATGTAAAGGCCCCTAGACCCTTCTAGATTGCCTCAGGACCCATCTAAAAGCCCCCAGACCCTTCTAATGCCTTTCAGGACCCTTATGAAGGCCACAAGACCCTTCTAATGACCCTCAGGACCTTTCTAAAGGCCCTCAGACCCTTCTAATGCCCCTCAGGGCATTTATAAAGGTTCCCAGACCCTTCTAGAGCCAGTCAGGACACTTATAAAGGTCCCCAGACCCTTATAGAGCCCCTCAGGAGCATTCTTAAGGCCCCCAGACCCTTCTAATGCCCCACAGGACCTTTCTAAAGGTCCCCAGACCCTTCTAGAGCCCCTGAAGACCCTTCTAAAGCCCCCCAGACCATTATAGAGCCCCTCAGGACCCTTCTAAAGTCCCCCAGACCCTGCTAGTTCCCCTCAGGTCTTTTATAAGGGCACCCAGAATCTTCTAATGCCCCTCAGGACCCTTATAAAGGCACCCAGACCCTTCTAGAGCCTCTCAGGACAGTTTTAAATGCCTCCAGACCCTTCTAGAACCCCACAGGACCATTCTAAAGGCCCCCAGACCCTTCTAATGCCCCTCAGGGCCTTTCTAAAGTACCCCAGACACTTCTAGAACTTCTCAGGGCCTTTCTATATGACCCCAGACCCTTGTAATGCCACTCAGGGCCTTTCTAAAAGCCGCGAGACCCTTATAATCCCCCTGAGGGCCTTTAAAAAGGCCCCCAGACCCTTCTGGACCCCCTCAGGACGCTTCTAATAGCCCCCAGACCCTTCTAGAGCCCCTCAGCGCCTTTCTAAAGGCCTCCACACCCTTCAAATGACCCTCAAGACCCATGTAAAGGCCCCCAGACCCTTCTAGATTGCCTCAGGACCCATCTAAAAGCCCCCAGACCCTTCTAATGCCCCTCAGGACCCTTCTAAAGGCCCTCAGACCCTTCTAATGCCCCTCAAGACCTATATAAAGGCCCCTAGACCCTTCTAGATTGCCTCAGGACCCATCTAAAAGCCCCAAGACCCTTCTAATGCCCCTCAGGACCTTTCTAAAGGCCCTCAGACCCTTCTAATGCCACTCAGGGCATTTATAAAGGTTCCCAGACCCTTCTAGAGCCCGTCAGGACCCTTATAAAGGCCCCCAGACCATTCTAGAGCCCCTCAGGGCACTTCTAAAGGCCCGCAGACCATTCTAATGCCCGTCAGGGCCTTTATAAAGGTCCCCAGACCCTTCTACTGCCCCTCAGGAGCATTCTAAAGGCCCCCAGACCCTTCTAATGCCCCACAGGGCCTTTCTAAAGGTCCCTAGACCCTTCTAGAGCCCCTGAAGACCCTTCTAAAGGCCCCCAGACCCTTATAGAGCCCCTCAGGACCCTTCTAAAGTCCACCAGACCTAGCTAATTCCCCGCAGGGCTTTTATAAGGGCACCCAGACCCTTCTAATGCCCCTCAGGACCCTTATAAAGGCACCAGGACCCTTCTAGAGCCTCTCAGGACAGTTTTAAATGCCTCCAGACCCTTCTAGACTCCCCTCAGGACCATTCTAAAGGCCCCCAGATCCTTCTAATTCCCCTCAGGACGATTCTAAAGGCCCCCAGACCCTTCTAATGCCCCTCAGGGCCTTTCTAAAGGCCCCCAGACCCTTCAATGCACCTCAGGACCCTTCTAAAGGCCCCCAGACCCTTCTAATGCACCTCAGGGCCTTTCTAAAGTACCCCAGACACTTCTAGAACATCTCAGGGCCTTTCTATATGACACCAGACCCTTGTAATGCCCCTCAGGGCCTTTCTAAAGGCCCCCATACCCTTCTAATGACCCTGAGGACATTTCTAAAGGCCCCCAGACCCTTCAAGAGCCCCTCAGGACATTTCTAAAGGCACCCAGAACCTTCTAGAGCATCTCAGGACAGTTTTATATGCCTCCAGACCATTCTAGACCCCCTGAGGACCATTCTAAAGGCCCCCAGACCTTTCTAATGCCCCTCAGGACCCTTCTAAAGGCCCCCAGAACCTTCTAATTCACCTCATGGCCTTTCTAAAGTACCCCAGACACTTCTAGAACCTCTCAGGGCCTTTCTATATGACCCCAGACCCTTGTAATGACCCTAAGGGCCTTTCTAAAGGCCCCCATACACTTCTAATGCCCCTCAGGACCCTTCTAAAGGCCCCCATACCCTTCTAATGACCCTCCGGACATTGCTAATGGCCCCGAGACCCTTCTAGAGCCCCTCAGGACATTTCTAAAGGCACCCAGAACCTTCTAATGCCACTCAGGGCCTTTCTAAAGGCTGCGAGACCCTTATAATCCCCCTGAGGACCTTTAAAAAGGCCCCCAGACCCTTCTGGACCCCCTAAGGACGCTTCTAATAGCCCCCAGACCCTTCTAGAGCCCCTCAGGGCCTTTCTAAAGGCCTCCACACCCTTCTAATGACCCTCAAGACCCATGTAAAGGCCCCTAGACCCTTCTAGATTGCCTCAGGACCCATCCAAAAGCCTCCAGACCCTTCCAATGCCTTTCAGGACAATTATGAAGGCCACAAGACCCTTCTAATGCCCCTCAGGACCTTTCTAAAGGCCCTCAGACCCTTCTAATGCCTTTAAGGGCATTTATAAGGGTTCCCAGACCCTTCTAGAGCCAGTCAGGACCCTTATAAAGGACCCCAGATCATTCTAGAGTCCATCAGGACACTTCTAAAGGCCCGCAGACCATTCTAATGCACGTCAGGGCCTTTATAAAGGACCCCAGACCCTTCTACTGCCCCTCAGGAGCATTCTAAAGGCCCCCAGACCATTCTAATGCCCCACAGGGCCTTTCTAAAGGTCCCGAGACCCTTCTAGAGCCCCTGAAGACCCTTCTAAAGGCCCTCAGACCCTTCTAATGCCCCTCAGGGCCTTTCTAAAAGCCCCCAGACCCTTCTAATGCCTTTCAGGGCCTTTCAAAAGGCCTCCACACCCTTCTAATGAACCTCAAGACCCATGTAAAGGCCCCTAGACCCATCTAGATTGCCTCAGGACCCATCTAAAAGCCCCCAGACCCTTCTAATGCCTTTCAGGACCCTTGTGAAGGCCACAAGACCCTTCTAATGCCCCTCAGGACCTTTCTAAAGGCCCTCAGACCCTTCTAATGCACCTCAGGGCATTTATAAAGGTTCCCAGACCCTTCTAGAGCCCGTCAGGACCCTTATAAAGGCCCCCAGACCCTTATAGAGCCCCTCAGGACATTTCTAAATCCCGCAGACCATTCTAATGCCCGTCAGGGCCTTTCTAAAGGTCCCCAGACCCTTCTACTGCCCCTCAGGAGCATTCTAAAGGCCCCCAGACCCTTCTAATGCCCCACAGGGCCTTTCTAAAGGTCCCCAGACCCTTCTAGAGCCCCTGAAGACCCTTCTAAAGGCCCCCAGACCCTTATAGAGCCCCTCAGGACCCTTCTTAAGTCCCCCAGACCCTGCTAATTCCCCTCAGGGCTTTTATAAGGGCACCCAGACCCTTCTAATGCCCCTCAAGACCCTTATAAAGGCACCCAGACCCTTCTAGAGCCTCTCAGGACAGTTTTAAATGCCTCCAGACCCTTCTAGACACCCTCAGGACCATTCTAAAGGCACCCAGACCCTTCTAATGCCCCTCAGGACCATTCTAATGGCCCCCAGACCTTTCTAATGCCCCTCAGGGCCTTTCTAAAGGCCCCCAGACCCTTCTAATGCCGCTCAGGACCCTTCTAAAGGCCCCCAGACCCTTTTAATGCCCCTCAGGGCCTTTCTAAAGTACCCCAGACACTTCTAGAACCTCTCAGGGCCTTTCTATATGACCCCAGACCCTTGTAATGCCACTCAGGGCCTTTCTAAAAGCCACGAGACGCTTACAATGCCCCTCAGGACATTTCTAAAGGCCCCCAGACCCTTCAAGAGCCCCTCAGGACATTTCTCAAGGCACCCAGAACCTTCTAATGCCACTCAGGGCCTTTCTAAAGGCTGCGAGACCCTTATAATCCCCCTGAGGACCTTTAAAAAGGCCCCCAGACCCTTCTGGACCCCCTCAGGACGCTTCTAATAGCCCCCAGACCCTTCTAGTGCTTAAGGCCTTTCTAAAGGCCTCCACACCCTTCTAATGACCCTCAAGACCCATGTAAAGGCCCCCAGACCCTTCTAGATTTCATCAGGACCCATCTAAAAGCCCCCAGACCCTTCTAATGCCTTTCAGGGCCTTTCTAAAGGCCTCCACACCCTTCTAATGACCCTCAAGACCCATGTAAAGGCCCCCAGACCCTTCTAGATTGCCTCAGGACCCATCTAAAAGACCCCAGACCCTTCTAATGCCTTTCAGGACCCTTATGAAGGCCACAAGACCCTTGTAATGCCCCTCAGGACCTTTCTAAAAGCCCTCAGACCCTTTTAATGCCCCTCAGGGCATTTATAAAGGTTCCCAGACCCTTCTAGAGCCCGTCAGGACCCTTATAAAGGCCCCCAGACCATTCTAGAGCCCGTCAGGATACTTCTAAAGGCCCGCAGACCATTCTAATGCCCGTCAGGGCCTTTATAAAGGTCCCCAGACCCTTCTACTGCCCCTCAGGAGCATTCTAAAGGCCCCCAGACCCTTCTAATGCCCCACAGGGCCTTTCTAAAGGTCCCCCAGACCCTTCTAATGCCCCTCAGGACCCTTCTAAAGGCCCCCAGACCCTTCTAATGCCCCTCAGGACCCTTATAAAGGCCCCCAGACCCTTCTAATGCCCCTCAGGACCCTTATAAAGTCCCCCAGACCCTTCTAATGCCCCGCAGGGCGTTTCTAAATTACCCCAGACACTTCTAGAACCTCTCAGGGCCTTTCTATATGACCCCAGACCCTTGTAATGCCCCTCAGGGCCTTTCTAAAGGCCCCCACACCCTTCTAATGACCCTCAGGACATTTCTAAAGGCCCCCAGACCATTCAAGAGCCCCTCAGGACATTTCTAAAGGCACCCAGAACCTTCTAATGCCACTCAGGGCCTTTCCAAAGGCTGCGAGACCCTTATAATCCCCCTGAGGACCTTTAAAAAGGCACCCAGACCCTTCTGGACCCCCTCAGGACGCTTCTAATAACCCCCAGACCCTTCTAGAGCCCCTCAGGGCCTTTCTAAAGGCCTCCACACCCTTCTAATGACCCTCAAGACCCATGTAAAGGCCCCCAGACCCTTCTAGAGCCCCTGAAGACCCTTCAAAAGGCCCCCAGACCATTATAGAGCCACTCAGGACCTTTCTAAAGTCCCCCAGACCCTGCTAATTCCTCTCAGGGCTTTTATAAGGGCACCCAGACCCTTCTAATGCCACTCAGGACCCTTATAAAGGCACCCAGACCCTTCTAGAGCCTCTCAGGACAGTTTTAAATGCCTCCAGACCCTTCTAGACCCCCTCAGGACCATTCTAAAGGCCCCCAGACCCTTCTAATGCCCCTCAGGGCCTTTCTAAAGGCCCCCAGACCCTTGTAATGCCCCTCAGGACCTTTTTAAAGGCCCCCAGACCCTTTTAATGCCCCTCAGGACATTTCTAAAGGCCCCCAGACCCTTCTAGACCTGCTCAGGACATTTGTGAAGGCACCCAGACCCTTCTAATGCCACTCAGGGCCTTTCTAAAGGCCGCGAGACCCTTATAATCCCCGTGAGGGCCTTTAAAAAGGCCCCCAGACCCTCCGGGACCCCCTCAGGATGCTTCTAATAGCCCCCAGACCCTTCTAATGCATTTCAGGGCCTTTCTAAAGGCCTCCAAACCCTTCTAATGACCATCAAGACCCATGTAAAGGCCCCCAGACCCTTCTAGATTGCCTCAGGACCCATCTAAAAGCCCCCAGACCCTTCTAATGCCTTTCAGGACCATTATGAAGGCCACAAGACCCTTCTAATGCCCCTCAGGACCTTTCTAAAGGCCCTCAGATTCTTCTAATGCCCCTCAGGGCATTTATAAAGGTTCCCAGACCCTTCTAGAGCCCGTCAGGACCCTTATAAAAGCCCCCAGACCATTCTAGAGCCCCTCAGGACACTTCTAAAGGCCCACAGACCATTCTAATGCCCGTCAGGGCCTTTATAAAGGTCCTCAGAACCTTCTACTGCCCCTCAGGAGCATTCTAAAGGCCCCCAGACCCTTCTAATGCCCCACAGGGCCTTTCTAAAGGTCCCCAGACCCTTCTAGAGCCCCTGAAGACCCTTCTAAAGGCCCCCAGACCCTTATAGAGCCCCTCAGGACCCTTCTAAAGTCCCCCAGACCCTGCTAATTCCTTTCAGGTCTTTTATAAGGTCACCCAGACCCTTCTAATGCCCCTCAGGACCCTTATAAAGGCACCCAGACCCTTGTAGAGCCTCTCAGGACAGTTTTAAATGCCTCCAGACCCTTCTAGACCCCCTCAGGTCCTTTCTAAAGGCCTCCACACCCTTCTAATGACCCTCAAGACCCATGTAAAGGCCCCCAGACCCTTCTAGATTGCCGCAGGACCCATCTAAAAGCCCCCAGACCCTTCTAATGGCCCTCAGGACCTTTCTAAAGGCGCCCAGACCATTCTAATGCCCCTCAGGACCCTTCTAAAGTCCCCCAGACCCTGCTAATTCCACTCAGGGCTATTATAAGGGCCACAAGACCCTTCAAATGCCCTTCAGGACCCTTATAAAGGCACCCAGACCCTTCTAGAGCCTCTCAGCAAAGTTTTAAATGCCTCCAGACCCTTCTAGACCCCCTCAGGACCATTCTAAAGGCCCCCAGACCCTTCTAATGCCCCTCAGGACCCTTCTAAAGGCCCTCAGACCCTTCTAATGCCACTCAGTGCATTTATAAAGGTTACCAGACCCTTCTAGAGCCTGTCAGGACCCTAATAAAGGCCCCCAGAACATTCTAGAGCCCCTCAGGACACTTCTAAAGGCCTGCAGACCCTGCTAATTCCCCTCAGGGCTTTTATAAGGGCACCCAGACCCTTCTAATGCCCCTAAAGACCCTTATAAAGGCCCCCAGACCCTTCTAGAGCCTCTCAGGACAGTTTTAAATGCCTCCAGACCCTTCTAGACCCCCTCAAGACCATTCTAAAGGCCCCCAGACCCTTCTAATGCCCCTCAGGACCATTCTAATGGCCCCCAGACCCTTCTAATGCCCCTCAGGGCCTTTCTAAAGGCCCCCAGACCATTCTAATGCCCCTCAGGACCCTTCTAAAGGCCCCCAGACCCTTCTAATGCCCCTCAGGGCCTTTCTAAAGTACCCCAGACACTTCTAGAACCTCTCAGGGCCTTTCTATATTACCCCAGACCCTTGTAATGCCCCTCAGGACCTTTCTAAAGGCCCCCATACCCTTCTAATGCCCCTCAGGACATTTCTAAAGGCCGCCAGACCCTTCAAGAGCCCCTCAGGACATTTCTAAAGGCACCCAGAACCTTCTAATGCCACTCAGGACCTTTCTAAAGGCTGCGAGACCCTTATAATCCCCCTGAGGACCTTTAAAAAGGCCCCCAGACCCTTCTGGACCTCCTCAGGACGCTTCTAATAGACCCCAGACCCTTCTAGAGCCCCTCAGGGCCTTTCTAAAGGCCTCCACACCCTTCTAATGACCCTCAAGACCCATGTAAAGGCCCCCAGACCCTTCTAGATTGCCTCAGGACCCATCCAAAAGCCCCCAGACCCTTCTAATGCCTTTCAGGGCCTTTCTAAAGGCCTCCACACCCTTCTAATGACTCTCAAGACCCATGTAAAGGCCCCAAGACCCTTCTAGATTGCCTCAGGACCCATCTAAAAGCCCTCAGACCCTTCTAATGCTTTCAGGACCCTTATGAAGGCCACAAGACCCTTCTAATGCCCCTCAGGACCTTTCTAAAGGCCCTCAGACCCTTCTAATGCCCCTCAGGGCATTTATAAAGGTTCCCAGACCCTTCTAGAGCCCGTCAGGACCCTTATAAAGGCCCCCAGACCATTCTAGAGCCCCTCAGGACACTTCTAAAGGCCCGCAGACCATTCTAATGCCGGTCAGGGCCTTTATAAAGGTCCCCAGAACCTTCTACTGCCCCTCAGGAGCATTCTAAAGGCCCCCAGACCATTCTAATGCCCCACAGGGCCTTTCTAAAGGTCCCCAGACTCTTCTAGAGCCCCTGAAGACCCTTCTAAAGGCCCCCAGACCCTTATAGAGCCCCTCAGGACCCTTCTAATGTCCCCCAGACCCTGCTAATTCCCCTCAGGGCTTTTATAAGGGCCACAAGACCCTTCTAATGCCCCTCAGGACCCTTCTAAAGGCCCCCAGACCCTTCTAATGCCCCTAAGGACCCTTATGAAGTCCCCCAGACCCTTCTAATGCCCCGCAGGTCCTTTCTAAATTAACCCAGACACTTCTAGAGCCTCTCAGGGCCTTTCTATATGACCCCAGACCCTTGTAATGCCCCTCAGGGCCTTTCTAAAGGCCCCCACACCCTTCTAATGACCCTCAGGACATTTCTAAAGGCACCCAGACCCTTCTAATGCCACTCAGGGCCTTTCTAAAGGCCGCGAGACCCTTATAATCCCCCTGAGGACCTTTAAAAAGGCACCCAGACCCTTCTGGACCCCCTCAGGACGCTTCTAATAGCCCCCAGACCCTTCTAGAGCCCCTCAGGGCCTTTCTTAAGGCCTCCACACCCTTCTAATGACCCTCAAGACCCATGTAAAGGCCCCCAGACCCTTCTAGATTGCCTCAGGACCCATCTAAAAGCCCCCAGACCCTTCTAATGCCTTTGAGAGCCTTTCTAAAGGCCTCCACACCCTTCTAATGACCCTCAAGACCCATGTAAAGGCCCCCAGACCCTTCTAGATTGCCTCAGGACCCATCCAAAAGCCCCCAGACCCTTCTAATGCCTTTCAGGACCCTTATCAAGGACACAAGACCCTTCTAATGCCACTCAGGACCTTTCTAAAGGCCCTCAGACCTTTCTAGTGCCCCTCAGGGCATTTATAAAGGTTCCCAGACCCTTCTAGAGCCTGTCAGGACCCTTATAAAGGCCCCCAGACCATTCTAGAGCCCCTGAAGACCCTTCTAAAGTCCCCCAGACCCTGCTAATTCCCCTCAGGGCTTTTATAAGGGCCCCCAGACCCATCTAATGCCCCTCAGGACATCTCTAAAGGCCCCCAGACCCTTCTAGAGCCCCTCAGGACATTTCTAAAGGCACCCAGACCCTTCTAATGCCACTCAGGGCCTTTCTAAAGGCCGCTAGACCCTTATAATCCCCCTTAGGGCCTTTGAAGAGGCCCCCAGACCCTTCTGGACCCTTTCAGGACGCTTCTAATAGCCCCCAGACCCTTCTAGAGCCCCTCAGGGCCTTTCTAAAGGCCTCCACACCCTTCTAATGACCCTCAAGACCCATGTAAAGGCCCCCAGACCCTTCTAGATTGCCTCAGGACCCATCTAAAAGCCCCCAGACCCTTCTAATGCCTTTCAGGGCCTTTCTAAAGGCCTCCACACCATTCTAATGACCCTGAAGACCCATGTAAAGGCCTCTAGACCCTTCTAGATTGCCTCAGGACCCATCTAAAAGTCCCCAGACCCTTCTAATGCTTTTCAGGACCCTTATGAAGGCCACAAGACCCTTCTAATGCCCCTCAGGACCTTTCTAAAAGCCCTCAGACCCTTCTAATGCCCCTCAGGGCCCTTCTAAAGGCCCCCAGACCCTTCTAGACCCCTCAGGACATTTCTAAAGGCACCCAGACCCTTCTAATGCCACTCAGGGCCTTTCTAATGGCCGCGAGACCCTTACAATCCCCCTGAGGGCCTTTAAAAAGGCCCCCAGACCCTTATGGACCCCCTCAGGACGCTTCTAATAGCCCCCAGACCCTTCTAGAGCCCCTCAGGGCCTTTCTAAAGGCCTCCACACCCTTCTAATGACCCTCAAGACCCATGTAAAGGCCCCCAGACCCTTCTAGATTGCCTCAGGACCCATCCAAAAGCCCCCAGACCCTTCTAATGCCTTTCAGGACCCTTATGAAGGCCACAAGACCCTTCTAATGCCCCTCAGGACCTTTCTAAAGGCCCTCAGGCCCTTCTATTGCCTCTCAGGGCATTTATAAAGGTTCCCAGACCCTTCTAGAGCCCGTCAGGACCCTTAAAAAGGCCCCCAGACCATTCTAGAGCCACTCTGGACACTTCTAAAGACCCGCAGACCATTCTAATGCCCGTCAGGGCCTTTCTAAAGGTCCCCAGACCCTTCTACTGCCCCTCAGGAGCATTCTAAAGGCCCCCAGACCCTTCTAATGCCCCACAGGGCCTTTCTAAAGGTCCCCAGACCCTTCTAGAGCACCTTAAGACCCTTCTAAAGGCCCCCAGACCCTTGTAATGCCCCTCAAGGCCTTTCTAATGTACGCCATACACTTCTAGAAACTATCAGGACCTTTCTATATGACCCGAGACCATTCTAATGCCCCTCAGGACCTTTCTAAAGGCCCTCAGACCCTTCTAATGCCCCTCAGGGCATTTATAAAGGTTCCCAGACCATTTTAGAGCCCGTCAGGACCCTTATAAAGGCCCCCAGACCATTCTAGAGCCACTCTGGACACTTCTAAAGACCCGCAGACCATTCTAATGCCCGTCAGGGCCTTTCTAAAGGTACCCAGACCCTTCTACTGCCCCTCAGGAGCATTCTAAAGGCCCCCAGACCCTTCTAATGCCCCACAGGGCCTTTCTAAAGGTCCCCAGACCCTTCTAGAGCCCCTGAAGACCCTTCTAAAGGCCCCCAGACCATTATAGAGCCACTCAGGACCCTTCTAAAGTCCCCCAGACCCTGCTAATTCCTCTCAGGGCTTTTATAAGGGCACCCAGACCCTTCTAATGCCCCTCAGGACCCTTATAAAGGCACCCAGACCCTTCTAGAGCCTCTCAGGACAGTTTTAAATGCCTCCAGACCCTTCTAGACCCCCTCAGGGCCTTTCTAAAGGCCCCCAGACCCTTCTAATGCCCCTCAGGGCCTTTCTAAAGGCCCCCAGACCCTTGTAATGCCCCTCAGGGCCTTTTAAAAGGCCCCCAGACCCTTCTAATGCCCGTCAGGACATTTCTAAAGGCCCCCAGACCATTCTAGACCCGCTCAGGACATTTCTAAAGGCACCCAGACCCTTCTAATGCCACTCAGGGCCTTTCTAAAGGCCGCGAGACCCTTATAATCCCCCAGAGGGCCTTTAAAAAGGCCCCCAGACCCTCCGGGACCCCCTCAGGATGCTTCTAATAGCCCCCAGACCCTTCTAATGCATTTCAGGGCCTTTCTAAAGGCCTCCAAACCCTTCTAATGACCCTCAAGACCCATGTAAAGGCCCCCAGACCCTTCTAGATTGCCTCAGGACCCATCTAAAAGCCCCCAGACCCTTCTAATGCCTTTCAGGACCATTATGAAGGCCACAAGACCCTTCTAATGCCCCTCAGGACCTTTCTAAAGGCACTCAGACCCTTCTAATGCCCCTCAGGGCATTTATAAAGGTTCCCAGACCCTTCTAGAGCCCGTCAGGACCCTTATAAAGGCCCCCAGACCATTCTAGAGCCCCTCAGGACCCTTCTAAAGGCCCCCAGACCCTTATAGAGCCCCTCAGGACCCTTCTAAAGTCCCCCAGACCCTGCTAATTCCTTTCAGGGCTTTTATAAGGGCACCCAGACCCTTCTAAAGCCCCTCAGGACCCTTATAAAGGCACCCAGACCCTTCTAGAGCCTCTCAGGACAGTTTTAAATGCCTCCAGACCCTTCTAGACACCAGCAGGGCAATTCTAAAGGCCCACAGACCCTTCTAATGCCCCTCAGGACCCTTCTAAAGGCCCCCAGACCCTTCTAATGCCCCTCAGGGCCTTTCTAAAGTACCCCAGACACTTCTAGAACCTCTCAGGGCCTTTCTATATGACACGAGACCCTTGTAATGCCCCTCAGGGCCTTTCTAAAGGCCCCCATACCCTTCTAATGACCCTCAGGACATTTCTAAAGGCCCCCAGACCCTTCAAGAGCCCCTCAGGACATTTCTAAAGGCACCCAGAACCTTCTAATGCAACTCAGGGTCTTTCTAAAGGCTGCGAGACCCTTATAATCCCCCTGACGACCTTTAAAAAGGCGCCCAGACCTTTCTGGACCCCCTCAGGACGCTTCTAATAGATCCCAGACCCTTCTAGAGCCCCTCAGGGCCTTTCTAAAGGCCTCCACACCCTTCTAATGACCCTCAAGACCCATGTAAAGGCCCCTAGACCCTTCTAGATTGCCTCAGGACCCATCTAAAAGCCCCCAGACCCTTCTAATGCCTTTCAGGACCATTATGAAGGCCACAAGACCCTTCTAATGCCCCTGAGGACCTTTCTAAAGGCCCTCAGACCCTTCTAATGCCCCTCAGGGCATTTATAGTGGTTCCCAGACCCTTCTAGACCCCCTCAGGACCATTCTAAAGGCCCCCAGACCATTCTAATGCCCCACAGGGCCTTTCTAAAGGTCCCCAGACCCTTCTAGAGCCCCTGAAGACCCTTCTAAATGCCCCCAGACCCTTATAGAGCCCCTCAGGACCCTTCTGAAGTCCTCCAGACCCTGCTAATTCTCCTCAGGGCTTTTATAAGGGCACCCAGACCCTTCTAGAGCCTCCCAGGACAGTTTTAAATGCCTCCAGACCCTTCTAGACCCCCTCAGGACCATTCTAAAGGCCCCCAGACCCTTCTAATGCCCATCAGGGCCTTTCTAAAGGCCCCCATACCCTTGTAATGCACCTCAGGTCATTTCTAAAGGCACCCAGACCCTTCTAATGCCACTCAGGGCCTTTCTAAAGGCCGCGAGACCCTTATAATCCCCCTGAGGGCCTTTAAAAAGGCCCCCAGACCCTTCTGGACCCCCTCAGGACGCTTCTAATAGCCCCCAGACCCTTCTAGAGCCCCTCAGGGCCTTTCTAAAGGCCTCCACACCCTTCTAATGACCCTCAAGACCCATGTAAAGGCCCCCAGACCCTTCTAGATTGCCTCAGGACCCATCTAAAAGCCCCCAGACCCTTCTAATGCCTTTCAGGACCCTTATGAAGGCCACAAGACCCTTCTAATGCCCCTCAGGACCTTTCTAAAGGCCCTCAGACCCTTCTAGATTGCCCCTCAGGGCATTTATAAAGGTTCCCAGACCCTTCTAGAACCCGTCAGGACACTTATAAAGGTCCCCAGACCCCTCTACTGCCCCTCAGGAGCATTCTAAAGGCCTCCAGACCCTTCTAATGCCCCACAGGGCCTTTCTAAAGGTCCCCAGACCCTTCTAGAGCCCCTGAAGACCATTCTAAAGGCCCCCAGACCCTTATAGAGCCCCTCAGGACCCTTATAAAGTCCCCCAGACCCTGCTAATTCCCCTCAGGGCTTTTATAAAGGCACCCAGACCCTTCTAGAGCCTCTCAGGACAGTTTTAAATGCCTCCAGACCCTTCTAGACCCCCTCAGGACCATTCTAAAGGCCCCCAGACCCTTCTAATGCCCCTCAGGGCCTTTCTATATGACCCCAGGCCCTTGTAATGCCACTCAGGGCCTTTCTAAAGGCCGCGAGACCCTTATAATCCCCCTGAGGGCCTTTAAAAAGGCCCCCAGACCCTTCTGGACCCGCTCAGGACGCTTCTAATAGCCCCCAGACCCTTCTAGAGCCCCTCAGGGCCTTTCTAAAGGCCTCCACACCCTTCTAATGACCCTCAAGACCCATGTAAAGGCCCCTAGACCCTTCTAGATTGCCTCAGGACCCATCTAAAAGCCCCCAGACCCTTCTAATGCCTTTCAGGACCCTTATCAAGGACACAAGACCCTTCTAATGCCACTCAGGACCTTTCTAAAGGCCCTCAGACCCTTCTAATGTCCCTCAGGGCATTTATAAAGGTTCCCAGACCCTTCTAGAGCCCGTCAGGACACTTATAAAGGCCCCCAGACCATTCTAGAGCCCCTCAGGACACTTCTAAATCCCGCAGACCATTCTAATGCCCGTCAGGGCCTTTATAAAGGTCCCCAGACCCTTCTACTGCCCCTCAGGAGCATTCTAAAGGCCCCCAGACCCTTCTATTGCCCCACAGGGCCTTTCTAAAGGTCCCCAGACCCTTCTAGAGCCCCTGAAGACCCTTCTAAAGGCGCCCAGACCCTTATAGAGCCCCTCAGGGCCTTTCTGAAGGCCTCCACACCATTCTAATGACCCTCAAGACCCATTTAACGGCCCCCATACCCTTCTAGATTGCCTCAGGACCCATCTAAAAGCACCCAGACCCTTCTAATGCCTTTCAGGGCCTTTCTAAAGGCCTCCACACCCTTCTAATGACCCTCAAGACCCATGTAAAGGCCCCTAGACCCTTCTAGAGTGCCTCAGGACCCATCTAAAAGCCCCCAGACCATTCTAATGCCTTTCAGGACCCTTATGAAGGCCACAAGACCCTTCTAATGCCCCTCAGGGCATTTATAAAGGTTCCCAGACCCTTCTAGAGCCCGTCAGGACCGTTATAAAGGCCCCCAGAACATTCTAGAGCCTCTCAGGAGACTTCTAAATCCCGCAGACCATTCTAATGCCCGTCAGGGCCTTTATAAAGGTCCCCAGACCCTTCTACTGCCCCTCAGGAGCATTCTAAAGGCCCCCAGACCCTTCTAATGCTCCACAGGGCCTTTCTACAGGTCCCCAGACCCTTCTAGAGCCCCTGAAGACCCTTCTAAAGGCCCCCAGACCCTTATAGAGCCCCTCAGGACCCTTCTAAGGACCCAGACCCTTCTAATTCCTTTCAGGGCTTTTATAAGGGCACCCAGACCCTTCTAATGCCCCTCAGGACCCTTATAAAGGCACCCAGACCCTTTTAGAGCCTCTCAGGACAGTTTTAAATGCCTCCAGACCCTTCTAATGCCCCTCAGGACCCTTCTAAAGGCCCCCAGACCCTTCTAATGCCCCTCAGGGCCTTTCTAAAGGCCCCCATACCCTTCTAATGCCCCTCAGGTCTTTTTAAAAGGCACCCAGACCCTTCTAATGCCACTCAGGGCCTTTCTAAAGGCCGCGAGACCCTTATACTCCCCCTGAGGGCCTTTAAAAAGGCCCCCAGACCCTTCTGGACCCCCTCAGGACGCTTCTAATAGCCCCCAGACCCTTCTAGAGCCCCTCAGGGCCTTTCTAAAGGCCTCCACACCATTCTAATGACCATCAAAACCCATGTAAAGGCCCCTAGACCCTTCTAGATTGCCTCAGGACCAATCTAAAAGCCCCCAGACCCTTCTAATGCCTTTCAGGACCCATATGAAGGCCACAAGACCCTTCTAATGCCCCTCAGGACCTTTCTGAAGGCCCTCAGACCCTTCTAGAGCCCGTCAGGACCCTTATAAAGGTCCCCAGACCCTTCTAGAGCCCGTCAGGACCCTTATAAAGGTCCCCAGACCCTTCTACTGCCCCTCAGGAGCATTCTAAAGGCCCCCAGACCCTTCTAATGCCCCACAGGGCCTTTCTAAAGGTCCCCAGACCCTTCTAGAGCCCCTGAAGACCCTTCTAAAGGCCCCAAGACCCTTATAGAGCCCCTCAGGACCCTTCTAAAGTCCCCCAGACCCTGCTAATTCCCCTCAGGTCTTTTATAAGGGCACCCAGACCCTTCTAAAGCTCCTCAGGACCCTTATAAATGCACCCAGACCCTTCTAGAGCCTCTCAGGACAGTTTTAAATGCCTCCAGACCCTTCTAGAACCCCTCAGGACCATTCTAAAGGCCCCCAGACCCTTCTAATGCCCCTCACGGCATTTCTAAAGTACCCCAGACACTTCTAGAACCTCTGAGGGCCTTTCTATATGACCCCAGACCCTTCTAATGCCACTCAGGGCCTTTCTAAAAGCCGCGAGACCCTTATAATCCCCCTGAGGGCCTTTAAAAAGGCCCCCATACCCTTCTGGACCCCCTCAGGACGCTTCTAAAAGCCCCCAGACCCTTCTAATGCCTTTCAGGACCCTTATGAAGGCCTCAAGACCCTTCCAATGCCCCTCAGGGATTTATAAAGGTTCCCAGACCCTTCTAGAGCCCGTCAGGACCCTTATAAAGGCCCCCAGACCATTCTAGAGCCCCTCAGGACACTTCTAAAGGCCTGCAGACCATTCTAATGACCGTTAGGGCCTTATAAAGGTCCACAGACCCTTCTACTGCCCCTGAGGAGCATTCTAAAGGCCCCCAGACCCTTCTAATGCCCCACAGGGCCTTTCTAAAGGTCCCCAGACCCTTCTAGAGCCCCTGAAGACCCTTCTAAAGGCCCCCAGACCCTTATAGAGCCCCTCAGGACCATTCTAAAGGTCCCGAGACCCTGCTAATTCTCCTCAGGGCTTTTATAAGGGCACCCAGACCCTTCTAATGCCCCTCAGGACCCTTATAAAGGCACCCAGACCCTTCTAGAGCCTCTCAGGACAGTTTTAAATGCCTCCAGACCCTTCTAGACTCCCCTCAGGACCATTCTAAAGGCCCCCAGACCCTTCTAATGCCCCTCAGGTCATTTCTAAAGGCACCCAGACCCTTCTAATGCCACTCAGGGCCTTTCTAAAGGCCGCGAGACCCTTATAATCCCCCTGAGGGCCTTTAAAAAGGCCCCCAGACCCTTCTGGACCCTTTCAGGACGATTCTAATAGCCCCCAGACCCTTCTAGAGCCCTTCAGGGCCTTTCTAAAGGCCTCCACACCCTTCTAATGACCCTCAAGACCCATGTAAAGGCCCCCAGACCCTTCTAGATTGCCTCAGGACCCATCTAAAAGCCCCCAGACCCTTCTAATGCTTTCAGGGCCTTTCTAAAGGCCTCCACACCCTTCTAATGACCCTCAAGACCCATGTAAAGGCCCCTAGACCCTTCTAGATTGCCTCAGGACCCATCTAAAAGCCCCCAGACCCTTCTAATGCCTTTCAGGACCCTTATGAAGGCCACAAGACCCTTCTAATGCCCCTCAGGACCTTTCTAAAGGCCCTCAGACCCTTCTAGAGCCCGTCAGGACCCTTATAAAGGTCCCCAGACCCTTCTAGAGCCCGTCAGGACACTTATAAAGGTCCCCAGACCCTTCTACTGCCCCTCAGGAGCATTCTAAAGGCCCCCAGACCCTTCTAATGCCCCACAGGGCCTTTCTAAAGGTCCCCAGACCACTCTGGAGCCCCTGAAGACCCTTCTAAAGGCCCCCAGACCCTTATAGAGCCCCTCAGGACCCTTCTAAAGGCCCCCAGACCCTGCTAATTCCCCTCAGGGCTTTTATAAGGGCACCCAGACCCTTCTAATGCCCCTCAGGACCCTTATAAAGGCACCCAGACCCTTCTAGAGCCTCTCAGGACAGTTTTAAATGCCTCCAGACCCTTCTAGACCCCCTCAGGACCATTCTAAAGGCCCCCAGACCCTTCTAATGCCCCTCAGGGCCTTTCTAAAGTACCCCAGACACTTCTAGAACCTCTCAGGGCCTTTCTATATGACCCCAGGCCCTTGTAATGCCACTCAGGGCCTTTCTAAAGGCCGCGAGACCCTTATAATTCCCCTTGAGTGCCTTTAAAAAGTCCCCCAGACCCTTCTGGACCCTCTCAGGACGATTCTAATAGCCCCCAGAACCTTCTAGAGCCCCTCAGGGCCTTTCTAAAGGCCTCCACACCCTTCTAATGACCCTCAAGACCCATGTAAAGGCCCCCAGACCCTTCTAGATTGCCTCAGGACCCATCTAAAAGCCCCCAGACCCTTCTAATGCCTTTCAGGGCCTTTCTAAAGGCCTCCACACCCTTCTAATGACCATCAAGACCCATGTAAAGGCCCCTAGACCCTTCTAGATTGCCTCAGGTCCCATCTAAAAGCCCCCAGACCCTTCTAATGCCTTTCAGGACCCTTATGAAGGCCACAAGACCCTTCTAATGCCCCTCAGGACCTTTCTAAAGGCCCTCAGACTCTTCTAATGCCCCTCAGGGCATTTATAAAGGTTCCCAGACCATTCTAGAGCCCGTCAGGACACTTATAAAGGTCCCCAGACCCTTCTACTGCCCCTCAGGAGCATTCTAAAGGACCTCAGACCCTTCTAATACCCCACAGGGCTTTTCTAAAGGTCCCCAGACCCTTCTAGAGCCCCTGAAGACCCTTCTAAAGGCCCCCAGACCCTTCTAATGCCCCACAGGGCCTTTCTAAAGGTCCCCAGACCCTTCTAGAGCCCCTCAAGACCCTTCTAAAGGCCCCCAGACCCTTATAGAGCCCCTCAGGACCATTCTAAAGGCCCCCAGACCCTTCTAATGCCCCTCAGGTCCTTTCTAAAGGCCCCCATACCCTTCTAATGCCCCTCAGGTCATTTCTAAAGGCACCCAGACCCTTCTAATGCTACTCAGGGCCTTTCTAAATGCCGCGAGACCCTTATAATCCACCTGAGGGCCTTTAAAAAGGCCCCCAGACCCTTCTGGACCCCCTCAGGATGCTTCTAATAGCCCCCAGACCCTTCTAGAGCCCCTCAGGGCTTTTCTAAAGGCCTCCACACCCTTCTAATTACACTCAAGACCCATGTAAAGGCCCCCAGACCCTTCTAGATTGCCTCAGGACCCATCTAAAAGGCCCCAGACCCTTCTAATGCCTTTCAGGGCCTTTCTAAAGGCCTCCACACCTTTCTAATGACCCTCAAGACCCATGTAAAGGCCCCTAGACCCTTCTAGATTGCCTCAGGACCCATCTAAAAGCCCCCAGACCCTTCTAATGCCTTTCAGGACCCTTATGAAGGCCACAAGACCCTTCTAATGCCCCTCAGGGCATTTATAAAGGTCCCCAGACCCTTCTACTGCCCCTCAGGAGCATTCTAAAGGCCTCCAGACCCTTCTAATGCCCGACAGGGCCTTTCTAAATGTCCCCAGACACCTCTAGACCCCCTGAAGTCCCTTCTAAAGACCCCAGACCCTTATAGAGCCCCTCAGGACCCTTCTAAAGTCCCCCAGACCCTTCTAATGCCTCTCAGGGCATTTCTAAATACCCCAGACACTTCTAGAACCTCTCAGGGCATTTCTATATGACCCCAGGCCCTTGTAATGCCACTCAGGGCCTTTCTAAAGGCCCCCAGACCCTTATGGACCCCCTCAGGACACTTCTAATAGCCCCCGGACCCTTCTAGAGCCCATCAGGGCCTTTCTAAAGGCCTCCACACCCTTATAATGACCCTCAAGACCCATGTAAAGGCCCCTAGACCCTTCTAGATTGCCTCAGGACCCATCTAAAAGCCCCCAGACCCTTCTAATGCCTTTCAGGACCATTATGAAGGCCACAAGACCCTTCTAATGCCCCTCAGGACCTTTCTAAAGGCCCTCAGACCCTTCTAATGCCCCTCAGGGGATATATAAAGGTTCCCAGACCCTTCTAGAGCCCGTCAGGACCCTTATAAAGGACCCCAGACCATTCTAGAGCCCCTCAGGACACTTCTAAAGGCCTCCAGACCATTCTAATGACCGTCAGGGCCTTTCTAAAGGTCCACAGACCATTCTACTGCCCCTCAGGAGCATTCTAAAGGCCCCCAGACCCTTCTAATGCCCCACAGGGCCTTTCTAAAGGTCCCCAGACCCTTCTAGAGCCCCTGAAGACCCTTCTAAAGGCCCCCAGACCCTTATAGAGCCCCTCAGGACCCTTCTGAAGTCCTCCAGACCCTGCTAATTCTCCTCAGGGCTTTTATAAGGGCACCCAGACCCTTCTAATGCCCCTCAGGACCCTTATAAAGGCACCCAGACCCTTCTAGAGCCTCCCAGGACAGTTTTAAATGCCTCCAGACCCTTCTAGAGCCCTTCAGGGCCTTTCTAAAGGCCTCCACACCCTTCTAATGACCCTCAAGACCCATGTAAAGGCCCCCAGACCCTTCTAGATTGCCTCAGGACCCATCTAAAAGCCCCCAGACCCTTCTAATGCCTTTCAGGACCCTTATGAAGGCCACAAGACCCTTCTAATGCCCCTCAGGACCTTTCTAAAGGCCCTCAGACCCTTCTAATGCCCCTCACGGCATTTATAAAGGTTCCCAGACCCTTCTAGAACCCGTCAGGACACTTATAAAGGTCCCCAGACCCTTCTACTGCCCCTCAGGAGCATTCTAAAGGCCTCCAGACCCTTCTAATGCCCCACAGGGCCTTTCTAAAGGTCCCCAGACCCTTCTAGAGCCCCTGAAGACCCTTCTAAAGGCCCCCAGACCCTTCTAATGCCTCTCAGGGCCTTTCTAAATACCCCAGACACTTCTAGAACATCTCAGGGCCTTTCTATATGACCCCAGGCCCTTGTAATGCCACTCAGGGCCTTTCTAAAGGCCGCGAGACCCTTATAATCCCCCTGAGGGCCTTTAAAAAGGCCCCGAGACCCTTATGGACCCCCTCAGGACGCTTCTAATCGCCCCCGGACCCTTCTAGAGCCCCTCAGGGCCTTTCTAAAGGCCTCCACACCCTTCTAATGACCCTCAAGACCCATGTAAAGGCCCCCAGACCCTTCTAGATTGCCTCAGGACCCATCTAAAAGCCCCCAGACCCTACTAATGCCTTTCAGGACCCTTATGAAGGCCACAAGACCCTTCTAATGCCCCTCAGGACCTTTCTAAAGGCCCTCAGACCCTTCTAATGCCCCTCAGGGCATTTATAAAGGTTCCCAGACCCTTCTAGAGCCCGTCAGGACCCTTATAAAGGCCCCCAGACCATTCTAGAGCCCCTCAGGACACTTCTAAAGGCCTGCAGACCATTCTAATGACCGTCAGGGCCTTTCTAAAGGTCCACAGACCCTTCTACAGCCCCTCAGGAGCATTCTAAAGGCCCCCAGACCCTTCTAATGCCCCACAGGGCCTTTCTAAAGGTCCCCAGACCCTTCTAGAGCCCCTGAAGACCCTTCTAAAGGCCCCCAGACCTTTATAGAGCCCCTCAGGACCCTTCTAAAGGCCCCCAGACCCTTCTAATGCCCCACAGGGCCTTTCTAAAGGTCCCCAGACCCTTCTAGAGCCCCTGAAGACCCTTCTAAAGGCCCCCAGACCCTTATAGAGCCCCTCAGGACCCTTCTGAAGTCCCCCAGACCCTGCTAATTCTCCTCAGGGCTTTTATAAGGGCACCCAGACCCTTCTAATGCCCCTCAGGACCCTTATAAAGGCACCCAGACCCTTCTAGAGCCTCTCAGGACAGTTTTAAATGCCTCCAGACCCTTCTAGACCCCCTCAGGACCATTCTAAAGGCCCCCAGACCCTTCTAATGCCCCTCAGGGCTTTTCTAAAGGCCCCCATACCCTTCTAATGCCCCTCAGGTCATTTCTAAAGGCCCCCAGACCCTTCTAATGCCCCACAGGGCCTTTCTAAAGGTCCCCAGACCCTTCTAGAGCCCCTGAAGACCCTTGTAAAGGCCCCCAGACCCTTATAGAGCCCCTCAGGACCCTTCTGAAGTCCCCCAGACCCTGCTAATTCTCCTCAGGGCTTTTATAAGGGCACCCAGACCCTTCTAATGCCCCTCAGGACCCTTATAAAGGCACCCAGACCCTTCTAGAGCCTCTCAGGACAGTTTTAAATGCCCCCAGACCCTTCTAGACCCCCTCAGGACCATTCTAAAGGCCCCCAGACCCTTCTAATGCCCCTCAGGGCCTTTCTAAAGGCCCCCATACCCTTCTAATGCCCCTCAGGTCATTTCTAAAGGCACCCAGACCCTTCTAATGCCACTCAGGGCCTTTCTAAAGGCCGCGAGACCCTTATAATCCCCCTGAGGGCCTTTAAAAAGGCCCCCAGACCCTTCTGGACCCCCTCAGGACGCTTCTAATAGCCCCCAGACACTTCTACAGCCCTTCCGGGCCTTTCTAAAGGCCTCCACACCCTTCTAATGACCCTCAAGACCCATGTAAAGGCCCCCAGACCCTTCTAGATTGCCTCAGGACCCATCTAAAAGCCCCCAGACCCTTCTAATGCCTTTCAGGGCCTTTCTAAAGGCCTCCACACCCTTCTAATGACCATCAAGACCCATGTAAAGGCCCCTAGACCCTTCTAGATTGCCTCAGGTCCCATCTAAAAGCCCCCAGACCCTTCTAATGCCTTTCAGGACCCTTATGAAGGCCACAAGACCTTTCTAATGCCCCTCAGGACCTTTCTAAAGGCCCTCAGACCCTTCTAATGCCCCACAGGGCCTTTCTAAAGGTCTCCAGACCCTTCTAATGCCCCTCAAGACCCTTCTAAAGGCCCCCAGACCCTTATAGAGCCCCTCAGGACCATTCTAAAGGCCCCCAGACCTTTCTAATGCCCCTCAGGTCCTTTCTAAAGGCCCCCATACCCTTCTAATGCCCCTCAGGTCATTTCTAAAGGCACCCAGACCCTTCTAATGCCACTCAGGGCCTTTCTAAATGCCGCGAGACCCTTATAATCCCCCTGAGGGCCTTTAAAAAGGCCCCCAGACCCTTCTGGACCCCCTCAGGATGCTTCTAATAGCCCCCAGACCCTTCTAGAGCCCCTCAGGTCTTTTCTAAAGGCCTCCACACCCTTCTAATTACACTCAAGACCCATGTAAAGGCCCCCAGACCCTTCTAGATTGCCTCAGGACCCATCTAAAAGGCCCCAGACCCTTCTAATGCCTTTCAGGGCCTTTCTAAAGGCCTCCACACCCTTCTAATGACCCTCAAGACCCATGTAAAGGCCCCTAGACCCTTCTACATTGCCTCAGGACCCATCTAAAAGCCCCCAGACCCTTCTAATGCCTTTCAGGACCCTTATGAAGGCCACAAGACCCTTCTAATGCCCCTCAGGGCATTTATAAAGGTCCCCAGACCCTTCTACTGCCCTTCAGGAGCATTCTAAAGGCCTCCAGACCCTTCTAATGCCCGACAGGGCCTTTCTAAATGTCCCCAGACACCTCTAGACCCCCTGAAGTCCCTTCTAAAGACCCCAGACCCTTATAGAGCCCCTCAGGACCCTTCTAAAGTCCCCCAGACCCTTCTAATGCCTCTCAGGGCCTTTCTAAATACCCCAGACACTTCTAGAACCTCTCAGGGCCTTTCTATATGACCCCAGGCCCTTGTAATGCCACTCAGGGCCTTTCTAAAGGCCGCGAGACCCTTATAATACCCCTGAGGGCCTTTAAAAAGGCCCCCAGACCCTTATGGACCCCCTCAGGACGCTTCTAATAGCCCCCGGACCCTTCTAGATCCCCTCAGGGCCTTTCTAAAGGCCTCCACACCCTTCTAATGACCCTCAAGACCCATGTAAAGGCCCCTAGACCCTTCTAGATTGCCTCAGGACCCATCTAAAAGCCCCCAGACCCTTCTAATGCCTTTCAGGACCATTATGAAGGCCACAAGACCCTTCTAATGCCCCTCAGGACCTTTCTAAAGGCAATCAGACCCTTCTAATGCCCCTCAGGGGATATATAAAGGTTCCCAGACCCTTCTAGAGCCCGTCAGGACCCTTATAAAGGCCCCCAGACCATTCTAGAGCCCCTCAGGACACTTCTAAAGGCCTGCAGACCATTCTAATGACCGTCAGGGCCTTTCTAAAGGTCCACAGACCATTCTACTGCCCCTCAGGGGCATTCTAAAGGCCCCCAGACCCTTCTAATGCCCCACAGGGCCTTTCTAAAGGTCCCCAGACCCTTCTAGAGCCCCTGAAGACCCTTCTAAAGGCCCCCAGACCCTTATAGAGCCCCGCAGGACCCTTCTGAAGTTCTCCAGACCCTGCTAATTCTCCTCAGGGCTTTTTAAGGGCACCCAGACCCTTCTAATTCCCATCAGGACCCTTATAAAGGCACCCAGACCCTTCTAGAGCCTCCCAGGACAGTTTTAAATGCCTCCAGACCCTTCTATACCTCCTCAGGACCATTCTAAAGGCACCCAGACCCTTCTAATGCCCATCAGGGCCTTTCTAAAGGCCCCCATACCCTTGTAATGCCCCTCAGGTCATTTCTAAAGGCCTCCAGACCCTTCTAATGCCCGACAGGGCCTTTCTAAATGTCCCCAGACACCTCTAGACCCCCTGAAGTCCCTTCTAAAGACCCCAGACCCTTATAGAGCCCCTCAGGACCCTTCTAAAGTCCCCCAGACCCTTCTAATGCCTCTCAGGGCATTTCTAAATACCCCAGACACTTCTAGAACCTCTCAGGGCCTTTCTATATGACCCCAGGCCCTTGTAATGCCACTCAGGGCCTTTCTAAAGGCCCCCAGACCCTTATGGACCCCCTCAGGACACTTCTAATAGCCCCCGGACCCTTCTAGAGCCCATCAGGGCCTTTCTAAAGGCCTCCACACCCTTATAATGACCCTCAAGACCCATGTAAAGGCCCCTAGACCCTTCTAGATTGCCTCAGGACCCATCTAAAAGCCCCCAGACCCTTCTAATGCCTTTCAGGACCATTATGAAGGCCACAAGACCCTTCTAATGCCCCTCAGGACCTTTCTAAAGGCCCTCAGACCCTTCTAATGCCCCTCAGGGGATATATAAAGGTTCCCAGACCCTTCTAGAGCCCGTCAGGACCCTTATAAAGGACCCCAGACCATTCTAGAGCCCCTCAGGACACTTCTAAAGGCCTCCAGACCATTCTAATGACCGTCAGGGCCTTTCTAAAGGTCCACAGACCATTCTACTGCCCCTCAGGAGCATTCTAAAGGCCCCCAGACCCTTCTAATGCCCCACAGGGCCTTTCTAAAGGTCCCCAGACCCTTCTAGAGCCCCTGAAGACCCTTCTAAAGGCCCCCAGACCCTTATAGAGCCCCTCAGGACCCTTCTGAAGTCCTCCAGACCCTGCTAATTCTCCTCAGGGCTTTTATAAGGGCACCCAGACCCTTCTAATGCCCCTCAGGACCCTTATAAAGGCACCCAGACCCTTCTAGAGCCTCCCAGGACAGTTTTAAATGCCTCCAGACCCTTCTAGAGCCCTTCAGGGCCTTTCTAAAGGCCTCCACACCCTTCTAATGACCCTCAAGACCCATGTAAAGGCCCCCAGACCCTTCTAGATTGCCTCAGGACCCATCTAAAAGCCCCCAGACCCTTCTAATGCCTTTCAGGACCCTTATGAAGGCCACAAGACCCTTCTAATGCCCCTCAGGACCTTTCTAAAGGCCCTCAGACCCTTCTAATGCCCCTCACGGCATTTATAAAGGTTCCCAGACCCTTCTAGAACCCGTCAGGACACTTATAAAGGTCCCCAGACCCTTCTACTGCCCCTCAGGAGCATTCTAAAGGCCTCCAGACCCTTCTAATGCCCCACAGGGCCTTTCTAAAGGTCCCCAGACCCTTCTAGAGCCCCTGAAGACCCTTCTAAAGGCCCCCAGACCCTTCTAATGCCTCTCAGGGCCTTTCTAAATACCCCAGACACTTCTAGAACATCTCAGGGCCTTTCTATATGACCCCAGGCCCTTGTAATGCCACTCAGGGCCTTTCTAAAGGCCGCGAGACCCTTATAATCCCCCTGAGGGCCTTTAAAAAGGCCCCGAGACCCTTATGGACCCCCTCAGGACGCTTCTAATAGCCCCCGGACCCTTCTAGAGCCCCTCAGGGCCTTTCTAAAGGCCTCCACACCCTTCTAATGACCCTCAAGACCCATGTAAAGGCCCCCAGACCCTTCTAGATTGCCTCAGGACCCATCTAAAAGCCCCCAGACCCTTCTAATGCCTTTCAGGACCCTTATGAAGGCCACAAGACCCTTCTAATGCCCCTCAGGACCTTTCTAAAGGCCCTCAGACCCTTCTAATGCCCCTCAGGGCATTTATAAAGGTTCCCAGACCCTTCTAGAGCCCGTCAGGACCCTTATAAAGGCCCCCAGACCATTCTAGAGCCCCTCAGGACACTTCTAAAGGCCTGCAGACCATTCTAATGACCGTCAGGGCCTTTCTAAAGGTCCACAGACCCTTCTACTGCCCCTCAGGAGCATTCTAAAGGCCCCCAGACCCTTCTAATGCCCCACAGGGCCTTTCTAAAGGTCCCCAGACCCTTCTAGAGCCCCTGAAGACCCTTCTAAAGGCCCCCAGACCCTTATAGAGCCCCTCAGGACCCTTCTAAAGGCCCCCAGACCCTTCTAATGCCCCACAGGGCCTTTCTAAAGGTCCCCAGACCCTTCTAGAGCCCCTGAAGACCCTTCTAAAGGCCCCCAGACCCTTATAGAGCCCCTCAGGACCCTTCTGAAGTCCCCCAGACCCTGCTAATTCTCCTCAGGGCTTTTATAAGGGCACCCAGACCCTTCTAATGCCCCTCAGGACCCTTATAAAGGCACCCAGACCCTTCTAGAGCCTCTCAGGACAGTTTTAAATGCCTCCAGACCCTTCTAGACCCCCTCAGGACCATTCTAAAGGCCCCCAGACCCTTCTAATGCCCCTCAGGGCTTTTCTAAAGGCCCCCATACCCTTCTAATGCCCCTCAGGTCATTTCTAAAGGCCCCCAGACCCTTCTAATGCCCCACAGGGCCTTTCTAAAGGTCCCCAGACCCTTCTAGAGCCCCTGAAGACCCTTGTAAAGGCCCCCAGACCCTTATAGAGCCCCTCAGGACCCTTCTGAAGTCCCCCAGACCCTGCTAATTCTCCTCAGGGCTTTTATAAGGGCACCCAGACCCTTCTAATGCCCCTCAGGACCCTTATAAAGGCACCCAGACCCTTCTAGAGCCTCTCAGGACAGTTTTAAATGCCCCCAGACCCTTCTAGACCCCCTCAGGACCATTCTAAAGGCCCCCAGACCCTTCTAATGCCCCTCAGGGCCTTTCTAAAGGCCCCCATACCCTTCTAATGCCCCTCAGGTCATTTCTAAAGGCACCCAGACCCTTCTAATGCCACTCAGGGCCTTTCTAAAGGCCGCGAGACCCTTATAATCCCCCTGAGGGCCTTTAAAAAGGCCCCCAGACCCTTCTGGACCCCCTCAGGACGCTTCTAATAGCCCCCAGACACTTCTACAGCCCTTCCGGGCCTTTCTAAAGGCCTCCACACCCTTCTAATGACCCTCAAGACCCATGTAAAGGCCCCCAGACCCTTCTAGATTGCCTCAGGACCCATCTAAAAGCCCCCAGACCCTTCTAATGCCTTTCAGGGCCTTTCTAAAGGCCTCCACACCCTTCTAATGACCATCAAGACCCATGTAAAGGCCCCTAGACCCTTCTAGATTGCCTCAGGTCCCATCTAAAAGCCCCCAGACCCTTCTAATGCCTTTCAGGACCCTTATGAAGGCCACAAGACCTTTCTAATGCCCCTCAGGACCTTTCTAAAGGCCCTCAGACCCTTCTAATGCCCCTCAGGGCATTTATAAAGGTTCTCAGACCCTTCTAGAGCCCGTCAGGACACTTATAAAGGTCCCCAGACCCTTCTACTGCCTCTCAGGAGCATTCTAAAGGACCTCAGACCCTTCTAATACCCCACAGGGCCTTTCTAAAGGTCCCCAGACCCTTCTAGAGCCCCTGAAGACCCTTCTAAAGGCCCCCAGACCCTTCTAATGCCCCACAGGGCCTTTCTAAAGGTCTCCAGACCCTTCTAATGCCCCTCAAGACCCTTCTAAAGGCCCCCAGACCCTTATAGAGCCCCTCAGGACCATTCTAAAGGCCCCCAGACCTTTCTAATGCCCCTCAGGTCCTTTCTAAAGGCCCCCATACCCTTCTAATGCCCCTCAGGTCATTTCTAAAGGCACCCAGACCCTTCTAATGCCACTCAGGGCCTTTCTAAATGCCGCGAGACCCTTATAATCCCCCTGAGGGCCTTTAAAAAGGCCCCCAGACCCTTCTGGACCCCCTCAGGATGCTTCTAATAGCCCCCAGACCCTTCTAGAGCCCCTCAGGTCTTTTCTAAAGGCCTCCACACCCTTCTAATTACACTCAAGACCCATGTAAAGGCCCCCAGACCCTTCTAGATTGCCTCAGGACCCATCTAAAAGGCCCCAGACCCTTCTAATGCCTTTCAGGGCCTTTCTAAAGGCCTCCACACCCTTCTAATGACCCTCAAGACCCATGTAAAGGCCCCTAGACCCTTCTACATTGCCTCAGGACCCATCTAAAAGCCCCCAGACCCTTCTAATGCCTTTCAGGACCCTTATGAAGGCCACAAGACCCTTCTAATGCCCCTCAGGGCATTTATAAAGGTCCCCAGACCCTTCTACTGCCCCTCAGGAGCATTCTAAAGGCCTCCAGACCCTTCTAATGCCCGACAGGGCCTTTCTAAATGTCCCCAGACACCTCTAGACCCCCTGAAGTCCCTTCTAAAGACCCCAGACCCTTATAGAGCCCCTCAGGACCCTTCTAAAGTCCCCCAGACCCTTCTAATGCCTCTCAGGGCCTTTCTAAATACCCCAGACACTTCTAGAACCTCTCAGGGCCTTTCTATATGACCCCAGGCCCTTGTAATGCCACTCAGGGCCTTTCTAAAGGCCGCGAGACCCTTATAATACCCCTGAGGGCCTTTAAAAAGGCCCCCAGACCCTTATGGACCCCCTCAGGACGCTTCTAATAGCCCCCGGACCCTTCTAGATCCCCTCAGGGCCTTTCTAAAGGCCTCCACACCCTTCTAATGACCCTCAAGACCCATGTAAAGGCCCCTAGACCCTTCTAGATTGCCTCAGGACCCATCTAAAAGCCCCCAGACCCTTCTAATGCCTTTCAGGACCATCATGAAGGCCACAAGACCCTTCTAATGCCCCTCAGGACCTTTCTAAAGGCAATCAGACCCTTCTAATGCCCCTCAGGGGATATATAAAGGTTCCCAGACCCTTCTAGAGCCCGTCAGGACCCTTATAAAGGCCCCCAGACCATTCTAGAGCCCCTCAGGACACTTCTAAAGGCCTGCAGACCATTCTAATGACCGTCAGGGCCTTTCTAAAGGTCCACAGACCATTCTACTGCCCCTCAGGAGCATTCTAAAGGCCCCCAGACCCTTCTAATGCCCCACAGGGCCTTTCTAAAGGTCCCCAGACCCTTCTAGAGCCCCTGAAGACCCTTCTAAAGGCCCCCAGACCCTTATAGAGCCCCGCAGGACCCTTCTGAAGTCCTCCAGACCCTGCTAATTCTCCTCAGGGCTTTTTAAGGGCACCCAGACCCTTCTAATTCCCATCAGGACCCTTATAAAGGCACCCAGACCCTTCTAGAGCCTCCCAGGACAGTTTTAAATGCCTCCAGACCCTTCTATACCTCCTCAGGACCATTCTAAAGGCACCCAGACCCTTCTAATGCCCATCAGGGCCTTTCTAAAGGCCCCCATACCCTTGTAATGCCCCTCAGGTCATTTCTAAAGGCACCCAGACCCTTCTAATGCCACTCAGGGCCTTTCTAAAGGCCGCGAGACCCTTATAATCCCCCTGAGGGCCTTTAAAAAGGCCCCCAGACCCCTCTGGACCCACTCAGGACGCTTTTAATAGCCCCCAGACCCTTCTAGAGCCCTTCAGGGCCTTTCTAAAGGCCTCCACACCCTTCTAATGACCCTCAAGACCCATGTAAAGGCCCCCAGACCCTTCTAGATTGCCTCAGGACCAATCTAAAAGCCTCCAGACCCTTCTAATGCCTTTCAGGACCCTTATGAAGGCCACAAGACCCTTCTAATGCCCCTCAGGACCTTTCTAAAGGCCCTCAGACCCTTCTAATGTCCCTCAGGGCATTTATAAAGGTTCCCAGACCCTTCTAGAACACGTCAGGACACTTATAAAGGTCCCCAGACCCTTCTACTGCCCCTCAGGAGCATTCTAAAGGCCTCCAGACCCTTCTAATGCCCCACAGGGCCTTTCTAAAGGTCCCCAGACCCTTCTAGAGCCCCTGAAGACCCTTCTAAAGGCCCCCAGACCCTTATAGAGCCCCTCAGGACCCTTCTAAAGTCCCCCAGACCCTGCTAATTCCCCTCAGGGCTTTTATAAAGGCACCCAGACCCTTCTAGAGCCTCTCAGGACAGTTTTAAATGCCTCCAGACCCTTCTAGACCCCCTCAGGACCATTCTAAAGGCCCCCAGACCCTTCTAATGCCCCTCAGGGCCTTTCTATATGACCCCAGGCCCTTGTAATGCCACTCAGGGCCTTTCTAAAGGCCGCGAGACCCTTTTAATCCCCCTGAGGGCCTTTAAAAAGGCCCCCAGACCCTTCTGGACCCACTCAGGACGCTTCTAATAGCCCCCAGACCCTTCTAGAGCCCCTCAGGGCCTTTCTAAAGGCATCCACACCCTTCTAATGACCCTCAAGACCCATGTAAAGGCCCCTAGACCCTTCTAGATTGCCTCAGGACCCATCTAAAAGCCCCCAGACCCTTCTAATGCCTTTCAGGACCCTTATCAAGGTCACAAGACCCTTCTAATGCCCCTCAGGACCTTTCTAAAGGCCCTCAGACCCTTCTAATGAACCTCAGGGCATTTATAAAGGTTCCCAGACCCTTCTAGAGCCCGTCAGGACCGTTATAAAGGCCCCCAGACCATTCTAGAGCCCCTCAGGACACTTCTAAATCCCGCAGACCATTCTAATGCCCGTCAGGGCCTTTATAAAGGTCCCCAGACACTTCTACTGCCCCTCAGGAACATTCTAAAGGCCCCCAGACCCTTCTAATGCCCCACAGGGCCTTTCTAAAGGTCCCCAGACCCTTCTAGAGCCCCTGAAGACCCTTCTAAAGGCCCCCAGACCCTTATAGAGCCTTTCAGGGCCTTTCTAAAGGCCTCCACACCGTTCTAATGACCCTCAAGACCCATTTAACGGCCCCCAGACCGTTCTAGATTGCCTCAGGACCCATCTAAAAGCACCCAGACCCTTCTAATGCCTTTCAGGGCCTTTATAAAGGCCTCCACACCCTTCTAATGACCCTCAAGACCCATGTAAAGGCCCCTAGACCCTTCTAGAGTGCCTCAGGACCCATCTAAAAGCCCCAGAGCCTTCTAATGCCTTTCAGGACCCTTTTGAAGGCCACAAGACCCTTCTAATGCCCCTCAGGGCATTTATAAAGGTTCCCAGACCCTTCTAGAGCCCGTCAGGACCGTTATAAAGGCCCCCAGAACATTCTAGAGCCTCTCAGGACACTTCTAAATCCCGCAGACCATTCTAATGCCCGTCAGGGCCTTTATAAACGTCCTCAGACCCTTCTACTGCCCCTCAGGAGCATTCTAAAGTCCCCCAGACCCTTCTAATGCCCCACAGGGCCTTTCTAAAGGTCCCCAGACCCTTCTAGAGCCCCTGAAGACCCTTCTAAAGGCCCCCAGACCCTTATAGAGCCCCTCAGGACCCTTCTAAGGACCCAGACCCTGCTAATTCCTTTCAGGGCTTTTACAAGGGCACCCAGACCCTTCTAATGCCCCTCAGGACCCTTATAAAGGCACCCAGACCCTTCTAGAGCCTCTCAGGACAGTTTTAAATGCCTCCAGACCCTTCTAATGCCCCTCAGGACCCTTCTAAAGGCCCCCAGACCATTCTAATGCCCCTCAGGGCCTTTCTAAAGGCCCCCATACCCTTCTAATGCCCCTCAGGTCTTTTTAAAAGGCACCCAGACCCTTCTAATGCCACTCAGGGCCTTTCTAAAGGCCGCGACACCCTTATACTCCCCCTGAGGGCCTTTAAAAAGGCCCCCAGACCCTTCTGGACGCCCTCAGGACGCTTCTAATAGCCCCCAGACCCTTCTAGAGCCCCTCAGGGCCTTTCTAAAGGCCTCCACACCATTCTAATGACCATCAAGACCCATGTAAAGGCCCCCAGACCCTTCTTGATTGCCTCAGGACCCATCTAAAAGCCCCCAGACCCTTCTAATGCCTTTCAGGGCCTTTCTAAAGGCCTCCACACCCTTCTAATGACCCTCAAGACCCATGTAAAGGCCCCTAGACCCTTCTAGATTGCCTCAGGACCCATCTAAAAGCCCCCAGACCCTTCTAATGCCTTTCAGGACCCTTATGAAGGCCACAAGACCCTTCTAATGCCCCTCAGGGCATTTATAAAGGTCCCCAGACCCTTCTACTGCCCCTCAGGAGCATTCTAAAGGCCTCCAGACCCTTCTAATGCCCGACAGGGCCTTTCTAAATGTCCCCAGACACCTCTAGACCCCCTGAAGTCCCTTCTAAAGACCCCAGACCCTTATAGAGCCCCTCAGGACCCTTCTAAAGTCCCCCAGACCCTTCTAATGCCTCTCAGGGCCTTTCTAAATACCCCAGACACTTCTAGAACCTCTCAGGGCCTTTCTATATGACCCCAGGCCCTTGTAATGCCACTCAGGGCCTTTCTAAAGGCCGCGAGACCCTTATAATACCCCTGAGGGCCTTTAAAAAGGCCCCCAGACCCTTATGGACCCCCTCAGGACGCTTCTAATAGCCCCCGGACCCTTCTAGATCCCCTCAGGGCCTTTCTAAAGGCCTCCACACCCTTCTAATGACCCTCAAGACCCATGTAAAGGCCCCTAGACCCTTCTAGATTGCCTCAGGACCCATCTAAAAGCCCCCAGACCCTTCTAATGCCTTTCAGGACCATTATGAAGGCCACAAGACCCTTCTAATGCCCCTCAGGACCTTTCTAAAGGCAATCAGACCCTTCTAATGCCCCTCAGGGGATATATAAAGGTTCCCAGACCCTTCTAGAGCCCGTCAGGACCCTTATAAAGGCCCCCAGACCATTCTAGAGCCCCTCAGGACACTTCTAAAGGCCTGCAGACCATTCTAATGACCGTCAGGGCCTTTCTAAAGGTCCACAGACCATTCTACTGCCCCTCAGGAGCATTCTAAAGGCCCCCAGACCCTTCTAATGCCCCACAGGGCCTTTCTAAAGGTCCCCAGACCCTTCTAGAGCCCCTGAAGACCCTTCTAAAGGCCCCCAGACCCTTATAGAGCCCCGCAGGACCCTTCTGAAGTCCTCCAGACCCTGCTAATTCTCCTCAGGGCTTTTTAAGGGCACCCAGACCCTTCTAATTCCCATCAGGACCCTTATAAAGGCACCCAGACCCTTCTAGAGCCTCCCAGGACAGTTTTAAATGCCTCCAGACCCTTCTATACCTCCTCAGGACCATTCTAAAGGCACCCAGACCCTTCTAATGCCCATCAGGGCCTTTCTAAAGGCCCCCATACCCTTGTAATGCCCCTCAGGTCATTTCTAAAGGCACCCAGACCCTTCTAATGCCACTCAGGGCCTTTCTAAAGGCCGCGAGACCCTTATAATCCCCCTGAGGGCCTTTAAAAAGGCCCCCAGACCCCTCTGGACCCACTCAGGACGCTTTTAATAGCCCCCAGACCCTTCTAGAGCCCTTCAGGGCCTTTCTAAAGGCCTCCACACCCTTCTAATGACCCTCAAGACCCATGTAAAGGCCCCCAGACCCTTCTAGATTGCCTCAGGACCAATCTAAAAGCCTCCAGACCCTTCTAATGCCTTTCAGGACCCTTATGAAGGCCACAAGACCCTTCTAATGCCCCTCAGGACCTTTCTAAAGGCCCTCAGACCCTTCTAATGTCCGTCAGGGAATTTATAAAGGTTCCCAGACCCTTCTAGAACACGTCAGGACACTTATAAAGGTCCCCAGACCCTTCTACTGCCCCTCAGGAGCATTCTAAAGGCCTCCAGACCCTTCTAATGCCCCACAGGGCCTTTCTAAAGGTCCCCAGACCCTTCTAGAGCCCCTGAAGACCCTTCTAAAGGCCCCCAGACCCTTATAGAGCCCCTCAGGACCCTTCTAAAGTCCCCCAGACCCTGCTAATTCCCCTCAGGGCTTTTATAAAGGCACCCAGACCCTTCTAGAGCCTCTCAGGACAGTTTTAAATGCCTCCAGACCCTTCTAGACCCCCTCAGGACCATTCTAAAGGCCCCCAGACCCTTCTAATGCCCCTCAGGGCCTTTCTATATGACCCCAGGCCCTTGTAATGCCACTCAGGGCCTTTCTAAAGGCCGCGAGACCCTTTTAATCCCCCTGAGGGCCTTTAAAAAGGCCCCCAGACCCTTCTGGACCCAATCAGGACGCTTCTAATAGCCCCCAGACCCTTCTAGAGCCCCTCAGGGCCTTTCTAAAGGCATCCACACCCTTCTAATGACCCTCAAGACCCATGTAAAGGCCCCTAGACCCTTCTAGATTGCCTCAGGACCCATCTAAAAGCCCCCAGACCCTTCTAATGCCTTTCAGGACCCTTATCAAGGTCACAAGACCCTTCTAATGCCCCTCAGGACCTTTCTAAAGGCCCTCAGACCCTTCTAATGAACCTCAGGGCATTTATAAAGGTTCCCAGACCCTTCTAGAGCCCGTCAGGACCGTTATAAAGGCCCCCAGACCATTCTAGAGCCCCTCAGGACACTTCTAAATCCCGCAGACCATTCTAATGCCCGTCAGGGCCTTTATAAAGGTCCCCAGACACTTCTACTGCCCCTCAGGAACATTCTAAAGGCCCCCAGACCCTTCTAATGCCCCACAGGGCCTTTCTAAAGGTCCCCAGACCCTTCTAGAGCCCCTGAAGACCCTTCTAAAGGCCCCCAGACCCTTATAGAGCCTTTCAGGGCCTTTCTAAAGGCCTCCACACCGTTCTAATGACCCTCAAGACCCATTTAACGGCCCCCAGACCGTTCTAGATTGCCTCAGGACCCATCTAAAAGCACCCAGACCCTTCTAATGCCTTTCAGGGCCTTTCTAAAGGCCTCCACACCCTTCTAATGACCCTCAAGACCCATGTAAAGGCCCCTAGACCCTTCTAGATTGCCTCAGGACCCATCTAAAAGCCCCCAGACCCTTCTAATGCCTTTCAGGACCCTTATGAAGGCCACAAGACCCTTCTAATGCCCCTAAGGACCTTTCTGAAGGCCCTCAGACCCTTCTAGAGCCCGTCAGGACCCTTATAAAGGTCCCCAGACCCTTCTAGAGCCCGTCAGGACCCTTATAAAGGTCCCCAGACCCTTCTAGAGCCCGTCAGGACCCTTATAAAGGTCCCCAGACACTTCTACTGCCCCTCAGGAGCATTCTAAAGGCCCCCAGACCCTTCTAATGCCCCACAGGGCCTTTCTAAAGGTCCCCAGACCCTTCTAGAGCCCCTGAAGACCCTTCTAAAGGCCCAAAGACCCTTATAGAGCCCCTCAGGACCCTTCTAAAGTCCCCCAGACCCTGCTAATGCCCCTCAGGGCATTTCTAAAGTACCCCAGACACTTCTAGAAACTCTGAGGGCCTTTCTATATGACCCCAGACCCTTGTAATGCCACTCAGGGCCTTTCTAAAAGCCGCGAGACCCTTATAATCCCCCTGGGGGCCTTTAAAAAGGCCCCCATACCCTTCTGGACCCCCTCAGGACGCTTCTAATAGAACCCCAGACCCTTCTAGATCCCCTCAGCGCCTTTCTAAAGGCATCCACACCCTTCTAATGACCCTCAAGACCCATGTAAAGGCCCCTAGACCCTTCTAGATTGCCTCAGGACCCATCTAAAAGCCCCCAGACCCTTCTAATGCCTTTCAGGACCCTTATGAAGGCCTCAAGACCCTTCCAATGCCCCTCAGGGGATTTATAAAGGTTCCCAGACCCTTCTAGAGCCCGTCAGGACCCTTATAAAGGCCCCCAGACCATTCTAGAGCCCCTCAGTACACTTCTAAAGGCCTGCAGACCATTCTAATGACCGTCAGGGCCTTATAAAGGTCCACAGACCCTTCTACTGCCCCTCAGGATCATTCTAAAGGCCCCCATACCCTTCTAATGCCCCTCAGGGCCTTTCTAAAGGCCCCCATACCCTTCTAATGCCCCTCAGGTCATTTCTAAAGGCCCCCAGACCCTTCTAATGCCACTCAGGGCCTTTCTAAAGGCCGCGAGACCCTTATAATCCCCCTGAGGGCTTTTAAAAAGGCCCCCAGACCCTTCTGGACCTCCTCAGGACGCTTCTAATAGCCCCCAGACACTTCTAGAGCCCTTCAGGGCCTTTCTAAAGGCCTCCACACCCTTCTAATGACCCTCAAGACCCATGTAAAGGCCCCCAGACCCTTCTAGATTGCCTCAGGACCCATCTAAAAGCCCCCAGACACTTCTAATGCTTTCAGGGCCTTTCTAAAGGCCTCCACACCCTTCTAATGACCCTCAAGACCCATGTAAAGGCCCCTAGACCCTTCTAGATTGCCTCAGGACCCATCTAAAAGCCCCCAGAACCTTCTAATGCCTTTCAGGACCCTTATGAAGGCCACAAGACCCTTCTAATGCCCCTCAGGACCTTTCTAAAGGCCCTCAGACCCTTCTAGAGCCCGTCAGGACCCTTATAAACGTCTCCAGACCCTTCTAGAGCCCGTCAGGACCCTTATAAAGGTCCCCAGACCCTTCTACTGCCCCTCAGGAGCATTCTAAAGGCCCCCAGACCCTTCTAATGCCCCACAGGGCCTTTCTAAAGGTCCCCAGACCCCTCTAGAGCCCCTGAAGACCCTTCTAAAGGCCCCCAGACCCTTATAGAGCCCCTCAGGACCCTTCTAAAGGCCCCCAGACCCTGCTAATTCCCCTCAGGTCTTTTATAAGGGCACCCAGACCCTTCTAATGCTCCTCAGGACCCTTATAAAG
Organism: Coccyzus lansbergi; assembly: GCA_033558105.1. Classification (NCBI taxonomy): domain Eukaryota; kingdom Metazoa; phylum Chordata; class Aves; order Cuculiformes; family Coccyzidae; genus Coccyzus; species Coccyzus lansbergi. The sequence continues at coordinate 1,504,439 of JAUMJK010000794.1, read as the reverse complement.
GCACCCAGACCCTTCTAGAGCCTCTCAGGACAGTTTTAAATGCCTCCAGACCCTTCTAGACCCCCTCAGGACCATTCTAAAGGCCCCCAGACCCTTCTAATGCCCCACAGGGCCTTTCTAAAGGTCCCCAGACCCTTCTAGAGCCCCTGAAGACCCTTCTAAAGGCCCCCAGACCCTTATAGAGCCCCTCAGGACCATTCTAAAGGTCCCGAGATCCTGCTAATTCCCCTCAGGGCTTTCATAAGGGCCCCCAGACCCTTCTAATGCCCCTCAGGACCCTTATAAAGGCACACAGACCCTTCTAGAGCCTCTCAGGACAGTTTTAAATGCCTCCAGACCCTTCTAGACCCCCTCAGGACCATTCTAAAGGCCCCCAGACCCTTCTAATGCCCCTCAGGGCCTTTCTAAAGGCCCCCAGACCCTTCTAATGCCCCTCAGGTCATTTCTAAAGGCACCCAGACCCTTCTAATGCCACTCAGGGCCTTTCTAAAGGCTGCGAGACCCTTATAATCCCCCTGAGGGCCTTTAAAAAGGCCCCCAGACCCTTCTGGACCCCCTCAGGACGCATCTAATAGCCCCGAGACCCTTCTAGAGCACCTCACGCGGTTTCTAAAGGCCTCCACACCCTTCTAATGACCCTCAAGACCCATGTAAAGGCCCCCAGACCCTTCTAGATTGCCTCAGGACCCATCTAAAAGCACCCAGACCCTTCTAATGCCTTTCAGGGCCTTTCTAAAGGCCTCCACACCCTTCTAATGACCCTCAAGACCCATGTAAAGGCCCCCAGACCCTTCTAGATTGCCTCAGGACCCATCTAAAAGCCCCCAGACCCTTCCAATACCTTTCAGGACCCTTATGAAGGCCACAAGACCCTTCTACTGCCCCTCAGGACCTTTCTAAAGGCCCTCAGACCATTCTAATGCCCCTCAGGGCATTTATAAAGGTTCCCAGACCCTTCTAGAGCCCGTCAGGACCCTTATAAAGGCCCCCAGACCCTTCTATTGCCCCTCAGGAGCATTCAAAAGGCCCCCAGACCCTTCTAATGCCCGACAGGGCCTTTCTAAATGTCCCCAGACACCTCTAGACCCCCTGAAGTCCCTTCTAAAGGCCCCCAGTCCCTTATAGAGCCCCTCAGGACCCTTCTAAAGTCCCCCAGACCCTTCTAATGCCTCTCAGGGCCTTTCTAAATACCCCAGACACTTCTAGAACCTCTCAGGGCCTTTCTATATGACCCCAGGCCCTTGTAATGCCACTCAGGGCCTTTCTAAAGGCCGCGAGACCCTTATAATCCCCCTGAGGGCCTTTAAAAAGGCCCCCAGACCCTTATGGACCCCCTCAGGACGCTTCTAATAGCCCCCGGACCCTTCTAGAGCCCCTCAGGGCCTTTCTAAAGGCCTCCACACCCTTCTAATGACCCTCAAGACCCATGTAAAGGCCCCTAGACCCTTCTAGATTGCCTCAGGACCCATCTAAAAGCCCCCAGACCCTTCTAATGCCTTTCAGGACCCTTATGAAGGCCACAAGATCCTTCTAATGCCCCTCAGGACCTTTCTAAAGGCCCTCAGACCCTTCTAATGCCCCTCAGGTCATTTATAAAGGTTATCAGACCCTTCTAGAGCCCGTCAGGACCCTTATAAAGGCCCCCAGACCATTCTAGAGCCCCTCAGGACACTTCTAAAGGCCTGCAGACCATTCTAATGACCGTCAGGGCCTTTCTAAAGGTCCACAGACCATTCTACTGCCCCTCAGGAGCATTCTAAAGGCCCCCAGACCCTTCTAATGCCCCACAGGGCCTTTCTAAAGGTCCCCAGACCCTTCTAGAGCCCCTGAAGACCCTTCTAAAGGCCCCCAGACCCTTATAGAGCCCCTCAGGACCCTTCTAAAGGCCCCCAGACCCTTCTAATGCCCCACAGGGCCTTTCTAAAAGTCCCCAGACCCTTCTAGAGCCCCTGAAGACCCTTCTAAAGGCCCCCAGACCCTTATAGAGCCCCTCAGGACCCTTCTGAAGTCCCCCAGACCCTGCTAATTCTCCTCAGGGCTTTTATAAGGGCACCCAGACCCTTCTAATGCCCCTCAGGACCCTTATAAAGGCACCCAGACCCTTCTAGAGCCTCTCAGGACAGTTTTAAATGCCTCCAGAACATTCTAGACCCCCTCAGGACCATTCTAAAGGCCCCCAGACCCTTCTAATGCCCCTCAGGTCATTTCTAAAGGCACCCAGACCCTTCTAATGCCACTCAGGGCCTTTCTAAAGGCTGCGAGACCCTTATAATCCCCCTGAGGGCCTTTAAAAAGGCCCCCAGACCCTTCTGGACCCCCTCAGGACGCTTCTAATAGCCCCCAGACCCTTCTAGAGCCCTTCAGGGCCTTTCTAAAGGCCTCCACACCCTTCTAATGACCCTCAAGACCAATGTAAAGGCCCCCAGACCCTTCTAGATTGCCTCAGGACCCATCTAAAAGCCCCCAGACCCTTCTAATGCCTTTCAGGACCCTTATGAAGGCCACAAGACCCTTCTAATGCCCCTCAGGACCTTTCTAAAGGCCCTCAGACCCTTCTAGAGCCCGTCAGGACCCTTATAAACGTCCCCAGACCCTTCTAGAGCCCGTCAGGACCCTTATAAAGGTCCCCAGACCCTTCTACTGCCCCTCAGGAGCATTCTAAAGGCCCCCAGACCCTTCTAATGAACCACAGGGCCTTTCTAAAGGTCCCCAGACCCCTCTAGAACCCCTGAAGACCCTTCTAAAGGCCCCCAGACCCTTATAGAGCCCCTCAGGACCCTTCTAAAGTCCCCCAGACCCTGCTAATTCCCCTCAGGGCTTTTATAAGGGCACCCAGACCGTTCTAATGCTCCTCAGGACCCTTATAAAGGCACCCAGACCCTTCTAGAGCCTCTCAGGACAGTTTTAAATGCCTCCAGACCCTTCTAGACCCCCTCAGGACCATTCTAAAGGCCCCCAGACCCTTCTAATGCCCCTCAGGGCCTTTCTAAAGTACCCCAGACACTTCTAGAACCTCTCAGGGCCTTTCTATATGACCCCAGGCCCTTGTAATGCCACTCAGGGCCTTTCTAAAGGCCGCGAGACCCTTATAATTCCCCTTGAGGTCCTTTAAAAAGTCCCCCAGACCCTTCTGGACCCTCTCAGGACGATTCTAATAGCCCACAGACCCTTCTAGAGCCACTCAAGGCCTTTCTAAAGCCCTCCACACCCTTCTAATGACCCTCAAGACCCATGTAAAGGCCCCCAGACCCTTCTAGATTGCCTCAGGACCCATCTAAAAGCCCCCAGACCCTTCTAATGCCTTTCAGGGCCTTTCTAAAGGACTCCACACCCTTCTAATGACCCTCAAGACCCATGTAAAGGCCCCCAGACCCTTCTAGATTGCCTCAGGACCCATCTAAAAGCCCCCAGACCCTTCTAATGCCTTTCAGGGCCTTTCTAAAGGCCTCCACACCCTTCTAATGACCCTCAAGACCCATGTAAAGGCCCCCAGACCCTTCTAGATTGCCTCAGGACCCATCTAAAAGCCCCCAGACCCTTCTAATGCCTTTCAGGGCCTTTCTAAAGGCCTCCACACCCTTCTAATGATCCTCAAGACCCATGTAAAGGCCCCCAGACCCTTCTAGATTGCCTCAGGTCCCATCTAAAAGCCCCCAGACCCTTCTAATGCCTTTCAGGACCCTTATGAAGGCCACAAGACCTTTCTAATGCCCCTCAGGACCTTTCTAAAGGCCCTCAGACCCTTCTAATGCCCCTCAGGGCATTTATAAAGGTTCTCAGACCCTTCTAGAGCCCGTCAGGACACTTATAAAGGTCCCCAGACCCTTCTACTGCCCCTCAGGAGCATTCTAAAGGACCTCAGACCCTTCTAATACCCCACAGGGCCTTTCTAAAGGTCCCCAGACCCTTCTAGAGCCCCTGAAGACCCTTCTAAAGGCCCCCAGACCCATCTAATGCCGCACAGGGCCTTTCTAAAGGTCCCCAGACCCTTCTAGAGCCCCTCAAGACCCTTCTAAAGGCCCCCAGACCCTTATAGAGCCCCTCAGGACCATTCTAAAGGCCCCCAGACCTTTCTAATGCCCCTCAGGTCATTTCTAAAGGCACCCAGACCCTTCTAATGCCACTCAGGGCCTTTCTAAATGCCGCGAGACCCTTATAATCCCCCTGAGGGCCTTTAAAAAGGCCCCCAGACCCTTCTGGACCCCCTCAGGATGCTTCTAATAGCCCCCAGACCCTTCTAGAGCCCCTCAGGTCTTTTCTAAAGGCCTCCACACCCTTCTAATTACACTCAAGACCCATGTAAAGGCCCCCAGACCCTTCTAGATTGCCTCAGGACCCATCTAAAAGGCCCCAGACCCTTCTAATGCCTTTCAGGGCCTTTCTAAAGGCCTCCACACCCTTCTAATGACCCTCAAGACCCATGTAAAGGCCCCTAGACCCTTCTAGATTGCCTCAGGACCCATCTAAAAGCCCCCAGACCCTTCTAATGCCTTTCAGGACCCTTATGAAGGCCACAAGACCCTTCTAATGCCCCTCAGGGCATTTATAAAGGTCCCCAGACCCTTCTACTGCCCCTCAGGAGCATTCTAAAGGCCTCCAGACCCTTCTAATGCCTGACAGGGCCTTTCTAAATGTCCCCAGACACCTCTAGACCCCCTGAAGTCCCTTCTAAAGACCCCAGACCCTTATAGAGCCCCTCAGGACCCTTCTAAAGTCCCCCAGACCCTTCTAATGCCTCTCAGGGCCTTTCTAAATACCCCAGACACTTCTAGAACCTCTCAGGGCCTTTCTATATGACCCCAGGCCCTTGTAATGCCACTCAGGGCCTTTCTAAAGGCCGCGAGACCCTTATAATCCCCCTGAGGGCCTTTAAAAAGGCCCCCAGACCCTTATGGACCCCCTCAGGACGCTTCTAATAGCCCCCGGACCCTTCTAGATCCCCTCAGGGCCTGTCTAAAGGCCTCCACACCCTTCTAATGACCCTCAAGACCCATGTAAAGGCCCCTAGACCCTTCTAGATTGCCTCAGGACCCATCTAAAAGCCCCCAGACCCTTCTAATGCCTTTCAGGACCATTATGAAGGCCACAAGACCCTTCTAATGCCCCTCAGGACCTTTCTAAAGGCACTCAGACCCTTCTAATGCCCCTCAGGGGATATATAAAGGTTCCCAGACCCTTCTAGAGCCCGTCAGGACCCTTATAAAGGCCCCCAGACCATTCTAGAGCCCCTCAGGACACTTCTAAAGGCCTGCAGACCATTCTAATGACCGTCAGGGCCTTTCTAAAGGTCCACAGACCATTCTACGGCCCCTCAGGAGCATTCTAAAGGCCCCCAGACCCTTCTAATGCCCCACAGGGCCTTTCTAAAGGTCCCCAGACCCTTCTAGAGCCCCTGAAGACCCTTCTAAAGGCCCCCAGACCCTTATAGAGCCCCTCAGGACCCTTCTGAAGTCCTCCAGACCCTGCTAATTCTCCTCAGGGCTTTTTAAGGGCACCCAGACCCTTCTAATGCCCCTCAGGACCCTTATAAAGGCACCCAGACCCTTCTAGAGCCTCCCAGGACAGTTTTAAATGCCTCCAGACCCTTCTATACCTCCTCAGGACCATTCTAAAGGCCCCCAGACCCTTCTAATGCCCCTCAGGGCCTTTTTAAAGGCCACCATACCCTTGTAATGCCCCTCAGGTCATTTCTAAAGGCACCCAGACCCTTCTAATGCCACTCAGGGCCTTTCTAAAGGCCGCGAGACCCTTATAATCCCCCTGAGGGCCTTTAAAAAGGCCCCCAGACCCCTCTGGCCCCCCTCAGGACGCTTCTAATAGCCCCCAGACCCTTCTAGAGCCCTTCAGGGCCTATCTAAAGGCCTCCACACCCTTCTAATGACCCTCAAGACCCATGTAAAGGCCCCCAGACCCTTCTAGATTGCCTCAGGACCCATCTAAAAGCCCCCAGACCCTTCTAATGCCTTTCAGGACCCTTATGAAGGCCACAAGACCCTTCTAATGCCCCTCAGGACCTTTCTAAAGGCCCTCAGACCCTTCTAATGCCCCTCAGGGCATTTATAAAGGTTCCCAGACCCTTCTAGAGCCCGTCAGGACCCTTATAAAGGTCCCCAGACCCTTCTACTGCCCCTCAGGAGCATTCTAAAGGCCTCCAGACCCTTCTAATGCCCCACAGGGCCTTTCTAAAGGTCCCCAGACCCTTCTAGAGCCCCTGAAGACCCTTCTAAAGGCCCCCAGACCCTTATAGAGCCCCTCAGGGCCTTTCTAAAGGCCTCCACACCATTCTAATGACCCTCAAGACCCATTTAACGGCCCCCAGACCGTTCTAGATTGCCTCAGGACCCATCTAAAAGCACCCAGACCCTTCTAATGCTTTTCAGGGCCTTTCTAAAGGCCTCCACACCCTTCTAATGACCCTCAAGACCCATGTAAAGGCCCCTAGACCCTTCTAGAGTGCCTCAGGACCCATCTAAAAGCCCCAGAGCCTTCTAATGCCTTTCAGGACCCTTATGAAGGCCACAAGACCCTTCTAATGCCCCTCAGGGCATTTATAATGGTTCCCAGACCCTTCTAGAGCCCGTCAGGACCATTATAAAGGCCCCCAGAACATTCTAGAGCCTCTCAGGACACTTCTAAATCCCGCAGACCATTCTAATGCCCGTCAGGGCCTTTATAAACGTCCTCAGACCCTTCTACTGCCCCTTAGGAGCATTCTAAAGGCCCCCAGACCCTTCTAATGCCCCACAGGGCCTTTCTAAAGGTCCCCAGACCCTTCTAGAGCCCCTGAAGACCCTTCTAAAGGCCCCCAGACCCTTATAGAGCCCCTCAGGACCCTTCTAAGGACCCAGACCCTGCTAATTCCTTTCAGGGCTTTTATAAGGGCACCCAGACCCTTCTAATGCCCCTCAGGACCCTTATAAAGGCACCCAGACCCTTCTAGAGCCTCTCAGGACAGTTTTAAATGCCTCCAGACCCTTCTAATGCCCCTCAGGACCCTTCTAAAGGCCCCCATACCCTTCTAATGCCACTCAGGTCTTTTTAAAAGGCACCCAGACCCTTCTAATGCCACTCAGGGCCTTTCTAAAGGCCGCGAGACCCTTATACTCCCCCTGAGGGCCTTTAAAAAGGCCCCCAGACCTTTCTGGACCCCCTCAGGACGCTTCTAATAGCCCCCAGACCCTTCTAGAGCCCCTCAGGGCCTTTCTAAAGGCCTCCACACCATTCTAATGACCATCAAAACCCATGTAAAGGCCCCCAGACCCTTCTAGATTGCCTCAGGACCCATCTAAAAGCCACCAGACCCTTCTAATGCCTTTCAGGGCCTTTCTAAAGGCCTCCACACCCTTCTAATGACCCTCAAGACCCATGTAAAGGCCCCTAGACCCTTCTAGATTGCCTCAGGACCCATCTAAAAGCCCCAGAGCCTTCTAATGCCTTTCAGGACCCTTATGAAGGCCAAGGGACCCTTCTAATGCCCCTCAGGACCTTTCTAAAGGCCCTCAGACCCTTCTAGAGCCCGTCAGGACCCTTATAAAGGTCCCCAGACCCTTCTAGAGCCCGTCAGGACCCTTATAAAGGTCCCCAGACCCTTCTAGAGCCCGTCAGGACCCTTATAAAGGTCTCCAGACCCTTCCACTGCCCCTCAGGACCCTTCTAAAGGCCCCCAGACCCTTCTAATGCCCCACAGGGCCTTTCTAAAGGTCCCCAGACCCTTCTAGAGCCCCTGAAGACCCTTCTAAAGGCCCCCAGACCCTTATAGAGCCCCTCAGGACCCTTCTGAAGTCCCCCAGACCCTGCTAATTCTCCTCAGGGCTTTTATAAGGGCACCCAGACCCTTCTAAAGCCCCTCAGGACCCTTATAAATGCACCCAGACCCTTCGAGAGCCTCTCAGGACAGTTTTAAATGCCCCCAGACCCTTCTAGACCCCCTCAGGACCATTCTAAAGGCCCCCAGACCCTTCTAATGCCCCTCAGGGCCTTTCTAAAGGCCCCCATACCCTTCTAATGCCCCTCAGGTCATTTCTAAAGGCACCCAGACCCATCTAATGCCACTCAGGTCCTTTCTAAAGGCCGCGAGACCCTTATAATCACCCTGAGGGCCTTTAAAAAGGCCCCCAGACCCTTCTGGACCCCCTCAGGATGCTTCTAATAGCCCCCAGACCCTTCTAGAGCCCTTCAGGGCCTTTCTAAAGGCCTCCACACCCTTCTAATGACCCTCAAGACCCATGTAAAGGCCCCCAGACCCTTCTAGATTGCCTCAGGACCCATCTAAAAGCCCCCAGACCCTTCTAATGCCTTTCAGGGCCTTTCTAAAGGCCTCCACACCCTTCTAATGACCCTCAAGACCCATGTAAAGGCCCCCAGACCCTTCTAGATTGCCTCAGGACCCATCTAAAAGCCCCCAGACCCTTCCAATACCTTTCAGGACCCTTATGAAGGCCACAAGACCCTTCTACTGCCCCTCAGGACCTTTCTAAAGGCCCTCAGACCATTCTAATGCCCCTCAGGGCATTTATAAAGGTTCCCAGACCCTTCTAGAGCCCGTCAGGACCCTTATAAAGGCCCCCAGACCCTTCTATTGCCCCTCAGGAGCATTCAAAAGGCCCCCAGACCCTTCTAATGCCCGACAGGGCCTTTCTAAATGTCCCCAGACACCTCTAGACCCCCTGAAGTCCCTTCTAAAGGCCCCCAGTCCCTTATAGAGCCCCTCAGGACCCTTCTAAAGTCCCCCAGACCCTTCTAATGCCTCTCAGGGCCTTTCTAAATACCCCAGACACTTCTAGAACCTCTCAGGGCCTTTCTATATGACCCCAGGCCCTTGTAATGCCACTCAGGGCCTTTCTAAAGGCCGCGAGACCCTTATAATCCCCCTGAGGGCCTTTAAAAAGGCCCCCAGACCCTTATGGACCCCCTCAGGACGCTTCTAATAGCACCCGGACCCTTCTAGAGCCCCTCAGGGCCTTTCTAAAGGCCTCCACACCTTTCTAATGACCCTCAAGACCCATGTAAAGGCCCCTAGACCCTTCTAGATTGCCTCAGGACCCATCTAAAAGCCCCCAGACCCTTCTAATGCCTTTCAGGACCCTTATGAAGGCCACAAGATCCTTCTAATGCCCCTCAGGACCTTTCTAAAGGCCCTCAGACCCTTCTAATGCCCCTCAGGTCATTTATAAAGGTTATCAGACCCTTCTAGAGCCCGTCAGGACCCTTATAAAGGCCCCCAGACCATTCTAGAGCCCCTCAGGACACTTCTAAAGGCCTGCAGACCATTCTAATGACCGTCAGGGCCTTTCTAAAGGTCCACAGACCATTCTACTGCCCCTCAGGAGCATTCTAAAGGCCCCCAGACCCTTCTAATGCCCCACAGGGCCTTTCTAAAGGTCCCCAGACCCTTCTAGAGCCCCTGAAGACCCTTCTAAAGGCCCCCAGACCCTTATAGAGCCCCTCAGGACCCTTCTAAAGGCCCCCAGACCCTTCTAATGCCCCACAGGGCCTTTCTAAAGGTCCCCAGACCCTTCTAGAGCCCCTGAAGACCCTTCTAAAGGCCCCCAGACCCTTATAGAGCCCCTCAGGACCCTTCTGAAGTCCCCCAGACCCTGCTAATTCTCCTCAGGGCTTTTATAAGGGCACCCAGACCCTTCTAATGCCCCTCAGGACCCTTATAAAGGCACCCAGACCCTTCTAGAGCCTCTCAGGACAGTTTTAAATGCCTCCAGAACATTCTAGACCCCCTCAGGACCATTCTAAAGGCCCCCAGACCCTTCTAATGCCCCTCAGGTCATTTCTAAAGGCACCCAGACCCTTCTAATGCCACTCAGGGCCTTTCTAAAGGCTGCGAGACCCTTATAATCCCCCTGAGGGCCTTTAAAAAGGCCCCCAGACCCTTCTGGACCCCCTCAGGACGCTTCTAATAGCCCCCAGACCCTTCTAGAGCCCTTCAGGGCCTTTCTAAAGGCCTCCACACCCTTCTAATGACCCTCAAGACCAATGTAAATGCCCCCAGACCCTTCTAGATTGACTCAGGACCCATCTAAAAGCCCCCAGACCCTTCTAATGCCTTTCAGGACCCTTATGAAGGCCACAAGACCCTTCTAATGCCCCTCAGGACCTTTCTAAAGGCCCTCAGACCCTTCTAGAGCCCGTCAGGACCCTTATAAACGTCCCCAGACCCTTCTAGAGCCCGTCAGGACCCTTATAAAGGTCCCCAGACCCTTCTACTGCCCCTCAGGAGCATTCTAAAGGCCCCCAGACCCTTCTAATGAACCACAGGGCCTTTCTAAAGGTCCCCAGACCCCTCTAGAACCCCTGAAGACCCTTCTAAAGGCCCCCAGACCCTTATAGAGCCCCTCAGGACCCTTCTAAAGTCCCCCAGACCCTGCTAATTCCCCTCAGGGCTTTTATAAGGGCACCCAGACCGTTCTAATGCTCCTCAGGACCCATATAAAGGCACCCAGACCCTTCTAGAGCCTCTCAGGACAGTTTTAAATGCCTCCAGACCCTTCTAGACCCCCTCAGGACCATTCTAAAGGCCCCCAGACCCTTCTAATGCCCCTCAGGGCCTTTCTAAAGTACCCCAGACACTTCTAGAACCTCTCAGGGCCTTTCTATATGACCCCAGGCCCTTGTAATGCCACTCAGGGCCTTTCTAAAGGCCGCGAGACCCTTATAATTCCCCTTGAGGTCCTTTAAAAAGTCCCCCAGACCCTTCTGGACCCTCTCAGGACGATTCTAATAGCCCACAGACCCTTCTAGAGCCACTCAAGGCCTTTCTAAAGCCCTCCACACCCTTCTAATGACCCTCAAGACCCATGTAAAGGCCCCCAGACCCTTCTAGATTGCCTCAGGACCCATCTAAAAGCCCCCAGACCCTTCTAATGCCTTTCAGGGCCTTTCTAAAGGCCTCCACACCCTTCTAATGACCCTCAAGACCCATGTAAAGGCCCCCAGACCCTTCTAGATTGCCTCAGGACCCATCTAAAAGCCCCCAGACCCTTCTAATGCCTTTCAGGGCCTTTCTAAAGGCCTCCACACCCTTCTAATGACCCTCAAGACCCATGTAAAGGCCCCCAGACCCTTCTAGATTGCCTCAGGACCCATCTAAAAGCCCCCAGACCCTTCTAATGCCTTTCAGGGCCTTTCTAAAGGCCTCCACACCCTTCTAATGATCCTCAAGACCAATGTAAAGGCCCCCAGACCCTTCTAGATTGCCTCAGGTCCCATCTAAAAGCCCCCAGACCCTTCTAATGCCTTTCAGGACCCTTATGAAGGCCACAAGACCTTTCTAATGCCCCTCAGGACCTTTCTAAAGGCCCTCAGACCCTTCTAATGCCCCTCAGGGCATTTATAAAGGTTCTCAGACCCTTCTAGAGCCCGTCAGGACACTTATAAAGGTCCCCAGACCCTTCTACTGCCCCTCAGGAGCATTCTAAAGGACCTCAGACCCTTCTAATACCCCACAGGGCCTTTCTAAAGGTCCCCAGACCCTTCTAGAGCCCCTGAAGACCCTTCTAAAGGCCCCCAGACCCATCTAATGCCGCACAGGGCCTTTCTAAAGGTCCCCAGACCCTTCTAGAGCCCCTCAAGACCCTTCTAAAGGCCCCCAGACCCTTATAGAGCCCCTCAGGACCATTCTAAAGGCCCCCAGACCTTTCTAATGCCCCTTAGGTCATTTCTAAAGGCACCCAGACCCTTCTAATGCCACTCAGGGCCTTTCTAAATGCCGCGAGACCCTTATAATCCCCCTGAGGGCCTTTAAAAAGGCCCCCAGACCCTTCTGGACCCCCTCAGGATGCTTCTAATAGCCCCCAGACCCTTCTAGAGCCCCTCAGGTCTTTTCTAAAGGCCTCCACACCCTTCTAATTACACTCAAGACCCATGTAAAGGCCCCCAGACCCTTCTAGATTGCCTCAGGACCCATCTAAAAGGCCCCAGACCCTTCTAATGCCTTTCAGGGCCTTTCTAAAGGCCTCCACACCCTTCTAATGACCCTCAAGACCCATGTAAAGGCCCCTAGACCCTTCTAGATTGCCTCAGGACCCATCTAAAAGCCCCCAGACCCTTCTAATGCCTTTCAGGACCCTTATGAAGGCCACAAGACCCTTCTAATGCCCCTCAGGGCATTTATAAAGGTCCCCAGACCCTTCTACTGCCCCTCAGGAGCATTCTAAAGGCCTCCAGACCCTTCTAATGCCTGACAGGGCCTTTCTAAATGTCCCCAGACACCTCTAGACCCCCTGAAGTCCCTTCTAAAGACCCCAGACCCTTATAGAGCCCCTCAGGACCCTTCTAAAGTCCCCCAGACCCTTCTAATGCCTCTCAGGGCCTTTCTAAATACCCCAGACACTTCTAGAACCTCTCAGGGCCTTTCTATATGACCCCAGGCCCTTGTAATGCCACTCAGGGCCTTTCTAAAGGCCGCGAGACCCTTATAATCCCCCTGAGGGCCTTTAAAAAGGCCCCCAGACCCCTCTGGCCCCCCTCAGGACGCTTCTAATAGCCCCCAGACCCTTCTAGAGCCCTTCAGGGCCTATCTAAAGGCCTCCACACCCTTCTAATGACCCTCAAGACCCATGTAAAGGCCCCCAGACCCTTCTAGATTGCCTCAGGACCCATCTAAAAGCCCCCAGACCCTTCTAATGCCTTTCAGGACCCTTATGAAGGCCACAAGACCCTTCTAATGCCCCTCAGGACCTTTCTAAAGGCCCTCAGACCCTTCTAATGCCCCTCAGGGCATTTATAAAGGTTCCCAGACCCTTCTAGAGCCCGTCAGGACCCTTATAAAGGTCCCCAGACCCTTCTACTGCCCCTCAGGAGCATTCTAAAGGCCTCCAGACCCTTCTAATGCCCCACAGGGCCTTTCTAAAGGTCCCCAGACCCTTCTAGAGCCCATGAAGACCCTTCTAAAGGCCCCCAGACCCTTATAGAGCCCCTCAGGGCCTTTCTAAAGGCCTCCACACCATTCTAATGACCCTCAAGACCCATTTAACGGCCCCCAGACCGTTCTAGATTGCCTCAGGACCCATCTAAAAGCACCCAGACCCTTCTAATGCTTTTCAGGGCCTTTCTAAAGGCCTCCACACCCTTCTAATGACCCTCAAGACCCATGTAAAGGCCCCTAGACCCTTCTAGAGTGCCTCAGGACCCATCTAAAAGCCCCAGAGCCTTCTAATGCCTTTCAGGACCCTTATGAAGGCCACAAGACCCTTCTAATGCCCCTCAGGGCATTTATAATGGTTCCCAGACCCTTCTAGAGCCCGTCAGGACCATTATAAAGGCCCCCAGAACATTCTAGAGCCTCTCAGGACACTTCTAAATCCCGCAGACCATTCTAATGCCCGTCAGGGCCTTTATAAACGTCCTCAGACCCTTCTACTGCCCCTTAGGAGCATTCTAAAGGCCCCCAGACCCTTCTAATGCCCCACAGGGCCTTTCTAAAGGTCCCCAGACCCTTCTAGAGCCCCTGAAGACCCTTCTAAAGGCCCCCAGACCCTTATAGAGCCCCTCAGGACCCTTCTAAGGACCCAGACCCTGCTAATTCCTTTCAGGGCTTTTATAAGGGCACCCAGACCCTTCTAATGCCCCTCAGGACCCTTATAAAGGCACCCAGACCCTTCTAGAGCCTCTCAGGACAGTTTTAAATGCCTCCAGACCCTTCTAATGCCCCTCAGGACCCTTCTAAAGGCCCCCATACCCTTCTAATGCCACTCAGGTCTTTTTAAAAGGCACCCAGACCCTTCTAATGCCACTCAGGGCCTTTCTAAAGGCCGCGAGACCCTTATACTCCCCCTGAGGGCCTTTAAAAAGGCCCCCAGACCTTTCTGGACCCCCTCAGGACGCTTCTAATAGCCCCCAGACCCTTCTAGAGCCCCTCAGGGCCTTTCTAAAGGCCTCCACACCATTCTAATGACCATCAAAACCCATGTAAAGGCCCCCAGACCCTTCTAGATTGCCTCAGGACCCATCTAAAAGCCACCAGACCCTTCTAATGCCTTTCAGGGCCTTTCTAAAGGCCTCCACACCCTTCTAATGACCCTCAAGACCCATGTAAAGGCCCCTAGACCCTTCTAGATTGCCTCAGGACCCATCTAAAAGCCCCAGAGCCTTCTAATGCCTTTCAGGACCCTTATGAAGGCCAAGGGACCCTTCTAATGCCCCTCAGGACCTTTCTAAAGGCCCTCAGACCCTTCTAGAGCCCGTCAGGACCCTTATAAAGGTCCCCAGACCCTTCTAGAGCCCGTCAGGACCCTTATAAAGGTCCCCAGACCTTTCTAGAGCTCGTCAGGACCCTTATAAAGGTCTCCAGACCCTTCTACTGCCCCTCAGGACCCTTCTAAAGGCCCCCAGACCCTTCTAATGCCCCACAGGGCCTTTCTAAAGGTCCCCAGACCCTTCTAGAGCCCCTGAAGACCCTTCTAAAGGCCCCCAGACCCTTATAGAGCCCCTCAGGACCCTTCTGAAGTCCCCCAGACCCTGCTAATTCTCCTCAGGGCTTTTATAAGGGCACCCAGACCCTTCTAAAGCCCCTCAGGACCCTTATAAATGCACCCAGACCCTTCTAGAGCCTCTCAGGACAGTTTTAAATGCCCCCAGACCCTTCTAGACCCCCTCAGGACCATTCTAAAGGCCCCCAGACCCTTCTAATGCCCCTCAGGGCCTTTCTAAAGGCCCCCATACCCTTCTAATGCCCCTCAGGTCATTTCTAAAGGCACCCAGACCCATCTAATGCCACTCAGGGCCTTTCTAAAGGCCGCGAGACCCTTATAATCACCCTGAGGGCCTTTAAAAAGGCCCCCAGACCCTTCTGGACCCCCTCAGGATGCTTCTAATAGCCCCCAGACCCTTCTAGAGCCCTTCAGGGCCTTTCTAAAGGCCTCCACACCCTTCTAAATACACTCAAGACCCATGTAAAGGCCCCCAGACCCTTCTAGATTGCGTCAGGACCCATCTAAAAGCCCCCAGACCCTTCTAATGCCTTTCAGGGCCTTTCTAAAGGCCTCCACACCCTTCTAATGACCCTCAAGACCCATGTAAAGGCCCCTAGACCCTTCTAGATTGCCTCAGGACCCATCTAAAAGCCCCCAGACCCTTCTAATGCCTTTCAGGACCCTTATGAAGGCCACAAGACCCTTCTAATGCCCCTCAGGACCTTTCTAAAGGCCCTCAGACCCTTCTAGAGCTCGTCAGGACCCTTATAAAGGTCCCAAGACCCTTCTAGAGCCCGTCAGGACCCTTATAAAGGCCCCCAGACCATTCTAGAGCCCCTCAGGACACTTCTAAAGGCCTGCAGACCATTCTAATGACCGTCAGGGCCTTTCTAAAGGTCCACAGACCATTCTACTGCCCCTCAGGAGCATTCTAAAGGCCCCCAGACCCTTCTAATGCCCCACAGGGCCTTTCTAAAGGTCCCCAGACCCTTCTAGAGCCCCTGAAGACCCTTCTAAAGGCCTCAAGACCCTTATAGAGCCCCTCAGGACCCTTCTAAAGTCCCCCAGACCCTGCTAATTCCCCTCAGGGCTTTTATAAGGGCACCCAGACCCTTCTAAAGCTCCTCAGGACCCTTATAAAGGCACCCAGACCCTTCTAGAGCCTCTCGGGACAGTTTTAAATGCCTCCAGACCCTTCTAGAACCCCTCAGGACCATTCTAAAGGCCCCCAGACCCTTCTAATGCCCCTCAGGGCATTTCTAAAGTACCCCAGACACTTCTAGAACCTCTCAGGGCCTTTCTATATGACCCCAGACCCTTCTAATGCCACTCAGGGCCTTTCTAAAAGCCGCGAGTCCCTTATAATCCCCCTGAGGGCCTTTAAAAAGGCCCCCAGACCCTTCTGGACCCCCTCAGGACGATTCTAATAGCCCCCAGACCCTTCTAGAGCCCCTCAGCGCCTTTCTAAAGGCCTCCACACCCTTCTAATGACCCTCAAGACCCATGTAAAGGCCCCTAGACCCTTCTAGATTGCCTCAGGACCCATCTAAAAGCCCCCAGACCCTTCTAATGCATTTCAGGACCCTTATGAAGGCCTCAAGACCCTTCCAATGCCCCTCAGGGGATTTATAAAGGTTCCCAGACCCTTCTAGAGCCCGTCAGGACCCTTATAAAGGCCCCCAGACCATTCTAGAGCCCCTCAGGACACTTCTAAAGGCCTGCAGACCATTCTAATGACCGTCAGGGCCTTATAAAGGTCCACAGACCCTTCTACTGCCCCTCAGGAGCATTCTAAAGGGCCCCCAGACCCTTCTAATGCCCCACAGGGCCTTTCTAAAGGTCCACAGACCATTCTACTGCCCCTCAGGAGCATTCTAAAGGCCCCCAGACCCTTCTAATGCCCCACAGGGCCTTTCTAAAGGTCCCCAGACCTTTCTAGAGCCCCTGAAGACCCTTCTAAATGCCCCCAGACTCTTATAGAGCCCCTCAGGACCATTCTAAAGGCCCCAGACCCTTCTAATGCCCCACAGGGCCTTTCTAAAGGTCCCCAGACCCTTCTAGAGCCCCTGAAGACCCTTCTAAAGGCCCCCAGACCCTTATAGAGCCCCTCAGGACCCTTCTGAAGTCCCCCAGACCCTGCTAATTCTCCTCAGGGCTTTTATAAGGGCACCCAGACGCTTCTAAAGCCCCTCAGGACCCTTATAAAGGCACCCAGACCCTTCTAGAGCCTCTCAGGACAGTTTTAAATGCCCCCAGACCCTTCTAGACCCCCCTCAGGACCATTCTAAAGGCCCCCAGACCCTTCTAATGCCCCTCAGGGCCTTTCTAAAGGGCCCCCATACCCTTCTAATGCCCCTCAGGTCATTTTTAAAGGCACCCAGACCCATCTAATGCCACTCAGGGGCCTTTCTAAAGGCCGCGAGACCCTTATAATCCCCCTGAGGGCCTTTAAAAAGGCCCCCAGACCCTTCTGGACCCCCTCAGGATGCTTCTAATAGCCCCCAGACCCTTCTAGAGCCCTTCAGGGCCTTTCTAAAGGCCTCCACACCCTTCTAATGACCCTCAAGACCCATGTAAAGGCCCCCAGACCCTTCTAGATTGCCTCAGGACCCATCTAAAAGCCCCCAGACCCTTCTAATGCCTTTCAGGGCCTTTCTAAAGGCCTCCACACCCTTCTAATGACCCTCAAGACCCATGTAAAGGCCCCTAGACCCTTCTAGATTGCCTCAGGACCCATCTAAAAGCCCCCAGACCCTTCTAATGCCTTTCAGGACCCTTATGAAGGCCACAAGACCCTTCTAATGCCCCTCAGGACCCTTATAAAGGTCCCCAGACCCTTCTAGAGCCCGTCAGGACCCTTATAAAGGTCCCCAGACCCTTCTAGAGCCCGTCAGGACCCTTATAAAGGTCTCCAGACCCTTCTACTGCCCCTCAGGAGCATTCTAAAGGCCCCCAGACCCTTCTAATGCCCCACAGGGCCTTTCTAAAGGTCCCCAGACCCCTCTAGAGCCCCTGAAGACCCTTCTAAAGGCCCCCAGACCCTTATAGAGCCCCTCAGGACCCTTCTAAAGGACCCCAGACCCTGCTAATTCCCCTCAGGGCTCTTATAAGGGCACCCAGACCCTTCTAATGCTCCTGAGGACCCTTATAAAGGCACCCAGACCCTTCTAGAGCCTCTCAGGACAGTTTTAAATGCCTCCAGACCCTTCTAGACCCCCTCAGGACCATTCTAAAGGCCCCCAGACCCTTCTAATGCCCCTCAGGGCCTTTCTAAAGTACCCCAGACACTTCTAGAACCTCTCAGGGCCTTTCTATATGATCCCAGGCCCTTGTAATGCCACTCAGGGCCTTTCTAAAGGCCGCGAGACCCTTATAATTCCCCTTGAGGGCCTTTAAAAAGTCCCCCAGACCCTTCTGGACCCTCTCAGGACGATTCTAATAGCCCCCAGAACCTTCTAGAGCCCCTCAGGGCCTTTCTAAAGGCATCCGCACCCTTCTAATGACCATCAAGACCCATGTAAAGGCCCCTAGACCCTTCTAGATTGCCTCAGGACCCATCTAAAAGCCCCCAAACCCTTCTAATGCCTTTCAGGACCCTTATGAAGGCCACAAGACCCTTCTAATGCCCCTCAGGGCATTTATAAAGGTTACCAGACCCTTCTAGAGCCCGTCAGGACACTTATAAAGGTCCCCAGACCCTTCTACTGCCCCTCAGGAGCATTCTAAAGGACCTCAGACCCTTCTAATACCCCACAGGGCCTTTCTAAAGGTCCCCAGACCCTTCTAGAGCCCCTCAAGACCCTTCTAAAGGCCCCCAGACCCTTCTAATGCCCCACAGGGCCTTTCTAAAGGTCCCCAGACCCTTCTAGAGCCCCTCAAGACCCTTCTAAAGGCCCCCAGACCCTTATAGAGCCCCTCAGGACCATTCTAAAGGCCCCCAGACCCTTCTAATGCCCCTCAGGTCCTTTCTAAAGGCCCCCATACCCTTCTAATGCCCCTCAGGTCATTTCTAAAGGCACCCAGACCCATCTAATGCCACTCAGGGCCTTTCTAAAGGCCGCGAGACCCTTATAAACCCCCTGAGGGCCTTTAAAAAGGCCCCCAGACCCTTCTGGACCCCCTCAGGATGCTTCTAATAGCCCCCAGACCCTTCTAGAGCCCCTCAGGGCTTTTCTAAAGGCCTCCACACCCTTCTAAATACACTCAAGACCCATGTAAAGGCCCCCAGACCCTTCTAGATTGCCTCAGGACCCATCTAAAAGCCCCCAGACCCTTCTAATGCCTTTCAGGGCCTTTCTAAAGGCCTCCACACCCTTCTAATGACTTTCAAGACCCATGTAAAGGCCCCTAGACCCTTCTAGATTGCCTCAGGACCCATCTAAAAGCCCCCAGACCCTTCTAATGCATTTCAGGACCCTTATGAAGGCCACAAGACCCTTCTAATGCCCCTCAGGACCTTTCTAAAGGCCCTCAGACCCTTCTAGAGCTCGTCAGGACCCTTATAAAGGTCCCCAGACCCTTCTAGAGCACGTCAGGACCCTTATAAAGGTCCCCAGACCCTTCTAGAGCCCGTCAGGACCCTTATAAAGGTCCCCAGACCCTTCTACTGCCCCTCAGGAGCATTCTAAAGGCCCCCAGACCCTTCTAATGCCCCACAGGGCCTTTCTAAAGGTCCCCAGACCCTTCTAGAGCCCCTGAAGACCCTTCTAAAGGCCTCAAGACCCTTATAGAGCCCCTCAGGACCCTTCTAAAGTCCCCCAGACCCTGCTAATTCCCCTCAGGGCTTTTATAAGGGCACCCAGACCCTTCTAAAGCTCCTCAGGACCCTTATAAAGGCACCCAGACCCTTCTATAGCCACTCAGGACAGTTTTAAATGCCTCCAGACCCTTCTAGAACCCCTCAGGACCATTCTAAAGGCCCCCAGACCCTTCTAATGCCCCTCAGGGCATTTCTAAAGTACCCCAGACACTTCTAGAACCTCTCAGGGCCTTTCTATATGACCCCAGACCCTTCTAATGCCACTCAGGGCCTTTCTAAAAGCCGCGAGACCCTTATAATCCCCCTGAGGGCCTTTAAAAAGGCCCCCAGACCCTTCTGGACCCCCTCAGGACGATTCTAATAGCCCCCAGACCCTTCTAGAGCCCCTCAGCGCCTTTCTAAAGGCCTCCACACCCTTCTAATGACCCTCAAGACCCATGTAAAGGCCCCTAGACCCTTCTAGATTGCCTCAGGACCCATCTAAAAGCCCCCAGACCCTTCTAATGCATTTCAGGACCCTTATGAAGGCCTCAAGACCCTTCCAATGCCCCTCAGGGGATTTATAAAGGTTCCCAGACCCTTCTAGAGCCCGTCAGGACCCTTATAAAGGCCCCCAGACCATTCTAGAGCCCCTCAGGACACTTCTAAAGGCCTGCAGACCATTCTAATGACCGTCAGGGCCTTATAAAGGCCCCCAGACCCTTCTAATGCCCCACAGGGCCTTTCTAAAGGTCCCCAGACCCTTCTAGAGACCCTGAAGACCCTTCTAAAGGCCCCCAGACCCTTATAGAGCCCCTCAGGACCCTTCTAAAGGTCCCGAGACCCTGCTAATTCCCCTCAGGGCTTTCATAAGGGCACCCAGACCCTTCTAATGCCCCTCAGGACCTTTCTAAAGGCCCTCAGACCCTTCTAATGCCCCTCAGGGGATATATAAAGGTTCCCAGACCCTTCTAGAGCCCGTCAGGACCCTTATAAAGGCCCCGAGACCATTCTAGAGCCCCTCAGGACACTTCTAAAGGCCTGCAGACCATTCTAATGACCGTCAGGGCCTTTCTAAAGGTCCACAGACCATTCTACTGCCCCTCAGGAGCATTCTAAAGGCCCCCAGACCCTTCTAATGCCCCACAGGGCCTTTCTAAAGGTCCCCAGACCCTTCTAGAGCCCCTGAAGACCCTTCTAAAGGCCCCCAGACCCTTATAGAGCCCCTCAGGACCCTTCTAAAGGCCCCCAGACCCTTCTAATGCCCCACAGGGCCTTTCTAAAGGTCCCCAGACCCTTCTAGAGCCCCTCAAGACCCTTCTAAAGGCCCCCAGACCCTTATAGAGCCCCTCAGGACCCTTCTGAAGTCCCCCAGACCCTGCTAATTCTCCTCAGGGCTTTTATAAGGGCACCCAGACCCTTCTAAAGCCCCTCAGGACCCTTATAAAGGCACCCAGACCCTTCTAGAGCCTCTCAGGACAGTTTTAAATGCCCCCAGACCCTTCTAGACCCCCTCAGGACCATTCTAAAGGCCCCCAGACCCTTCTAATGCCCCTCAGGGCCTTTCTAAAGGCCCCCATACCCTTCAAATGCCCCTCAGGTCATTTCTAAAGGCACCCAGACCCATCTAATGCCACTCAGGGCCTTTCTAAAGGCCGCGAGACCCTTATAATCCCCCTGAGGGCCTTTAAAAAGGCCCCCAGACCCTTCTGGACCCCCTCAGGACGCTTCTAATAGCCCCCAGACCCTTCTAGAGCCCTTCAGGGCCTTTCTAAAGGCCTCCACACCCTTCTAATGACCCTCAAGACCCATGTAAAGGCCCCCAGACCCTTCTAGATTGCCTCAGGACCCATCTAAAAGCCCCCAGACCCTTCTAATGCCTTTCAGGGCCTTTCTAAAGGCCTCCACACCCTTCTAATGACCCTCAAGACCCATGTAAAGGCCCCTAGACCCTTCTAGATTGCCTCAGGACCCATCTAAAAGCCCCCAGACCCTTCTAATGCCTTTCAGGACCCTTATGAAGGCCACAAGACCCTTCTAATGCCCCTCAGGGCATTTATAAAGGTTCCCAGACCATTCTAGAGCCCGTCAGGACCCTTATAAAGGCCCCCAGAACATTCTAGAGCCTCTCAGGACACTTCTAAATCTCGCAGACCATTCTAATGCCCGTCAGGGCCTTTATAAACGTCCCCAGACCCTTCTACTGCCCCTCAGGAGCATTCTAAAGGCCCCCAGACCCTTCTAATGCCCCACAGGGCCTTTCTAAAGGTCCCCAGACCCTTCTAGAGCCCGTGAAGACTCTTCTAAAGGCCCCCAGACCCTTATAGAGCCCCTCAGGACTCTTCTAAAGTCCCCCAGACCCTGCTAATTCCCCTCAGGGCTTTTTTAAGGGCACCCAGACCCTTCTAATGCCCCTCAGGACCCTTATAAAGGCACCCAGACCATTCTAGAGCCTCTCAGGACAGT
The DNA here is from genome assembly GCA_033558105.1 of Coccyzus lansbergi. NCBI lineage: Eukaryota > Metazoa > Chordata > Aves > Cuculiformes > Coccyzidae > Coccyzus > Coccyzus lansbergi. The sequence continues at coordinate 1,482,812 of JAUMJK010000794.1, read as the reverse complement.
TTTAAATGCCTCCAGACCCTTCTAGACCCCCTCAGGACCATTCTAAATGCCCCCAGACCGTTCTAATGCCCCTCAGGACCCTTCTAAAGGCCCCCAGACCCTTCTAATGCCCCTCAGGGCCTTTCTAAAGGCCCCCATACCCTTCTAATGCCCCTCAGGTCATTTCTAAAGGCTCCCAGACCCTTCTAATGCTTTTCAGGGCCTTTCTAAAGGCCTCCACACCCTTCTAATAACACTCAAGACCCATGTAAAGGCCCCTAGACCCTTCTAGGTTGCCTCAGCACCAATCTAAAAGCTCCCAGACTCTTCTAATGCCTTTCAGTACCATTATGAAGGCCACAAGACCCTTCTAATGCCCCTCAGGACCTTTCTAAAGGCCCTCAGACCCTTCTAGAGCCCGTCAGGACCCTTATAAAGGTCCCCAGACCCTTCTAGAGCCCATCAGGACCCTTATAAAGGTCCCCAGACCATTCTACTGCCCCTCAGGAGCATTCTAAAGGCCCCCAGACCCTTCTAATGCCCCACAGGGCCTTTCTAAAGGTCCCCAGACCCCTCTAGAGCCCCTGAAGACCCTTCTAAAGGCCCCCAGACCCTTATAGAGCCCCTCAGGACCCTTCTAAAGTCCTCCAGACCCTGCTAATTCCCCTCAGGCCTTTTATAAGGGCACCCAGACCCTTCTAATGCCCCTCAGGACCCTTATAAAGGCACCCAGACCCTTCTAGAGCCTCTCAGGACAGTTTTAAATGCTTCCAGACCCATCTAGACCCCCTCAGGACCATTCTAAAGGCCCCCAGACCCTTCTAATGCCCATCAGGGCCTTTCTAAAGTACCCCAGACACTTCTAGAACCTCTCAGGGCCTATCTATATGACCCCAGGCCCTTGTAATGCCACTCAGGGCCTTTCTAAAGGCCACGAGACCCTTATAATTCCCCTTGACGCCCTTTAAAAAGTCCCCCAGACCCTTCTGGACCCTCTCAGGACGATTCTAATAGCCCCCAGAACCTTCTAGAGCCCCTCAGGGCCTTTCTAAAGGCCTCCACACCCTTCTAATGACCCTCAAGACCCATGTAAAGGCCCCCAGACCCTTCTAGATTGCCTCAGGACCCATCTAAAAGCCCCCAGACCCTTCTAATGCCTTTCAGGACCCTTATGAAGGCCACAAGACCCTTCTAATGCCCCTCAGGGCATTTATAAAGGTTACCAGACCCTTCTAGAGCCCGTCAGGACACTTATAAAGGTCCCCAGACCCTTCTACTGCCCCTCAGGAGCATTCTAAAGGACCTCAGACCCTTCTAATACCCCACAGGGCCTTTCTAAAGGTCCCCAGACCCTTCTAGAGCCCCTCAAGACCCTTCTAAAGGCCCCCAGACCCTTCTAATGCCCCACAGGGCCTTTCTAAAGGTCCCCAGACCCTTCTAGAGCCCCTCAAGACCCTTCTAAAGGCCCCCAGACCCTTATAGAGCCCCTCAGGACCATTCTAAAGGCCCCCAGACCCTTCTAATGCCCCTCAGGTCCTTTCTAAAGGCCCCCATACCCTTCTAATGCCCCTCAGGTCATTTCTAAAGGCACCCAGACCCATCTAATGCCACTCAGGGCCTTTCTAAAGGCCGCGAGACCCTTATAAACCCCCTGAGGGCCTTTAAAAAGGCCCCCAGACCCTTCTGGACCCCCTCAGGATGCTTCTAATAGCCCCCAGACCCTTCTAGAGCCCCTCAGGGCTTTTCTAAAGGCCTCCACACCCTTCTAAATACACTCAAGACCCATGTAAAGGCCCCCAGACCCTTCTAGATTGCCTCAGGACCCATCTAAAAGCCCCCAGACCCTTCTAATGCCTTTCAGGGCCTTTCTAAAGGCCTCCACACCCTTCTAATGACTTTCAAGACCCATGTAAAGGCCCCTAGACCCTTCTAGATTGCCTCAGGACCCATCTAAAAGCCCCCAGACCCTTCTAATGCATTTCAGGACCCTTATGAAGGCCACAAGACCCTTCTAATGCCCCTCAGGACCTTTCTAAAGGCCCTCAGACCCTTCTAGAGCTCGTCAGGACCCTTATAAAGGTCCCCAGACCCTTCTAGAGCACGTCAGGACCCTTATAAAGGTCCCCAGACCCTTCTAGAGCCCGTCAGGACCCTTATAAAGGTCCCCAGACCCTTCTACTGCCCCTCAGGAGCATTCTAAAGGCCCCCAGACCCTTCTAATGCCCCACAGGGCCTTTCTAAAGGTCCCCAGACCCTTCTAGAGCCCCTGAAGACCCTTCTAAAGGCCTCAAGACCCTTATAGAGCCCCTCAGGACCCTTCTAAAGTCCCCCAGACCCTGCTAATTCCCCTCAGGGCTTTTATAAGGGCACCCAGACCCTTCTAAAGCTCCTCAGGACCCTTATAAAGGCACCCAGACCCTTCTATAGCCACTCAGGACAGTTTTAAATGCCTCCAGACCCTTCTAGAACCCCTCAGGACCATTCTAAAGGCCCCCAGACCCTTCTAATGCCCCTCAGGGCATTTCTAAAGTACCCCAGACACTTCTAGAACCTCTCAGGGCCTTTCTATATGACCCCAGACCCTTCTAATGCCACTCAGGGCCTTTCTAAAAGCCGCGAGACCCTTATAATCCCCCTGAGGGCCTTTAAAAAGGCCCCCAGACCCTTCTGGACCCCCTCAGGACGATTCTAATAGCCCCCAGACCCTTCTAGAGCCCCTCAGCGCCTTTCTAAAGGCCTCCACACCCTTCTAATGACCCTCAAGACCCATGTAAAGGCCCCTAGACCCTTCTAGATTGCCTCAGGACCCATCTAAAAGCCCCCAGACCCTTCTAATGCATTTCAGGACCCTTATGAAGGCCTCAAGACCCTTCCAATGCCCCTCAGGGGATTTATAAAGGTTCCCAGACCCTTCTAGAGCCCGTCAGGACCCTTATAAAGGCCCCCAGACCATTCTAGAGCCCCTCAGGACACTTCTAAAGGCCTGCAGACCATTCTAATGACCGTCAGGGCCTTATAAAGGCCCCCAGACCCTTCTAATGCCCCACAGGGCCTTTCTAAAGGTCCCCAGACCCTTCTAGAGACCCTGAAGACCCTTCTAAAGGCCCCCAGACCCTTATAGAGCCCCTCAGGACCCTTCTAAAGGTCCCGAGACCCTGCTAATTCCCCTCAGGGCTTTCATAAGGGCACCCAGACCCTTCTAATGCCCCTCAGGACCTTTCTAAAGGCCCTCAGACCCTTCTAATGCCCCTCAGGGGATATATAAAGGTTCCCAGACCCTTCTAGAGCCCGTCAGGACCCTTATAAAGGCCCCGAGACCATTCTAGAGCCCCTCAGGACACTTCTAAAGGCCTGCAGACCATTCTAATGACCGTCAGGGCCTTTCTAAAGGTCCACAGACCATTCTACTGCCCCTCAGGAGCATTCTAAAGGCCCCCAGACCCTTCTAATGCCCCACAGGGCCTTTCTAAAGGTCCCCAGACCCTTCTAGAGCCCCTGAAGACCCTTCTAAAGGCCCCCAGACCCTTATAGAGCCCCTCAGGACCCTTCTAAAGGCCCCCAGACCCTTCTAATGCCCCACAGGGCCTTTCTAAAGGTCCCCAGACCCTTCTAGAGCCCCTCAAGACCCTTCTAAAGGCCCCCAGACCCTTATAGAGCCCCTCAGGACCCTTCTGAAGTCCCCCAGACCCTGCTAATTCTCCTCAGGGCTTTTATAAGGGCACCCAGACCCTTCTAAAGCCCCTCAGGACCCTTATAAAGGCACCCAGACCCTTCTAGAGCCTCTCAGGACAGTTTTAAATGCCCCCAGACCCTTCTAGACCCCCTCAGGACCATTCTAAAGGCCCCCAGACCCTTCTAATGCCCCTCAGGGCCTTTCTAAAGGCCCCCATACCCTTCAAATGCCCCTCAGGTCATTTCTAAAGGCACCCAGACCCATCTAATGCCACTCAGGGCCTTTCTAAAGGCCGCGAGACCCTTATAATCCCCCTGAGGGCCTTTAAAAAGGCCCCCAGACCCTTCTGGACCCCCTCAGGACGCTTCTAATAGCCCCCAGACCCTTCTAGAGCCCTTCAGGGCCTTTCTAAAGGCCTCCACACCCTTCTAATGACCCTCAAGACCCATGTAAAGGCCCCCAGACCCTTCTAGATTGCCTCAGGACCCATCTAAAAGCCCCCAGACCCTTCTAATGCCTTTCAGGGCCTTTCTAAAGGCCTCCACACCCTTCTAATGACCCTCAAGACCCATGTAAAGGCCCCTAGACCCTTCTAGATTGCCTCAGGACCCATCTAAAAGCCCCCAGACCCTTCTAATGCCTTTCAGGACCCTTATGAAGGCCACAAGACCCTTCTAATGCCCCTCAGGGCATTTATAAAGGTTCCCAGACCATTCTAGAGCCCGTCAGGACCCTTATAAAGGCCCCCAGAACATTCTAGAGCCTCTCAGGACACTTCTAAATCTCGCAGACCATTCTAATGCCCGTCAGGGCCTTTATAAACGTCCCCAGACCCTTCTACTGCCCCTCAGGAGCATTCTAAAGGCCCCCAGACCCTTCTAATGCCCCACAGGGCCTTTCTAAAGGTCCCCAGACCCTTCTAGAGCCCGTGAAGACTCTTCTAAAGGCCCCCAGACCCTTATAGAGCCCCTCAGGACTCTTCTAAAGTCCCCCAGACCCTGCTAATTCCCCTCAGGGCTTTTTTAAGGGCACCCAGACCCTTCTAATGCCCCTCAGGACCCTTATAAAGGCACCCAGACCATTCTAGAGCCTCTCAGGACAGTTTTAAATGCCTCCAGACCCTTCTAGACCCCCTCAGGACCATTCTAAATGCCCCCAGACCGTTCTAATGCCCCTCAGGACCCTTCTAAAGGCCCCCAGACCCTTCTAATGCCCCTCAGGGCCTTTCTAAAGGCCCCCATACCCTTCTAATGCCCCTCAGGTCATTTCTAAAGGCTCCCAGACCCTTCTAATGCTTTTCAGGGCCTTTCTAAAGGCCTCCACACCCTTCTAATAACACTCAAGACCCATGTAAAGGCCCCTAGACCCTTCTAGGTTGCCTCAGCACCAATCTAAAAGCTCCCAGACTCTTCTAATGCCTTTCAGTACCATTATGAAGGCCACAAGACCCTTCTAATGCCCCTCAGGACCTTTCTAAAGGCCCTCAGACCCTTCTAGAGCCCGTCAGGACCCTTATAAAGGTCCCCAGACCCTTCTAGAGCCCATCAGGACCCTTATAAAGGTCCCCAGACCATTCTACTGCCCCTCAGGAGCATTCTAAAGGCCCCCAGACCCTTCTAATGCCCCACAGGGCCTTTCTAAAGGTCCCCAGACCCCTCTAGAGCCCCTGAAGACCCTTCTAAAGGCCCCCAGACCCTTATAGAGCCCCTCAGGACCCTTCTAAAGTCCTCCAGACCCTGCTAATTCCCCTCAGGCCTTTTATAAGGGCACCCAGACCCTTCTAATGCCCCTCAGGACCCTTATAAAGGCACCCAGACCCTTCTAGAGCCTCTCAGGACAGTTTTAAATGCTTCCAGACCCATCTAGACCCCCTCAGGACCATTCTAAAGGCCCCCAGACCCTTCTAATGCCCATCAGGGCCTTTCTAAAGTACCCCAGACACTTCTAGAACCTCTCAGGGCCTATCTATATGACCCCAGGCCCTTGTAATGCCACTCAGGGCCTTTCTAAAGGCCACGAGACCCTTATAATTCCCCTTGACGCCCTTTAAAAAGTCCCCCAGACCCTTCTGGACCCTCTCAGGACGCTTCTAATAGCCCCCAGACCCTTCTAGAGCCCCTCAGGGCCTTTCTAAAGGCCTCCACACCCTTCTAATGACCCTCAAGACCCATGTAAAGGCCCCTAGACCCTTCTAGATTGCCTCAGGACCCATCTAAAAGCCCCCAGACCCTTCTAATGCCTTTCAGGACCCTTATGAAGGCCACCAGACCTTTCTAATGCCCCTCAGGACCTTTCTAAAGGCCCTCAGACCCTTCTAATGCCCCTCAGGGCATTTATAAAGGTTCCCAGACCCTTCTAGAGCCCGTCAGAACACTTATAAAGGTCCCCAGACCCTTCTACTGCCCCTCAGGAGCATTCTAAAGGACCTCAGACCCTTCTAATGCCCCACAGGGCCTTTCTAAAGGTCCCCAGACCCTTCTAGAGCCCCTGAAGACCCTTCTAAAGGCCCCCAGACCCTTCGAATGCCCCACAGGGCCTTTCTAAAGGTCCCCAGACCCCTCTAGAGCCCCTGAAGACCCTTCTAAAGGCCCCCAGACCCTTATAGAGCCCCTCAGGACCCTTCTAAAGTCCCCCAGACCCTGCTAATTCCCCTCAGGGCTTTTATAAGGGCACCCAGACCCTTCTAATGCCCCTCAGGACCCTTATAAAGGCACCCAGACCTTTCTAGAGCCTCTCAGGACAGTTTTAAATGCCTCCAGACCCTTCTAGACCCCCTCAGGACCATTCTAAAGGACCCCAGACCCTTCTAATGCCCCACAGGGCCTTTCTAAAGGCCCCCATACCCTTCTAATGCCCCTCAGGTCATTTCTAAAGGCACCCAGATCCTTCTAATGCCACTCAGGGCCTTTATAAAGGCCGCGAGACCCTTATAATCCCCCTGAGGGCCTTTAAAAAGGCCCCCAGACCCTTCTAGAGCCCCTCAGGACGCTTCTAATAGACCCCAGACCCTTCTAGAGCCCCTCAGGGCTTTTCTAAAGGCCTCCACACCCTTCTAATGACCCTCAAGACCCATGTAAAGGCCCCCAGACCCTTCTAATGCCTTTCAGGGCCTTTCTAAAGGCCTCCACACCCTTCTAATGACCCTCAAGACCCATGTAAAGGCCCCTAGACCCTTCTAAATTGCCTCAGGACCAATCTAAAAGCCCCCAGACCCTTCTAATGCCTTTCAGGACCCTTATGAAGGCCACAAGACCCTTCTAATGCCCCTCAGGATGTTTCTAAAGGCCCTCAGACCCTTCTAATGCCACTCAGGGCATTTATAAAGGTCCCCAGACCCTTCTACTGCCCCTCAGGAGCATTCTAAAGGCCCCCAGACCCTTCTAATGCCCCACAGGGCCTTTCTAAAGGTCCCCAGACCCTTCTAGAGCCCCTGAACACCCTTCTAAAAGCCCCCAGACCCTTCTAGAGCCCCTCAGGGCCTTTCTAAAGGCCTCCACAACCTTCTAATGACCCTCAAGACCCATGTAAAGGCCCCCAGACCCATCTAGATTGCCTCAGGACCCATCTAAAAGCCCCCAGACCCTTCTAATGCCTTTCAGGACCCTTATGAAGGCAACAAGACCCTTCTAGAGCCACTCAGGACCTTTCTAAAGGCCCTCAGACCCTTCTAATGCCCCTCAGGGCATTTATAAAGGTTCCCAGACCCTTCTAGAGCCCGTCAGGACACTTATAAAGGCCCCCAGACCATTCTAGAGCCCCTCAGGACACTTCTAAATTCCGCAGACCATTCTAATTCCCGTCAGGGCCTTATAAAGGTCCCCAGACCCTTCTCCTGCCCCTCAGGAGCATTCTAAAGGCCCCCAGACCCTTCTAATGCCCCACAGGGCCTTTCTAAAGGTCCCCAGTCCCTTCTAATGCCTTTCAGGACCCTTCTAAAGGCCCCCAGACCCTTATAGAGCCCCTCAGGACCCTTCTAAAGTCCCCCAGACCCTGCTAATTCCCCTCAGGGCTTTTATAAGGGCACCCAGACCCTTCTAAAGCTAGTCAGGACCCTTATAAAGGCACCCAGACCCTTCTAGAGCCTCTCAGGACAGCTTTAAATGCCTCCAGACCCTTCTAGACCCCCTCAGGACCATTCTAAAGGCCCCCAGACCCTTCTAATGCCCCTCAGGGCATTTCTAAAGTACCCCAGACACTTCTAGAACCTCTGAGGGCCTTTCTATATGACCCCAGACCCTTGTAATGCCACTCAGGGCCTTTCTAAAAGCCGCGAGACCCTTATAATCCCCCTGAGGGCCTTTAAAAAGGCCCCCAGACCCTTCTGGACCCCCTCAGGACGCTTCTAATAGCCCCCAGACCCTTCTAGAGCCCCTCAGCGCCTTTCTAAAGGCATCCACACCCTTCTAATGACCCTCAAGACCAATGTAAAGGCCCCTAGACCCTTCTAGATTGCCTCAGGACCCATCTAAAAGCCCCCAGACCCTTCTAATGCCTTTCAGGACCCTTATCAAGGCCACAAGACCCTTCTACTGCCCCCCAGGAGCATTCTAAAGGCCCCCAGACCCTTCTAATGCCCCACAGGGCCTTTCTAAAGGTCCCCAGACCATTCTAGAGCCCATGAAGACCCTTCTAAAGGCCCCAAGACCATTATAAAGCCCTTCAGGGCCTTTCTAAAGGCCTCCACACCATTCTAATGACCCTATAGACCCATTTAAAGGCCCCCAGACCCTTCTAGATTGCCTCAGGACCCATCTAAAAGAACCCAGACCCTTCTAATGCCTTTCAGGGCCTTTCTAAATGCCTCCACACCCTTCTAATGACCCTCAAGACCCATGTAAAGCCCCCTAGACCATTCTAGATTGCCTCAGGATCCATCTAAAAGCCCCCAGAGCCTTCTAATGCCTTTCAGAACCCTTATCAAGGCCACAAGACCCTTCTAATGCCCCTCAGGGCATTTATAAAGGTTCCCAGACCCTTCTAGAGCCCGTCAGGACCCTTATAAAGGCCCCCAGAACATTCTAGAGCCTCTCAGGACACTTCTAAATCTCGCAGACCATTCTAATGCCCGTCAGGGCCTTTATAAACGTCCCCAGACCCTTCTACTGCCCCTCAGGAGCATTCTAAAGGCCCCCAGACCCTTCTAATGCCCCACAGGGCCATTCTAAAGGTCCCCAGACCCTTCTAGAGCCCCTGAAGACCCTTCTAAAGGCCCCCAGACCATTATAGAGCCCCTCAGGACCCTTCTAAAGTCCCCCAGACCCTGCTAATTCCCCTCAGGGCTTTTTTAAGGGCACCCAGACCCTTCTAATGCCCCTCAGGACCCTTATAAAGGCACCCAGACCATTCTAGAGCCTCTCAGGACAGTTTTAAATGCCTCCAGACCCTTCTAGACCCCCTCAGGACCATTCTAAAGGCCCCCAGACCCTTCTAATGCCGCTCAGGACCCTTCTAAAGGCCCCCAGACCCTTCTAATGCCCCTCAGGGCCTTTCTAAAGGCCCCCATACCCTTCTAATGCCCCTCAGGTCATTTCTAAATGCACCCAGATCCTTCTAATGCCACTCAGGGCCTTTCTAAAGGCCGCGAGACCCTTATAATCCCCCTGAGGGCCTTTAAAAAGGCCCCCAGACCCTTCTAATGCCCCTCAGGACGCTTCTAATAGCCCCCAGACCCTTCTAGAGCCCCTCAGGGCTTTTCTAAAGGCCTCCACACCCTTCTAATGACCCTCAAGACCCATGTAAAGGCCCCCAGACCCTTCTAATGCCTTTCAGGGCCTTTCTAAAGGCCTCCACACCCTTCTAATGACCCTCAAGACCCATGTAAAGGCCCCTAGACCCTTCTAGATTGCCTCAGGAGCAATCTAAAAGCCCCCAGACCCTTCTAATGCCTTTCAGGACCCTTATGAAGGCCACAAGACCCTTCTAATGCCCCTCAGGACGTTTCTAAAGGCCCTCAGACCCTTCTAATGCCACTCAGGGCATTTATAAAGGTCCCCAGACCCTTCTACTGCCCCTCAGGAGCATTCTAAAGGCCCCCAGACCCTTCTAATGCCCCACAGGGCCTTTCTAAAGGTCCCCAGACCCTTCTAGAGCCCCTGAACACATTTCTAAAAGCCCCCAGACCCTTCTAGAGCCCCTCAGGGCCTTTCTAAATGCCTCCACAACCTTCTAATGACCCTCAAGACCCATGTAAAGGCCCCCAGACCCTTCTTGATTGCCTCAGGACCCATCTAAAAGCCCCCAGACCCTTCTAATGCCTTTCAGGACCCTTATGAAGGCAACAAGACCCTTCTAGAGCATTTCAGGACCTTTCTAAAGGCCCTCAGACCCTTCTAATGCCCCTCAGGGCATTTATAAAGGTTCCCAGACCCTTCTAGAGCCCGTCAGGACACTTATAAAGGTCCCCAGACCCTTCTACTGCCCCTCAGGAGCATTCTAAAGGCCCCCAGACCATTCTAATGCCCCACAGGGCCATTCTAAAGGTCCCCAGACCCTTCTAGAGCCCCTGAAGACCATTCGAAAGGCCCCAAGACCATTATAGAGCCCCTCAGGACCCTTCTAAAGTCCCCCAGACCCTGCTAATTCCCCTCAGGGCTTTTATAAGGGCACCCAGACCCTTCTAAAGCTCCTCAGGACCATTATAAAGGCACCCAGACCCTTCTAGAGCCTCTCAGGACAGCTTTAAATGCCTCCAGACCCTTCTAGACCCCCTCAGGACCATTCTAAAGGCCCCCAGACCCTTCTAATGCCCCTCAGGGCATTTCTAAAGTACCCCAGACACTTCTAGAACCTCTGAGGGCCTTTCTATATGACCCCAGACCCTTGTAATGCCACTCAGGGCCTTTCTAAAAGCCGCGAGACCCTTATAATCCCCCTGAGGGCCTTTAAAAAGGCCCCCAGACCCTTCTGGACCCCCTCAGGACGCTTCTAATAGCCCCCAGACCTTTCTAGAGCCCCTCAGCGCCTTTCTAAAGGCATCCACACCCTTCTAATGACCCTCAAGACCCATGTAAAGGCCCCCAGACCCTTCTAGATTGCCTCAGGACCCATCTAAAAGCCCCCAGACCCTTCTAATGCCTTTCAGGACCCTTATGAAGGCCACAAGACCCTTCTAATGCCCCTCAGGACCTTTCTAAAGGCCCTCAGACCCTTCTAATGCCCCTCAGGGCATTTATAAAGGTCCCCAGACCTTTCTACTGCCCCTCAGGAGCATTCTAAAGGCCCCCAGACCCATCTAATGCCCCACAGGGCCTTTCTAAAGGTCCCCAGACCCTTCTAGAGCCCCTGAAGACCCTTCTAAAGGCCCCCAGACCATTATAGAGCCCCTCAGGACCCTTCTAAAGTCCCCAGACCCTGCTAATTCCCCTCAGGGCTTTTTTAAGGGCACCCAGACCCTTCTAATGCCCCTCAGGACCCTTATAAAGGCACCCAGACCATTCTAGAGCCTCTCAGGACAGTTTTAAATGCCTCCAGACCCTTCTAGACCCCCTCAGGACCATTCTAAAGGCCCCCAGACCCTTCTAATGCCGCTCAGGACCCTTCTAAAGGCCCCCAGACCCTTCTAATGCCCCTCAGGGCCTTTCTAAAGGCCCCCATACCCTTCTAATGCCCCTCAGGTCATTTCTAAATGCACCCAGATCCTTCTAATGCCACTCAGGGCCTTTCTAAAGGCCGCGAGACCCTTATAATCCCCCTGAGGGCCTATAAAAAGGCCCCCAGACCCTTCTAATGCCCCTCAGGACGCTTCTAATAGCCCCCAGACCCTTCTAGAGCCCCTCAGGGCTTTTCTAAAGGCCTCCACACCCTTCTAATGACCCTCAAGACCCATGTAAAGGCCCCCAGACCCTTCTAATGCCTTTCAGGGCCTTTCTAAAGGCCTCCACACCCTTCTAATGACCCTCAAGACCCATGTAAAGGCCCCTAGACCCTTCTAGATTGCCTCAGGACCAATCTAAAAGCCCCCAGACCCTTCTAATGCCTTTCAGGACCCTTATGAAGGCCACAAGACCCTTCTAATGCCCCTCAGGACGTTTCTAAAGGCCCTCAGACCCTTCTAATGCCACTCAGGGCATTTATAAAGGTCCCCAGACCCTTCTACTGCCCCTCAGGAGCATTCTAAAGGCCCCCAGACCCTTCTAATGCCCCACAGGGCCTTTCTAAAGGTCCCCAGACCCTTCTAGAGCCCCTGAACACATTTCTAAAAGCCCCCAGACCCTTCTAGAGCCCTCAGGGCCTTTCTAAATGCCTCCACAACCTTCTAATGACCCTCAAGACCCATGTAAAGGCCCCCAGACCCTTCTAGATTGCCTCAGGACCCATCTAAAAGCCCCCAGACCCTTCTAATGCCTTTCAGGACCCTTATGAAGGCAACAAGACCCTTCTAGAGCATTTCAGGACCTTTCTAAAGGCCCTCAGACCCTTCTAATGCCCCTCAGGGCATTTATAAAGGTTCCCAGACCCTTCAAGAGCCCGTCAGGACACTTATAAAGGTCCCCAGACCCTTCTACTGCCCCTCAGGAGCATTCTAAAGGCCCCCAGACCATTCTAATGCCCCACAGGGCCATTCTAAAGGTCCCCAGACCCTTCTAGAGCCCCTGAAGACCATTCGAAAGGCCCCAAGACCATTATAGAGCCCCTCAGGACCCTTCTAAAGTCCCCCAGACCCTGCTAATTCCCCTCAGGGCTTTTATAAGGGCACCCAGACCCTTCTAAAGCTCCTCAGGACCATTATAAAGGCACCCAGACCCTTCTAGAGCCTCTCAGGACAGCTTTAAATGCCTCCAGACCCTTCTAGACCCCCTCAGGACCATTCTAAAGGCCCCCAGACCCTTCTAATGCCCCTCAGGGCATTTCTAAAGTACCCCAGACACTTCTAGAACCTCTGAGGGCCTTTCTATATGACCCCAGACCCTTGTAATGCCACTCAGGGGCCTTTCTAAAAGCCGCGAGACCCTTATAATCCCCCTGAGGGCCTTTAAAAAGGCCCCCAGACCCTTCTGGACCCCCTCAGGACGCTTCTAATAGCCCCCAGACCTTTCTAGAGCCCCTCAGCGCCTTTCTAAAGGCATCCACACCCTTCTAATGACCCTCAAGACCCATGTAAAGGCCCCCAGACCCTTCTAGATTGCCTCAGGACCCATCTAAAAGCCCCCAGACCCTTCTAATGCCTTTCAGGACCCTTATGAAGGCCACAAGACCCTTCTAATGCCCCTCAGGACCTTTCTAAAGGCCCTCAGACCCTTCTAATGCCCCTCAGGGCATTTATAAAGGTCCCCAGACCTTTCTACTGCCCCTCAGGAGCATTCTAAAGGCCCCCAGACCCATCTAATGCCCCACAGGGCCTTTCTAAAGGTCCCCAGACCCTTCTAGAGCCCCTGAAGACCCTTCTAAAGGCCCCCAGACCCTTATAGAGCCCCTCAGGACCCTTCTAAAGTCCCCCAGACCCTGCTAATTCCCCTCAGGGCTTTTATAAGGGCACCCAGACCCTTCTAAGGCTCCTCAGGACCCTTATAAAGGCACCCAGACTCTTCTAGAGCCTCTCAGGACAGTTTTAAATGCCTCCAGACCCTTCTAGACCCCCTCAGGACCATTCCAAAGGCCCCCAGACCCTTCTAATGCCCCTCAGGGCCTTTCTAAAGGCCCCCATACCTTTCTAATGCCCCTCAGGTCATTTCTAAAGGCCCCCAGACCATTCTGGACCACCTCAGGACGCTTCTAATAGCCCCCAGACCCTTCTAGAGCCCCTCAGGGCCTTTCTAAAGGCCTCCACACCCTTCTAATGACCCTCAAGACCCATGTAAAGTCCCCTAGACCCTTCTAGATTGCCTCAGGACCCATCTAAAAGCCCCCAGACCCTTCTAATGCCTTCCAGGACACTTATGAAGGCCACAAGACCCTTCTAATGCCCCTCAGGACCTTTCTAAAGGCCCTCAGACCCTTGTAATGCACCTCAGGGCATTTATAAAGGTTCCCAGACCCTTCTAGAGCACGTCAGGACACTTATAAAGGTCCCCAGACCCTTCTACTGCCCCTCAGGAGCATTCTAAAGGCCCTCAGACCCTTCTAATGCCCCCAGGGCCTTTCTAAAGGTCCCCAGACCCTTCTAGAGCCCCCTGAAGACCCTTCTAAAGGCCCCCAGACCATTCTAATGCCACACAGGGCCTTTCTAAAGGTCCCCAGACCCTTCTAGAGCCCCTGAAGACCCTTCTAAAGGCCCCCAGACCCTTATAGAGCCCCTAAGGACCCTTCTAAAGGCCCCCAGACCCTGCTAATTCCTTTCAGTGCTTTTATAAGGGCACCCAGACCCTTCTAATGCCCCTCAGGACCCTTATAAAGGCACCCAGATCCTTCTAGAGCCTCTCAGGACAGTTTTAAATGCCTCCAGACCCTTCTAGACCCCCTCAGGACCATTCTAAAGGCCCCCAGACCCTTCTAATGCCCCTCAGGGCCTTTCTAAAGGCCACCATACCCTTCTAATGCCCCTCAGGTCATTTCTAAAGGCACCCAAACCCTTCTAATGCCACTCAGGGCCTTTCTAAAGGCAGCGAGACCCTTATAATCCCCCTGAGGACCTTTAAAAAGGCCCCCAGACCCTTCTGGACCCCCTCAGGACGCTTCTAATAGACCACAGACCCTTCTAGAGCCCCTCAGGGCCTTTCTAATGGCCTCCACACTCTTCTAATGACCCTCAAGACCCATGTAAAGGCCCCCAGACCCTTCTAGATTGCCTCAGGACCCATCTAAAAGCCCCCAGACCCTTCTAATGCATTTCAGGGCCTTTCTAAAGGACACCACACCCTTCTAATGACCCTCAAAACCCATGTAAAGGCCCCCAGACCCTTCTAGATTGCCTCAGGACCCATCTAAAAGCCCCCAGACCCTTCTAATGCATTTCAGGACCCTTATCAAGGCCACAAGACCCTTCTAATGCCCCTCAGGACCTTTCTAAAGGCCCTCAGACCCTTCTAATGCCACTCAGGGCATTTATAAAGGTTCCCAGACCCTTCTACTGCCCCTCAGGAGCATTCTAAAGGCCCCCAGACCCTTCTAATGCCCCACAGGGCCTTTCTAAAGGTCCCCAGACCCCTCTAGAGCCCCTGAAGACCCTTCTAAAGGCCCCCAGACCCTTCTAGAGCCCCTCAGGGCCTTTCTAAAGGCCTCCACACCCTTCTAATGACCCTCAAGACCCATGTAAAGGCCCCTAGACCCTTCTAGATTGCCTCAGGACCCATCTAAAAGCCCCCAGACCCTTCTAATGCCTTTCAGGACCATTATGAAGGCCACAAGACCCTTCTAATGCCCCTCAGGACCTTTCTAAAGGCCCTTAGACCCTTCTAATGCCCCTCAGGGCATTTATAAAGGTTCCCAGACCCTTCTAGAGCCCGTCAGGACACTTATAAAGGTCCCTAGACCCTTCTACTGCCCCTCAGGAGCATTCTAAAGGCCCCCAGACCCTTCTAATGCCCCACAGGGCCTTTCTAAATGTCCCCAGACCCTTCTAGAGCCCTTGAAGACCCTTCTAAAAGCCCCCAGACCCTTCTAATGCCTTTCAGGGCCTTTCTAAAGGCCTCCACACCCTTCTAATGACCATCAAGACCCATGTAAAGGCCCCTAGACCCTTCTAGATTGCCTCAGGACCCATCTAAAAGCCCCCAGACCCTTCTAATGCCTTTCAGGACCCTTATGAAGGCCACCAGACCTTTCTAATGCCCCTCAGGACCTTTCTAAAGGCCCTCAGACCCTTCTAATGCCCCTCAGGGCATTTATAAAGGTTCCCAGACCCTTCTAGAGCCCGTCAGAACACTTATAAAGGTCCCCAGACCCTTCTACTGCCCCTCAGGAGCATTCTAAAGGACCTCAGACCCTTCTAATGCCCCACAGGGCCTTTCTAAAGGTCCCCAGACCCTTCTAGAGCCCCTCAAGACCCTTCTAAAGGACCCCAGACCCTTATAGACCCCCTCAGGACCCTTCTAAAGTCCTCCAGACCCTGCTAATTCCCCTCAGGGCTTTTATAAGGGCACCCAGACCCTTCTAATGCCCCTCAGGACCCTTATAAAGGCCCCCAGACCCTTCTAATGCCCCACAGGGCTTTTCTAAAGGCCCCCATACCCTTCTAATGCCCCTCAGGTCATTTCTAAAGGCACCCAGATCCTTCTAATGCCACTCAGGGCCTTTCTAAAGGCCGCGAGACCCTTATAATCCCCCTGAGGGCCTTTAAAAAGGCCCCCAGACCCTTCTAGAGCCCCTCAGGACGCTTCTAATAGCCCCCAGACCCTTCTAGAGCCCCTCAGGGCTTTTCTAAAGGCCTCCACACCCTTCTAATGACCCTCAAGACCCATGTAAAGGCCCCCAGACCCTTCTAATGCCTTTCAGGGCCTTTCTAAAGGCCTCCACACCCTTCTAATGACCCTCAAGACCCATGTAAAGGCCCCTAGACTCTTTTAGATTGCCTCAGGACCAATCTAAAAGCCCCCAGACCCTTCTAATGCCTTTCAGGACCCTTATGAAGGCCACAAGACCCTTCTAATGCCCCTCAGGACGTTTCTAAAGGCCCTCAGACCCTTCTAATGCCACTCAGGGCATTTATAAAGGTCCCCAGACCCTTCTACTGCCCCTCAGGAGCATTCTAAAGGCCCCCAGACCCTTCTAATGCCCCACAGGGCCTTTCTAAAGGTCCCCAGACCCTTCTAGAGCCCCTGAACACATTTCTAAAAGCCCCCAGACCCTTCTAGAGCCCCTCAGGGCCTTTCTAAAGGCCTCCACAACCTTCTAATGACCCTCAAGACCCATGTAAAGGCCCCCAGACCCTTCTAGATTGCCTCAGGACCCATCTAAAAGCCCCCAGACCCTTCTAATGCCTTTCAGGACCCTTATGAAGGCAACAAGACCCTTCTAGAGCCTTTCAGGACCTTTCTAAAGGCCCTCAGACCCTTCTAATGCCCCTCAGGGCATTTATAAAGGTTCCCAGACCCTTCTAGAGCCCGTCAGGACACTTATAAAGGTCCCCAGACCCTTCTACTGCCCCTCAGGAGCATTCTAAAGGCCCCCAGACCCTTCTAATGCCCCACAGGGCCATTCTAAAGGTCCCCAGACCCTTCTAGAGCCCCTGAAGACCCTTCTAAAGGCCCCAAGACCATTATAGAGCCCCTCAGGACCCTTCTAAAGTCCCCCAGACCCTGCTTATTCCCCTCAGGGCTTTTATAAGGGCACCCAGACCCTTCTAAAGCTCCTCAGGACCCTTATAAAGGCACCCAGACCCTTCTAGAGCCTCTCAGGACAGTTTTAAATGCCTCCAGACCCTTCTAGACCCCCTCAGGACCATTCTAAAGGCCCCCAGACCCTTCTAATGCCCCTCAGGGCATTTCTAAAGTACCCCAGACACTTCTAGAACCTCTGAGGGCCTTTCTATATGACCCCAGACCCTTGTAATGCCACTCAGGGCCTTTCTAAAAGCCGCGAGACCCTTATAATCCCCCTGAGGGCCTTTAAAAAGGCCCCCAGACCCTTCTGGACCCCCTCAGGACGCTTCTAATAGCCCCCAGACCTTTCTAGAGCCCCTCAGCGCCTTTCTAAAGGCATCCACACCCTTCTAATGACACTCAAGACCCATGTAAAGGCCCCCAGACCCTTCTAGATTGCCTCAGGACCCATCTAAAAGCCCCCAGACCCTTCTAATGCCTTTCAGGACCCTTATGAAGGCCACAAGACCCTTCTAATGCCCCTCAGGACCTTTCTAAAGGCCCTCAGACCCTTCTAATGCCCCTCAGGGAATTTATAAAGGTCCCCAGACCTTTCTACTCCCCCTCAGGAGCATTCTAAATGCCCCCAGACCCTTCTAATGCCCCACAGGGCCTTTCTAAAGGTCCCCAGACCCTTCTAGAGCCCCTGAAGACCCTTCTAAAGGCCCCCAGACCCTTATAGAGCCCCTCAGGACCCTTCTAAAGTCCCCCAGACCCTGCTAATTCCCCTCAGGGCTTTTATAAGGGCACCCAGACCCTTCTAAGGCTCCTCAGGACCCATATAAAGGCACCCAGACCCTTCTAGAGCCTCTCAGGACAGTTTTAAAAGCCTCCAGACCCTTCTAGACCCCCACAGGGCCTTTCTAAAGGCCCCCAGACCCTTCTAATGCCCCTCAGGGCCTTTCTAAAGGCCCCCATACCTTTCTAATGCCCCTCAGGTCGTTTCTAAAGGCCCCCAGACCATTCTGGACCACCTCAGGACGCTTCTAATAGCCCCCAGACCCTTCTAGAGCCCCTCAGGGCCTTTCTAAAGGCCTCCACACCCTTCTAATGACCCTCAAGACCCATGTAAAGTCCCCTAGACCCTTCTAGATTGCCTCAGGACCCATCTAAAAGCCCCCAGACCCTTCTAATGCCTTCCAGGACACTTATGAAGGCCACAAGACCCTTCTAATGCCCCTCAGGACCTTTCTAAAGGCCCTCAGACCCTTCTAATGCACCTCAGGGCATTTATAAAGGTTCCCAGACCCTTCTAGAGCACGTCAGGACACTTATAAAGGTCCCCAGACCCTTCTACTGCCCCTCAGGAGCATTCTAAAGGCCCTCAGACCCTTCTAATGCCCCCCAGGGCCTTTCTAAAGGTCCCCAGACCCTTCTAGAGCCCCTGAAGACCCTTCTAAAGGCCCCCAGACCATTCTAATGCCACACAGGGCCTTTCTAAAGGTCCCCAGACCCTTCTAGAGCCCCTCAAGACCCTTCTAAAGGCCCCCAGACCCTTATAGAGCCCCTAAGGACCCTTCCAAAGTCCCCCAGACCCTGCTAATTCTCCTCAGGGCTTTTATAAGGGCACCCAGACCCTTCTAATGCCCCTCAGGACCCTTATAAAGGAACCCAGACCCTTCTAGAGCCTCTCAGGACAGTTTTAAATGCCTCCAGACCCTTCTAGACCCCCTCAGGACCATTCTAAAGGCCCCCAGACCCTTCTAATGCCCCTCAGGGCCTTTCTAAAGTACCCCAGACACTTCTAGAACCTCTCAGGGCCTTTATATATGACCCCAGGCCCTTGTAATGCCACTCAGGACCATTCTAAAGGCCCCCAGACCCTTCTAATGCCCATCAGGGCCTTTCTAAAGGCCACCATACCCTTCTAATGCCCCTCAGGTCATTTCTAAAGGCACCCAAACCCTTCTAATGCCACTCAGGGCCTTTCTAAAGGCAGCGAGACCCTTATAATCCCCCTGAGGACCTTTAAAAAGGCCCCCAGACCCTTCTGGACCCCCTCAGGACGCTTCTAATAGACCACAGACCCTTCTAGAGCCCCTCAGGGCCTTTCTAATGGCCTCCACACTCTTCTAATGACCCTCAAGACCCATGTAAAGGCCCCCAGACCCTTCTAGATTGCCTCAGGACCCATCTAAAAGCCCCCAGACCCTTCTAATGCATTTCAGGGCCTTTCTAAAGGACACCACACCCTTCTAATGACCCTCAAAACCCATGTAAAGGCCCCCAGACCCTTCTAGATTGCCTCAGGACCCATCTAAAAGCCCCCAGACCCTTCTAATGCATTTCAGGACCCTTATCAAGGCCACAAGACCCTTCTAATGCCCCTCAGGACCTTTCTAAAGGCCCTCAGACCCTTCTAATGCCACTCAGGGCATTTATAAAGGTTCCCAGACCCTTCTACTGCCCCTCAGGAGCATTCTAAAGGCCCCCAGACCCTTCTAATGCCCCACAGGGCCTTTCTAAAGGTCCCCAGACCCCTCTAGAGCCCCTGAAGACCCTTCTAAAGGCCCCCAGACCCTTCTAGAGCCCCTCAGGGCCTTTCTAAAGGCCTCCACACCCTTCTAATGACCCTCAAGACCCATGTAAAGGCCCCTAGACCCTTCTAGATTGCCTCAGGACCCATCTAAAAGCCCCCAGACCCTTCTAATGCCTTTCAGGACCATTATGAAGGCCACAAGAACCTTCTAATGCCCCTCAGGACCTTTCTAAAGGCCCTTAGACCCTTCTAATGCCCCTCAGGGCATTTATAAAGGTTCCCAGACCCTTCTAGAGCCCGTCAGGACACTTATAAAGGTCCCCAGACCCTTCTACTGCCCCTCAGGAGCATTCTAAAGGCCCCCAGACCCTTCTAATGCCCCACAGGGCCTTTCTAAATGTCCCCAGACCCTTCTAGAGCCCTTGAAGACCCTTCTAAAAGCCCCCAGACCCTTCTAATGCCTTTCAGGGCCTTTCTAAAGGCCTCCACACCCTTCTAATGACCATCAAGACCCATGTAAAGGCCCCTAGACCCTTCTAGATTGCCTCAGGACCCATCTAAAAGCCCCCAGACCCTTCTAATGCCTTTCAGGACCCTTATGAAGGCCACCAGACCTTTCTAATGCCCCTCAGGACCTTTCTAAAGGCCCTCAGACCCTTCTAATGCCCCTCAGGGCATTTATAAAGGTTCCCAGACCCTTCTAGAGCCCGTCAGAACACTTATAAAGGTCCCCAGACCCTTCTACTGCCCCTCAGGAGCATTCTAAAGGACCTCAGACCCTTCTAATGCCCCACAGGGCCTTTCTAAAGGTCCCCAGACCCTTCTAGAGCCCCTCAAGACCCTTCTAAAGGACCCCAGACCCTTATAGACCCCCTCAGGACCCTTCTAAAGTCCCCCAGACCCTGCTAATTCCCCTCAGGGCTTTTATAAGGGCACCCAGACCCTTCTAATGCCCCTCAGGACCCTTATAAAGGCCCCCAGACCCTTCTAATGCCCCACAGGGCTTTTCTAAAGGCCCCCATACCCTTCTAATGCCCCTCAGGTCATTTCTAAAGGCACCCAGATCCTTCTAATGCCACTCAGGGCCTTTCTAAATGCCGCGAGACCCTTATAATCCCCCTGAGGGCCTTTAAAAAGGCCCCCAGACCCTTCTAGAGCCCCTCAGGACGCTTCTAATAGCCCCCAGACCCTTCTAGAGCCCATCAGGGCTTTTCTAAAGGCCTCCACACCCTTCTAATGACCCTCAAGACCCATGTAAAGGCCCCCAGACCCTTCTAATGCCTTTCAGGGCCTTTCTAAAGGCCTCCACACCCTTCTAATGAACCTCAAGACCCATGTAAAGGCCCCTAGACTCTTTTAGATTGCCTCAGGACCAATCTAAAAGCCCCCAGACCCTTCTAATGCCTTTCAGGACCCTTATGAAGGCCACAAGACCCTTCTAATGCCCCTCAGGACGTTTTTAAAGGCCCTCAGACCCTTCTAATGCCACTCAGGGCATTTATAAAGGTCCCCAGACACTTCTACTGCCCCTCAGGAGCATTCTAAAGGCCCCCAGACCCTTCTAATGCCCCACAGGGCCTTTCTAAAGGTCCCCAGACCCTTCTAGAGCCCCTGAACACATTTCTAAAAGCCCCCAGACCCTTCTAGAGCCCCTCAGGGCCTTTCTAAAGGCCTCCACAACCTTCTAATGACCCTCAAGACCCATGTAAAGGCCCCCAGACCCTTCTAGATTGCCTCAGGACCCATCTAAAAGCCCCCAGACCCTTCTAATGCCTTTCAGGACCCTTATGAAGGCAACAAGACCCTTCTAGAGCCTTTCAGGACCTTTCTAAAGGCCCTCAGACCCTTCTAATGCCCCTCAGGGCATTTATAAAGGTTCCCAGACCCTTCTAGAGCCCGTCAGGACACTTATAAAGGTCCCCAGACCCTTCTACTGCCCCTCAGGAGCATTCTAAAGGCCCCCAGACCCTTCTAATGCCCCACAGGGCCATTCTAAAGGTCCCCAGACCCTTCTAGAGCCCCTGAAGACCCTTCTAAAGGCCCCAAGACCATTATAGAGCCCCTCAGGACCCTTCTAAAGTCCCCCAGACCCTGCTTATTCCCCTCAGGGCTTTTATAAGGGCACCCAGACCCTTCTAAAGCTCCTCAGGACCCTTATAAAGGCACCCAGACCCTTCTAGAGCCTCTCAGGACAGTTTTAAATGCCTCCAGACCCTTCTAGACCCCCTCAGGACCATTCTAAAGGCCCCCAGACCCTTCTAATGCCCCTCAGGGCATTTCTAAAGTACCCCAGACACTTCTAGAACCTCTGAGGGCCTTTCTATATGACCCCAGACCCTTGTAATGCCACTCAGGGCCTTTCTAAAAGCCGCGAGACCCTTATAATCCCCCTGAGGGCCTTTAAAAAGGCCCCCAGACCCTTCTGGACCCCCTCAGGACGCTTCTAATAGCCCCCAGACCTTTCTAGAGCCCCTCAGCGCCTTTCTAAAGGCATCCACACCCTTCTAATGACCCTCAAGACCCATGTAAAGGCCCCCAGACCCTTCTAGATTGCCTCAGGACCCATCTAAAAGCCCCCAGACCCTTCTAATGCCTTTCAGGACCCTTATGAAGGCCACAAGACCCTTCTAATGCCCCTCAGGACCTTTCTAAAGGCCCTCAGACCCTTCTAATGCCCCTCAGGGCATTTATAAAGGTCCCCAGACCTTTCTACTGCCCCTCAGGAGCATTCTAAAGGCCCCCAGACCCTTCTAATGCCCCACAGGGCCTTTCTAAAGGTCCCCAGACCCTTCTAGAGCCCCTGAAGACCGTTCTAAAGGCCCCCAGACCCTTATAGAGCCCCTCAGGACCCTTCTAAAGTCCCCCAGACCCTGCTAATTCCCCTCAGGGCTTTTATAAGGGCACCCAGACCCTTCTAAGGCTCCTCAGGACCCTTATAAAGGCACCCAGACCCTTCTAGAGCCTCTCAGGACAGTTTTAAATGCCTCCAGACCCTTCTAGACCCCCCCAGGGCCTTTCTAAAGGCCCCCAGACCCTTCTAATGCCCCTCAGGGCCTTTCTAAAGGCCCCCATACCTTTATAATGCCCCTCAGGTCATTTCTAAAGGCCCCCAGACCATTCTGGACCACCTCAGGACGCTTCTAATAGCCCCCAGACCCTTCTAGAGCCCCTCAGGGCCTTTCTAAAGGCCTCCACACCCTTCTAATGACCCTCAAGACCCATGTAAAGTCCCCTAGACCCTTCTAGATTGCCTCAGGACCCATCTAAAAGCCCCCAGACCCTTCTAATGCCTTCCAGGACACTTATGAAGGCCACAAGACCCTTCTAATGGCCCTCAGGACCTTTCTAAAGGCCCTCAGACCCTTCTAATGCACCTCAGGGCATTTATAAAGGTTCCCAGACCCTTCTAGAGCACGTCAGGACACTTATAAAGGTCCCCAGACCCTTCTACTGCCCCTCAGGAGCATTCTAAAGGCCCTCAGACCCTTCTAATGCCCCCCAGGGCCTTTCTAAAGGTCCCCAGACCCTTCTAGAGCCCCTGAAGACCCTTCTAAAGGCCCCCAGACCATTCTAATGCCACACAGGGCCATTCTAAAGGTCCCCAGACCCTTCTAGAGCCCCTCAAGACCCTTCTAAAGGCCCCCAGACCCTTATAGAGCCCCTAAGGACCCTTCTAAAGTCCCCCAGACCCTGCTAATTCTCCTCAGGGCTTTTATAAGGGCACCCAGACCCTTCTAATGCCCCTCAGGACCCTTATAAAGGAACCCAGACCCTTCTAGAGCCTCTCAGGACAGTTTTAAATGCCTCCAGACCCTTCTAGACCCCCTCAGGACCATTCTAAAGGCCCCCAGACCCTTCTAATGCCCCTCAGGACTTTTCTAAAGGCCCTCAGACCCTTCTAATGCCCCTTAGGGCATTTATAAAGGTTCCCAGACCCTTCTAGAGCATGTCAGGACCCTTATAAAGGCCCCCAGACCATTCTAGAGCCCCTCAGGACACTTCTAAAGGCCTGCAGACCATTCTAATGCCCGTCAGGGCCTTATAAAGGTCCCCAGACCCTTCTACTGCCCCTCAGGAGCATTCTAAAGGCCCCCAGACCCTTCTAATGCCCCACAGGGCCTTTCTAAAGGTCCCCAGACCCTTCTAGAGCCCCTGAAGACCCTTCTAAAGGCCCCCAGACCCTTATAGAGCCCGTCAGGACCCTTCTAAAGGCCCCCAGACCCTGCTAATTCCTTTCAGTGCTTTTATAAGGGCACCCAGACCCTTCTAATGCCCCTCAGGACCCTTATAAAGGCACCCAGACCCTTCTAGAGCCTCTCAGGACAGTTTTAAATGCCTCCAGACCCTTCTAGACCCCCTCAGGACCATTCTAAAGGCCCCCAGACCCTTCTAATGCCCCTCAGGGCCTTTCTAAAGTACCCCAGACACTTCTAGAACCTCTCAGGGCCTTTATATATGACCCCAGGCCCTTGTAATGCCACTCAGGACCATTCTAAAGGCCCCCAGACCCTTCTAATGCCCATCAGGGCCTTTCTAAAGGCCACCATACCCTTCTAATGCCCCTCAGGTCATTTCTAAAGGCACCCAAACCCTTCTAATGCCACTCAGGGCCTTTCTAAAGGCAGCGAGACCCTTATAATCCCCCTGAGGACCTTTAAAAAGGCCCCCAGACCCTTCTGGACCCCCTCAGGACGCTTCTAATAGACCCCAGACCCTTCTAGAGCCCCTCAGGGCCTTTCTAATGGCCTCCACACTCTTCTAATGACCCTCAAGACCCATGTAAAGGCCCCCAGACCCTTCTAGATTGCCTCAGGACCCATCTAAAAGCCCCCAGACCCTTCTAATGCATTTCAGGACCCTTATCAAGGCCACAAGACCCTTCTAATGCCCCTCAGGACCTTTCTAAAGGCCCTCAGACCCTTCTAATGCCCCTCAGGGCATTTATAAAGGTTCCCAGACCCTTCTACTGCCCCTCAGGAGCATTCTAAAGGCCCCCAGACCCTTCTAATGCCCCACAGGGCCTTTCTAAAGGTCCCCAGACCCCTCTAGAGCCCCTGAAGACCCTTCTAAAGGCCCCCAGACCCTTCTAGAGCCCCTCAGGGCCTTTCTAAAGGCCTCCACACCCTTCTAATGACCCTCAAGACCCATGTAAAGGCCCCTAGACCCTTCTAGATTGCCTCAGGACCCATCTAAAAGCCCCCAGACCCTTCTAATGCCTTTCACGACCATTATGAAGGCCACAAGAACCTTCTAATGCCCCTCAGAACCTTTCTAAAGGCCCTTAGACCCTTCTAATGCCCCTCAGGGCATTTATAAAGGTTACCAGACCCTTCTAGAGCCCGTCAGGACACTTATATAGGTCCCCAGACCCTTCTACTGCCCCTCAGGAGCATTCCAAAGGCCCCCAGACCCTTCTAATGCCCCACAGGGCCTTTCTAAATGTCCCCAGACCCTTCTAGAGCCCTTGAAGACCATTCTAAAGGACCCCAGAACCTTCTAGAGCCCCTCAGGGCATGTCTAAAGGCCTCCACACCATTCTAATGACTCTCAAGACCCATGTAAAGGCCCCTAGACCCTTCTAGATTGCCTCAGGACCCATCTAAAAGCCCCCAGACCCTTCTAATGCCTTTCAGGACCCTTATGAAGGCCACAAGACCCTTCTACTGCCCCTCAGGAGCATTCTAAAGGCCCTCAGACCCTTCTAATGCCCCTCAGGGCATTTATAAAGGTTCCCAGACCCTTCTAGAGCCCGTCAGAACACTTATAAAGGTCCCCAGACCCTTCTACTGCCCCTCAGGAGCATTCTAAAGGACCTCAGACCCTTCTAATGCCCCACAGGGCCTTTCTAAAGGTCCCCAGACCCTTCTAGAGCCCCTCAAGACCCTTCTAAAGGACCCCAGACCCTTATAGACCCCCTCAGGACCCTTCTAAAGTCCCCCAGACCCTGCTAATTCCCCTCAGGGCTTTTATAAGGGCACCCAGACCCTTCTAATGCCCATCAGGACCCTTATAAAGGCACCCAGACCTTTCTAGAGCCTCTCAGGACAGTTTTAAATGCCTCCAGACACTTCTAGACCCCCTCAGGACCATTCTAAAGGCCCCCAGACCCTTCTAATGCCCCTCAGGACTTTTCTAAAGGCCCTCAGACCCTTCTAATGCCCCTTAGGGCATTTATAAAGGTTCCCAGACCCTTCTAGAGCCAGTCAGGACACTTATAAAGGTCCCCAGACCCTTATAGAGCCCCTCAGGAGCATTCTAAAGGCCCCCAGACCCTTCTAATGCCCCACAGGGCCTTTCTAAAGGTCCCCAGACCCTTCTAGAGCCCCTGAAGACCCTTCTAAGGGCCCCCAGACCCTTATAGAGCCCCTCAGGACCCTTCTAAAGTCCCCCAGACCCTGCTAATTCCCCTCAGGGCTTTTATAAGGGCACCCAGACCCTTCTAAAGCCCCTCAGGACCCTTATAAAGGCACCCAGACCCTTCTAGAGCCTCTCAGGACAGTTTTAAATCCCTCCAGACCCTTCTAGACCCGCTCAGGACCATTCTAAAGGCCCCCAGACCCTTCTAATGCCCCCCAGGGCATTTCTAAAGTACCCCAGACACTTCTAGAACCTCTCAGGGCCTTTCTATATGACCCCAGACCCTTGTAATGCCACTCAGAGCCTTTCTAAAAGCCGCAAGACCCTTATAATCCCCCTGAGGGCCTTTAAAAAGGCCCCCAGACCCTTCTGGACCCCCTCAGGACGCTTCTAATAGACCCCAGACCCTTCTAGAGCCCCTCAGGGCCTTTCTAATGGCCTCCACACTCTTCTAATGACCCTCAAGACCCATGTAAAGGCCCCCAGACCCTTCTAGATTGCCTCAGGACCCATCTAAAAGCCCCCAGACCCTTCTAATGCATTTCAGGACCCTTATCAAGGCCACAAGACCCTTCTAATGCCCCTCAGGACCTTTGTAAAGGCCCTCAGACCCTTCTAATGCCCCTCAGGGCATTTATAAAGGTTCCCAGACCCTTCTACTGCCCCTCAGGAGCATTCTAAAGGCCCCCAGACCCTTCTAATGCCCCACAGGGCCTTTCTAAAGGTCCCCAGACCCCTCTAGAGCCCCTGAAGACCCTTCTAAAGGCCCCCAGACCCTTCTAGAGCCCCTCAGGGCCTTTCTAAAGGCCTCCACACCCTTCTAATGACCCTCAAGACCCATGTAAAGGCCCCTAGACCCTTCTAGATTGCCTCAGGACCCATCTAAAAGCCCCCAGACCCTTCTAATGCCTTTCACGACCATTATGAAGGCCACAAGAACCTTCTAATGCCCCTCAGGACCTTTCTAAAGGCCCTTAGACCCTTCTAATGCCCCTCAGGGCATTTATAAAGGTTACCAGACCCTTCTAGAGCCCGTCAGGACACTTATAAAGGTCCCCAGACCCTTCTACTGCCCCTCAGGAGCATTCCAAAGGCCCCCAGACCCTTCTAATGCCCCACAGGGCCTTTCTAAATGTCCCCAGACCCTTCTAGAGCCCTTGAAGACCATTCTAAAGGACCCCAGAACCTTCTAGAGCCCCTCAGGGCATGTCTAAAGGCCTCCACACCATTCTAATGACTCTCAAGACCCATGTAAAGGCCCCTAGACCCTTCTAGATTGCCTCAGGACCCATCTAAAAGCCCCCAGACCCTTCTAATGCCTTTCAGGACCCTTATGAAGGCCACAAGACCCTTCTACTGCCCCTCAGGAGCATTCTAAAGGCCCTCAGACCCTTCTAATGCCCCTCAGGGCATTTATAAAGGTTCCCAGACCCTTCTAGAGCCCGTCAGAACACTTATAAAGGTCCCCAGACCCTTCTACTGCCCCTCAGGAGCATTCTAAAGGACCTCAGACCCTTCTAATGCCCCACAGGGCCTTTCTAAAGGTCCCCAGACCCTTCTAGAGCCCCTCAAGACCCTTCTAAAGGACCCCAGACCCTTATAGACCCCCTCAGGACCCTTCTAAAGTCCCCCAGACCCTGCTAATTCCCCTCAGGGCTTTTATAAGGGCACCCAGACCCTTCTAATGCCCATCAGGACCCTTATAAAGGCACCCAGACCTTTCTAGAGCCTCTCAGGACAGTTTTAAATGCCTCCAGACACTTCTAGACCCCCTCAGGACCATTCTAAAGGCCCCCAGACCCTTCTAATGCCCCTCAGGACTTTTCTAAAGGCCCTCAGACCCTTCTAATGCCCCTTAGGGCATTTATAAAGGTTCCCAGACCCTTCTAGAGCCAGTCAGGACACTTATAAAGGTCCCCAGACCCTTATAGAGCCCCTCAGGAGCATTCTAAAGGCCCCCAGACCCTTCTAATGCCCCACAGGGCCTTTCTAAAGGTCCCCAGACCCTTCTAGAGCCCCTGAAGACCCTTCTAAGGGCCCAAAGACCCTTATAGAGCCCCTCAGGACCCTTCTAAAGTCCCCCAGACCCTGCTAATTCCCCTCAGGGCTTTTATAAGGGCACCCAGACCCTTCTAAAGCCCCTCAGGACCCTTATAAAGGCACCCAGACCCTTCTAGAGCCTCTCAGGACAGTTTTAAATGCCTCCAGACCCTTCTAGACCCGCTCAGGACCATTCTAAAGGCCCCCAGACCCTTCTAATGCCCCCCAGGGCATTTCTAAAGTACCCCAGACACTTCTAGAACCTCTCAGGGCCTTTCTATATGACCCCAGACCCTTGTAATGCCACTCAGAGCCTTTCTAAAAGCCGCAAGACCCTTATAATCCCCCTGAGGGCCTTTAAAAAGGCCCCCAGACCCTTCTGGACCCCCTCAGGACGCTTCTAATAGCCCCCAGACCCTTCTAGAGCCCCTCAGCGCCTTTCTAAAGGCCTCCACACCCTTCTAATGACCCTCAAGACCCATGTAAAGGCCCCCAGACCCTTCTAGATTGCCTCAGGACCCATCTAAAAGCCCCCAGACCCTTCTAATGCACCTCAGGACCCTTCTAAAGGCCCTCAGACCCTTCTAATGACCCTCAAGACCCATGTAAAGGCCCCTAGACCCTTCTAGATTGCCTCAGGACCCATCTAAAAGCCCCCAGACCCTTCTAATGCCTTTCAGGACCCTTATGAAGGCAACCAGACCTTTCTAATGCCCCTCAGGACCTTTCTAAAGGCCCTCAGACCATTCTAATGCCCCTCAGGGCATTTATAAAGGTTCCCAGACCCTTCTAGAGCCCGTCAGAACAATTATAAAGGTCCCCAGACCCTTCTACTGCCCCTCAGGAGCATTCTAAAGGACCTCAGACCCTTCTAATGCCTCACAGGGCCTTTCTAAAGGTCCCCAGACCCTTCTAGAGCCCCTCAAGACCCTTCTAAAGGACCCCAGACCCTTATAGACCCCCTCAGGACCTTTCTAAAGTCCCCCAGACCCTGCTAATTCCCCTCAGGGCTTTTATAAGGGCACCCAGACCCTTCTAATGCCCCTCAGGACCCTTATAAAGGCACCCAGACCTTTCTAGAGCCTCTCAGGACAATTTTAAATGCCTCCAGACCCTTCTAGACCCCCTCAGGACCATTCTAAAGGCCCCCAGACCCTTCTAATGCCCCTCAGGGCCTTTCTAAAGGCCCCCATACCCTTCTAATGCCCCTCAGGTCATTTCTAAAGACACCCAGATCCTTCTAATGCCACTCAGGGCCTTTCTAAAGGCCGCGAGACCCTTATAATCCCCCTGAGGGCCTTTAAAAAGGCCCCCAGACCCTTCTAGAGCCCCTCAGGACGCTTCTAATAGCCCCCAGACCCTTCTAGAGCCCCTCAGGGCTTTTCTAAAGGCCTCCACACCCTTCTAATGACCCTCAAGACCCATGTAAAGGCCCCCAGACCCTTCTAATGCCTTTCAGGGCCTTTCTAAAGGCCTCCACACCCTTCTAATGACCCTCAAGACCCATGTAAAGGCCCCTAGACGCTTTTAGATTGCCTCAGGACCAATCTAAAAGCCCCCAGACCCTTCTAATGCCTTTCAGGACCCTTATGAAGGGCACAAGACCCTTCTAATGCCCCTCAGGACGTTTCTAAAGGCCCTCAGACCCTTCTAACGCCACTCAGGGCCTTTCTAAAGGTCCCCAGACCCTTCTACTGCCCCTCAGGAGCATTCTAAAGGCCCCCAGACCCTTCTAATGCCCCACAGGGCCTTTCTAAAGGTCCCCAGACCCTTCTAGAGCCCCTGAACACATTTCTAAAAGCCCCCAGACCCTTCTAGAGCCCCTCAGGGCCTTTCTAAAGGCCTCCACAACCTTCTAATGACCCTCAAGACCCATGTAAAGGCACCCAGACCCTTCTAGATTGCCTCAGGACCCATCTAAAAGCCCCCAGACCCTTCTAATGCCTTTCAGGACCCTTATGAAGGCAACAAGACCCTTCTAGAGCCTTTCAGGACCTTTCTAAAGGCCCTCAGACCCTTCTAATGCCCCTCAGGGCATTTATAAAGGTTCCCAGACCCTTCTAGAGCCCGTCAGGACACTTATAAAGGTCCCCAGACCCTTCTACTGCCCCTCAGGAGCATTCTAAAGGCCCCCAGACCCTTCTAATGCCCCACAGGGCCATTCTAAAGGTCCCCAGACCCTTCTAGAGCCCCTGAAGACCCTTCTAAAGGCCCCAAGACCATTATAGAGCCCCTCAGGACCCTTCTAAAGTCCCCCAGACCCTGCTAATTCCCCTCAGGGCTTTTATAAGGGCACCCAGACCCTTCTAAAGCTCTTCAGGACCCTTATAAAGGCACCCAGACCCTTCTAGAGCCTCTCAGGACAGCTTTAAATGCCTCCAGACCCTTCTAGACCCCCTCAGGACCATTCTAAAGGCCCCCAGACCCTTCTAATGCCCCTCAGGACTTTTCTAAAGGCCCCCAGACCCTTCTAATGCCCCTCAGGGCATTTCTAAAGTACCCCAGACACTTCTAGAACCTCTGAGGGCCTTTCTATATGACCCCAGACCCTTGTAATGCCACTCAGGGCCTTTCTAAAAGCCGCGAGACCCTTATAATCCCACTGAGGGCCTTTAAAAAGGCCCCCAGACCCTTCTGGACCCCCTCAGGACGCTTCTAATAGCCCCCAGACCCTTCTAATGCCCCTCAGCGCCTTTCTAAAGGCATCCACACCCTTCTAATGACCCTCAAGACCCATGTAAAGGCCCCCAGACCCTTCTAGATTGCCTCAGGACCCATCTAAAAGCCCCCAGACCCTTCTAATGCCTTTCAGGACCCTTATGAAGGCCACAAGACCCTTCTAATGCCCCTCAGGACCTTTCTAAAGGCCCTCAGACCCTTCTAATGCCCCTCAGGGCATTTATAAAGGTCCCCAGACCTTTCTACTCCCCCTCAGGAGCATTCTAAAGGCCCCCAGACCCTTCTAATGCCCCACAGGGCCTTTCTAAAGGTCCCCAGACCCTTCTAGAGCCCCTGAAGACCCTTCTAAAGGCCCCCAGACCCTTATAGAGCCCCTCAGGACCCTTCTAAAGTCCCCCAGACCCTGCTAATTCCCCTCAGGGCTTTTATAAGGGCACCCAGACCCTTCTAAGGCTCCTCAGGACCCATATAAAGGCACCCAGACCCTTCTAGAGCCTCTCAGGACAGTTTTAAATGCCTCCAGACCCTTCTAGACCCCCACAGGGCCTTTCTAAAGGCCCCCAGACCATTCTAATGCCCCTCAGGGCCTTTCTAAAGGCCCCCATACCTTTCTAATGCCCCTCAGGTCATTTCTAAAGGCCCCCAGACCATTCTGGACCACCTCAGGACGCTTCTAATAGCCCCCAGACCCTTCTAGAGCCCCTCAGGGCCTTTCTAAAGGCCTCCACACCCTTCTAATGACCCTCAAGACCCATGTAAAGGCCCCTAGACCCTTCTAGATTGCCTCAGGACCCATCTAAAAGCCCCCAGACCCTTCTAATGCCTTCCAGGACACTTATGAAGGCCACAAGACCCTTCTAATGCCCCTCAGGACCTTTCTAAAGGCCCTCAGACCCTTCTAATGCACCTCAGGGCATTTATAAAGGTTCCCAGACCCTTCTAGAGCACGTCAGGACACTTATAAAGGTCCCCAGACCCTTCTACTGCCCCTCAGGAACTTTCTAAAGGCCCTCAGACCCTTCTAATGCCCCCCAGGGCCTTTCTAAAGGTCCCCAGACCCTTCTAGAGCCCCTGAAGACCCTTCTAAAGGCCCCCAGACCATTCTAATGCCACACAGGGCCTTTCTAAAGGTCCCCAGACCCTTCTAGAGCCCCTCAAGACCCTTCTAAAGGCCCCCAGACCCTTATAGAGCCCCTAAGGACCCTTCTAAAGTCCCCCAGACCCTGCTAATTCTCTTCAGGGCTTTTATAAGGGCACCCAGACCCTTCTAATGCCCCTCAGGACCATTATAAAGGAACCCAGACCTTTCTAGAGCCTCTCAGGACAGTTTTAAATGCCTCCAGACCCTTCTAGACCCCCTCAGGACCATTCTAAAGGCCCCCAGACCCTTCTAATGCCCCTCAGGACTTTTCTAAAGGCCCTCAGACCCTTCTAATGCCCCTCAGGGCATTTATAAAGGTTCCCAGACCCTTCTAGAGCATGTCAGGACCCTTATAAAGGCCCCCAGACCATTCTAGAGCCCCTCAGGACACTTCTAAAGGCCCGCAGACCATTCTAATGCCCGTCAGGGCCTTATAAAGGTCCCCAGACCCTTCTACTGCCCCTCAGGAGCATTCTAAAGGCCCCCAGACCCTTCTAATGCCCCACAGGGCCTTTCTAAAGGTCCCCAGACCCTTCTAGAGCCCCTGAAGACCCTTCTAAAGGCCCCCAGACCCTTATAGAGCCCGTCAGGACCCTTCTAAAGGCCCCCAGACCCTGCTAATTCCTTTCAGTGCTTTTATAAGGGCACCCAGACCCTTCTAATGCCCCTCAGGACCCTTATAAAGGCACCCAGACCCTTCTAGAGCCTCTCAGGACAGTTTTAAATGCCTCCAGACCCTTCTAGACCCCCTCAGGACCATTCTAAAGGCCCCCAGACCCTTCTAATGCCCCTCAGGGCCTTTCTAAAGTACCCCAGACACTTCTAGAACCTCTCAGGGCCTTTATATATGACCCCAGGCCCTTGTAATGCCACTCAGGACCATTCTAAAGGCCCCCAGACCCTTCTAATGCCCATCAGGGCTTTTCTAAAGGCCACCATACCCTTCTAATGCCCCTCAGGTCATTTCTAAAGGCACCTAAACCCTTCTAATGCCACTCAGGGCCTTTCTAAAGGCAGCGAGACCCTTATAATCCCCCTGAGGACCTTTAAAAAGGCCCCCAGACCCTTCTGGACCCCCTCAGGACGCTTCTAATAGACCCCAGACCCTTCTAGAGCCCCTCAGGGCCTTTCTAATGGCCTCCAGACTCTTCTAATGACCCTCAAGACCCATGTAAAGGCCCCCAGACCCTTCTAGATTGCCTCAGGACCCATCTAAAAGCCCCCAGACCCTTCTAATGCCTTTCAGGGCCTTTCTAAAGGACACCACACCCTTCTAATGACCCTCAAGACCCATGTAAAGGCCCCCAGACCCTTCTAAATTGCCTCAGGACCCATCTAAAAGCCCCCAGACCCTTCTAATGCATTTCAGGACCCTTATGAAGGTCACAAGAACCTTCTAATGCCCCTCAGGGCATTTATAAAGGTTCCCAGACCCTTCTACTGCCCCTCAGAAGCATTCTAAAGGCCCCCAGACCCTTCTAATGCCCCACAGGGCCTTTCTAAAGGTCCCCAGACCCCTCTAGAGCCCCTGAAGACCCTTCTAAAGGCCCCCAGACCCTTCTAGAGCCCCTCAGGGCCTTTCTAAAGGCCTCCACACCCTTCTAATGACCCTCAAGACCCATGTAAAGGCCCCTAGACCCTTCTAGATTGCCTCAGGACCCATCTAAAAGCCCCCAGACCCTTCTAATGCCTTTCAGGACCATTATGAAGGCCACAAGAACCTTCTAATGCCCCTCAGGACCTTTCTAAAGGCCCTTAGACCCTTCTAATGCCTCTCAGGGCATTTATAAAGGTTACCAGACCCTTCTAGAGCCCGTCAGGACACTTATAAAGGTCCCCAGACCCTTATAGAGCCCCTCAGGAGCATTCTAAAGGCCCCCAGACCCTTCTAATGCCCCACAGGGCCTTTCTAAAGGTCCCCAGACCCTTCTAGAGCCCCTGAAGACCCTTCTAAGGGCCCCCAGACCATTATAGAGCCCTTCAGGACCCTTCTAAAGTCCCCCAGACCCTGCTAATTCCCCTCAGGGCTTTTATTAGGGCACCCAGACCCTTCTAAAGCCCCTCAGGACCCTTATAAAGGCACCCAGACCCTTCTAGAGCCTCTCAGGACAGTTTTAAATGCCTCCAGACCCTTCTAGACCCGCTCAGGACCATTCTAAAGGTCCCCAGACCCTTCTAATGCCCCTCAGGGCATTTCTAAAGTACCCCAGACACTTCTAGAACCTCTCAGGGCCTTTCTATATGACCCCAGACCCTTGTAATGCCACTCTGAGCCTTTCTAAAAGCCGCAAGACCCTTATAATCCCCCTGAGGGCCTTTAAAAAGGCCCCCAGACCCTTCTGGACCCCCTCAGGACGCTTCTAATAGCCCCCAGACCCTTCTAGAGCCCCTCAGCGCCTTTCTAAAGGCCTCCACACCCTTCTAATGACCCTCAAGACCCATGTAAAGGCCCCCAGACCCTTCTAGATTGCCTCAGGACCCATCTAAAAGCCCCCAGACCCTTCTAATGCACCTCAGGACCCTTCTAAAGGCCCTCAGACCCTTCTAATGACCCTCAAGACCCATGTAAAGGCCCCTAGACCCTTCTAGATTGCCTCAGGACCCATCTAAAAGCCCCCAGACCCTTCTAATGCCTTTCAGGACCCTTATGAAGGCCACAAGACCCTTCTAATGCCCCTCAGGACCTTTCTAAAGGCCCACAGACCCTTCCAATGCCCCTCAGGGCATTTATAAAGGTTCCCAGACCCTTCTAGAGCCCGTCAGGACACTTATAAAGGTCCCCAGACCCTTCTACTGCCCCTCAGGAGCATTCTAAAGGCCTCCAGACCCTTCTAATGTCCCACAGGGCCTTTCTAATGGTCCCCAGACCCTTCTAGAGCCCCTGAAGACCCTTCTATAGGCCCCCAGACCCTTATAGAGCCCCTCAGGACCCTTGTAAAGTCCCCCAGACCCTGCTTATTCCCCTCAGGGCT
Organism: Coccyzus lansbergi; assembly: GCA_033558105.1. Lineage (NCBI taxonomy): Eukaryota > Metazoa > Chordata > Aves > Cuculiformes > Coccyzidae > Coccyzus > Coccyzus lansbergi. The sequence goes on along the minus strand of JAUMJK010000794.1, from coordinate 1,448,257 downwards.
TTTATAAGGGCACCCAGACCCTTCTAATGCCCCTCAGGACCCTTATAAAGGCACCCAGACCCTTCTAGAGCCTCTCAGGACAGTTTTAAATGCCTCCAGACCCTTTTAGACACCCTCAGGACCATTCTAAAGGCCCCCAGACCCTTCTAATGCCCCTCAGGACCCTTCTAAAGGCCCCCAGACCCTTCTAATGCCCCTCAGGGCCATTCTAAAGGCACCCAGACCCTTCTAATGCCTTTCAGGGCCTTTCTAAAGGCCTCCACACCCTTCTAATGACCCTCAAGACCCATGTAAAGGCCCCTAGACCCTTATAGATTGCCTCAGGACCCATCTAATAGCCCCCAGATCCTTCTAATGCCTTTCAGGGCCTTTCAAAAGGCCTCCACACCATTCTAATGACCCTCAAGATCCATGTAAAGGCCCCTAGACCCTTCTAGATTGCCTCAGGACCCATCTAAAAGCCCCCAGACCCTTCTAATGCCTTTCAGGACCCTTATGAAGGCCACAAGACCCTTCTAATGCCCCTCAGGACCTTTCTAAAGGCCCTCAGACCCTTCTAGAGCCCGTCAGGACCCTTATAAAGGTCCCCAGACCCTTCTAGAGCCCGTCAGGACCCTTATAAAGGTCCCCAGACCATTCTACTGTCCCTCAGGAGCATTCTAAAGGCCCCCAGACCCTTCTAATGCCCCACAGGGCCTTTCTAAAGGTCCCCAGACCCCTCTAGAGCCCCTGAAGACCCTTCTAAAGGCCCCCAGACCCTTATAGAGCCCCTCAGGACCCTTCTAAAGTCCCCCAGACCCTGCTAATTCCCCTCAGGTCTTTTATAAGGGCACCCAGACCCTTCTAATGCCCCTCAGGACCCTTATAAAGGCACCCAGACCCTTCTAGAGCCTCTCAGGACAGTTTTAAATGCCTCCAGACCCTTCTACACCCCCTCAGGACCATTCTAAAGGACCCCAGACCCTTCTAATGCCCCTCAGGGCCTTTCTAAAGTACCCCAGACACTTCTAGAACATCTCAGGGCCTATCTATATGACCCCAGGCCCTTGTAATGCCACTCAGGGCCTTTCTAAAGGCCGCAAGACCCTTATAATTCCCCTTGAGGGCCTTTAAAAAGGCACCCAGACCCTTCTGGACCCTCTCAGGACGCGTCTAATAGCTCCCAGACCCTTCTAGAGCCCCTCAGGGCCTTTCTAAAGGCCTCCACACCATTCTAATGACCCTCAAGACCCATGTAAAGGCCCCCAGACCCTTCTAGATTGCCTCAGGACCCATCTAAAAGCCCCCAGACCCTTCTAATTCCTTTCAGGGCCTTTCTAAAGGCCTCCACACCCTTCTAATGCCCCTCAAGACCCATGTAAAGGCCCCTAGACCCTTCTAGATTGCCTCAGGACCCATCTAAAAGCCCACAGACCCTTCTAATGCCTTTAAGGACCCTTATCAAGGTCACAAGACCCTTCTACTGCCCCTCAGGAGCATTCTAAAGGACCTCAGACCCTTCTAATGCCCCACAGGGCCTTTCTAAAGGTCCCCAGACCCCTCTAGAGCCCCTCAAGACCCTTCTAAAGGCCCCCAGACCCTTCTAATGCCCCACAGGGCCTTTCTAAAGGTCCCCAGACCCTTCTAGAGCCCCTCAAGACCCTTCTAAAGGCCCCCAGACCCTTATAGAGCCCCTCAGGACACTTCTAAAGGCCCCCAGACCCTGCTAATTCCCCTCAGGGCTTTTATAAGGGCACCCAGACCCTTCTAATGCCCCTCAGGACCCTTATAAAGGCACCCAGACTGTTCTAGAGCCTCTCAGGACAGTTTTAAATGCCTCCAGACCCTTCTAGACCCCCTCAGGACCATTCTAAAGGCCCCCAGACCTTTCTAATGCCCCACAGGGCCTTTCTAAATGCCCCCATACCCTTCTAATGCCCCTCAGGTCATTTCTAAAGGCACCCAGACTCTTCTAATGCCACTCAGGGCCTTTCTAAAGGCTGCGAGACCCTTATAATCCCCCTGAGGGCCTTTAAAAAGGCACCCAGACCCTTCTGGACCCCCTCAGGACGCTTCTAATAGCCCACAGACCCTTCTAGAGCCCCTCAGGGCCTTTCTAAAGGCCTCCACACCCTTCTAAGGACACTCAAGACCCATGTAAAGGCCCCCAGACCCTTCTAGATTGCCTCAGGACCCATCTAAAAGCCCCCAGACCCTTCTAATGCCTTTCAGGACCCTTATGAAGGCAACAAGACCCTTCTAGAGCCCCTCAGGACCTTTCTAAAGGCCCTCAGACCCTTCTAATGCCCCTCAGGGCATTTATAAAGGTTCCCAGACCCTTCTAGAGCCCGTCAGGACACTTATAAAGGTCCCCAGAACCTTCTACTGCCCCTCAGGAGCATTCTAAAGGACCCCAGACCCTTCTAATGCCCCACAGGGCCTTTCTAAAGGTCCCCAGACCCTTCTAGAGCCCCTGAAGACCCTTCTAAAAGCCCCCAGACCCTTATAGAGCCCCTCAGGACCCTTCTAAAGTCCCCCAGACCCTGCTAATTGCCCTCAGGGCTTTTATAAGGGCACCCTGACCCTTATAATGCCCCTCAGGACCCTTATAAAGACACCCAGACCCTTCTAGAGCCTCTCAGGACAGATTTAAATGCCTCCAGACCCTTCTAGAACCACTCAGGACCATTCTAAAGGCCCCCAGACCCTTCTAATGCCCCTCAGGGCCTTTCTAAAGTACCCCAGACACTTCTAGAACCTCTCAGGGCCATTCTATATGACCCCAGACCCTTGTAATGCCACGCAGGGCCTTTCTAAAGGCCCCCATACTTTTGTAATGCCCCTCACGTCATTTCTAAAGGCACCCAGACCCTTCTAATGCCACTCAGGGCTTTTCTAAAGGCCGCGAGACCCTTATAATCCCCCTGAGGGCCTTTAAAAAGGCCCCCAGACCCTTCTGGACCCCCTCAGGACGCTTCTAATAGCCCCCAGACCCTTCTAGAGCTCCTCAGGGCCTTTCTAAAGGCCTCCACACCCTTCTAATGACCCTCAAGACCCATGTAAAGGCCCCCAGACCCTTCTAGATTGCCTCAGGACCCATCTAAAAGCCCCCAGACCCTTCTAATGCATTTCAGGGCCTTTCTAAAGGCCTCCACACCCTTCTAATGACCCTCGAGACCCATGTAAAGGCCCTTCTAGATTGCCTCAGGACCCATCTAAAAGCCCCCAGACCCTTCTAATGCCTTTCAGGACCCTTATGAAGTCCACAAGACCCATCTAATGCCCCTCAGGACCTTTCTAAAGGACCTTCAGACCCTTCTAATGCCCTTCAGGGCATTTATAAAGGTCCCCAGACCCTTCTACTGCCCCTCAGGAGCATTCTAAAGGCCCCCAGACCCTTCTAATGCCCCACAGGGCCTTTCTAAAGGTCCCCAGACCCTTCTAGAGCCCCTGAAGACCCTTCTAAAGGCCCCCAGACCCTTCTAGAGCCCCTCAGGGCCTTTCTAAAGGCCTCCACACCATACTAATGATGCTCAGGACCCATGTAAAGGCCCCCAGACCCTTCTAGATTGCCTCAGGACCCATATAAAAGACCCCAGACCCTTCTAATGCATTTCAGGGCCTTTCTAAAGGCCTCCACACCCTTCTAATGACCCTCAAGACCCATGTAAAGGCCCCTAGACCCTTCTAGATTGCCTCAGGACCCATCTAAAAGCCCCCAGACCCTTCTAATGCCTTCCAGGACCCTTATGAAGGCTACAAGACCCTTCTAATGCCCCTCAGGACCTTTCTAAAGGCCCTCAGACCCTTCTAATGCACCTCAGGGCATTTATAAAGGTTCCCAGACCCTTCTAGAGCACGTCAGGACACTTATAAAGGTCCCCAGACCCTTCTACTGCCCCTCAGGAGCATTCTAAAGGCCCTCAGACCCTTCTTATGCCCCACAGGGCCTTTCTAAAGGTCCCCAGACCCTTCTAGAGCCCCTGAAGACCCTTCTAAAGGCCCCCAGACCCTTCTAATGCCACACAGGGCCTTTCTAAAGGTCCCCAGACCCTTCTAGAGCACCTCAAGACCCTTCTAAAGGCCCCCAGACCCTTATAGAGCCCCTAAGGACCCTTCTAAAGTCCCCCAGACCCTGCTAATTCTCCTCAGGGCTTTTATAAGGTCACCCAGACCCTTCTAATGCCCCTCAGGACCCTTATAAAGGCACCCAGACCCTTCTAGAGCCACTCAGGACAGTTTTAAATGCCTCCAGACCCTTCTAGACCCCCTCAGGACCATTCTAAAGGCCCCCAGACCCTTCTAATGCCCCTCAGGACTTTTCTAAAGGCCCTCAGACCCATCTAATGCCCCTCAGGGCATTTATAAAGGTTCCCAGACCCTTCTAGAGCATGTCAGGACCCTTATAAAGGCCCCCAGACCATTCTAGAGCCCCTCAGGACACTTCTAAAGGCCCGCAGACCATTCTAATGCCCGTCAGGTCCTTATAAAGGTCCCCAGACCCTTCTACTGCCCCTCAGGAGCATTCTAAAGGTACCCAGACCCTTCTAATGCCACACAGGGCCTTTCTAAAGGCCCCAGACCCTTCTAGAGCACCTAAAGACCCTTCTAAAGGCCCCCAGACCCTTATAGAGCCCCTAAGGACCCTTCTAAAGTCCCCCAGACCCTGCTAATTCCTTTCAGTGCTTTTATAAGGGCACCCAGACCCTTCTAATGCCCCTCAGGACCCTTATAAAGGCACCCAGACCCTTCTAGAGCCACTCAGGACAGTTTTAAATGCCTCCAGACCCTTCTAGACCCCCTCAGGACCATTCTAAAGGCCCCCAGACCCTTCTAATGCCCCTCAGGACTTTTCTAAAGGCCCTCAGACCCTTCTAATGCCCCTCAGGGCATTTATAAAGGTTCCCAGACCCTTCTAGAGCATGTCAGGACCCTTATAAAGGCCCCCAGACCATTCTAGAGCCCCTCAGGACACTTCTAAAGTCCCGCAGACCATTCTAATGCCCGTCAGGTCCTTATAAAGGTCCCCAGACCCTTCTACTGCCCCTCAGGAGCATTCTAAAGGTACCCAGACCCTTCTAATGCCACACAGGGCCTTTCTAAAGGTCCCCAGACCCTTCTAGAGCACCTCAAGACCCTTCTAAAGGCCCCCAGACCCTTATAGAGCCCCTAAGGACCCTTCTAAAGTCCCCCAGACCCTGCTAATTCTTTCAGTGCTTTTATAAGGGCACCCAGACCCTTCTAATGCCCCTCAGGACCCTTATAAAGGCACCCAGACCCTTCTAGAGCCTCTCAGGACAGTTTTAAATGCCTCCAGACCCTTCTAGACCCCCTCAGGACCATTCTAAAGGCCCCCAGACCCTTCTAATGCCCATCAGGGCCTTTTTAAAGGCCCCCATACCCTTCTAATGCCCCTCAGGTCATTTCTAAAGGCACCCAGACCCTTCTAATGCCACTCAGGGCTTTTCTAAAGGCCGCGAGAACCTTATAATCCCCCTGAGGGCCTTTAAAAAGGCCCCCAGACCCTTCTAGACCCCCTCAGGACGCTTCTAATAGCCCCCTGACCCTTCTAGAGCCCCTCAGGGCCTTTCTAAAGGCCTCCACACCTTTCTAATGACCCTCAAGACCCATGTAAAGGCCCCTAGACCCTTCTAGATTGCCTCAGGACCCATCGAAAAGCCCCCAGACCCTTCTAATGCATTTCAGGACCCTTATCAAGGCCACAAGACCCTTCTAATGCCCCTCAGGACCTTTCTAAAGGCCCTCAGACCCTTCTAATGCCCCTCAGGGCATTTATAAAGGTTCCCAGACCCTTCTACTGCCCCTCAGGAGCATTCTAAAGGCCCCCAGACCCTTCTAATTCCCCACAGGGCCTTTCTAAAGGTCCCCAGACCCCTGTAGAGCCCCTGAAGTCACTTCTAAAGGCCCCCCGACCCTTCTAGAGCCCCTCAGGTCCTTTCTAAAGGCCTCCACACCCTTCTAATGACCCTCAAGACCCATGTAAAGGCCCCTAGACCCTTCTAGATTGCCTCAGGACCCACAAAAAAGCCCCCAGACCCTTCTAATGTCTTTCAGGACTATTATGAAGGCCACAAGAACCTTCTAATGCCCCTCAGGACCTTTCTAAAGGCCCTTAGACCCTTCTAATGCCCCTCAGGGTATTTATAAAGGTTACCAGACCCTTCTAGAGCCCCTCAGGACACTTATAAAGGTCCCCAGACCCTTCTACTGCCCCTCAGGAGCATTCTAAAGGCCCCCAGACCCTTCTAATGCCCCACAGGGCCTTTCTAAAGGTCCCCAGACCCTTCTAGATCCCTTGAAGACCCTTCTAAAGGCCCCCAGACCCTTCTAGAGCCCCTCAGGGCCTATCTAAAGGCCTCCAAACCCTTCTAATGACTCTCAAGACCCATGTAAAGGCCCCTAGACCCTTCTAGATTGCCTCAGGACCCATCTAAAAGCCCCCAGACCATTCTAATGCCTTTCAGGACCCTTATGAAGGCCAGAAGAACCTTCTAATGCCCCTCAGGACCATTATAAAGGCCCTTAGACCCTTCTAATGCCCCTGAGGGCATTTATAAAGGTTCCCAGACCTTTCTAGAGCCAGTCAGGACACGTATAAAGGTCCCCAGACCCTTATAGAGCCCCTCAGGAGCATTCTAAAGGCCCCCAGACCCTTCTAATGCTCCTCAGGGCCTTTCTAAAGGTCCCCAGACCCTTCTAGAGACCCTGAAGACCCTTCTAAGGGCCCCCAGACCCTCATAGAGCCCCTCAGGACCCTTGTAAAGTCCCCCAGACCCTGCTAATTCCCCTCAGGGCTTTTATAAGGGCACCCAGACCCTTCTAAAGCCCCTCAGGACCCTTATAAAGGCACCCAGACCCTTCTAGAGCCTCTCAGGACAGTTTTAAATGACTCCAGACCATTCTAGAACCCCTCAGGACCATTCTAAAGGCCCCCAGACCCTTCTAATGCCCCTCAGGGCATTTCTAAAGTACCCCAGACACTTCTAGAACCTCTGAGGGCCTTTCTATATGACCCCAGACCCTTGTAATGCCTCTCAGGGCCTTTCTAAAAGCCGCGAGACCCTTATAATCCCCCTGAGGGCCTTTAAAAAGGCCCCCAGACCCTTCTGGACCCCCTCAGGACGCTTCTAATAGCCCCCAGACCCTTCTAGAGCCCCTCAGGGCCTTTCTAAAGGCCTCCACACCCTTCTAATGACCATCAAGACCCATGTAAAGGCCCCTAGACCCTTCTAGATTGCCTCAGGACCCATCTAAAAGCCCCCAGACCCTTCTAATGCCCCTCAGGACCCTTCTAAAGGCCCTCAGACCCTTCTAATGCCCCTCAAGACCCATGTAAAGGCCCCTAGACCCTTCTAGATTGCCTCAGGACCCATCTAAAAGCCCCCAGACCCTTCTAATGCCTTTCAGGACCCTTATGAAGGCCACAAGACCCTTCTAATGCCCCTCAGGACCTTTCTAAAGGCCCTCAGACCCTTCTAGAGCCCGTCAGGACCCTTATAAAGGTCCCCAGACCCTTCTAGAGCCCGTCAGGACCCTTATAAAGGTCCCCAGACCATTCTACTGTCCCTCAGGAGCATTCTAAAGGCCCCCAGACCCTTCTAATGCCCCACAGGGCCTTTCTAAAGGTCCCCAGACCCCTCTAGAGCCCCTGAAGACCCTTCTAAAGGCCCCCAGACCCTTATAGAGCCCCTCAGGACCCTTCTAAAGTCCCCCAGACCCTGCTAATTCCCCTCAGGACTTTTATAAGGGCACCTAGACCCTTCTAATGCCCCTCAGGACCCTTATAAAGGCACCCAGACCCTTCTAGAGCCTCTCAGGACAGTTTTAAATGCCTCCAGACCCTTCTACACCCCCTCAGGACCATTCTAAAGGACCCCAGACCCTTCTAATGCCCCTCAGGGCCTTTCTAAAGTACCCCAGACACTTCTAGAACATCTCAGGGCCTATCTATATGACCCCAGGCCCTTGTAATGCCACTCAGGGCCTTTCTAAAGGCCGCGAGACCCTTATAATTCCCCTTGAGGGCCTTTAAAAAGTCCCCCAGACCCTTCTGGACCCTCTCAGGACGCGTCTAATAGCCCCCAGACCCTTCTAGAGCCCCTCAGGGCCTTTCTAAAGGCCTCCACACCATTCTAATGACCCTCAAGACCCATGTAAAGGCCCCCAGACCCTTCTAGATTGCCTCAGGACCCATCTAAAAGCCCCCAGACCCTTCTAATGCCTTTCAGGGCCTTTCTAAAGGCCTCCACACCCTTCTAATGCCCCTCAAGACCCATGTAAAGGCCCCTAGACCCTTCTAGATTGCCTCAGGACCCATCTAAAAGCCCACAGACCCTTCTAATGCCTTTAAGGACCCTTATCAAGGTCACAAGACCCTTCTACTGCCCCTCAGGAGCATTCTAAAGGACCTGAGACCCTTCTAATGCCCCACAGGGCCTTTCTAAAGGTCCCCAGACCCCTCTAGAGCCCCTCAAGACCCTTCTAAAGGCCCCCAGACCCTTCTAATGCCCCACAGGGCCTTTCTAAAGGTCCCCAGACCCTTCTAGAGCCCGTCAAGACCCTTCTAAAGGCCCCCAGACCCTTATAGAGCCCCTCAGGACACTTCTAAAGGCCCCCAGACCCTGCTAATTCCCCTCAGGGCTTTTATAAGGGCACCCAGACCCTTCTAATGCCCCTCAGGACCCTTATAAAGGCACCCAGACCGTTCTAGAGCCTCTCAGGACAGTTTTAAATGCCTCCAGACCCTTCTAGACCCCCTCAGGACCATTCTAAAGGCCCCCAGACCCTTCTAATGCCCCACAGGGCCTTTCTAAATGCCCCCATACCCTTCTAATGCCCCTCAGGTCATTTCTAAAGGCACCCAGACTCTTCTAATGCCACTCAGGGCCTTTCTAAAGGCTGCGAGACCCTTATAATCCCCCTGAGGGCCTTTAAAAAGGCACCCAGACCCTTCTGGACCCCCTCAGGACGCTTCTAATAGCCCACAGACCCTTCTAGAGCCCCTCAGGGCCTTTCTAAAGGCCTCCACACCCTTCTAAGGACACTCAAGACCCATGTAAAGGCCCCCAGACCCTTCTAGATTGCCTCAGGACCCATCTAAAAGCCCCCAGACCCTTCTAATGCCTTTCAGGACCCTTATGAAGGCAACAAGACCCTTCTAGAGCCCCTCAGGACCTTTCTAAAGGCCCTCAGACCCTTCTAATGCCCCTCAGGGCATTTATAAATGTTCCCAGACCCTTCTAGAGCCCGTCAGGACACTTATAAAGGTCCCCAGAACCTTCTACTGCCCCTCAGGAGCATTCTAAAGGACCCCAGACCCTTCTAATGCCCCACAGGGCCTTTCTAAAGGTCCCCAGACCCTTCTAGAGCCCCTGAAGACCCTTCTAAAAGCCCCCAGACCCTTATAGAGCCCCTCAGGACCCTTCTAAAGTCCCCGAGACCCTGCTAATTGCCCTCAGGGCTTTTATAAGGGCACCCTGACCCTTATAATGCCCCTCAGGACCCTTATAAAGACACCCAGACCCTTCTAGAGCCTCTCAGGACAGATTTAAATGCCTCCAGACCCTTCTAGAACCACTCAGGACCATTCTAAAGGCCCCCAGACCCTTCTAATGCCCCTCAGGGCCTTTCTAAAGTACCCCAGACACTTCTAGAACCTCTCAGGGCCATTCTATATGACCCCAGACCCTTGTAATGCCACTCAGGGCCTTTCTAAAGGCCCCCATACTTTTGTAATGCCCCTCACGTCATTTCTAAAGGCACCCAGACCCTTCTAATGCCACTCAGGGCCTTTCTAAAGGCCGCGAGACCCTTATAATCCCCCTGAGGGCCTTTAAAAAGGCCCCCAGACCCTTCTGGACCCCCTCAGGACGCTTCTAATAGCCCCCAGACCCTTCTAGAGCTCCTCAGGGCCTTTCTAAAGGCCTGCACACCCTTCTAATGACCCTCAAGACCCATGTAAAGGCCCCCAGACCCTTCTAGATTGCCTCAGGACCCATCTAAAAGCCCCCAGACCCTTCTAATGCATTTCAGGGCCTTTCTAAAGGCCTCCACACCCTTCTAATGACCCTCGAGACCCATGTAAAGGCCCTTCTAGATTGCCTCAGGACCCATCTAAAAGCCCCCAGACCCTTCTAATGCCTTTCAGGACCCTTATGAAGTCCACAAGACCCATCTAATGCCCCTCAGGACCTTTCTAAAGGACCTTCAGACCCTTCTAATGCCCTTCAGGGCATTTATAAAGGTCCCCAGACCCTTCTACTGCCCCTCAGGAGCATTCTAAAGGCCCCCAGACCCTTCTAATGCCCCACAGGGCCTTTCTAAAGGTCCCCAGACCCTTCTAGAGCCCCTGAAGACCCTTCTAAAGGCCCCCAGACCCTTCTAGAGCCCCTCAGGGCCTTTCTAAAGGCCTCCACACCATTCTAATGATGCTCAGGACCCATGTAAAGGCCCCCAGACCCTTCTAGATTGCCTCAGGACCCATATAAAAGACCCCAGACCCTTCTAATGCCTTTCAGGGCCTTTCTAAAGGCCTCCACACCCTTCTAATGACCCTCAAGACCCATGTAAAGGCCCCTAGACCCTTCTAGATTGCCTCAGGACACATCTAAAAGCCCCCAGACCCTTCTAATGCCTTCCAGGACCCTTATGAAGGCTACAAGACCCTTCTAATGCCCCTCAGGACCTTTCTAAAGGCCCTCAGACCCTTCTAATGCACCTCAGGGCATTTATAAAGGTTCCCAGACCCTTCTAGAGCACGTCAGGACACTTATAAAGGTCCCCAGACCCTTCTACTGCCCCTCAGGAGCATTCTAAAGGCCCTCAGACCCTTCTTATGCCCCACAGGGCCTTTCTAAAGGTCCCCAGACCCTTCTAGAGCCCCTCAAGACCCTTCTAAAGGCCCCCAGACCTTTCTAATGCCACACAGGGCCTTTCTAAAGGTCCCCAGACCCTTCTAGAGCACCTCAAGACCATTCTAAAGGCCCCCAGACCCTTATAGAGCCCCTAAGGACCCTTCTAAAGTCCCCCAGACCCTGCTAATTCTCCTCAGGGCTTTTATAAGGTCACCCAGACCCTTCTAATGCCTTTCAGGACCCTTATAAAGGCACCCAGACCCTTCTAGAGCCACTCAGGACAGTTTTAAATGCCTCCAGACCCTTCTAGACCCCCTCAGGACCATTCTAAAGGCCCCCAGACCGTTCTAATGCCCCTCAGGACTTTTCTAAAGGCCCTCAGACCCATCTAATGCCCCTCAGGGCATTTATAAAGGTTCCCAGACCCTTCTAGAGCATGTCAGGACCCTTATAAAGGCCCCCAGACCATTCTAGAGCCCCTCAGGACACTTCTAAAGGCCCGCAGACCATTCTAATGCCCGTCAGGTCCTTATAAAGGTCCCCAGACCCTTCTACTGCCCCTCAGGAGCATTCTAAAGGTACCCAGACCCTTCTAATGCCACACAGGGCCTTTCTAAAGGCCCCAGACCCTTCTAGAGCACCTAAAGACCCTTCTAAAGGCCCCCAGACCCTTATAGAGCCCCTAAGGACCCTTCTAAAGTCCCCCAGACCCTGCTAATTCCTTTCAGTGCTTTTATAAGGGCACCCAGACCCTTCTAATGCCCCTCAGGACCCTTATAAAGGCACCCAGACCCTTCTAGAGCCTCTCAGGACAGTTTTAAATGCCTCCAGACCCTTCTAGACCCCCTCAGGACCATTCTAAAGGCCCCCAGACCCTTCTAATGCCCATCAGGGCCTTTTTAAAGGCCCCCATACCCTTCTAATGCCCCTCAGGTCATTTCTAAAGGCACCCAGACCCTTCTAATGCCACTCAGGGCTTTTCTAAAGGCCGCGAGAACCTTATAATCCCCCTGAGGGCCTTTAAAAAGGCCCCCAGACCCTTCTAGACCCCCTCAGGACGCTTCTAATAGCCCCCAGACCCTTCTAGAGCCCCTCAGGGCCTTTCTAAAGGCCTCCACACCTTTCTAATGACCCTCAAGACCCATGTAAAGGCCCCCAGACCCTTCTAGATTGCCTCAGGACCCATCTAAAAGCCCCCAGACCCTTCTAATGCATTTCAGGACCCTTATCAAGGCCACAAGACCCTTCTAATGCCCCTCAGGACCTTTCTAAAGGCCCTCAGACCCTTCTAATGCCCCTCAGGGCATTTATAAAGGTTCCCAGACCCTTCTACTGCCCCTCAGGAGCATTCTAAAGGCCCCCAGACCCTTCTAATTCCCCACAGGGCCTTTCTAAAGGTCCCCAGACCCCTGTAGAGCCCCTGAAGTCCCTTCTAAAGGCCCCCAGACCCTTCTAGAGCCCCTCAGGGCCTTTCTAAAGGCCTCCACACCATTCTAATGATGCTCAGGACCCATGTAAAGGCCCCCAGACCCTTCTAGATTGCCTCAGGACCCATATAAAAGCCCCCAGACCCTTCTAATGCCTTTCAGGGCCTTTCTAAAGGCCTCCACACCCTTCTAATGACCCTCAAGACCCATGTAAAGGCCCCCAGACCCTTCTAGATTGCCTCAGGACCCATCTAAAAGCCCCCAGACCCTTCTAATGCCTTCCAGGACCCTTATGAAGGCTACAAGACCCTTCTAATGCCCCTCAGGACCTTTCTAAAGGCCCTCAGACCCTTCTAATGCACCTCAGGGCATTTATAAAGGTTCCCAGACCCTTCTAGAGCACGTCAGGACACTTATAAAGGTCCCCAGACCCTTCTACTGCCCCTCAGGAGCATTCTAAAGGCCCTCAGACCCTTCTTATGCCCCACAGGGCCTTTCTAAAGGTCCCCAGACCCTTCTAGAGCCCCTGAAGACCCTTCTAAAGGCCCCCAGACCCTTCTAATGCCACACAGGGCCTTTCTAAAGGTCCCCAGACCCTTCTAGAGCACCTCAAGACCCTTCTAAAGGCCCCCAGACCCTTATAGAGCCCCTAAGGACCCTTCTAAAGTCCCCCAGACCCTGCTAATTCTCCTCAGGGCTTTTATAAGGTCACCCAGACCCTTCTAATGCCCCTCAGGACCCTTATAAAGGCACCCAGACCCTTCTAGAGCCACTCAGGACAGTTTTAAATGCCTCCAGACCCTTCTAGACCCCCTCAGGACCATTCTAAAGGCCCCCAGACCCTTCTAATGCCCCTCAGGACTTTTCTAAAGGCCCTCAGACCCTTCTAATGCCCCTCAGGGCATTTATAAAGGTTCCCAGACCCTTCTAGAGCATGTCAGGACCCTTATAAAGGCCCCCAGACCATTCCAGAGCCCCTCAGGACACTTCTAAAGGCCCGCAGACCATTCTAATGCCCGTCAGGTCCTTATAAAGGTCCCCAGACCCTTCTACTGCCCCTCAGGAGCATTCTAAAGGTACCCAGACCCTTCTAATGCCACACAGGGCCTTTCTAAAGGTCCCCAGACCCTTCTAGAGCACCTCAAGACCCTTCTAAAGGCCCCCAGACCCTTATAGAGCCCCTAAGGACCCTTCTAAAGTCCCCCAGACCTTGCTAATTCCTTTCAGTGCTTTTATAAGGGCACCCAGACCCTTCTAATGCCCCTCAGGACCCTTATAAAGGCACCCAGACCCTTCTAGAGCCTCTCAGGACAGTTTTAAATGCCTCCAGACCCTTCTAGACCCCCTCAGGACCATTCTAAAGGCCCCCAGACCCTTCTAATGCCCATCAGGGCCTTTTTAAAGGCCCCCATACCCTTCTAATGCACCTCAGGTCATTTCTAAAGGCACCCAGACCCTTCTAATGCCACTCAGGGCTTTTCTAAAGGCCGCGAGAACCTTATAATCCCCCTGAGGGCCTTTAAAAAGGCCCCCAGACCCTTCTAGACCCCCTCAGGACGCTTCTAATAGCCCCCTGACCCTTCTAGAGCCCCTCAGGGCCTTTCTAAAGGCCTCCACACCTTTCTAATGACCCTCAAGACCCATGTAAAGGCCCCCAGACCCTTCTAGATTGCCTCAGGACCCATCGAAAAGCCCCCAGACCCTTCTAATGCATTTCAGGACCCTTATCAAGGCCACAAGACCCTTCTAATGCCCCTCAGGACCTTTCTAAAGGCCCTCAGACCCTTCTAATGCCCCTCAGGGCATTTATAAAGGTTCCCAGACCCTTCTACTGCCCCTCAGGAGCATTCTAAAGGCCCCCAGACCCTTCTAATTCCCCACAGGGCCTTTCTAAAGGTCCCCAGACCCCTGTAGAGCCCATGAAGTCCCTTCTAAAGGCCCCCCGACCCTTCTAGAGCCCCTCAGGTCCTTTCTAAAGGCCTCCACACCCTTCTAATGACCCTCAAGACCCATGTAAAGGCCCCTAGACCCTTCTAGATTGCCTCAGGACCCACAAAAAAGCCCCCAGACCCTTCTAATGTCTTTCAGGACTATTATGAAGGCCACAAGAACCTTCTAATGCCCCTCAGGACCTTTCTAAAGGCCCTTAGACCCTTCTAATGCCCCTCAGGGTATTTATAAAGGTTACCAGACCCTTCTAGAGCCCCTCAGGACACGTATAAAGGTCCCCAGACCCTTCTACTGCCCCTCAGGAGCATTCTAAAGGCCCCCAGACCCTTCTAATGCTCCTCAGGGCCTTTCTAAAGGTCCCCAGACCCTTCTAGAGACCCTGAAGACCCTTCTAAGGGCCCCCAGACCCTCATAGAGCCCCTCAGGACCCTTCTAAAGTCCCCCAGACCCTGCTAATTCCCCTCAGGGCTTTTATAAGGGCACCCAGACCCTTCTAAAGCCCCTCAGGACCCTTATAAAGGCACCCAGACCCTTCTAGAGCCTCTCAGGACAGTTTTAAATGCCTCCAGACCATTCTAGAACCCCTCAGGACCATTCTAAAGGCCCCCAGACCCTTCTAATGCCCCTCAGGGCATTTCTAAAGTACCCCAGACACTTCTAGAACCTCTGAGGGCCTTTCTATATGACCCCAGACCCTTGTAATGCCACTCAGGGCCTTTCTAAAAGCCGCGAGACCCTTATAATCCCCCTGAGGGCCTTTAAAAAGGCCCCCAGACCCTTCTGGACCCCCTCAGGACGCTTCTAATAGCCCCCAGACCCTTCTAGAGCCCCTCAGCGCCTTTCTAAAGGCCTCCACACCCTTCTAATGACCATCAAGACCCATGTAAAGGCCCCTAGACCCTTCTAGATTGCCTCAGGACCCATCTAAAAGCCCCCAGACCCTTCTAATGCCCCTCAGGACCCTTCTAAAGGCCCTCAGACCCTTCTAATGCCCCTCAAGACCCATGTAAAGGCCCCTAGACCCTTCTAGATTGCCTCAGGACCCATCTAAAAGCCCCCAGACCCTTCTAATGCCTTTCAGGACCCTTATGAAGGCCACAAGACCCTTCTAATGCCCCTCAGGACCTTTCTAAAGGCCCTCAGACCCTTCTAATGCCCCTCAGGGCATTTATAAAGGTTCCCAGACCCTTCTAGAGCCCGTCAGGACCCTTATAAAGGCCCCCAGACCATTCTAGAGCCCCTCAGGACACTTCTGAAGGCCCGCAGACCATTCTAATGCCCGCCAGGGCCTTTATAAAGGTCCCCAGACCATTCTACTGCCCCTCAGGAGCATTCTAAAGGCCCCCAGACCCTTCTAATGCCTCACAGGGCCTTTCTAAAGGTCCCCAGACCCTTCTAGAGCCCCTGAAGACCCTTCTAAAGGCCCCCAGACCCTTATAGAGCCCCTCAGGACCCTTCTAAAGTCCCCCAGACCCTGCTAATTGCCCTCAGGGCTTTTATAAGGGCACCCAGACCCTTATAATGCCCCTCAGGACCCATATAAAGACACCCAGACCATTCTAGAGCCTCTCAGGACAGTTTTAAATGCCTCCAGACCCTTCTAGACCCTCCTGAGGACCATTCTAAAGGCCCCCAGACCCTTCTAATGCCCCTCAGGGCCTTTCTAAAGGCCCCCATACTTTTGTAATGCCCCTCACGTCATTTCTAAAGGCACCCAGACCCTTCTAATGCCACTCAGGGCCTTTCTAAAGGCCGCGAGACCCTTATAATCCCCCTGAAGGCCTTTAAAAAGGCCCCCAGACCCTTCTGGACCCCCTCAGGACGCTTCTAATAGCCCCCAGACCCTTCTAGAGCTCCTCAGGGCCTTTCTAAAGGCCTCCACACCCTTCTAATGACCCTCAAGACCCATGTAAAGACCCCCAGATCCTTCTAGATTGCCTCAGAACCTATCTAAAAGCCCCCAGACCCTTCTAATGCATTTCAGGGCCTTTCTAAAGGCCTCCACACCCTTCTAATGATGCTCAGGACCCATGTAAAGGCCCCCAGACCCTTCTAGATTGCCTCAGGACCCATCTAAAAGCCCCCAGACCCTTCTAATGCCTTTCAGGGCCTTTCTAAAGGCCTCCACACCCTTCTAATGACCCTCAAGACCCATGTAAAGGCCCCTAGACCCTTCTAGATTGCCTCAGGACCCATCTAAAAGCCCCCAGAGCCTTCTAATGCCTTTCAGGACCCTTATGAAGGCCACAAGACCCTTCTAATGCCCCTCAGGACGTTTCTAAAGGCCCCCAGACCCTTCTAGAGCCATTCAGGGCCTTTCTAAAGGCCTCCACACCCTTCTAATGATGCTCAGGATCCATGTAAAGGCCCCCAGACCCTTCTAGATTGCCTCAGGACCCATCTAAAAGCCCCCAGACCCTTCTAATGCCCCACAGGGCCTTTCTAAAGGCCTCCACACCCTTCTAATGACCCTCAAGACCCATGTAAAGGCCCCTAGACCCTTCTAGATTGCCTCAGGACCCATCTAAAAGCCCCCAGACCCTTCTAATGCCTTTCAGGACCATTATGAAGGCCACAAGACCCTTCTAATGCCCCTCAGGACGTTTCTAAAGGCCCTCAGACCCTTCTAATGCCCCTCAGGGCATTTATAAAGGTCCCCAGACCCTTCTACTGCCCCTCAGGAGCATTCTGAATGCCCCCAGACACTTCTAATGCCCCACAGGGCCTTTCTAAAGGTCCCCACACCCTTCTAGAGCCACTCAAGACCCTTCTAAAGGCCCCCAGACCATTATAGAGCCCCTGAGGACCCTTCTAAAGGACCCCAGACCCTGCTAATTCCCCTCAGGGCTTTCATAAGGGCACCCAGACCCTTCTAATGCCCCTCAGGACCCTTATAAAGGCACCCAGACCCTTCTAGAGCCTCTCAGGACAGTTTTAAATGCCTCCAGACCATTCTAGACCCACTCAGGGCCTTTCTAAAGGCCCCCATACCCTTCTAATGCCCCTTAGGTCATTTCTAAAGGCACCCAGACCCTTCTAATGCCACTCAGGGCCTTTCTAAATGCCGCGAGACCCTTATAATCCCCCTGAGGGCCTTTAAAAAGGCCCCCAGACCCTTATAGACCCGCTCAGGACGCTTCTAATAGCCCCAAGACCCTTCTAGAGCCCCTCAGCGCCTTTCTAAAGGCCTCCACACCCTTCTAATGACCCTCAAGACCCATGTAAAGGCCCCCAGACCCTTCTAGATTGCCTCAGGACCCATCTAAAAGCCCCCAGACCCTTCTAATGCCCCTCAGGACCTTTCTAAAGTCCCTCAGACCCTTCTAGAGCCCGTCAGGACCCTTATAAAGGTCCCCAGACCCTTCTAGAGCCCGTCAGGACCCTTATAAAGGTCCCCAGACCCTTCTACTGCCCCTCAGGAGCATTCTAAAGGACCCCAGACCCGTCTAATGCCCCACAGGGCCTTTCTAAAGGTCCCCAGACCCCTCTAGAGCCCCTGAAGACCCTTCTAAAGGCCCCCAGACCCTTATAGAGCCCCTCAGGACCCTTCTGAAGTCCCCCAGACCCTGCTAATTCCCCTCAGGGCTTTTATAAGGGCACCCAGACCCTTCTAATGCCCCTCAGGACCCTTATAAAGGCACCCAGACCCTTCTAGAGCCTCTCAGGACAGTTTTAAATGCCTCCAGACCCTTCTAGACCCCCTCAGGACCATTCTAAAGGCCCCCAGACCCTTCTAATTCCCCTCAGGGCCTTTCTAAAGGCACCCAGACCCTTCTAATGCCACTCAGGGCCTTTCTAAAGGCCGCGAGACCCTTATAATTCACCTTGAGGGCCTTTAAAAAGTCCCCCAGACCATTCTGGACCCCCTCAGGACGCTTCTAATAGCCCCCAGACCCTTCTAGATCCCATCAGGGCCTTTCTAAAGGCCTCCACACCCTTCTAAGGACACTCAAGACCCATGTAAAGGCCCCCAGACCCTTCTAGATTGACTAAGGACCCATCTAATAGCCCCCAGACCCTTCTAATGCCTTTCAGGGCCTTTCTAAAGGTTTCCACACCCTTCTAATGACCCTCAAGACCCATTGAAAGGCCCCTAGACCCTTCTAGATTGCCTCAGGACCCATCTAAAAGCCCCCAGAGCCTTCTAATGCCTTTCAGGACCCTTATGAAGGCCACAAGACCATTCTAATGCCCCTCAGGACCTTTCTAAAGGCCCTCAGACCCTTCTAATGCCCCTCAGGGCATTTATAAAGGTTCCCAGACCATTCTAGAGCCCGTCAGGACACTTATAAAGGTCCCCAGACCCTTATACTGTCCCTCAGGAGCATTCTAAAGGCCCCCAGACCCTTCTAATGCCCCACAGGGCCTTTCTAAAGGTACCCAGACCCTTATAGAGTCCCTGAAGACCTTTCTAAAGGCCCCCAGACCCTTCTAATGCCCCACAGGGCCTTTCTAAAGGTCCCCAGACCCTTCTAGAGCCCCTGAAGACCCTTCTAAAGGCCCCCAGACCCTTATAGAGCTCCTCAGGACCTTTCTAAAGTCCCCCAGACCCTGCTAATTCCCCTCAGGCCTTTCATAAGGGCACCCAGACCCTTCTAATGCCCCTCAGGACCCTTATAAAGGCACCCAGACCCTTCTAGAGCCTCTCAGGACAGTTTTAAATGCCTCCAGACGCTTCTAGACCCCCTCAGGACCATTCTAAAGGCCCCCAGACCCTTCTAATGCCCCACAGGGCCTTTCTAAAGGCCCCCATACCCTTCTAATGCCCCTCAGGTCATTTCTAAAGGCACCCAGACCCTTCTAATGCCACTCAGGGCCTTTCTAAAGGCCGCGAGACCCTTATAATCCCCCTGAGGGCCTTTAAAAAGGCCCCCAGACCCTTCTGGACCCCCTCAGGACGCTTCTAATAGCCCCCTGACCCTTCTAGAGCTCCTCAGGGCCTTTCTAAAGGCATCCACACCCTTCTAATGAACCTCAAGACCAATGTAAAGGCCCCCAGACCCTTCTAGATTGCCTCAGGACCCATCTAAAAGCCCCCAGACCCTTTTAATGCCTTTCAGGACCCTTATCAAGGCAACAAGACCCTTCTAATGCCCCTCAGGACCTTTCTAAAGGCCCTCAGACCCTTCTAATGCCCCTCAGGGCATTTATAAAGGTTCCCAGACCCTTCTAGAGCCCGTCAGGACCCTTATAAAGGCCCCCAGACCATTCTAGAGCCCCTCAGGACACTTCTAAAGGCCCGCAGACCATTCTAATGCCCGTCAGGGCCTTCTAAAGGTCCCCAGACCCTTCTACTGCCCCTCAGGAGCATTCTAAAGGCCCCCAGACCCTTCTAATGCCCCACAGGGCCTTTCTAAAGGTCCCCAGACCCTTCTAGAGCCCCTGAAGACCCTTCTAAAGGCCCCCAGACCATTATAGAGCACCTCAGGACCCTTCTAAAGGCCCCCAGACCCTGTTAATTCCTTTCAGGGCTTTTATAAGGGCACCCAGACCCTTCTAATGCCCCTCAGGACCGTTATAAAGGCACCCAGACCCTTCTAGAGCCTCTCAGGACAGTTTTAAATGCCTCCAGACCCTTCTAGACCCCCTCAGGACCATTCTAAAGGCCCCCAGACCATTCTAATGCCCATCAGGGCCTTTCTAAAGGCCCCCATACCCTTCTAATGCCCCTCAGGTCATTCTAAAGGCCCCCAGACCCTTCTAGACCCCCTCAGGACGCTTCTAATAGCCCCCAGACCCTTCTAGTGCCCCTCAGGGCCTTTCTAAAGGCATCCACACCCTTCTAATAACCCTCAAGACCCATGTAAAGGCCCCCAGACCCTTCTAGATTGCCTCAGGACCCATCTAAAAGCCCCCAGACCCTTCTAATGCCTTTCAGGGCCTTTCTAATGGCCTCCACACTCTTCTAATGACCCTCAAGACCCATGTAAATGCCCCTAGACCCTTCTAGATTGCCTCAGGACCGAACTAAAATCCCCCAGACCCTTCCAATGCCTTTCAGGACCCTTATGAAGGCCACAAGACCCTTCTAATGCCCCTCAGGACCTTTCTAAAGGCCCTCAGACCCTTCTAGAGCCCGTCAGGACCATTATAAAGGTCCCCAGACCCTTCTAGAGCCCGTCAGGACCCTTATAAAGGTCCCCAGACCCTTCTACTGACCCTCAGGAGCATTCTAAAGGCCCCCAGACCCTTCTAATGCCTCACAGGGCCTTTCTAAAGGTCTCCAGACCCTTCTAGAGCCCCTGAAGACCCTTCTAAAGGCCCCCAGACCCTTATAGAGCCCCTCAGGACCCTTCTAAAGTCCCCCAGACCCTGCTAATTCCCCTCAGGGCTTTTATAAGGGCACCCAGACCCTTCTAATGCCCCTCAGGACCCTTATAAAGGCACCCAGACCCTTCTAGAGCCTCTCAGGACAGTTTTAAATCCCTCCAGACCCTTCTAGACCCCCTCAGGACCATTCTAAAGGCCCCCAGACCCTTCTAATGCCCCTCAGGGCCTTTCTAAAGTACCCCAGACACTTCTAGAACCTCTCAGGGCCTTTCTATATGACCCCAGGCCCTTGTAATGCCACTCAGGGCCTTTCTAAAGGCCGCGAGACCCTTATAATTCCCCTTGAAGTCCTTTAAAAAGTCCCCCAGACCCTTCTGGACCCCCTCAGGACGTTTCTAATAGCCCCCAGACCCTTCTAGAGCCCCTCAGGGCCTTTCTAAAGGCCTCCACACCCTTCTAATGAACCTCAAGACCCATGTAAAGGCCCCTAGACCATTCTAGATTGCCTCAGGACCCATCTAAAAGACCCCAGACCCTTCTAATGCCTTTCAGGACCCTTATCAAGGCCACAAGACCCTTCTAATGCCCCTCAGGACCTTTCTAAAGGCCCTCAGACCCTTCTAATGCCCATCAGGGCATTTATAAAGGTTCCCAGACCCTTCTAGAGCCCGTCAGGACCCTTTTAAAGGCCCCCAGACCATTCTAGAGCCCCTCAGGACACTTCTAAAGGCCCGCAGACCATTCTAATGCACATCAGGGCCTTTCTAAAGGTCCCCAGACCCTTCTACTGCCCCTCAGGAGCATTCTAAAGGCCCCCAGACCCTTCTAATGCCCCTCAGGGCCTTTCTAAAGGTCCCCAGACCCTTCTAGAGCCCCTGAAGACCCTTCTAAAGGCCCACAGACCCTTATAGAGCCCCTCAGGACCCTTCTAAAGTCCCCCAGACCCTGCTAATTCCCCTCAGGGCTTTTATAAGGGCCACAAGACCCTTCTAATGCCCCTCAGGACCCTTATAAAGGCACCTAGACCATTCTAGAGCCTCTCAGGACAGTTTTAAATGCCTCCAGACCCTTCTAGACCCCCTCAGGACCCTTCTAAAGCCACCCAGACCCTTCGAATGCCCCTCAGGGCCTTTCTAAAGTACCCCAGACACTTCTGGAACCTCTCAGGGCCTTTCTATATGACCCCAGACCCTTGTAATGCCCCTCAGGGCCTTTCTTAAGGCCCCCATACCCTTCTAATGCCCCTCAGGACACTTCTAAAGGCACCCAGACCCTTCTAATGCCACTCAGGGCCTTTCTAAAGGCCGCAAGACCCTTATAATCCCCCTGAGGGCCTTTAAAAAGGCCCCCAGACCCTTCTGGACCCCCTCAGGACGCTTCAAATACCTCCAGACCCTTCTAGAGCACCTCAGGGCCTTTCTAAAGGCCTCCACACCCTTCTAATGACCCTCAAGCCCCATGTAAAGGCCCCCAGACCCTTCTAGAGCCCCTCAGGACACTTCTAAAGGCCCGCAGACCATTCTAATGCCCGTCAGGTCCTTTCTAAAGGACCCCAGACCCTTCTACTGCCCACAGGTGCATTCTAAAGGCCCCCAGACCCTTCTAATGCCCCACAGGGCATTTCTAAAGGTCCCTAGACCCTTCTAGAGCCCCTGAAGACCCTTCTAAAGGCCCCCAGACCCTTATAGAGCTCCTCAGGACCCTTCTAAAGTCTCCCAGACCCTCCTAATTCCCCTCAGGGCTTTTATAAGGGCACCCAGACCCTTCTAATGCCCCTCAGGACCCTTATAAAATCACCCAGACCCTTCTAGAGCCTCTCAGGACAGTTTTAAATGCCTCCAGACCCTTCTAGACCCCCTTCAGGACCATTCTAAAGTCCCCCAGACCCTTCTAATGCCCCTCAGGACGCTTCTAAAGGCCCCCAGACCATTCTAATGCACCTCAGGGCCTTTCTAAAGTACCCCAGACACTTCTAGAACCTCTCAGGGCCTTTCTATATGACCCCAGACCCTTGTAATGCCCCTCAGGGCCTTTCTAAAGGCCCCCATACCCTTCTAATGCCCCTCAGGACATTTCTAAAGACCCCAGACCCTTCTAGAGCCCCTCATAACATTTCTAAAGGCACCCAGACCCTTCTAATGCCACTAAGGGCCTTTCTAAAGGCCGCGAGACCCTTATAATCCCCCTGAGGGCCTTTAAAAAGGCCCCCAGACCCTTCTGGACCCCCTCAGGACGCTTCTAATAGCCCCCAGAACCTTTTAATGCTTTTCAGGACCCTTATGAAGGCCACAAGACCCTTCTAATGCCCCTCAGGACCTTTCTAAAGGCCCTCAGACCCTTCTAATGCCCCCAGGGCATTTATAAAGGTTCCCAGACCCTTCTAGAGCCCGTCAGGACCCTTATAAAGGCCCCCAGACCATTCTAGAGCCCCTCAGGACACTTCTAATGGCCCGCAGACCATTCTAATGCCAGTCAGGGCCTTTCTAAAGGTCCCCAGACCCTTCTACTGCCCCTCAGGAGCATTCTAAAGGCCCCCAGACCCTTCTAATGCCCCACAGGGCCATTCTAAAGGTCCCCAGACCCTTCTAGAGCCCCTGAAGATCCTTCTAAAGGCCCCCAGACCCTTCTAATGCCACTCAGGGCCTTTCTAAGGGCCGCGAGACCCTTATCATCCCCCTGAGGGCCTTTAAAAAGGCCCCCAGACCCTTCTGGACCCCCTCAGGACGCTTCTAATAGCCCCCAGACCCTTCTAGAGCCCTTCAGGGCCTTTCTAAAGGCCTCCACACCCTTCTAATGACCCTCAAGACCCATGTAAAGGCCCCCAGACCCTTCTAGATTGCCTCAGGACCCATCTAAAAGCCCCCAGACCCTTCTAATGCCTTTCAGGGCCTTTCTAAAGGCCTCCACACCCTTCTAATGACCCTCAAGACCCATGTAAAGGCCCCTAGACCCTTCTAGATTGCCTCAGGACCCATCTAAAAGCCCCCAGACCCTTCTAATGCCTTTCAGGACCCTTATGAAGGCCACAAGACCCTTCTAATGCCCCTCAGGGCATTTATAAAGGTTCCCAGACCCTTCTAGAGCCCGTCAGGACCCTTATAAAGGCCCCCAGACCATTCTAGAGCCCCTCAGGACACTTCTAAAGGCCCGCAGACCATTCTAGAGCCCCTCAGGACACTTCTAAAGGCCCGCAGACCATTCTAATGCCCGTCAGGGCCTTTCTAAAGGTCCCCAGACCCTTCTACTGCCCCTCAGGAGCATTCTAAAGGCCCCCAGACCCTTCTAATGCCCCACAGGGCCTTTCTAAAGGTCCCCAGACCCTTCTAGAGCCCCTGAAGACCCTTCTAAAGGCCCCCAGACCCTTATAGAGCCCCTCAGGACCCTTCTCAAATCCCCCAGACCCTGCTAATTCCCCTCAGGGATTTTATAAGGGCACCCAGACCCTTCTAATGCCCCTCAGGACCCTGATAAAGGCACCCAGACCCTTCTAGAGCCTCTCAGGACAGTTTTAAATGCCTCCAGACCCTTCTAGACCCACTCAGGACCATTCTAAAGGACCCCAGACCCTTCTAATGCCCCTAAGGACCCTTCTAAAGGCTCCCAGACCCTTCTAATGCCCCTCAGGGCCTTTCTAAAGTACCCCAGACACTTCTAGAACCTCTCAGGGCCTTTCTATATGACCCCAGACCCTTGTAATGCCCCTCAGGGCCTTTCTAAAGGCCCCCATACCCTTCTAATGCCCCTCAGGACATATATAAAGGCCCCCAGACCCTTCTGGACCCCCTCAGGATGCTTCTAATAGCCCCCAGACCCTTCTAGAGCGCCTCAGGGCCTTTCTAAAGGCCTCCACACCCTTCTAATGACCCTCAAGACCCATGTAAAGGCCCCCAGACCCTTCTAGACAGCCTCAGGACCCATCTAAAAGCCCCCAGACCCTTCTAATGCCTTTCAGGGCCTTTCTAAAGGCCTCCACACCCTTCTAATGACCCTCAAGACCCATGTAAAGGCCCCCAGACCCTTCTAGATTGCCTCAGGACCCATCTAAAAGCCCCCAGACCCTTCTAATGCCTTTCAGGACCCTTATGAAGGCCACAAGACCCTTCTAATGCCCCTCAGGACCTTTCTAAAGGCCCTCAGACCCTTCTAATGCCCCTCAGGGCATTTATAAAGGTTCCCAGACCCTTCTAGAGCCCGTCAGGACCCTTATAAAGACCCCCAGACCATTCTAGAGCCCCTCAGGACACTTCTAAAGGCCCGCAGACCATTCTAATGCCCGTCAGGGCCTTTCTAAAGGTCCCCAGACCATTCTAATGCCCGTCAGGGCCTTTCTAAAGGTCCCCAGACCCTTCTACTGCCCCTCAGGAGCATTCTAAAGGCCCCCAGACCCATCTAGAGCCCCTCAGGACATTTCTAAAGGCCCCCAGACCCTTCTGGACCCCCTCAGGACGCTTCTAA
Organism: Coccyzus lansbergi; assembly: GCA_033558105.1. Lineage (NCBI taxonomy): Eukaryota > Metazoa > Chordata > Aves > Cuculiformes > Coccyzidae > Coccyzus > Coccyzus lansbergi. The sequence continues at coordinate 1,423,302 of JAUMJK010000794.1, read as the reverse complement.
TAGCCCCCAGACCCTTCTAGAGCCCCTCAGGGCCTTTCTAAAGGCTTCCACACCCTTCTAATGACCCTCAAGACCCATGTAAAGGCCCCCAGACCGTTCTAGATTGCCTCAGGACCCATCTAAAAGCCCCCAGACCCTTCTAATGCCTTTCAGGGCCTTTCTAAAGGCCTGCACACCCTTCTAATGACCCTCAAGACCCATGTAAAGGCCCCTAGACCATTCTAGATTGCCTCAGGACCCATCTAAAAGCCCCCAGACCCTTCTAATGCCTTTCAGGACCCTTATGAAGGCCACAAGACCCTTCTAATGCCCCTCAGGACCTTTCTAAAGGCCCTCAGACCCTTCTAATGCCCCTCAGGGCATATATAAAGGTTCCCAGACCCTTCTAGAGCCTGTCAGGACCCTTATAAAGGCCCCCAGACCATTCTAGAGCCCCTCAGGACACTTCTAAAGGCCCGCAGACCATTCTAATGCCCGTCAGGGCCTTTCTAAAGGTCCCCAGACCCTTCTACTGCCACTCAGGAGCATTCTAAAGGCCCCCAGACCCTTCTAATGCCCCACAGGGCTTTTCTAAAGGTCCCCAGACCCTTCTAGAGCCCCTGAAGACCCTTCTAAAGGCACCCAGACCCTTCTAAAGCCACTCAGGGCCTTTCTAAATGCCGCGAGACCCTTATCATCCTTCTGAGGGCCTTTAAAAAGGCCCCAAGACCCTTGTGGACCCCCTCAGGACTCTTCTAATAGCCCAAAGACCCTTCTAGAGCCCCTCAGGGCCTTTCTAAAAGCCTCCACACCCTTCTAATGACCCTGAAGACCCATGTAAAGGCCCCCAAACCCTTCTAGATTGCCTCAGGACCCATCTAAAAGCCCCCAGACCCTTCTAATGCCTTTAAAGACCCTTATGAAGGCCACAAGACCCTTCTAATGCCCCTCAGGACCTTTCTGAAGGCCCTCAGACCCTTCTAATGCCCCTCAGGGCATTTAGAAATGTTCCCAGACCCTTCTACAGCACGTAAGGACCCTTATAAAGGCCACCAGACCATTCTAGAGCCCCTCAGGACACTTCTAAAGGCCCGCAGACCATTCTAATGCCCGTCAGGGCCTTTCTAAAGGTCCTCAAACCCTTCTACTGCCCCTCAGGAGCATTCTAAAGGCCCCCAGACCCTTCTAATGCCCCACAGGGCCTTTCTAAAGGTCCCCAGACCCTTCTAGAGCCCCTGAAGACCCTTCTAAAGGCCCCCAGACCCTTCTAGAGCCCCTCAGGACCCTTCTAAAGTCCCCCAGACCCTGCTAATTCCCCTCAGGGCTTTTATAAGGGCACCCAGACCATTCTAATGCCCCTCAGGACCCTTATAAAGGCACCCAGACCCTTGTAGAGCCTCTCAGGACAGTTTTAAATGCCTCCAGACCCTTCTAGACCCCCTCAGGACCATTGTAAAGGCCCCCAGACCCTTCTAATGCCCCTCAGGACCCTTCTAAAGGTCCCCAGACCCTTCTAATGCCCCTCAGGGCCTTTCTAAAGTACCCCAGACACTTCTAGAACCTCTCAGGGCCTTTCTATATGACCCCAGACCCTTGTAATGCCCCTCAGGGCCTTTCTAAAGGCCCCCATACCCTTCTAATGCCCCTCAGGACATTTCTAAAGGCCCCCAGACCCTTCTAGAGCCCCTCAGGACATTTCGAAAGGCACCCAGACCCTTCTAGTGCCACTCAGGGTTTTTCTAAAGGCCGCGAGACCCTTATAATCCCCCAGAGGGCCTTTAAAAAGGCCCCCAGTCCCTTCTGGACCCCCTCAGGACGCTTCTAATAGCCCCCAGACCCTTCTAGAGCCCCTCAGGGCCTTTCTAAAGGCCTCCACACCCTTCTAATGACCCTCAAGACCCACGTAAAGGCCCCCAGACCCTTCTAGATTGCCTCAGGACCCATCTAAAAGCCCCCAGACCATTCTAATGCCTTTCAGGACCCTTATGAAGGCCACAAGACCCTTCTAATGCCCCTCAGGACCTTTCTAAAGGCCCTCAGACCCTTCTAATGCCCCTCAGGGCATTTAGAAAGGTTCCCAGACCCTTCTAGAGCCCGTCAGGACCCTTATAAAGGCCCGCAGACCATTCTAGAGCCCCTCAGGACACTTCTAAAGGCCCGCAGACCATTCTAATGCCCATCAGGGCCTTTCTAAAGGTCCCCAGACCCTTCTACTGCCACTCAGGAGCATTCTAAAGGCCCCCAGACCCTTCTAATGCCCCACAGGGCTTTTATAAAGGTCCCCAGACCCTTCTAGAGCCCCTGAAGACCATTCTAAAGGCCCCCAGACCCTTCTAAAGCCACTCAGGGCCTTTCTAAATGCCGCGAGACCCTTATCATCCTTCTGAGGGCCTTTAAAAAGGCCCCAAGACCCTTGTGGACCCCCTCAGGACTCTTCTAATAGCCCAAAGACCCTTCTAGAGCCCCTCAGGGCCTTTCTAAAAGCCTCCACACCCTTCCAATGACCCTGAAGACCCATGTAAAGGCCCCCAAACCCTTCTAGATTGCCTCAGGACCCATCTAAAAGCCCCCAGACCCTTCTAATGCCTTTCAGGGCCTTTCTAAAGGCCTCCACACCTTTCTAATGACCCTCAAGACCCATGTAAAGGCCCCTAGACCCTTCTAGATTGCCTCAGGGCCCATCTAAAAGCCCCCAGACCCTTCTAATGCCTTTCAGGACCCTTATGAAGGCCACAAGACCCTTCAAATGCCCCTCAGGATCTTTCTTAATGCCCTCAGACCCTTCTAATGCCTTTCAGGACTCTTATAAAGGTTCCCAGACCCTTCTAGAGCCCGTCAGGACCCTTATAAAGGCCCCCAGACCATTCTAGAGCCCCTCAGGACACTTCTAAAGGCCCGCAGACCATTCTAATGCCCGTCAGGGCCTTTCTAAAGGTCCCCAGACCCTTCTACTGCCCCTCAGGAGCATTCTAAAGGCCCCCAGACCCTTCTAATGCCATACAGGGCCTTTCTAAAGGTCCCCAGACCCTTCTACTGCCCCTCAGGAGCATTCTAAAGGCCCCCAGACCCTTCTAATGCCCCACAGGACCTTTCTAAAGGTCCCCAGACACTTATAGAGCCCCTCAGGACCCTTCTAAAGTCCCCCAGACCCTGCTAATTCCCCTCAGGGCTTTTATAAGGGCACCCAGACCCTTCTCATGCCCCTCAGGACCCTTATAAAGGCACCCAGACCCTTCTAGAGCCTCTCAGGAAGGTTTTAAATGCCTCCAGACCCTTCTAGACCCCCCGAGGACCATTCTAAAGGCCCCCAGACCCTTCTAATGCCAATCAGGACCCTTCTAAAGGCCCCCAGACCCTTCTAATGCACCTCAGGGCCTTTCTAAAGTACCCCAGACACTTCTAGAACCTCTCAGGGCCTTTCTATATGACCCCAGACCCTTGTAATGCCCCTCAGGGCCTTTCTAAAGGCCCCCAGACCCTTCTAGAGCCCCTCAGGACATTTCTAAAGGCCCCCAGACCCTTCTAGAGCCCCTCAGGACATTTCTAAAGGCACCCAGACCCTTCTAATGCCACTCAGGGCCTTTCTAAAGGCCGCGAGACCCTTATAATCCCCCTGAGGGCCTTTAAAAAGGCCCCCAGACCCTTCTGGACCCCCTCAGGACGCTTCTAATAGCCCCCAGACCCTTCTAGAGCCCCTCAGGGCATTTCTAAAGGCCTCCACACCCTTCTAATGACCCTCAAGACCCATGTAAAGGCACCCAGACCCTTCTAGATTGCCTCAGGACCCATCTAAAAGCCCCCAGACCCTTCTAATGCCTTTCAGAGCCTTTCTAAAGGCCTCCACACCCTTCTAATGACCCTCAAGACCCATGTAAAGGCCCCTAGACCCTTCTAGATTGCCTCAGGACCCATCTAAAAGCCCCCAGACCCTTCTAATGCCTTTCAGGACCCTTATGAAGGCCACAAGACCCTTCTAATGCACCTCAGGACCTTTCTAAAGGCCCTCAGACCCTTCTAATGCCCCTCAGGGCATTTAGAAAGGTTCCCAGACCCTTCTAGAGCCCGTCAGGACCCTTATAAAGGCCCCCAGACCATTCTAGAGCCCCTCAGGACACTTCTAAATCCCGCAGACCATTCTAATGCCCGTCAGGGCCTTTCTAAAGGTCCCCAGACCCTTCTAGAGCCCCTGAAGACCCTTCTACAGGCCCCCAGCCCCTTCTAAAGCCACTCAGGGCCTTTCTAAATTCCGCGAGACCCTTATCATCCTTCTGAGGGCCTTTAAAAAGGCCCCAAGACCCTTGTTGACCCCCTCAGGACTCTTCTAATAGCCCAAAGACCCTTCTAGAGCCCCTCAGGGCCTTTCTAAAAGCCTCCACACCCTTCTAATGACCCTCAAGACCCATGTAAAGGCCCCCAAACCCTTCTAGATTGCCTCAGGAGCCATCTAAAAGCCCCCAGACCCTTCTAATGCCTTTAAAGACCCTTATGAAGGCCACAAGACCCTTCTAATGCCCCTCAGGACCTTTCTAAAGGCCCTCAGACCCTTCTAATGCCCCTCAGGGCATTTAGAAATGTTCCCAGACCCTTCTAGAGCCCGTCAGGACCCTTATAAAGGCCCCCAGACCATTCTAGAGCCCCTCAGGACACTTCTAAAGGCCCGCAGACCATTCTAATGCCCGTCAGGGCCTTTCTAAAGGTACCCAGACCCTTCTACTGCCCCTCAGGAGCATTCTAAAGGCCCCCAGACCCTTGTAATGCCCCTCAGGGCCTTTCTAAAGGCCCCCAGACCCTTCTAGAGCCCCTCAGGACATTTCTAAAGGCCCCCAGACCCTTCTAGAGCCCCTCAGGACATTTCTAAAGGCACCCAGACCCTTCTAATGCCACTCAGGGCCTTTCTAAAGGCCGCGAGACCCTTATAATCCCCCTGAGGGCCTTTAAAAAGGCCCCCAGACCCTTCTGGACCCCCTCAGGACGCTTCTAATAGCCCCCAGACCCTTCTAGAGCACCTCAGGGCATTTCTAAAGGCCTCCACACCCTTCTAATGACCCTCAAGACCCATGTAAAGGCCCCCAGACCCTTCTAGATTGCCTCAGGACCCATCTAAAAGCCCCCAGACCCTTCTAATGCCTTTCAGAGCCTTTCTAAAGGCCTCCACACCCTTCTAATGACCCTCAAGACCCATGTAAAGGCCCCTAGACCCTTCTAGATTGCCTCAGGACCCATCTAAAAGCCCCCAGACCCTTCTAATGCCTTTCAGGACCCTTACGAAGGCCACAAGACCCTTCTAATGCACCTCAGGACCTTTCTAAAGGCACTCAGACCCTTCTAATGCCCCTCAGGGCATTTAGAAAGGTTCCCAGACCCTTCTAGAGCCCGTCAGGACCCTTATAAAGGCCCCCAGACCATTCTAGAGCCCCTCAGGACACTTCTAAATGCCTGCAGACCATTCTAATGCCCGTCAGGCCCTTTCTAAAGGTCCCCAGACCCTTCTAGAGCCCCTGAAGACCCTTCTAAAGGCCCCCAGCCCCTTCTAAAGCCACTCAGGGCCTTTCTAAATTCCGCGAGACCCTTATCATCATTCTGAGGGCCTTTAAAAAGGCCCCAAGACCCTTGTTGACCCCCTCAGGACTCTTCTAATAGCCCAAAGACCCTTCTAGAGCCCCTCAGGGCCTTTCTAAAAGCCTCCACACCCTTCTAATGACCCTCAAGACCCATATAAAGGCCCCCAAACCCTTCTAGATTGCCTCAGGAGCCATCTAAAAGCCCCCAGACCCTTCTAATGCCTTTAAAGACCCTTATGAAGGCCACAAGACCCTTCTAATGCCCCTCAGGACCTTTCTAAAGGCCCTCAGATCCTTCTAATGCCCCTCAGGGCATTTAGAAATGTTCCCAGACCCTTCTACAGCCCGTCAGGACCCTTATAAAGGCCACCAGACCATTCTAGAGCCCCTCAGGACACTTCTAAAGGCCCGCAGACCATTCTAATGCCCGTCAGGGCCTTTCTAAAGGTCCCCAGACCCTTCTACTGCCCCTCAGGAGCATTCTAAAGGCCCCCAGACCCTTCTAATGCCCCACAGGGCCTTTCTAAAGGTCCCCAGACCCTTCTAGAGCCCCTGAAGACCCTTTAAAGGCCCCCAGACCCTTCTAGAGCCCCTCAGGACCCTTCTAAAGTCCCCCAGACCCTGCTAATTCCCCTGAGGGCTTTTATAAGGGCACCCAGACCCTTCTAATGCCCCTCAGGACCCTTATAAAGGCCCCCAGACCCTTCTAATGCCAATCAGGGCCTTTCTAAAGTACCCCAGACACTTCTAGAACCTCTCAGGGCCTTTCTATATGATCCCAGACCCTTCTAATGCCCTTCAAGACCCATGAAAAGGCCCCCAGACCCTTCTAGATTGCCTCAGGACCCATCTAAAAGCCCCCAGACCCTTCTAATGCCTTTCAGGACCCTTATGAAGGCCACAAGACCCTTCTAATGCACCTCAGGACCTTTCTAAAGGCCCTCAGACCCTTCTAATGCCCCTCAGGGCATTTATAAAGGTTCCCAGACCCTTCTAGAGCCCGTCAGGACCCTTATAAAGGCCCCCAGACCATTCTAGAGCCCCTCAGGACACTTCTAAAGGCCCGCAGACCATTCTAATGCCATACAGGGCCTTTCTAAAGGTCCCCAGACCCTTCTACTGCCACTCAGGAGCATTCTAAAGGCCCCCAGACCCTTCTAATGCCCCACAGGGCCTTTCTAAAGGTCCCCAGACCCTTCTAGAGCCCCTGAAGACCCTTCTAAAAGCCCCCAGACCCTTATAGAGCCCCTCAGGACCCTTCTAAAGTCCCCCAGACCCTGCTAATTCCCCTCAGGGCTTTTATAAGGGCACCCAGACCCTTCTCATGCCCCTCAGGACCCTTATAAAGGCACCCAGACCCTTCTAGAGCTTCTCAGGAAGGTTTTAAATGCCTCCAGACCCTTCTATACCCCCCGAGGACCATTCTAAAGGCCCCCAGACCCTTCTAATGCCAATCAGGACCCTTCTAAAGGCCCCCAGACCCTTCTAATGCCCCTCAGGGCCTTTCTAAAGTACCCCAGACACTTCTAGAACCTCTCAGGGCCTTTCTATATGACCCCCGACCCTTGTAATGCCCCTCAGGGCCTTTCTAAAGGCCCCCAGATCCTTCTAATGCCCCTCAGGACATTTCTAAAGGCCCCCAGACCCTTCTAGAGCCCCTCAGGACATTTCGAAAGGCACCCAGACCCTTCTAATGCCACTCAGGGCCTTTCTAAAGGCCGCGAGACCCTTATCATCCCCCTGAGGGCCTTTAAAAAGGCCCCCAGACCCTTCTGGACCCCCTCAGGACGCTTCTAATAGCCCCCAGACCCTTCTAGATCCCCTCAGGGCATTTCTAAAGGCCTCCACACCCTTCTAATGACCCTCAAGACCCATGTAAAGGCCCCCAGACCATTCTAGATTGCCTCAGGACCCATCTAAAAGCCCCCAGACACTTCTAATGCCTTTCAGAGCCTTTCTAAAGGCCTCCACACCCTTCTAATGACCCTCAAGACCCATGTAAAGGCCCCTAGACCCTTCTAGATTGCCTCAGGACCCATCTAAAAGCCCCCAGACCCTTCTAATGCCATTCAGGACCCTTATGAAGGCCACAAGACCCTTCTAATGCCCCTCAGGACCTTTCTAAAGGCCCTCAGACCCTTCTAATGCCCCTCAGGGCATTTAGAAAGGTTCCCAGACCCTTCTAGAGCCCGTCAGGACCCTTATAAAGGCCCCCAGACCATTCTAGAGCCCCTCAGGACACTTCTAAATGCCTGCAGACCATTCTAATGCCCGTCAGGGCCTTTCTAAAGGTCCCCAGACCCTTCTAGAGCCCCTGAAGACCCTTCTAAAGGCCCCCAGACCCTTCTAATGCCACTCAGGGCCTTTCTAAAGGCCGCCAGACCCTTATCATCCCCCTGAGGGCCTTTAAAAAGGCCCCCAGACCCTTCTGGACCACCTCAGGACGCTTCTAATAGCCCCCAGACCCTTCTAGTGCCCCTCAGGGCCTTTCTAAAGGCCTCCACACCCTTCTAATGACCCTCAAGACCCATGTAAAGGCCCCCAGACCCTTCTAGATTGCCTCAGGACCCATCTAAAAGCCCCCAGACCCTTCTAATGCATTTCAGGACCCTTATGAAGGCCACAAGACCCTTCTAATGCCCCTCAGGACCTTTCTAAAGGCCCTCAGACCCTTCTAATGCCCCTCAGGGCCTTTCTAAAGGTTGCGAGACCCTTATCATCCCCCTGAGGGCCTTTAAAAAGGCCCCCAGACCCTTCTGGACCACCTCAGGACGCTTCTAATAGCCCCCAGACCCTTCTAATGCCCCTCAGGGCCTTTCTAAAGTACCCCAGACACTTCTAGAACCTCTCAGGGCCTTTCTATATGAACCCAGACCCTTGTAATGCCCCTCAGGACCTTTCTAAAGGCCCCAAAACCCTTCTAATGCCCCTCAGGACATTTCTAAAGGCCCCCAGACCCTTCTAGAGCCCCTCAGGACATTTCTAAAGGCACCCAGACCCTTCTAATGCCACTCAGGGTCTTTCTAAAGGCCGCAAGACCCTTATAATCACCTGAGGGCCTTTAAAAAGGCCCCCAGACCCTTCAGGACCCCCTCAGGACGCTTCTAATAGCCCCCAGACCCTTCTAGAGCCCCTCAGGGCCTTTCTAAAGGCCTCCACACCCTTCTAATGACCCTCAAGACCCATGTAAAGGCCCCCAGACCCTTCTAGATTGCCTCAGGACCCATCTAAAACCCCCCAGACCCTTATAATGCCTTTCAGAGCCTTTCTAAAGGCCTCCACACCCTTCTAATGACACTCAAGACCCATGTAAAGGCCCCCAGACCCTTCTAATGCCTTTCAGGACCCTTATGAAGGCCACAAGACCCTTCTAATGCCCCTCAGGACCTTTCTAAAGGCCCACAGACCCTTCCAATGCCCCTCAGGGCATTTATAAAGGTTCCCAGACCCTTCTAGAGCCCGTCAGGACACTTATAAAGGTCCCCAGACCCTTCTACTGCCCCTCAGGAGCATTCTAAAGGCCCCCAGACCCTTCTAATGCCCCACAGGGCATTTCTAAAGGTCCCCAGACCCTTCTAGAGCCCCTGAAGACCCTTCTAAAGGCACCCAGACCCTTATAGAGCCCCTCAGGACCCTTCTAAAGTCCCCCAGACCCTGCTAATTCCCCTCAGTGCTTTTATAATGGCACCCAGACCCTTCTAATGCCCCTCAGGACCCTTATAAAGGCACCCAGACCCTTCTAGAGCCTCTCAGGACAGTTTTAAATGCCTCCAGACCCTTCTAGACCGACTCAGGACCATTGTAAAGGCCCCCAGACCCTTCTAATGCCCCTCAGGACCCTTCTAAAGGCCCCCAGACCCTTCTAGATTGCCTCAGGACCCATCTAAAAGCCCCCAGACCCTTCTAATGCCTTTCAGGGCCTTTCTAAAGGCCTCCACACTCTTCTAATGACCCTCAAGACCCATGTAAAGGCCCCTAGACCCTTCTAGATTGCCTCAGGACATATCTAAAGGCCCTCAGACCCTTCTAATGCCCCTCAAGACCTATATAAAGGCCCCTAGACCCTTCTAGATTGCCTCAGGACCCATCTAAAAGCCCCAAGACCCTTCTAATGCCCCTCAGGACCTTTCTAAAGGCCCTCAGACCATTCTAATGCCCCTCAGGGCATTTATAAAGGTTCCCAGACCATTCTAGAGCCCGTCAGGACCCTTATAAAGGCCCCAGGACCATTCTAGAGCCCCTCAGGACACTTCTAAAGGCCCGCAGACCATTCTAATGCCCGTCAGGGCCTTTCTAAAGGTCCCCAGACCCTTCTACTGCCCCTCAGGAGCATTCTAAAGGCCCCCAGACCCTTCTAATGCCCCACAGGGCTTTTCTAAAGGTCCCCAGACCCTTCTAGAGCCCCTGAAGACCCTTCTAAAGGCCCCCAGACCCTTTAAAAGCCACTCAGGGCCTTTCTAAATGACGCGAGACCCTTATCATCCTTCTGAGGGCCTTTAAAAAGGCCCCAAGACCCTTGTGGACCCCCTCAGGACTATTCTAATAGCCCAAAGACCCTTCTAGAGCCCCTCAGGGCCTTTCTAAAGGCCTCCACACCCTTCTAATGACACTCAAGACCCATGTAAAGGCACCCAGACCCTTCTAGATTGCCTCAGGACCCATCTAAAGTACCCCAGACCCTTCTAATGCCTTTCAGGACCCTTATGAAGTCCGCAAGACCCTTCTAATGCCCCTCAGGGCCTTTCTAAAGGCCCCCAGACCCTTCTAATGCCCCTCAAGACATTTCTAAAGGGCCCAGACCCTTCTAGAGCCCCTCAGGACATTTCTAAAGGCACCCAGACCCTTCTAATGCCACTCAGGGCCTTTCTATAGGCCGCGAGACCCATAGAATTCCCCTGAGGGCCTTTAAAAAGGCCCCCAGACCCTTCTGGACCCCCTCAGGACGCTTCTAATAGCTCCCAGACCCTTCTAGATCCCGTCAGGGCCTTTCTAAAGGCCTCCACAGCCTTCTAATGACCCTGAAGACCAATGTAAAGGCCCCCAGACCCTTCTAGATTGACTCAGGACCCATCTAAAAGCCCCCAGACCCTTCTAGAGCCCGTCAGGGCCTTTCTAAAGGCCTCCACAGCCTTCTAATGACTCTCAAGACCCATGTAAAGGCCCCTAGACCCTTCTAGATTGCCTCAGGACCCATCTAAAAGCCCCCAGACCTTTCTAATGCCTTTCAGGACCCTTATGAAGGCCACAAGACCCTTCTAATGCACCTCAGCACCTTTCTAAAGGCCCTCAGACCCTTCTAATGCCCCTCAGGGCATTTATAAAGGTTCCCAGACCATTATAGAGCCCGTCAGGACCCTTATAAAGGCACCCAGACCATTCTAGAGCCCCTCAGGACACTTCTAAAGGCCCGCAGACCATTCTAATGCACATCAGGGCCTTTCTAAAGGTCCCCAGACCCTTCTACTGCCCCTCAGGAGCATTCTAAAGGCCCCCAGACCCTTCTAATGCCCCACAGGGCCTTTCTAAAGGTCCCCAGACCCTTCTAGAGCCCCTGAAGACCCTTCTAAGGGCACCCAGACCCTTCTAAAGCCACTCAGGGTCTTTCTAAATACCGCGAGACCCTTATCATCCCCCTGAGGGCCTTTAAAAAGGCACCAAGACCCTTGTGGACCCCCTCAGGACTCTTCTAATAGCCCCCAGACCCTTCTAGAGCCCCTCAGGGCCTTTCTAAAAGCCTCCACACCCTTCTAATGACCTTCAAGACCCATGTAAATGCCCCCAGACCCTACTAGATTGCCTCAGGACCCATCTAAAAGCCCTTGTGGACCCTTATAATCCCCCTGAGGGCCTTTAGAAAGGCCCCAAGACCCTTATGGACCCCTTCAGGAGCATTCTAAAGGCCCCCAGACCCTTCTAATGCCCCACAGGGCCTTTCTAAAGGTCCCCAGACCCTTCTAGATCCCCTGAAGACCCTTCTAAAGGCCTCCAGACCCTTATAGAGCCCCTCAGGACCCTTCTAAAGTCCCCCAGACCCTGCTAATTCCCCTCAGGGCTATTATAAGGGCACCCAGACCCTTCTCATGCCCCTCAGGACACTCATAAAGGCACCCAGACCCTTCTAGAGCCCGTCAGGGCCTTTCTAAATGCCTCCACACCCTTCTAATCACCCTCAAGACCCATGTAAAGGCCCCCAGACCCTTCTAGATTGCCTCAGGACCCATCTAAAAGCCCCCAGACCCTTCTAGAGCCCGTCAGGGCCTTTCTCAAGGCCTCCACACCCTTCTAATGACTCTCAAGACCCATGTAAAGGCCCCTAGACCCGTCTAGATTGCCTCACGACCCATCTAAATGCCCCCAGACCTTTCTAATGCCTTTCAGGACCCTTATGAAGGCCACAAGACCCTTCTAATGCACCTCAGCACCTTTCTAAAGGCCCTCAGACCCTTCTAATGCCCCTCGGTGCATTTATAAAGGTTTCCAGACCCTTCTAGAGCCCGTCAGGACCCTTATAAAGGCCGCCAGACCATTCTAGAGCCCCTCAGGACACTTCTAAAGGCCCGCAGACCATTCTAATGCCCATCAGGGCCTTTCTAAAGGTCCCCAGACCCTTCTACTGCCACTCAGGAGCATTCTAAAGGCCCCCAGACCCTTCTAATGCCCCACAGGGCCTTTCTAAAGGTCCCCAGACCCTTCTAGAGCCCCTGAAGACCCTTCTAAAGGCACCCAGACCCTTCTAAAGCCACTCAGGGCCTTTCTAAATGCCGCGAGACCCTTATCATCCACCTGAGGGCCTTTAAAAAGGCCCCAAGACCCTTGTGGACCCCCTCAGGACTCTTCTAATAGCCCCCAGACCCTTCTAGAGCCCCTCAGGGCCTTTCTAAAAGCCTCCACACCCTTCTAATGACCCTCAAGACCCATGTAAAGGCCCCCAGACCCTTCTAGATTGCCTCAGGACCCATCTAAAAGCCCTTGTGTACCCTTATAATACCCCTGAGGGCCTTTAAAAAGGCCCCAAGACCCTTGTGGACCCCCTCAGGAGCATTCTAAAGGCCCCCAGACCCTTCTAATGCCCCACAGGGCCTTTCTAAAGGTCCCCAGACCCTTCTAGAGCCCCTGAAGACCCTTCTAAAGGCACCCAGACCCTTATAGAGCCCCTCAGGACCCTTCTAAAGTCCCCCAGACCCTGCTAATTCCCCTCAGGGCTTTTATAAGGGCACCCAGACCCTTCTCATGCCCCTCAGGACCCTTATAAAGGCACCCAGACCCTTCTAGAGCCCCTCAGGACAGTTTTAAATGCCTCCAGACCCTTCTATACCCCCCCAGGACCATTCTAAAGGCCCCCAGACCCTTCTAATGCCATTCAGTACCCTTCTAAAGGCCCCCAGACCCTTCTAATGCACCTCAGGGCCTTTCTAAAGTACCCAAGACACTTCTAGAACCTCTCAGGGCCTTTCTATATGACCCCAGACCCTTGTAATGCCCCTCAGGGCCTTTCTAAAGGCCCCCAGACCCTTCTAATGCCCCTCAGGACATTTCTAAAGGCCCCCAGACCCTTCTAGAGCCCCTCAGGACATTTCTAAAAGCACCCAGACCCTTCTAATGCCACTCAGGGCCTTTCTAAAGGCCGCGAGACCCTTATCATCCCCCTGAGGGCCTTTAAAAAGGCCCCCAGACCCTTCTGGACCCCCTCAGGACGCTTCTAATAGCCCCCAGACCCTTCTAGAGCCCCTCAGGGCCTTTCTAAAGGCCTCCACACCCTTCTAATGACCCTCAAGACCCATGTAAAGGCCCCCAGACCCTTCTAGATTGCCTCAGGACCCATCTAAAAGCCCCCAGACCCTTCTAATGCCTTACAGGGCCTTTCTAAAGGCCTCCACACGCTTCTAATGACCCTCAAGACCCATGTAAAGGCCCCTAGACCCTTCTAGATTGCCTCAGGACCCATCTAAATGCCCCCAGACCTTTCTAATGCCTTTCAGGACCCTTATGAAGGCCACAAGACCCTTCTAATGCCCCTCAGGGCTTTTATAAAGGTTTCCAGACCATTCTAGAGCCCGTCAGGACCCTTATAAAGGCCCCCAGACCATTCTAGAGCCCCTCAGGACACTTCTAAAAACCCGCAGACCATTCTAATGCCCATCAGGACCTTTCTAAAGGTCCCCAGACCCTTCTACTGCCCCTCAGGAGCATTCTAAAGGCCCCCAGACCCTTCTAATGCCCCACAGGGCCTTTCTAAAGGTCCCCAGACACTTCTAGAGCCCCTGAAGACCCTTCTAAATGCCCCCAGACCCTTCTAATGCCACTCAGGGCCTTTCTAAATGCCGCGAGACCCTTATCATCCCCCTGAGGGCCTTTAAAAAGGCCCCCAGACCTTTCTGGACCCACTCAGGACGCTTCTAAAAGCCCCCAGACCATTCTAGAGCCCCTCAGGGCCTTTCTAAAGGCCTCCACACCCTTCTAATGACCCTCAAGACCCATGTAAAGGCCCCCAGACCCTTCTAGATTGCCTCAGGACCCATCTAAAAGCCCCCAGACCCTTCTAATGCCTTTCAGGACCTTTATGAAGGCCACAAGACCCTTCTAATGCCCCTCAGGACCTTTCTAAAGGCCCTCAGACTATTCAAATGCCACTCAGGACTATTTTAAAGGCCCCCAGACCTTTCTAATGCCCCTCAGGGCATTTCTAAATTACCCCAGACACTTCTAGAACCTCTCAGAGCCTTTCTGTATGACCCCAGACCCTTGTAATGCCCCTCAGGGCATTTATAAAGGTTCCCAGACCCTTCTAGAGCCCGTCAGGACCCTTATAAAGGCCCCCAGACCATTCTAGAGCCCCTCAGGACACTTCTAAAGGCCCGCAGACCATTCTAATGCCCGTCAGGGCCTTTATAAAGGTCCCCAGACCTTTCTTCTGCACCTCAGGAGCATTCTAAAGGCCCCCACACCCTTCTAATGCCCCACAGGGCCTTTTTAATGGTCTCCAGACCCTTCTAGAGCCCCTGAAGACCCTTCTAAAGACCCCTAGACCCTTATAGAGCCCCTCAGGACCCTTCTAAAGTCGCCCAGACCCTGCTAATTCCCCTCAGGGATTTTATAAGGGCACCCAGACCCTTCTAATGCCCCTCAGGACCCTTATAAAGGCACCCAGACCCTTCTAGAGCCTCTCAGGACTGTTTTAAATGCCTCCAGACCCTTCTAGACCCCCTCAGGACCATTCTAAAGCCCACCAGACCCTTCTAATGCCCCTCAGGACCCTTCTAAAGGCCCCCAGACCCTTCTAGAGCCCCTCAGGGCCTATCTAAAGGCCTCCACACCCTTCTAATGACTCTCAAGACCCATGTAAAGGCCCCTAGACCCTTCTAGATTGCCTCAGGACCCATCTAAAAGCCCCCAGACCCTTCTAATGCCTTTCAGGACCCTTATGAAGGCCACAAGACCCTTCTAATGCCCCTCAGGACCTTTCTAAAGGCCCTCAGACCCTTCTAGAGCCCCTCAGGACATTTCTAAGGGCCCCAGGACCCTTCTAGAGCCCCTCAGGACCATTCTAAAGGCCCCCAGACCATTCTAATGCTTGTCAGGACCCTTCTAAAGGCCCTCAGATACTTCTAATGCCCCTCAGGGCCTTTCTAAAGTACCCCAGACATTTCTAGAACCTCTCAGGATTTTTGTATATGACCCCCGACCCTTGTAATGCCCCTCAGGGCCTATATAAAGGCCCCCATACCCTTCTAATGCCCCTCAGGACATTTCTAAAGGCCCCCAGACCCTTCTAGAGCCCCTCAGGACATTTCTAAAGGCACCCAGACCCTCCTAATGCCACTCAGGGCCTTTCTAAAGGCCGCGAGACCCTTATAATCCCCCTGAGGGCCTTTAAAAAGACCCCTAGAACCTTCTGGACCCCCTCAGGACGCTTCTAATAGTCTCCAGACACTTCTAGAGCCCCTCAGGGCCTTTCTAAAGGCCTCCACACCCTTCTAATGACCCTCAAGACCCATGTAAAGGCCCCCAGACCCTTCTAGATTGCCTCAGGACCCATCTAAAAGCCCCCAGACCCTTCTAATGCCTTTCAGGACCCTTATGAAGGCCACAAGACCCTTCTAATGCCCCTCAGGACCTTTCTACAGCCCTCAGACCCTTCTAATGCCCCTCAGGGCATTTAGAAAGGTTCCCAGACCCTTCTAGAGCCCGTCAGGACCATTATAAAGGCCCCCAGACCATTCTAGAGCCCCTCAGGACACTTTTAAAGGCCTGCAGACCATTCTAATGCCCGTCAGGGCCTTTCTAAAGGTCCCCAGTCCCTTCTACTACCCCTCAGTAGCATTCTAAAGGCCCCCAGACCCTTCTAATGCCCCACAGGGCCTTTCTAAAGGTCCCCAGACCCTTCTAGAGACCCTGAAGACCCTTCTAAAGTCCCCCAGACCCTGCTAATTCCCCTCAGGGCTTTTATAAGGGCAACCAGACCCTTCTAATGCCCCTCAGGACACTTATAAAGGCACCCAGACCCTTCTAGAACCTCTCAGGACAGTTTTAAATGCCTCCAGACCCTTCTAGAGCCCGTCAGGACCCTTATAAAGGCCCCCAGACAATTCTAGAGCCCCTCAGGACACTTCTAAAGGCCCGCAGACCATTCTAATGCCCGTCAGGGCCTCTCTAAATGTCCCCAGACACTTCTACTGCCCCTCAGGAGCATTATAAAGGCCCCCAGACCCTTCTATTGCCCCGCAGGGCCTTTCTAAAGGTCCCCAGACCCTTCTAGAGACCCTGAAGACCCTTCTAAAGGCCCCCAGACCCTTATAGAGCCCCTCAGGACTCTAGATGGGTCTGGGGGGGCCTTTAGATAGTCCCTGAGGGGCATTAGAAGAGTGTGAGGGCCTTTAGAAAAGCCCTAAGGGGCATTACAAGGGTCTGGGGGCCTTTAGAATGGTCCTGAGGGTCTCCAGAAGGATCTGGGGACCTTTATAAATGCCCTGAGGGGCATTAAAATGGTCTGGGGGCCTTTCGAAAGGCCGTGAGAAGCATTAGAAGTGTCGAGGGGGCTTTAGAAAGGCCCTGAATGGTTCTAGAAAAGTCTGAGGGCCTTTAGAATGGTCCTGAGTGGGTCTAGAAGGGTCTGGAGGCATTTAAAACTGTCCTGAGAGGCTCTAGAAGGGTCTGGGTGCCTTTATAAGGGTCCTGAGCGGCATTAGAAGGGTCTTGTGGCCCTTATAAAAGCCCTAAGGGGAATTAGCAGGGTCTGGGGGACTTTAGAAGGGTCCTGAGGGGCTCTATAAGGGTCTGGGGGCCTTTAGAAAGGCCCTGAGGGGCATTAGAATGGTCTGCGGGCATTTAGAAGTGTCCTGAGGGGCTCTAGAATGATCTGGGGGCCTTTATAAGGGTCCTGACGGTCTCTAGAAGGGTCTGGGAACCTTTATAAATGCCCTGAGGGGCAATAGAAGGATCTGAGGGCCTTTAGAAAGGTCCTGAGGGGCATTAGAAGGGTCTTGTGGCCTTCATAAGGGTCCTGAAAGGCATTAGAAGGGTCTGGGGGCTTTTAGATGGGTCCTGAGGCAATCTAGAAGGGTCTAGGGGCCTTTACATGGGTCTTGAGGGTCATTAGAAGGGTGTGGAGGCCTTTAGAAAGGCCCTGAAAGGCATTAGAAGGGTCTGGGGGCTTTTAGATGGGTCCTGAGGCAATCTAGAAGGGTCTAGGGGCCTTTACATGGGTCTTGAGGGTCATTAGAAGGATGTGGAGGCCTTTGGAGAGGCCCTGAGGAGCTCTAGAAGGGTCTGGGGGCTATTAGAAGCGTCCTTAGGGGGTCCAGAAGGGTCTGGGGGCCTTTTTAAAGGCCCTCAGGGGGATTATAAGGGTCTTGCGGCCTTTAGAAAGGCCCCTGAGTGGCATTAGAAGGGTCTGGGTGCCTTTAGAAATGTCCTGAGGGGCTCTAGAAGGCTCTGGGGGCCTATAGAAATGTCCTGAGGGGCGTTAGAAGGGTATGGGGGCCTTTAGAAAGGCCCTGAGGGGCATTACAAGCGTCTGGGGTCATATAGAAAGGCCCTGAGAAGTTCTAGAAGTGTCTGGGGGCCTTTAGAAGGGTCCTGAGGGGCATTAGAAGGGTCTGGGTGCCCTTATAAAAGCCCTGAGGGGAATTAGCAGGGTCTGGGGGACTTTAGAAGGGTACTGAGGGGCTCTAGAAGGGTCTGGTGGCCTTTAGAAGGGTCGTCAGGGGCTCTAGAAAAGTCTGGGGACCTTTAGAAAGGCCCTGTGGGGCATTAGAAGGGTCTGGGGGTCTTTGGAATGCTCCCGAGGGGCAGTAGAAGGGTCTGGGGACCTTTAGAAAGGCCCTGACGGGCATTAGAATGGTCTGCGGGCCTTTAGAAGTGTCCTGAGGGGCTCTAGAATGGTCTGGGGGCCTTTATAAGGGTCCTGACTGGCTCTAGAAGGGTCTGGGAACCTTTCTAAATGCCTAGAGGGGCAATAGAAGGGTCTGAGGGCCTTTAGAAAGGTCCTGAGGGGCATTAGAAAGGTCTTGTGGCCTTCATAAGGGTCCTGAAAGGCATTAGAAGGGTCTGGGGGCTTTTAGATGGGTCCTGAGGCAATCTAGAAGGGTCTAGGGGCCTTTACATGGGTCTTGAGGGTCATTAGAAGGGTGTGGAGGCCTTTAGAAAGGCTCTGAAAGGCATTAGAAGGGTCTGGGGGCCTTTAGAATGCTCCTTAGGGGCAGTAGAATGGTCTGGGGGCCTTTATAAGGGTCCTGACGGGCTCTAGAAGGGTCTGGGAACCTTTCTAAACGCCTAGAGAGGCAATATAAGGGTCTGAGGGCCTTTAGAAAGGTCCTGAGGGGCATTAGAACGGTCTTGTGGCCTTCATAAGGGTCCTGAAAGGCATTAGAAGGGTCTGGGGGCTTTTAGATGGGTCCTGAGGCAATCTAGAATGGTCTAGGGGCCTTTACATGGGTCTTGAGGGTCATTAGAAGGGTGTGGAGGCCTTTAGAAAGGCTCTGAAAGTCATTAGAAGGGTCTGGGGGCTTTTAGATGGGTCCTGAGGCAATCTAGAAGGGTCTGGGGGCCTTTACATGGGTCTTGAGGGTCATTAGAAGGGTGTGGAGGCCTTTAGAAAGGCCCTGAGGGGCTCTAGAAGGGTCTGGGGGCTATTAGAAGCGTCCTGAGGGGGTCCAGAAGGGTCTGGGGGCCTTTTTAAAGGCCCTCAGGGGGATTATAATGGTCTTGCGGCCTTTAGAAAGGCCCTGAGTGGCATTAGAAGGGTCTGGGTGCCTTTAGAAATGTCCTGAGGGGCTCTAGAAGGGTCTGGAGGCCTTTAGAAATGTCCTGAGGGGCATTAGAAGGGTATGGGGGCCTTTAGAAAGGCCCTGAGGGGCATTACAAGGGTCTGGGGTCATATAGAAAGGCCCTGAGAGGTTCTAGAAGTGTCTGGGGTACTTTAGAAAGGCCCTGAGGGGCATTAGAAGGGTCTGGGGGCCTTTAGAATGGTCCTGAGGGGGTCTAGAAGGGTCTGGAGGCATTTAAAAGCGTCCTGAGAGACTCTAGAAGGGTCTGGGTGCCTTTAAAAGGGTCCTGAGGGGCATTAGAAGGGTCTGGGTGCCCTTATAAAAGCCCTGAGGGGAATTAGCAGGGTCTGGGGGACTTTAGAAGCGTCCTGATGGGCTCTATAAGGGTCTGGGGGCCTTTAGAAGGGTCTTCAGGGGCTCTAGAAGGGTCTGGGGACGTTTAGAAAGGCCCTGTGGTGCATTAGAAGGGTCTGGGGGCCTTTAGAATGCTCCTGAGGGGCAGTAGAAGGGTCTGGGGACCTTTAGAAAGGCCCTGACGGGCATTAGAATGGTCTGCGGGCCTTTAGAAGTGTCCTGAGGGGCTCTAGAATTGTCTGGGGGCCTTTATAAGGGTTCTGACGGGCTCTAGAAGGGTCTGGGAACCTTTATAAATGCCCTGAGGGGCATTAGAAGGGTCTGAGGGCCTTTAGAAAGGTCCTGAGGGCCATTAGAAGGGTCTTGTGGCCTTCATAAGGGTCCTGAAAGGCATTAGAAGGGTCTGGGGGCTTTTAGATGGGTCCTGAGGCAATCTAGAAGGGTCTGGGGGCCTTTACATGGGTCTTGAGGGTCATTAGAAGGGTGTTGAGGCCTTTAGAAAGGCCCTGAGGGGCTCTAGAAGGGTTTGGGGGCTATTAGAAGCGTCCTGAGGGGGTCCAGAAGGGTCTGGGGGCCTTTTTAAAGGCCCTCAGGGGGATTATAAGGGTCTGGCGGCCTTTAGAAAAGCCCTGAGTGGCATTAGAAGGGTCTGGGTGCCTTTAGAAATGTCCTGAGGGGCTCTAGAAGGGTCTGGAGGCCTTTAGAAATGTCCTGAGGGGCATTAGAAGGGTATGGGGGCCTTTAGAAAGGCCCTGAGGAACATTACAAGGGTCTGGGGTCATATAGAAAGGCCCTGAGAGGTTCTAGAAGTGTCTGGGGTACTTTAGAAAGGCCCTGAGGGGCATTAGAAGGGTCTGGGGGCCTTTAGAATGGTCCTGAGGGGGTCTAGAAGGGTCTGGAGGCATTTAAAAGTGTCCTGAGAGGCTCTAGAAGGGTCTGGGTGCCTTTATAAGGGTCCTGAGGGGCATTAGAAGGGTCTGGGTGCCCTTATAAAAGCCCTGAGGGGAATTAGCAGGGTCTGGGGGACTTTAGAAGGGTCCTGAGGGGCTCTAGAAGGGTCTGGGGGCCTTTAGAAGGGTCTTCAGGGGCTCTAGAAGGGTCTGGGGACCTTTAGAAAGGCCCTGTGGGGCATTAGAAGGGTCTGGGGGCCTTTAGAATGCTCCTGAGGGGCAGTAGAAGGGTCTGGGGACCTTTAGAAAGGACCTGACGGGCATTAGAATGGTCTGCAGGCCTTTAGAAGTGTCCTGAGGGGCTCTAGAATGGTCTGGGGGCCTCTATAAGGGTTCTGACGGGCTCTAGAAGGGTCTGGGAACCTTTATAAATGCCCTGAGGGGCATTAGAAGGGTCTGAGGGCCTTTAGAAAGGTCCTGAGGGGCATTAGAAGGGTCTTGTGGCCTTCATAAGGGTCCTGAAAGGCATTAGAAGGGACTGGGGGTTTTTAGATGGGTCCTGAGGCAATCTAGAAGGGTCTAGGGGCCTTTACATGGGTCTTGAGGGTCATTAGAAGGGTGTGGAGGCCTTTAGAAAGGCCCTGAAATGCATTAGAAGGGTCTGGGGGCTTTTAGATGGGTCCTGAGGCAATCTAGAAGGGTCTGGGGGCCTTTACATGGGTCTTGATGGTCATTAGAATGGTGTGGAGGCCTTTAGAAAGGACCTGAGGGGCTCTAGAAGGGTCTGGGGGCTATTAGAAGCGTCCTGAGGGGGTCCAGAAGGGCCTGGGGGCCTTTTCAAAGGCCCTCAGGGGGATGATAAGGGTCTCGCGGCCTTTAGAAAGGCCCTGAGTGGCATTAGAAGGGTCTGGGGGCCTTTAGAAGGGTCTTCAGGGGCTCTAGAAGGGTCTGGGGACCTTTAGAAAGGCCCTGTGGGGCATTAGAAGGGTCTGGGGGCCCTTAGAATGCTCCTGAGGGGCAGTAGAAGGGTCTGGGGTCTTTAGAAATGTCCTGACAGGCATTAGAATGGTCTGCGCGCCTTTAGAAGTGTCCTGAGGGGCTCTAGAATGGTCTAGGGGCCTTTATAAGGGTCCTGACGGGCTCTAGAAGGTTCTGGGAACCTTTATAAATGCCCTGAGGGGCATTAGAAAGGTCTGATGGCCTTTAGAAAGGTCCTGAGGGGCATTAGAAGGGTCTTGTGTCCTTCATAAGGGTCCTGAAAGGCATTAGAAGGGTCTGGGGGCTTTTAGATGGGTCCTGAGGCAATCTAGAAGGGTCTAGGGGCCTTTACATGGGTCTTGAGGGTCATTAGAAGGGTGTGGAGGCCTTTAGAAAGGCCCTGAAAGGCATTAGAAGGGTCTGGGGGCTTTTAGATGGGTCCTGAGGCAATCTAGAAGGGTCTGGGGGCCTTTACATGGGTCTTGAGGGTCATTAGAAGGGTGTGGAGGCCTTTAGAAAGGCCCTGAGGGGCTCTAGAAGGGTCTGGAGGTATTAGAAGCATCCTGAGTGGGTCCAGAAGGATCTTGGGGCCTTTTTAAAGGCCCTCAGGGGGATGATAAGGGTCTCGCGACATTTAGAAAGGCCCTGAGTGGCATTAGAAGGGTGTGGGTGCCTTTCGAAATGTCCTGAGGGGCTCTAGAAGGGTCTGGGGGCCTTTAGAAATGTCCTGAGGGGCATTAGAAGGGTATGGGGGCCTTTAAAAAGGTCCTGAGGGGCATTAGAAGGGTCTGGGGTCATATAGAAAGGCCCTGAGAGGTTCTAGAATTGTCTGGGGTACTTTAGAAAGGCCCTGAGGGGCATTAGAAGGGTCTGGGGGCCTTTAGAATGGTCCTGAGGGGCATTAGAAGGGTCTGGGGGCCTTTAGAATGGTCCTGAGGGGGTCTAGAAGGGTCTGGAGGCATTTCAAACTGTCCTGAGAGGCTCTAGAAGGGTCTAGGTGCCTTTATAAGGGTCCTGAGGGGCATTAGAAGGGTCTGGGTGCCCTTATAAAAGCCCTGAGAGGAATTAGCAGGGTCTGGGGGACTTTAGAAGGGTCCTGAGGGGCTCTATAAGGGTCTGGGGGCCTTTAGAAGGGTCTTCAGGGGCTCTAGAAGGGTCTGGGGACCTTTAGAAAGGCCCTGTGGGGCATTAGAAGGGTCTGGGGGCCTTTAGAATGCTCCTGAGGGGCAGTAGAAGGGTCTGGGGATCTTTAGAAATGCCCTGACGGGCATTTGAATGGTCTGCGGGCCTTTAGAAGTGTCCTGAGGGGCTCTAGAATGGTCTGGGGGCCTTTATAAGGGTCCTGACGGGCTCTAGAAGGGTCTGGGAACCTTTCTAAATGCCCTGAGGGGCATTAGAAGGGTCTGAGGGCCTTTAGAAAGGTCCTGAGGGGCATTAGAAGGGTCTTGTGGCCTTCATAAGGGTCCTGAAAGGCATTAGAAGGGTCTGGGGGCTTTTAGATGGGTCCTGAGGCAATCTAGAAGGGTCTGGGGGCCTTTACATGGGTCTTGAGGGTCATTAGAAGGGTGTGGAGGCCTTTAGAAAGGCCCTGAGGGGCTCTAGAAGGGTCTGGGGGCTATTAGAAGCGTCCTGAGCGGGTCCAGAAGGGTCTGGGGGCCTTTTTAAAGGCCCTCAGGGGGATGATAAGGGTCTTGCGGCCTTTAGAAAGGCCCTGAGTGGCATTAGAATGGTCTGGGGGCCTTTAGAAGGGTCTTCAGTTGCTCTAGAAGGGTCTGGGGAACTGTAGAAAGGCACTGTGGGGCATTAGAAGGGTCTGGGTGCCTTTAGAATGCTCCTGAGGGGCAGTAGAAGGGTCTGGGGACCTTTAGAAAGGCCCTGACGGGCATTAGAATGGTCTGCGGGCCGTTAGAAGTGTCCTGAGGGGCTCTAGAATGGTCTGGGGGCCTTTATAAGGGTCCTGACGGGTCTAGAAGGGTCTGGGAACCTTTCTAAATGCCCTGAGGGGCATTAGAAGGGTCTGAGGGCCTTTAGAAAGGTCCTGAGGGGCATTAGAAGGGTCTTGTGGCCTTCATAAGGGTCCTGAAAGGCATTAGAAGGGTCTGGGGGCTTTTAGATGGGTCCTGAGGCAATCTAGAAGGGTCTGGGGGCCTTTACATGGGTCTTGACGGTCATTAGAAGGGTGTTGAGGCCTTTAGAAAGGCCCTGAGGGGCTCTAGAAGGGTCTGGGGCTATTAGAAGCATCCTGAGGGGGTCCAGAAGGGTCTGGGGGCCTTTTTAAAGGCCCTCAGGGGGATTATAAGGGTCTCGCGGCCTTTAGAAAGGCCCTGAGTGGCATTAGAAGGGTCTGGGTGCCTTTAGAAATGTCCTGAGGGGCTCTAGAAGGATCTGGGGGCCTTTAGAAATGTCCTGAGGGGCATTAGAAGGGTATGGGTCCTTTAGAAAGGCCCTGAGGGGCATTACAAGGGTCTGGGGTCATATAGAAAGGCCCTGAGAGGTTCTAGAAGTGTCTGGGGTACTTTAGAAAGGCCCTGAGGGGCATTAGAAGGGTCTGGGGGCCTTTAGAATGGTCCTGAGGGAGTCTAGAAGGGTCTGGAGGCATTTAAAAGTGTGCTGATAGGCTCTAGAAGGGTCTGGGTGCCTTTATAATGGTCCTGAGGGGCATTAGAAGGGTCTGGGTGCCCTTATAAAAGCCCTCAGGGGAATTAGCTGGGTGTGGGGGACTTTAGAAGGGTCCTGAGGGGATCTATAAGGGTCTGGGTGCCTTTAGAAGGGTCCTGAGGGGGTCTAGAAGGGTCTGGAGGCATTTAAAACTGTCCTGAGAGGCTCTAGAAGGGTCTGGGTGCCTTTATAAGGGTCCTGAGGGGCATTAGAAGGGTCTTGTGGCCCTTATAAAAGCCCTGAGGGGAATTAGCAGTGTCTGGGGGACTTTAGAAGGGTCCTGAGGGGCTCTAGAAGGGTCTGGGGGCCATTAGAAGGGTCTTCAGGGGCTCTAGAAGGGTCTGGGGACCTTTAGAAAGGCCCTGTGGGGCATTAGAATGGTCTGGGGGCCTTTAGAATGCTCCTGAGGGGCAGTAGAAGGGTCTGGGGACCTTTAGAAAGGCCCTGACGTGCATTAGAATGGTCTGCGGGCCTTTAGAAGTGTCCTGAGGGGCTCTAGAATGGTCTGGGGGCCTTTATAAGGGTCCTGACGGGCTCTAGAAGGGTCTGGGAACCTTTATAAATGCCCTGAGGGGCATTAGAAGGGTCTGAGGGCCTTTAGAAAGGTCCTGAGGGGCATTAGAAGGGTCTTGTGGCCTTCATAAGGGTCCTGAAAGGCATTAGAAGGGTCTGGGGGCTTTTAGATGGGTCCTGAGGGGGTCCAGAAGGGTCTGGGTGCCTTTTTAAAGGACCTCAGGGGGATTATAAGGGTCTTGCGGCCTTTAGAAAGGCCCTGAGTGGCATTAGAAGGGTCTGGGTGCCTTTAGAAATGTCCTGAAAGACTCTAGAAGGGTCTGGGGGCCTTTAGAAATGTCCTGAGGGGCATTAGAAGGGTATGGGGGCCTTTAGAAAGGCCCTGAGGGGCATTACAAGGGTCTGGGGTCATATAGAAAGGCCCTGAGAGGTTCTAGAAGTGTCTGGGGTGCTTTAGAATGGTCCTGAGGGGCATTAGAAGGGTCTGGGGGCCTTTAGAAAGGCCCTGAGGGGCATTAGAAGGGTCTGGGGGCCTTTAGAATGGTCCTGAGGGGGTCTAGAAGGGTCTGGAGGCATTTAAAAGTGTCCTGAGAGGCTCTAGAAGGGTCTGGGTGCCTTTATAAGGGTCCTGAGGGGCATTAGAAGGGTCTGGGTGCCCTTATAAAAGCCCTGAGGGGAATTAGCAGGGTCTGGGGGACTTTAGAAGGGTCCTGAGGGGCTCTATAAGGGTCTGGGGGCCTTTAGAAGGGTCTTCAGGGGCTCTAGAAGGGTCTGGGGACCTTTAGAAAGGCCCTGTGGGGCATTAGAAGGGTCTGGGGGCCTTTAGAATGCTCCTGAGGGGCAGTAGAAGGGTCTGGGGACCTTTAGAAAGGACCTGACGGGCATTAGAACGGTCTGCAGGCCTTTAGAAGTGTCCTGAGGGGCTCTAGAATGGTCTGGGGGCCTCTATAAGGGTCCTGACGGGCTCTAGAAGGGTCTGGGAACCTTTCTAAATGCCCTGAGGGGCATTAGAAGGGTCTGAGGGCCTTTAGAAAGGTCCTGAGGGGCATTAGAAGGGTCTTGTGGCCATCATAAGGGTCCTGAAAGGCATTAGAAGGGTCTGGGGGCTTTTAGATGGGTCCTGAGGCAATCTAGAAGGGTCTAGGGGCCTTTACATGGGTCTTGAGGGTCATTAGAAGGGTGTGGAGGCCTTTAGAAAGGCCCTGAAAAGCATTAGAAGGGTCTGGGGGCTTTTAGATGGGTCCTGAGGCAATCTAGAAGGGTCTGGGGGCATTTACATGGGTCTTGAGGGTCATTAGAAGGGTGTGGAGGCCTTTAGAAAGGCCCTGAGGGGCTCTAGAATGGTCTGGGGGCTATTAGAAGCATCCTGAGGGGGACGAGAAGGGTCTGGGGGCCTTTTTAAAGGCCCTCAGGGGGATTATAAGGGTCTCGCGCCCTTTAGAAAGGCCCTGAGTGGCATTAGAAGGGTCTGGGTGCCTTTAGAAATGTCCTGAGGGGCTCTAGAAGGGTCTGGGGGCCTTTAGAAATGTCCTGAGGGGCATTAGAAGGGTATGGGGGCGTTTAGAAAGGCCCTGAGGGGTATTTCAAGGGTCTGGGGTCATATAAAAGGCCCTGAGAGGTTCTAGAAGTGTCTGGGGTACTTTAGAAAGGCCCTGAGGGGCATTAGAAGGGTCTGGGGGCCTTTAGAAGGGTCCTGAGGGGCATTAGAAGGGTCTGGGAGCATTTAGAATGGTCCTGAGGGGGTCTAGAAGGGTCTGGAGGCATTTAAAACTGTCCTGAGAGGCTCTAGAAGGGTCTGGGTGCCTTTATAAGGGTCCTGAGGGGCATTAGAAGGGTCTGGGTGCCCTTATAAAAGCCCTGAGGGGAATTAGCAGGGTCTGGGGGACTTTAGAAGGGTCCTGAGGGGCTCTATAAGGGTCTGGGTGCCTTTAGAAGGGTCTTCAGGGGCTCTAGAAGGGTCTGGGGACCTTTAGAAAGGCCCTGTGGGGCATTAGAAGGGTCTGGGGGCCTTTAGAATGCTCCTGAGGGGCAGTAGAAGGGTCTGGGGTCTTTAGAAAGGTCCTGACGGGCATTAGAATGGTCTGCGGGCCTTTAGAAGTGTCCTGAGGGGCTCTAGAATGGTCTAGGGGCCTTTATAAGGGTCCTGACGGGCTCTAGAATGGTCTGGGAACCTTTATAAATGCCCTGAGGGGCATTAGAAGGGTCTGAGGGCCTTTAGAAAGGTCCTGAGGGGCATTAGAAGGGTCTTGTGGCCTTCATAAGGGACCTGAAAGGCATTAGAAGGGTCTGGGGGATTTTAAATGGGTCCTGAGGCAATCTAGAAGGGTCTAGGGGCCTTTACATGGGTCTTGAGGGTCATTAGAAGGGTGTGGAGGCCTTTAGAAAGGCCCTGAAAGGCATTAGAAGGGTCTGGGGGCTTTTAGATGGGTCCTGAGGCAATCTAGAAGGGTCTGGGGGCCTTTACATGGGTCTTGAGGGTCATTATAAGGGTGTGGAGGCCTTTAGAAAGGCCCTGAGGGGATCTAGAAGGGTCTGGGGGCTATTAGAAGCGTCCTGAGGGGGTCCAGAAGGGTCTCGGGGCCTTTTTAAAGGCCCTCAGGGGGATGATAAGGGTCTCGCGGCCTTTAGAAAGGCCCTGAGTGGCATTAGAAGGGTCTGGGGTCCTTTAGAAAGGTCTTCAGGGGCTCTAGAAGGGTCTGGGGACCTTTAGAAAGGCCCTGTGGGGCATTAGAAGGGTCTGGGGGCCTTTAGAATGCTCCTGAGGGGCAGTAGAAGGGTCTGGGGACCTTTAGAAAGGCCCTGACGGGCATTAGAATGGTCTGGGTGCCTTTAGAAATGTCCTGAGGGGCTCTAGAAGGGTCTGGGGGCCTTTAGAAAGGCCTTGAGGGGCATTAGAAGGGTCTGGGGGCCTTTAGAAGGGTCCTGAGGGGCATTAGAAGGGTCTGGGGGACTTTAGAATGGTCCTGAGGGGGTCCAGAAGGGTCTGGAGGCATTTAAATGTGTGCTGAGAGGCTCTAGAAGGGTCTGGGTGCCTTTATAAGGGTCCTGAGGGGCATTAGAAGGGTCTTGTGGCCCTTATAAAAGCCCTGCGGGGAATTAGCAGGGTCTGGGGGACTTTAGAAGGGTCCTGAGGGGCTCTATAAGGGTCTGGGGGCCTTTAGAAGGGTCCTGAGGGGGTCTAGAAGGGTCTGGAGGCATTTAAAACTGTCCTGAGAGGCTCTAGAAGGGTCTGGGTGCCTTTATAAGGGTCCTGAGGGGCATTAGAAGGGTCTTGTGGCCCTTATAAAAGCCCTGAGGGGAATTAGCAGTGTCTGGGGGACTTTAGAAGGGTCCTGACGGGCTCTAGAAGGGTCTGGGAACCTTTCTAAATGCCCTGAGGGGCATTAGAAGGGTCTGGGGGCCTTTAGAATGCTCCTGAGGTGTAGTAGAAGGGTCTGGGTACCTTTAGAAAGGCCCTGACGGGCATTAGAATGGTCTGCGGACCTTTAGAAGTGTCCTGAGGGGCTCTAGAATGGTCTGGGGGCCTTTATAAGGGTCCTGATGGGCTCTAGAAGGGTCTGGGAACCTTTCTAAATGCCCTGAGGGGCATTAGAAGGGTCTGAGGGCCTTTAGAAAGGTCCTGAGGGGCATTAGAAGTATCTTGTGGCCTTCATAAGGGTCCTGAAAGGCATTAGAAGGGTCTGGGGGCTTTTAGATGTGTCCTGAGGCAATCTAGAAGGGTCTGGGGGCCTTTACATGGGTCTTGAGGGTCATTAGAAGGGTGTGGAGGCCCTTAGAAAGGCCCTGAGGGGCTCTAGAAGGGTCTGGGGGCTATTAGAAGCGTCCTGAGGGGGTCCAGAAGGGTCTGGGGGCCTTTTTAAAGGCCCTCAGGGGGATTATAAGGGTCTTGCGGCCTTTAGAAAGGCCCTGAGTGGCATTAGAAGGGTCTGGGTGCCTTTAGTAATGTCCTGAGGGAATCTAGAAGGGTCTGGGGGCCTTTAGAAATGTCCTGAGGGGCATTAGAAGGGTATGGGGGCCTTTAGAAAGGCCCTGAGGGGTATTACAAGGGTCTGGGGTCATATAGAAAGGCCCTGAGAGGTTCTAGAAGTGTCTGGGGTACTTTAGGAAGGCCCTGAGGGGCATTAGAAGGGTCAGGGTGCCCTTGTAAAAGCCCTCAGGGGAATTAGCAGGGTCTGGGGGACTTTAGAAGGGTCCTGAGGGGCTCTATAAGGGTCTCGGGGCCTTTAGAATGGTCTTCAGTGGCTCTAGAAGGGTCTGGGGACCTTTAGAAAGGCCCTCTGGGGCATTAGAAGGGTCTGGGGGCATTTAGAATGCTCCTGAGGGGCAGTAGAATGGTCTGGGGACCTTTAGAAAGGCCCTGACGGGCATTAGAATGGTCTGCGGGCCTTTACAAGTGTCCTGAGGGGCTCTAGAATGGTCTGGGGGCCTTTATAAGCGTCCTGACGGGCTCTAGAAGGGTCTGGAAACCTTTCTAAATACCTAGAGGGGCATTAGAATGGTCTGAGGGCCTTTAGAAAGGTCCTGAGTGGCATTAGAATGGTCCTGTGGCCTTCATAAGGGTCCTGAAAGGCATTAGAAGGGTCTGGGGGCTTTTAGATGGGTCTTGAGGCAATCTAGAAGGGTCTAGGGGCCTTTACATGGGTCTTGAGGGTCATTGGAATAGTGTGGATGCCTTTAGAAAGGCTCTGAAAGGCATTAGAAGGGTCTGGGGGCTTTTAGATGGGTCCTGAGGCAATCTAGAAGGGTCTGGGGGCCTTTACATGGGTCTTGAGGGTCATTAGAAGGGTGTGGAGGCCTTTAGAAAGGTCCTGAGGGGCTCTAGAAGGGTCTGGGGGCTATTAGAAGCGTCCTGAAGAGGTCCAGAAAGGTCTGGGGGCCTTTTTAAAGGCCCTCAGGGGGATTATAAGGGTCTTGCGGCCTTTAGAAAGGCCCTGAGTGGCATTAGAAGGGTCTGGGTGCCTTTAGAAATGTCCTGAGGGGCACAAGAAGGGTCTGGGGGCCTTTAGAAATGTCCTGAGGGGCATTAGAATGGTATGGGGGCCTTTAGATAGGCCCTGAGGTGCATTACAAGGGTCTGGGTTCATATAGAAATGCCCTGAGAGGTTCTAGAAGTGTCTGGGGTACTTTAGAAAGGCCCTGAGGGGCATTAGAATGGTCTGGGGGCCTTTATAATGGTCCTGAGGGGGTCTAGAAGGGTCTGGGTGCCTTTATAAGGGTTCTGAGGGGCATGAGAAGGGTCTGGGTGCCCTTATAAAAGCCCTGATAGGAATTAGCAGGGTCTGGGGGACTTTAGAAGGGTCCTGAGGGGCTCTAGAAGGGTCTGGGGGACTTTAGAATGGTCTTCAGGGGCTCTAGAAGGGTCTGGGGACCTTTAGAAAGGCCCTGTGGGGCATTAGAAGGGTCTGGGGGCCTTTAGAATGCTCCTGAGGGGCAGTAGAAGGGTCTGGGGACCTTTAGAAAGGCCCTGACGGGCATTAGAATGGTCTGCGGGCCTTTAGAAGTGTCCTGAGTGGCTCTAGAATGGTCTGGGGGCCTTTATAAGTGTCCTGACGGGCTGTAGAAGGGTCTGGGAACATTTATATA
The DNA here is from genome assembly GCA_033558105.1 of Coccyzus lansbergi. Taxonomy (NCBI): domain Eukaryota; kingdom Metazoa; phylum Chordata; class Aves; order Cuculiformes; family Coccyzidae; genus Coccyzus; species Coccyzus lansbergi. Next base: position 1,393,521 of record JAUMJK010000794.1, on the reverse strand, counting down.
TGCCCTGAGGGGCATTAGAAGGGTCTGAGGGCCTTTAGAAAGGTCCTGAGGGGCATTAGAAGGGTCTTGTGGCCTTCATAAGGGTCCTGAAAGGCATTAGAAGGGTCTGGGGGCTTTTAGATGGGTCCTGAGGCAATCTAGAAGGGTCTGGGGGCCTTTACATGGGTCTTGAGGGTCATTAGAAGGGTGTGGAGGCCTTTAGAAAGGCCCTGAGGGGCTCTAGAAGGGTCTGGGGGCTATTAGAAGCGTCCTGAGGGGGTCCAGAAGGGTCTGGGGGCCTTTTTAAAGGCCCTCAGGGGGATTATATGGGTCTTGCGGCCTTTAGAAAGGCCCTTAGTGGCATTAGAAGGGTCTGGGTGCCTTTCGAAATGTCCTGAGGGGCTCTAGAAGGGTCTGGGGGCCTTTAGAAATGTCCTGAGGGGCATTAGAAGGGTATGGGGGCCTTTAGAAAGGCCCTGAGGGGCATTACAAGGGTCTGGGGTCATATAGAAAGGCCCTGAGAGGTTCTAGAAGTGTCTGGGGTACTTTAGAAAGGCCCTGAGGGGCATTAGAAGGGTCTGGGGGCCTTTAGAATGGTCCTGAGGGGGTCTAGAAGGGTCTGGAGGCATTTAAATGTGTGCTGAGAGGCTCTAGAAGGGTCTGGGTGCCTTTATAAGGGTCCTGAGGGGCATTAGAAGGGTCTGGGTGCCCTTATGAAAGCCCTCAGGGGAATTAGCTGGGTGTGGGGTACTTTAGAAGGGTCCTGAGGGGCTCTATAATGGTCTGGGGGGCTTTAGAAGGGTCCTGAGGGGGTCTAGAAGGGTCTGGAGGCATTTAAAACTGTCCTGAGAGGCTCTAGAAGGGTCTGGGTGCCTTTATAAGGGTCCTGAGGGGCATTAGAAGGGTCTTGTGGCCCTTATAAAAGCCCTGAGGGGAATTAGCAGTGTCTGGGGGACTTTAGAAGGGTCCTGAGGGGCTCTAGAAGGGTCTGGGCCCTTTAGAAGGGTCTTCAGGGGCTCTAGAAGGGTCTGGGGACCTTTAGAAAGGCCCTGGGGGGCATTAGAAGGGTCTGGGTGCCTTTAGAATGCTCCAAAGGGGCAGTAGAAGGGTCTGGGGACCTTTAGAAAGGCCCTGACGGGCATTAGAATGGTCTGCGGGCCTTTAGAAGTGTCCTGAGGGGCTCTAGAATGGTCTGGGGGCCTTTATAAGCTTCCTGTCCGGCTCTAGAATGGTCTGGGAACCTTTATAAATTCCCTGAGGGGCATTAGAAGGTTCTGAGGGCCTTTAGAAAGGTCCTGAGGGGCATTAGAAGGGTCTTGTGGCCTTCATAAGGGTCCTGAAAGGCATTAGAAGGGTCTGGGGGCTTTTAGATGGGTCCTGAGGCAATCTAGAAGGGTCTGGGGGCCTTTACATGGGTCTTGAGTGTCATTAGAAGGGTGTGGAGGCCTTTAGAAAGGCCCTGAGGGGCTCTAGAAGGGTCTGGGGGCTATTAGAAGCATCCTGAGGGGGTCCAGAAGGGTCTGGGGGCCTTTTTAAAGGCCCTCAGGGGGATTATAAGGGTCTCGCGGCCTTTAGAAAGGCCCTGAGGGGCTCTAGAAGGGTCTGGGGACATTTATAAAGGCCCTGTGGGGCATTAGAAGGGTCTGGGGGCCTTTAGAATGCTCCGGAGGGGCAGTCGAAGTGTCTGGGGGCCTTTAGAATGCTCCTGAGGGGCAGTAGAAGGGTCTGAGGACCTTTATAAAGGCCCTGACGGGCATTAGAATGGTCTGCGGGCCTTTAGAAGTGTCCTGAGGGGCTCTAGAATGGTCTGGGGGCCTTTATAAGGGTCCTGACGGGATCTAGAAGGGTCTGGGGGCCTTTAGAAGGGTCCTGAGGGGCATTAGAATGGTCTGGGGGGCTTTAGAATGGTCCTGAGGGGGTCTATAAGGGTCTGGAGGCATTTAAAACTGTCCTGAGAGGCTCTAGAAGGGTCTGGGTGCTTTTATAAGGGTCCTGAGGGGCATGAGAAGGGTCTGGGTGCCCTTATAAAAGCCCTGAGGGGAATTAGCAGGGTCTGGGGGACTTTAGAAGGGTCCTGAGGTGCCTTAGAAGGGTCTGGGGGCCTTTAGAAGGGTCTTCAGGGGCTCTAGAAGCGTCTGGGGACCTTTAGAAAGGCCCTGTGGGGCATTAGAAGGGTCTGGGGGCCTTTAGAATGCTCCTGAGGGGCAGTAGAAGGGTCTGGGGACCTTTAGAAAGGCCCTGACGGGCATTAGAATGGTCTGCGGGCCTTTAGAAGTGTCCTGAGGGGCTCTAGAATGGTCTGGGGTCCTTTATAAGGGTCCTGACGGGCTCTAGAAGGGTCTGGGAACCTTTATAAATGCCCTGAGGGGCATTAGAAGGGTCTGAGGGCCTTTAGAAAGGTCCTGAGGGGCATTAGAAGGGTCTTGTGGCCTTCATAAGCGTCCTGAAAGGCATTAGAAGGGTCTGGGGGCTTTTAGATGGGTCCTGAGGCAATCTAGAATGGTCTGAGAGCCTTTACATGGGTCTTGAGGGTCATTAGAAGGGCGTGGATGCCTTTAGAAAGGCCCTGAAAGGCATTAGAAGGGTCTGGGGGCTTTTAGATGGGTCCTGAGGCAATCTAGAAGGGTCTGGGGGCCTTTACATGGGTCTTGAGGGTCATTAGAAGGGTGTGGAGGCCTTTAGAAAGGCCCTGAAAGGCATTAGAAGGGTCTGGGGGCTTTTAGATGGGTCCTGAGGCAATCTAGAAGGGTCTAGGGGATTTTACATGGGTCTTGAGGGTCATTAGAAGGGTGTGGAGGCTTTAGAAGCGTCCTGAGGGGGTCCAGAAGGGTCTGGGGTCCTTTTTAAAGGCCCTCAGGGGGATTATAAGGGTCTCGTGGCCTTTAGAAAGGCCCTGAGTGGCATTACAAGGGTCTGGGGACATATAGAAAGGCCCTGAGATGTTCTAGAAGTGTATGGGGTACTTTAGAAAGGGCCTGAGGGGCATTAGAAGGGTCTGGGGGCCTTTAGAAGGGTCCTGAGGGGCATTAGAAGGGTCTGGGGGCCTTTAGAATGGTCCTGAGGGGCAGTAGAAGGGTCTGGGGGCCTTTAAAAGGGTCCTGACGAGCGTTTGAATGGTCTGGGGGCCTTTAGAAAGGCCCTGAGGTGCATTAGAAGGGTCTGGGTGCCTTTAAAAGGGTCCTGAGGGGCATTTGAATGGTCTGGGGGCCTTTAGAGAGACCCTGAGTTGGATTAGAAGGGTCTAGGGGCCTTTAGAATCGTCCTGAGGGGCTCTAGAAGGGTCTGGGGGCCTTTAGAAGGGTCCTGAGGGGCTCTAGAAAGATCTGGGGTCCTTTAGAAATGTCCTGAGGTGCTCTAAAAGTGTCTCGGGGCCTTTCGAAGGGTTTTGAGGGGCATTAGACGGGTCTGGGGGCCTTTAGAAATGCCCTGAGGGGCATTAGAAAGGTCTGGGGCCTTTTAGAATGCTCTTGAGGGGATCTAGAAGGGTCTTGGGGCCTTTAGAAGTGTCCTGAGGGGCTCTAGAAGGGTCTGAGGGCCTTTAGAAAGGCCCTGAGGGGCTCTAGAAGGGTCAGGGAGCCGTTAGAAGGATGTTGAGGCGCTCTTGAAGGGTCTGCGGGCCTTTAGAATGGCCCTGAGGGGCTCTAAAAGAGTCTGGGTGCCTTTAGAATGGTCCTGAGGGACTCTAGAAGGGTCTGGGGACCTTTAAAAATGCCTTGAGGGGCATTAGCATGGTCTGGGGGACTTTAGAAGGGTCCTGAGGGGCTCTATAAGGGTCTGGGGGCCTTTAGAAGGGTCTTCAGGGGCTCTAGAAGGGTCTGGGGACCTTTATAAAGGCCCTGTGGGGCATTAGAAGGGTCTGGGGGCCTTTAGAATGCTCCGGAGGGGCAGTAGAAGGGTCTGGGGGCCTTTAGAATGCTCCTGAGGGGCAGTAGAAGGGTCTGAGGACCTTTATAAAGGCCCTGACGGGCATTAGAATGGTCTGCGGGCCTTTAGAAGTGTCCTGAGGGGCTCTAGAAGGGTCTGGGGGCCTTTAGAAGGGTCCTGAGGGGCATTAGAATGGTCTGGGGGGCTTTAGAATGGTCCTGAGGGGGTCTATAAGGGTCTGGAGGCATTTAAAACTGTCCTGAGAGGCTCTAGAAGGGTCTGGGTGCCTTTATAAGGGTCCTGAGGGGCATGAGAAGGGTCTGGGTGCCCTTATAAAAGCCCTGAGGGGAATTAGCAGGGTCTGGGGGACTTTAGAAGGGTCCTGAGGGGCTCTATAAGGGTCTGGGGGCCTTTAGACGGGTCTTCAAGGGCTCTAGAAGGGTCTGGGGACCTTTAGAAAGGCCCTGTGGGGCATTAGAAGGGTCTGGGGGCCTTTAGAATGCTCCTGAGGGGCATTAGAAGGCTCTGGGGACCTTTATAAAGGCCCTGACAGGCATTAGAATGGTCTGCGGGCCTTTAGAAGTGTCCTGAGGGGCTCTAGAATGGTCTGGGGGCCTTTATAAGGGACCTGAGGGGCTCTAGAAGGGTCTGGGAACCTTTCTAAATGCCCTGAGGGGCATTAGAAGGGTCTGAGGGCCTTTAGAAAGGTCCTGAGGGGCATTAGAAGGGTCTTGTGCCCTTTATAAGGGTCCTGAAAGGCATTAGAAGGGTCTGGGGGCTTTTAGATGGGTCCTGAGGCAATCTAGAAGGGTCTGGGGGCCTTTACATGGGTCTTGAGGGTCATTAGAAGGGTGTGGAGGCCTTTAGAAAGGCCCTGAAAGGCATTAGAAGGGTCTGGGGGCTTTTAGATGGGTCCTGAGGCAATCTAGAAGGGTCTGGGTGCCTTTTTAAAGGCCCTCAGGGGAATATAAGGGTCTCACGGCCTTTAGAACGGCCCTGAGAGGCATTACAAGGATCTGGGCTCATATAGAAAGGCCCTGAGAAGTTCTAGAAGTGTCTGGGGTATTTTAGAAAGGCCCTGAGGGGCATTAGAAGGGTCTGGGGGCCTTTAGAAGGGTCCTGAGGGGCATTTGAATGGTCTGGGTTCCTTTAGAAAGACCCTGAGGTGGATTAGAAGGGTCTAGGGGCCTTTAGAATCGTCCTGAGGGGCTCTAGAAGGGTCTGGGGTCCTTTAGAAATGTCCTGAGGTGCTCTAAATGTGTCTCGGGGCCTTTCGAATGGTTTTGAGGGGCATTAGACGGGTCTGGGGGCCTATAGAAATGCCCTGAGGGGCATTAGAAAGGTCTGGGGCCTTTTAGAAGGCTCTTGAGGGGATCTAGAAGGGTCTTGGGGCCTTTAGAAGTGTCCTGAGGGTCTCTAGAAGGGTCTGGCGGCCTTTAGAAAGGCCCTGAGGGGCTCTAGAAGGGTCAGGGAGCCGTTAGAAGGATGTTGAGGAGCTCTTGAAGGGTCTGCGGGCCTGTAGAATGGCCCTGAGGGGCTCTAAAAGAGTCTGGGTGCCTTTAGAATGGTCCTGAGGGACTCTAGAAGGGTCTGGGGACCTTTTTAAATGCCCTGAGGGGCATTAGCAGGCTCTGGGGGACTTTAGAAGGGTCCTGAGGGGCTCTATAAGAGTCTGGGGGCCTTTAGAAGGGTCTTCAGGGGCTCTAGAAGGGTCTGGGGACCTTTATAAAGGCCCTGTGGGGCATTAGAAGGGTCTGGGGGCCTTTACAATGCTCCGGAGGGGCAGTAGAAGGGTCTGGGGGCCTTTAGAATGCTCCTGAGGGGCAGTAGAAGGGTCTGAGGACCTTCATAAAGGCCCTGACGGGCATTAGAATGGTCTGCGGGCCTTTAGAAGTGTCCTGAGGGGCTCTAGAATGGTCTGGGGGCCTTTATAAGGGTCCTGACGGGCTCTAGAAGGGTCTGGGAAGCTTTATAGATGTCCTGAGGGGCATTAGAATCGTCTGGGGGGCTTTAGAATGGTCCTGAGGGGGTCTATAATGGTCTGGAGGCATTTAAAACTGTCCTGAGAGGCTCTACAAGGGTCTGGGTGCCTTTATAAGGGTCCTGAGGGGCATGAGAAGGGTCTGGGTGCCCTTATAAAAGCCCTGAGGGGAATTAGCAGGGTCTGGGGGACTTTAGAAGGGTCGTGAGGGGCTCTAGAAGGGTCTGGGGACCTTTAGAAAGGCCCTCTGAGGCATTAGAAGGGTCTGGGGGACTTTAGAAATGCCCTGACGGGCATTAGAAGGGTCTTGTGTCCTTTAGAAGGGTCCTGAAAGGCATTAAAAGGGTCTGGGGGCTTTTAGATGGGTCCTGAGGCAATCTAGAATTGTCTGGGGGCCTTTACATGGGTCTTGAGGGTCATTAGAAGGGTGTGGAGGCCTTTAGAAAGGCCCTGAAAGACATTAGAAGGGTCTGGGGGCTTTTAGATGGGTCCTGAGGCAATCTAGAAGGGTCTGTGGGCCTTTACATGGGTCTTGAGGGTCATTAGAAGGGTGTGGAGGCCTTTAGGAAGGCCCTGAGGGGCTCTAGAAGGGTCTGGGGGCTATTAGAAGCGTCCTGAGGGGGTCCAGAAGGGTCTGGGGTCCTTTTTAAAGGCCCTCAGGGGGATTATAAGGGTCTCGCGGCCTTTAGAAAGGCCCTGAGTGACATTACAAGGGTCTGGGGTCATATAGAAAGGCCCTGAGAAGTTCTAGAAGTGTCTGGGGACCTTTAGAAAGGCCCTGAGGGGCATTAGAAGGGTCTGGGGGCATTTAGAGGGGTCCTGAGGGGCATTAGAAGGGTCTGGGGGTCTTTAGAATGGTCCTGAGGGGCATTAGAAGGGTCTGGGGGCCTTTAAAAGGGTCCTGAGGGGCATTAGAAGGGTCTGGGTGCCTTTAGAATGGTCCTGAGGGTGTATAGAAGGGTCTGGAGGCATTTAAAACTGTCCTTAGAGGCTCTAGAAGGGTCTGGGTGCCTTTATAAGGGTCCTGAGGGGCATTAGAAGGGTCTGGGTGCCCTTATAAAAGCCCTGAGGGGAATTAGCAGGGTCTGGGGGACTTTAGAAGGGTCCTAAGGACTCTAGAAGGGTCTGGGGGCCTTTAGAAGGGTCTTCAGGGGCAGTAGAAGGGTCTGGGGACCTTTAGAAAGGCCCTGACGGGCATTAGAATGGTCTGCGGGCCTTTAGAAGTGTCCTGAGGGGCTCTAGAATGGTCTGTGGGCCTTTATAAGGGTCCTGACGGGCTCTAGAAGGGTCTGGGAACCTTTCTAAATGCCCTGAGGGGCATTAGAAGGGTCTGAGGGCCTTTAGAAAGGTCCTGAGGGGCATTAGAAGGGTCTTGTGGCCTTTAGAATCGTCCTGAGGGGCTCTAGAAGGGTCTGGGGGCCTTTAGAAGTGTCCTGAGGGGCTCTAGAAGGGTCTGAGCGCCTTTAGAAAGGCCCTGAGGGGCATTAGAAAGGTCTGCGGCCTTTTAGAAGGCTCTTGAGGGGATCTAGAAGGGTCTTGGGGCCTTTAGAAGTGTCCTGAGGAGCTCTAGAAGGGTCTGAGGGCCTTTAGAAAGACCCTGAGGGGCTCTAGAAGGGTCAGGGAGCCGTTACAAGGATGTTGAGGCGCTCTTGAAGGGTCTGCGGGCCTTTAGAATGGACCTGAGGGGCTCTAAAAGAGTCCGGGTGCCTTTAGAATGGTCCTGAGGGACTCTAGAAGGGTCTGGGGACCTTTATAAATGCCTTGAGGGGCATTAGCAGGGTCTGGGGGACATTAGAAGGGTCCTGAGGGGCTCTGTAAGGGTCTGGGGGCCTTTAGAAGGGTCTTCAGGGGCTCTAGAAGGGTCTGGGGACATTTATAAAGGCCCTGTGGGGCATTAGAAGGGTCTGGGGGCCTTTAGAATGCTCCGGAGGGGCAGTCGAAGTGTCTGGGGGCCTTTAGAATGCTCCTGAGGGGCAGTAGAAGGGTCTGAGGACCTTTATAAAGGCCCTGACGGGCATTAGAATGGTCTGCGGGCCTTTAGAAGTGTCCTGAGGGGCTCTAGAATGGTCTGGGGGCCTTTATAAGGGTCCTGACGGGATCTAGAAGGGTCTGGGGGCCTTTAGAAGGGTCCTGAGGGGCATTAGAATGGTCTGGGGGGCTTTAGAATGGTCCTGAGGGGGTCTATAAGGGTCTGGAGGCATTTAAAACTGTCCTGAGAGGCTCTAGAAGGGTCTGGGTGCTTTTATAAGGGTCCTGAGGGGCATGAGAAGGGTCTGGGTGCCCTTATAAAAGCCCTGAGGGGAATTAGCAGGGTCTGGGGGACTTTAGAAGGGTCCTGAGGTGCTCTAGAAGGGTCTGGGGGCCCTTAGAAGGGTCTTCAGGGGCTCTAGAAGGGTCTGGGGACCTTTAGAAAGGCCCTGTGGGGCATTAGAAGGGTCTGGGGGCCTTTAGAATGCTCCTGAGGGGCAGTAGAAGGGTCTGGGGACCTTTAGAAAGGCCCTTACGGGCATTAGAATGGTCTGCAGGCCTTTAGAAGTGTCCTGAGGGGCTCTAGAATGGTCTGGGGTCCTTTATAAGGGTCCTGACGGGCTCTAGAAGGGTCTGGGAACCTTTATAAATGCCCTGAGGGGCATTAGAAGGGTCTGAGGGCCTTTAGAAAGGTCCTGAGGGGCATTAGAAGGGTCTTGTGGCCTTCATAAGGGTCCTGAAAGGCATTAGAAGGGTCTGGGGGCTTTTAGATGGGTCCTGAGGCAATCTAGAATGGTCTGGGGGCCTTTACATGGGTCTTGAGGGTCATTAGAAGGGCGTGGATGCATTTAGAAAGGCCCTGAAAGGCATTAGAAGGGTCTGGGGGCTTTTAGATGGGTCCTGAGGCAATCTAGAAGGGTCTGGGGGCCTTTACATGGGTCTTGAGGGTCATTAGAAGGGTGTGGAGGCCTTTAGAAAGGCCCTGAAAGGCATTAGAAGGGTCTGGGGGCTTTTAGATGGGTCCTGAGGCAATCTAGAAGGGTCTAGGGGATTTTACATGGGTCTTGAGGGTCATTAGAAGGGTGTGGAGGCTTTAGAAGCGTCCTGAGGGGGTCCAGAAGGGTCTGGGGTCCTTTTTAAAGGCCCTCAGGGGGATTATAAGGGTCTCGTGGCCTTTAGAAAGGCCCTGAGTGGCATTACATGGGTCTGGGGACATATAGAAAGGCCCTGAGATGTTCTAGAAGTGTCTGGCGTACTTTAGAAAGGCCCTGAGGGGCATTAGAAGTGTCTGGGGGCCTTTAGAAGGGTCCTGAGGGGCATTAGAAGGGTCTGGGGGCCTTTAGAAAGGTCCTGAGGGGCATTAGAAAGGTCTGGGGGCCTTTAAAAGGGGCCTGAGGGGCGTTTGAATGGTCTGGGGTCCTTTAGAAAGGCCCTGAGGTGCATTAGAAGGGTCTGGGCGCCTTTAAAAGGGTCCTGAGGGGCATTTGAATGGTCTGGGGGCCTTTAGAAAGACCCTGATGTGGATTAGAAGGGTCTAGGGGCATTTAGAATCGTCCTGAGGGGCTCTAGAAGGGTCTGGGGGCCTTTAGAAGGGTCCTGAGGGGCTCTAGAAAGATCTGGGGTCCTTTAGAAATGTCCTGAGGTGCTCTAAAAGTGTCTCGGGGCCTTTCGAAGGGTTTTGAGGGGCATTAGACGGGTCTGGGGGCCTTTAGAAATGCCCTGAGGGGCATTAGAAAGGTCTGGGGCCTTTTAGAAGGCTCTTGAGGGGATCTAGAAGGGTCTTGGGGCGTTTAGAAGTGTCCTGAGGGGCTCTGGAAGGGTCTGAGGGCCTTTAGAAAGGCCCTGAGGGGCTCTAGAAGGGTCAGGGAGCCGTTAGAAGGATGTTGAGGGGCTCTTGAAAGGTCTGCGGGCCTTTAAAATGGCCCTGAGGGGCTCTAAAAGAGTCTGGGTGCCTTTAGAATGGTCCTGAGGGACTCTAGAAGGGTCTGGGGACCTTTATAAATGCCCTGAGGGGCATTAGAACGGTCTGGGGGACTTTAGAAGGGTCCTGAGGGGCTCTATAAGGGTCTGGGGGCCTTTAGAAGGGTCTTCAGGGGCTCTAGCAGGGTCTGGGGACCTTTAGAAATGCCCTGTGGGGCATTAGAAGGGTCTGGGGGCCTTTAGAATGCTCCTGAGGGGCAGTAGAAGGGTCTGGGGACCTTTAGAAAGGCCCTGACGGGCATTAGAATGGTCTGCGGGCCTTTAGAAGTGTCCTGAGGGGCTCTAGAATGGTCTGGGGGCCTTTATAAGGGTCCTGACGGGCTCTAGAAGGGTCTGGGAAGCTTTATAGATGTCCTGAGGGGCATTAGAATCGTCTGGGGGGCTTTAGAATGGTCCTGAGGGGGTCTATAATGGTCTGGAGGCATTTAAAACTGTCCTGAGAGGCTCTAGAAGGGTCTGGGTGCCTTTATAAGGGTCCTGAGGGGCATTAGAAGGGTCTGGGTGCCCTTATAAAAGCCCTGAGGGGAATTAGCAGGGTCTGGGGGACTTTAGAAGGGTCCTGAGGGGCTCTATAAGGGTCTGGGGGCCTTTAGAAGGGTCTTCAGGGGCTCTAGAAGGGTCTGGGGACCTTTAGAAAGGCCCTCTGAGGCATTAGAAGGGTCTGGGGGACTTTAGAAAGGCCCTGACGGGCATTAGAAGGGTCTTGTGTCCTTTAGAAGGGTCCTGAAAGGCATTAAAAGGGTCTGGGGGCTTTTAGATGGGTCCTGAGGCAATCTAGAATGGTCTGGGGGCCTTTACATGGGTCTTGAGGGTCATTAGAAGGGTGTGGAGGCCTTTAGAAAGGCCCTGAAAGACATTAGAAGGGTCTGGGGGCTTTTAGATGGGTCCTGAGGCAATCTAGAAGGGTCTAGGAGACTTTACATGGGTCTTGAGGGTCATTAGAAGGGTGTGGAGGCCTTTAGGAAGGCCCTGAGGGGCTCTAGAAGGGTCTGGGGGCTATTAGAAGCGTCCTGAGGGGGTCCAGAAGGGTCTGGGGTCCTTTTTAAAGGCCCTCAGGGGGATTATAAGGGTCTCGCGGCCTTTAGAAAGGCCCTGAGTGACATTACAAGGGTCTGGGGTCATATAGAAAGGCCCTGAGAAGTTCTAGAAGTGTCTGGGGACCTTTAGAAAGGCCCTGAGGGGCATTAGAAGGGTCTGGGGGCATTTAGAGGGGTCCTGAGGGGCATTAGAAGGGTCTGGGGGTCTTTAGAATGGTCCTGAGGGGCATTAGAAGGGTCTGGGGGCCTTTAAAAGGGTCCTGAGGGGCATTAGAAGGGTCTGGGTGCCTTTAGAATAGTCCTGAGGGTGTATAGAAGGGTCTGGAGGCATTTAAAACTGTCCTTAGAGGCTCTAGAAGGGTCTGGGTGCCTTTATAAGGGTCCTGAGGGGCATTAGAAGGGTCTGGGTGCCCTTATAAAAGCCCTGAGGGGAATTAGCAGGGTCTGGGGGACTTTAGAAGGGTCCTAAGGACTCTAGAAGGGTCTGGGGGCCTTTAGAAGGGTCTTCAGGGGCAGTAGAAGGGTCTGGGGACCTTTAGAAAGGCCCTGACGGGCATTAGAATGGTCTGCGGGCCTTTAGAAGTGTCCTGAGGGGCTCTAGAATGGTCTGAGGGCCTTTATAAGGGTCCTGACGGGCTCTAGAAGGGTCTGGGAACCTTTCTAAATGCCCTGAGGGGCATTAGAAGGGTCTGAGGGCCTTTAGAAAGGTCCTGAGGGGCATTAGAAGGGTCTTGTGGCCTTTAGAATCGTCCTGAGGGGCTCTAGAAGGGTCTGGGGGCCTTTAGAAGTGTCCTGAGGGGCTCTAGAAGGGTCTGAGCGCCTTTAGAAAGGCCCTGAGGGGCATTAGAAAGGTCTGGGGCCTTTTAGAAGGCTCTTGAGGGGATCTAGAAGGGTCTTGGGGCCTTTAGAAGTGTCCTGAGGAGCTCTAGAAGGGTCTGAGGGCCTTTAGAAAGACCCTGAGGGGCTCTAGAAGGGTCAGGGAGCCGTTACAAGGATGTTGAGGCGCTCTTGAAGGGTCTGCGGGCCTTTAGAATGGCCCTGAGGGGCTCTAAAAGAGTCTGGGTGCCTTTAGAATGGTCCTGAGGGACTCTAGAAGGGTCTGGGGACCTTTAAAAATGCCTTGAGGGGCATTAGCATGGTCTGGGGGACTTTAGAAGGGTCCTGAGGGGCTCTATAAGGGTCTGGGGGCCTTTAGAAGGGTCTTCAGGGGCTCTAGAAGGGTCTGGGGACCTTTATAAAGGCCCTGTGGGGCATTAGAAGGGTCTGGGGGCCTTTAGAATGCTCCGGAGGGGCAGTAGAAGGGTCTGGGGGCCTTTAGAATGCTCCTGAGGGGCAGTAGAAGGGTCTGAGGACCTTTATAAAGGCCCTGACGGGCATTAGAATGGTCTGCGGGCCTTTAGAAGTGTCCTGAGGGGCTCTAGAAGGGTCTGGGGGCCTTTAGAAGGGTCCTGAGGGGCATTAGAATGGTCTGGGGGGCTTTAGAATGGTCCTGAGGGGGTCTATAAGGGTCTGGAGGCATTTAAAACTGTCCTGAGAGGCTCTAGAAGGGTCTGGGTGCCTTTATAAGGGTCCTGAGGGGCATGAGAAGGGTCTGGGTGCCCTTATAAAAGCCCTGAGGGGAATTAGCAGGGTCTGGGGGACTTTAGAAGGGTCCTGAGGGGCTCTATAAGGGTCTGGGGGCCTTTAGACGGGTCTTCAAGGGCTCTAGAAGGGTCTGGGGACCTTTAGAAAGGCCCTGTGGGGCATTAGAAGGGTCTGGGGGCCTTTAGAATGCTCCTGAGGGGCATTAGAAGGCTCTGGGGACCTTTATAAAGGCCCTGACAGGCATTAGAATGGTCTGCGGGCCTTTAGAAGTGTCCTGAGGGGCTCTAGAATGGTCTGGGGGCCTTTATAAGGGTCCTGAGGGGCTCTAGAAGGGTCTGGGAACCTTTCTAAATGCCCTGAGGGGCATTAGAAGGGTCTGAGGGCCTTTAGAAAGGTCCTGAGTGGCATTAGAAGGGTCTTGTGCCCTTTATAAGGGTCCTGAAAGGCATTAGAAGGGTCTGGGGGCTTTTAGATGGGTCCTGAGGCAATCTAGAAGGGTCTGGGGGCCTTTACATGGGTCTTGAGGGTCATTAGAAGGGTGTGGAGGCCTTTAGAAAGGCCCTGAAAGGCATTAGAAGGGTCTGGGGGCTTTTAGATGGGTCCTGAGGCAATCTAGAAGGGTCTGGGTGCCTTTTTAAAGGCCCTCAGGGGAATATAAGGGTCTCACGGCCTTTAGAACGGCCCTGAGAGGCATTACAAGGATCTGGGCTCATATAGAAAGGCCCTGAGAAGTTCTAGAAGTGTCTGGGGTATTTTAGAAAGGCCCTGAGGGGCATTAGAAGGGTCTGGGGGCCTTTAGAAGGGTCCTGAGGGGCATTTGAATGGTCTGGGGTCCTTTAGAAAGACCCTGAGGTGGATTAGAAGGGTCTAGGGGCCTTTAGAATCGTCCTGAGGGGCTCTAGAAGGGTCTGGGGGCCTTTAGAAGGGTCCTGAGGGGCTCTAGAAAGATCTGGGGTCCTTTAGAAATGTCCTGAGGTGCTCTAAAAGTGTCTCGGGGCCTTTCGAATGGTTTTGAGGGGCATTAGACGGGTCTGGGGGCCTATTGAAATGCCCTGAGGGGCATTAGAAAGGTCTGGGGCCTTTTAGAAGGCTCTTGAGGGGATCTAGAAGGGTCTTGGGGCCTTTAGAAGTGTCCTGAGGGTCTCTAGAGGGGTCTGGCGGCCTTTAGAAAGGCCCTGAGGGGCTCTAGAAGGGTCAGGGAGCCGTTAGAAGGATGTTGAGGAGCTCTTGAAGGGTCTGCGGGCCTGTAGAATGGCCCTGAGGGGCTCTAAAAGAGTCTGGGTGCCTTTAGAATGGTCCTGAGGGACTCTAGAAGGGTCTGGGGACCTTTTTAAATGCCCTGAGGGGCATTAGCAGGCTCTGGGGGACTTTAGAAGGGTCCTGAGGGGCTCTATAAGAGTCTGGGGGCCTTTAGAAGGGTCTTCAGGGGCTCTAGAAGGGTCTGGGGACCTTTAGAAAGGCCCTCTGGGGCATTAGAAGGGTCTGGGGGCCTTTACAATGCTCCGGAGGGGCAGTAGAAGGGTCTGGGGGCCTTTAGAATGCTCCTGAGGGGCAGTAGAAGGGTCTGAGGACCTTCATAAAGGCCCTGACGTGCATTAGAATGGTCTGCGGGCCTTTAGAAGTGTCCTGAGGGGCTCTAGAATGGTCTGGGGGCCTTTATAAGGGTCCTGACGGGCTCTAGAAGGGTCTGGGAAGCTTTATAGATGTCCTGAGGGGCATTAGAATCGTCTGGGGGGCTTTAGAATGGTCCTGAGGGGGTCTATAATGGTCTGGAGGCATTTAAAACTGTCCTGAGAGGCTCTACAAGGGTCTGGGTGCCTTTATAAGGGTCCTGAGGGGCATGAGAAGGGTCTGGGTGCCCTTATAAAAGCCCTGAGGGGAATTAGCAGGGTCTGGGGGACTTTAGAAGGGTCCTGAGGGGCTCTAGAAGGGTCTGGGGGCCTTTAGAAGGGTCTTCAGGGGCTCTAGAAGGGTCTGGGGACCTTTAGAAAGGCCCTCTGAGGCATTAGAAGGGTCTGGGGGACTTTAGAAATGCCCTGACGGGCATTAGAAGGGTCTTGTGTCCTTTAGAAGGGTCCTGAAAGGCATTAAAAGGGTCTGGGGGCTTTTAGATGGGTCCTGAGGCAATCTAGAATTGTCTGGGGGCCTTTACATGGGTCTTGAGGGTCATTAGAAGGGTGTGGAGGCCTTTAGAAAGGCCCTGAAAGACATTAGAAGGGTCTGGGGGCTTTTAGATGGGTCCTGAGGCAATCTAGAAGGGTCTAGGAGACTTTACATGGGTCTTGAGGGTCATTAGAAGGGTGTGGAGGCCTTTAGGAAGGCCCTGAGGGGCTCTAGAAGGGTCTGGGGGCTATTAGAAGCGTCCTGAGGGGGTCCAGAAGGGTCTGGGGTCCTTTTTAAAGGCCCTCAGGGGGATTATAAGGGTCTCGCGGCCTTTAGAAAGGCCCTGAGTGACATTACAAGGGTCTGGGGTCATATAGAAAGGCCCTGAGAAGTTCTAGAAGTGTCTGGGGACCTTTAGAAAGGCCCTGAGGGGCATTAGAAGGGTCTGGGGGCATTTAGAGGGGTCCTGAGGGGCATTAGAAGGGTCTGGGGGTCTTTAGAATGGTCCTGAGGGGCATTAGAAGGGTCTGGGGGCCTTTAAAAGGGTCCTGAGGGGCATTAGAAGGGTCTGGGTGCCTTTAGAATGGTCCTGAGGGTGTATAGAAGGGTCTGGAGGCATTTAAAACTGTCCTTAGAGGCTCTAGAAGGGTCTGGGTGCCTTTATAAGGGTCCTGAGGGGCATTAGAAGGGTCTGGGTGCCCTTATAAAAGCCCTGAGGGGAATTAGCAGGGTCTGGGGGACTTTAGAAGGGTCCTAAGGACTCTAGAAGGGTCTGGGGGCCTTTAGAAGGGTCTTCAGGGGCAGTAGAAGGGTCTGGGGACCTTTAGAAAGGCCCTGACGGGCATTAGAATGGTCTGCGGGCCTTTAGAAGTGTCCTGAGGGGCTCTAGAATGGTCTGTGGGCCTTTATAAGGGTCCTGACGGGCTCTAGAAGGGTCTGGGAACCTTTCTAAATGCCCTGAGGGGCATTAGAAGGGTCTGAGGGCCTTTAGAAAGGTCCTGAGGGGCATTAGAAGGGTCTTGTGGCCTTTAGAATCGTCCTGAGGGGCTCTAGAAGGGTCTGGGGGCCTTTAGAAGTGTCCTGAGGGGCTCTAGAAGGGTCTGAGCGCCTTTAGAAAGGCCCTGAGGGGCATTAGAAAGGTCTGCGGCCTTTTAGAAGGCTCTTGAGGGGATCTAGAAGGGTCTTGGGGCCTTTAGAAGTGTCCTGAGGAGCTCTAGAAGGGTCTGAGGGCCTTTAGAAAGACCCTGAGGGGCTCTAGAAGGGTCAGGGAGCAGTTACAAGGATGTTGAGGCGCTCTTGAAGGGTCTGCGGGCCTTTAGAATGGACCTGAGGGGCTCTAAAAGAGTCCGGGTGCCTTTAGAATGGTCCTGAGGGACTCTAGAAGGGTCTGGGGACCTTTATAAATGCCTTGAGGGGCATTAGCAGGGTCTGGGGGACATTAGAAGGGTCCTGAGGGGCTCTGTAAGGGTCTGGGGGCCTTTAGAAGGGTCTTCAGGGGCTCTAGAAGGGTCTGGGGACATTTATAAAGGCCCTGTGGGGCATTAGAAGGGTCTGGGGGCCTTTAGAATGCTCCGGAGGGGCAGTCGAAGTGTCTGGGGGCCTTTAGAATGCTCCTGAGGGGCAGTAGAAGGGTCTGAGGACCTTTATAAAGGCCCTGACGGGCATTAGAATGGTCTGCGGGCCTTTAGAAGTGTCCTGAGGGGCTCTAGAATGGTCTGGGGGCCTTTATAAGGGTCCTGACGGGATCTAGAAGGGTCTGGGGGCCTTTAGAAGGGTCCTGAGGGGCATTAGAATGGTCTGGGGGGCTTTAGAATGGTCCTGAGGGGGTCTATAAGGGTCTGGAGGCATTTAAAACTGTCCTGAGAGGCTCTAGAAGGGTCTGGGTGCTTTTATAAGGGTCCTGAGGGGCATGAGAAGGGTCTGGGTGCCCTTATAAAAGCCCTGAGGGGAATTAGCAGGGTCTGGGGGACTTTAGAAGGGTCCTGAGGTGCTCTAGAAGGGTCTGGGGGCCTTTAGAAGGGTCTTCAGGGGCTCTAGAAGGGTCTGGGGACCTTTAGAAAGGCCCTGTGGGGCATTAGAAGGGTCTGGGGGCCTTTAGAATGCTCCTGAGGGGCAGTAGAAGGGTCTGGGGACCTTTAGAAAGGCCCTTACGGGCATTAGAATGGTCTGCGGGCCTTTAGAAGTGTCCTGAGGGGCTCTAGAATGGTCTGGGGTCCTTTATAAGGGTCCTGACGGGCTCTAGAAGGGTCTGGGAACCTTTATAAATGCCCTGAGGGGCATTAGAAGGGTCTGAGGGCCTTTAGAAAGGTCCTGAGGGGCATTAGAAGGGTCTTGTGGCCTTCATAAGGGTCCTGAAAGGCATTAGAAGGGTCTGGGGGCTTTTAGATGGGTCCTGAGGCAATCTAGAATGGTCTGGGGGCCTTTACATGGGTCTTGAGGGTCATTAGAAGGGCGTGGATGCATTTAGAAAGGCCCTGAAAGGCATTAGAAGGGTCTGGGGGCTTTTAGATGGGTCCTGAGGCAATCTAGAAGGGTCTGGGGGCCTTTACATGGGTCTTGAGGGTCATTAGAAGGGTGTGGAGGCCTTTAGAAAGGCCCTGAAAGGCATTAGAAGGGTCTGGGGGCTTTTAGATGGGTCCTGAGGCAATCTAGAAGGGTCTAGGGGATTTTACATGGGTCTTGAGGGTCATTAGAAGGGTGTGGAGGCTTTAGAAGCGTCCTGAGGGGGTCCAGAAGGGTCTGGGGTCCTTTTTAAAGGCCCTCAGGGGGATTATAAGGGTCTCGTGGCCTTTAGAAAGGCCCTGAGTGGCATTACATGGGTCTGGGGACATATAGAAAGGCCCTGAGATGTTCTAGAAGTGTCTGGCGTACTTTAGAAAGGCCCTGAGGGGCATTAGAAGTGTCTGGGGGCCTTTAGAAGGGTCCTGAGGGGCATTAGAAGGGTCTGGGGGCCTTTAGAAAGGTCCTGAGGGGCATTAGAAAGGTCTGGGGGCCTTTAAAAGGGGCCTGAGGGGCGTTTGAATGGTCTGGGGTCCTTTAGAAAGGCCCTGAGGTGCATTAGAAGGGTCTGGGCGCCTTTAAAAGGGTCCTGAGGGGCATTTGAATGGTCTGGGGGCCTTTAGAAAGACCCTGATGTGGATTAGAAGGGTCTAGGGGCATTTAGAATCGTCCTGAGGGGCTCTAGAAGGGTCTGGGGGCCTTTAGAAGGGTCCTGAGGGGCTCTAGAAAGATCTGGGGTCCTTTAGAAATGTCCTGAGGTGCTCTAAAAGTGTCTCGGGGCCTTTCGAAGGGTTTTGAGGGGCATTAGACGGGTCTGGGGGCCTTTAGAAATGCCCTGAGGGGCATTAGAAAGGTCTGGGGCCTTTTAGAAGGCTCTTGAGGGGATCTAGAAGGGTCTTGGGGCGTTTAGAAGTGTCCTGAGGGGCTCTGGAAGGGTCTGAGGGCCTTTAGAAAGGCCCTGAGGGGCTCTAGAAGGGTCAGGGAGCCGTTAGAAGGATGTTGAGGGGCTCTTGAAAGGTCTGCGGGCCTGTAGAATGGCCCTGAGGGGCTCTAAAAGAGTCTGGGTGCCTTTAGAATGGTCCTGAGGGGCTCTAGAAGGGTCTGGGGGCCTTTAGAAGGGTCTTCAGGGGCTCTAGCAGGGTCTGGGGACCTTTAGAAATGCCCTGTGGGGCATTAGAAGGGTCTGGGGGCCTTTAGAATGCTCCTGAGGGGCAGTAGAAGGGTCTGGGGACCTTTATAAAGGCCCTGACGGGCATTAGAATGGTCTGCGGGCCTTTAGAAGTGTCCTGAGGGGCTCTAGAATGGTCTGGGGGCCTTTATAAGGGTCCTGACGGGCTCTAGAAGGGTCTGGGAAGCTTTATAGATGTCCTGAGGGGCATTAGAATCGTCTGGGGGGCTTTAGAATGGTCCTGAGGGGGTCTATAATGGTCTGGAGGCATTTAAAACTGTCCTGAGAGGCTCTAGAAGGGTCTGGGTGCCTTTATAAGGGTCCTGAGGGGCATTAGAAGGGTCTGGGTGCCCTTATAAAAGCCCTGAGGGGAATTAGCAGGGTCTGGGGGACTTTAGAAGGGTCCTGAGGGGCTCTATAAAAGTCTGGGGGCCTTTAGAAGGGTCTTCAGGGGCTCTAGAAGGGTCTGGGGACCTTTAGAAAGGCCCTCTGAGGCATTAGAAGGGTCTGGGGGACTTTAGAAAGGCCCTGACGGGCATTAGAAAGGTCTTGTGTCCTTTAGAAGGGTCCTGAAAGGCATTAAAAGGGTCTGGGGGCTTTTAGATGGGTCCTGAGGCAATCTAGAATGGTCTGGGGGCCTTTACATGGGTCTTGAGGGTCATTAGAAGGGTGTGGAGGCCTTTAGAAAGGCCCTGAAAGACATTAGAAGGGTCTGGGGGCTTTTAGATGGGTCCTGAGGCAATCTAGAAGGGTCTAGGAGACTTTACATGGGTCTTGAGGGTCATTAGAAGGGTGTGGAGGCCTTTAGGAAGGCCCTGAGGGGCTCTAGAAGGGTCTGGGGGCTATTAGAAGCGTCCTGAGGGGGTCCAGAAGGGTCTGGGGTCCTTTTTAAAGGCCCTCAGGGGGATTATAAGGGTCTCGCGGCCTTTAGAAAGGCCCTGAGTGACATTACAAGGGTCTGGGGTCATATAGAAAGGCCCTGAGAAGTTCTAGAAGTGTCTGGGGACCTTTAGAAAGGCCTTGAGGGGCATTAGAAGGGTCTGGGGGCATTTAGAGGGGTCCTGAGGGGCATTAGAAGGGTCTGGGGGTCTTTAGAATGGTCCTGAGGGGCATTAGAAGGGTCTGGGGGCCTTTAAAAGGGTCCTGAGGGGCATTAGAAGGGTCTGGGTGCCTTTAGAATAGTCCTGAGGGTGTATAGAAGGGTCTGGAGGCATTTAAAACTGTCCTTAGAGGCTCTAGAAGGGTCTGGGTGCCTTTATAAGGGTCCTGAGGGGCATTAGAAGGGTCTGGGTGCCCTTATAAAAGCCCTGAGGGGAATTAGCAGGGTCTGGGGGACTTTAGAAGGGTCCTAAGGACTCTAGAAGGGTCTGGGGGCCTTTAGAAGGGTCTTCAGGGGCAGTAGAAGGGTCTGGGGACCTTTAGAAAGGCCCTGACGGGCATTAGAATGGTCTGCGGGCCTTTAGAAGTGTCCTGAGGGGCTCTAGAATGGTCTGAGGGCCTTTATAAGGGTCCTGACGGGCTCTAGAAGGGTCTGGGAACCTTTCTAAATGCCCTGAGGGGCATTAGAAGGGTCTGAGGGCCTTTAGAAAGGTCCTGAGGGGCATTAGAAGGGTCTTGTGGCCTTTAGAATCGTCCTGAGGGGCTCTAGAAGGGTCTGGGGGCCTTTAGAAGTGTCCTGAGGGGCTCTAGAAGGGTCTGAGCGCCTTTAGAAAGGCCCTGAGGGGCATTAGAAAGGTCTGGGGCCTTTTAGAAGGCTCTTGAGGGGATCTAGAAGGGTCTTGGGGCCTTTAGAAGTGTCCTGAGGAGCTCTAGAAGGGTCTGAGGGCCTTTAGAAAGACCCTGAGGGGCTCTAGAAGGGTCAGGGAGCCGTTACAAGGATGTTGAGGCGCTCTTGAAGGGTCTGCGGGCCTTTAGAATGGCCCTGAGGGGCTCTAAAAGAGTCCGGGTGCCTTTAGAATGGTCCTGAGGGACTCTAGAAGGGTCTGGGGACCTTTATAAATGCCTTGAGGGGCATTAGCAGGGTCTGGGGGACATTAGAAGGGTCCTGAGGGGCTCTGTAAGGGTCTGGGGGCCTTTAGAAGGGTCTTCAGGGGCTCTAGAAGGGTCTGGGGACATTTATAAAGGCCCTGTGGGGCATTAGAAGGGTCTGGGGGCCTTTAGAATGCTCCGGAGGGGCAGTCGATGTGTCTGGGGGCCTTTAGAATGCTCCTGAGGGGCATTAGAAGGGTCTTGTGGCCTTCATAAGGGTCCTGAAAGGCATTAGAAGGGTCTGGGGGCTTTTAGATGGGTCCTGAGGCAATCTAGAATGGTCTGGGGGCCTTTACATGGGTCTTGAGGGTCATTAGAAGGGCGTGGATGCCTTTAGAAAGGCCCTGAAAGGAATTAGAAGGGTCTGGGGGCTTTTAGATGGGTCCTGAGGCAATCTAGAATGGTCTGGGGGCCTTTACATGGGTCTTGAGGGTCATTAGAAGGGTGTGGAGGCCTTTAGAAAGGCCCTGAAAGGCATTAGAAGGGTCTGGGGGCTTTTAGATGGGTCCTGAGGCAATCTAGAAGGGTCTAGGGGATTTTACATGGGTCTTGAGGGTCATTAGAAGGGTGTGGAGGCTTTAGAAGCGTCCTGAGGGGGTCCAGAAGGGTCTGGGGTCCTTTTTAAAGGCCCTCAGGGGGATTATAAGGGTCTCGTGGCCTTTAGAAAGGCCCTGAGTGGCATTACAAGGGTCTGGGGTCATATAGAAAGGCCCTGAGATGTTCTAGAAGTGTATGGGGTACTTTAGAAAGGGCCTGAGGGGCATTAGAAGGGTCTGGGGGCCTTTAGAAGGGTCCTGAGGGGCATTAGAAGGGTCTGGGGGCCTTTAGAATGGTCCTGAGGGGCAGTAGAAGGGTCTGGGGGCCTTTAAAAGGGTCCTGACTAGCGTTTGAATGGTCTGGGGGCCTTTAGAAAGGCCCTGAGGTGCATTAGAAGGGTCTGGGCGCCTTTAAAAGGGTCCTGAGGGGCATTTGAATGGTCTGGGGGCCTTTAGAGAGACCCTGAGGTGGATTAGAAGGGTCTAGGGGCATTTAGAATCGTCCTGAGGGGCTCTAGAAGGGTCTGGGGGCCTTTAGAAGGGTCCTGAGGGGCTCTAGAAAGATCTGGGGTCCTTTAGAAATGTCCTGAGGTGCTCTAAAAGTGTCTCGGGGCCTTTCGAATGGTTTTGAGGGGCATTAGACGGGTCTGGGGGCCTTTAGAAATGCCCTGAGGGGCATTAGAAAGGTCTGGGGCCTTTTAGAATGCTCTTGAGGGGATCTAGAAGGGTCTTTGGACCTTTAGAAGTGTCCTGAGGGGCTCTAGAAGGGTCTGAGGGCCTTTAGAAAGGCCCTGAGGGGCTCTAGAAGGGTCAGGGAGCCGTTAGAAGGATGTTGAGGCGCTCTTGAAGGGTCTGCGGGCCTTTAGAATGGCCCTGAGGGGCTCTAAAAGAGTCTGGGTGCCTTTAGAATGGTCCTGAGGGACTCTAGAAGGGTCTGGGGACCTTTAAAAATGCCTTGAGGGGCATTAGCATGGTCTGGGGGACTTTAGAAGGGTCCTGAGGGGCTCTATAAGGGTCTGGGGGCCTTTAGAAGGGTCTTCAGGGGCTCTAGAAGGGTCTGGGGACCTTTATAAAGGCCCTGTGGGGCATTAGAAGGGTCTGGGGGCCTTTAGAATGCTCCGGAGGGGCAGTAGAAGGGTCTGGGGGCCTTTAGAATGCTCCTGAGGGGCAGTAGAAGGGTCTGAGGACCTTTATAAAGGCCCTGACGGGCATTAGAATGGTCTGCGGGCCTTTAGAAGTGTCCTGAGGGGCTCTAGTATGGTCTGGGGGCCTTTATAAGGGTCCTGACGGGATCTAGAAGGGTCTGGGGGCCTTTAGAAGGGTCCTGAGGGGCATTAGAATGGTCTGGGGGGCTTTAGAATGGTCCTGAGGGGGTCTATAAGGGTCTGGAGCCATTTAAAACTGTCCTGAGAGGCTCTAGAAGGGTCTGGGTGCCTTTATAAGGGTCCTGAGGGGCATGAGAAGGGTCTGGGTGCCCTTATAAAAGCCCTGAGGGGAATTAGCAGGGTCTGGGGGACTTTAGAAGGGTCCTGAGGGGCTCTAGAAGGGTCTGGGGGCCTTTAGAAGGGTCTTCAGGGGCTCTAGAAGGGTCTGGGGACCTTTAGAAAGGCCCTGTGGGGCATTAGAAGGGTCTGGGGGCCTTTAGAATGCTCCTGAGGGGCAGTAGAAGGGTCTGGGGACCTTTATAAAGGCCCTGACGGGCATTAGAATGGTCTGCGGGCCTTTAGAAGTGTCCTGAGGGGCTCTAGAATGGTCTGGGGTCCTTTATAAGGGTCCTGACGGGCTCTAGAAGGGTCTGGGAACCTTTATAAATGCCCTTAGGTGCATTAGAAGGGTCTGAGGGCCTTTAGAAAGGTCCTGAGGGGCATTAGAAGGGTCTTGTGGCCTTCATAAGGGTCCTGAAATGCATTAGAAGGGTCTGGGGGCTTTTAGATGGGTCCTGAGGCAATCTAGAATGGTCTGGGGGCCTTTACATGGGTCTTGAGGGTCATTAGAAAGGCGTGGATGCCTTTAGAAAGGCCCTGAAAGGCATTAGAAGGGTCTGGGGGCTTTTAGATGGGTCCTGAGGCAATCTAGAAGGGTCTGGGGGCCTTTACATGGGTCTTGAGGGTCATTAGAAGGGTGTGGAGGCCTTTAGAAAGGCCCTGAAAGGCATTAGAAGGGTCTGGGGGCTTTTAGATGGGTCCTGAGGCAATCTAGAAGGGTCTAGGGGACTTTACATGGGTCTTTAGGGTCATTAGAAGGGTGTGGAGGCCTTTAGAAAGGCCCTGAGGTGCTCTAGAAGGGTCTGGGTGCTATTAGAAGCGTTCTGAGGGTGTCCAGAAGGGTCTGGGGACCTTTTTAAAGGCCCTCAGGGGGATTATAAGGGTCTCGTGGCCTTTAGAAAGGCCCTGAGTGGCATTACAAGGGTCTGGGGTCATATAGAAAGGCCCTGAGAGGTTCTAGAAGTGTCTGGGGTACTTTAGAAAGGCCTTGAGGGGCATTAGAAGGGTCTGGGGGCCTTTAGAAGGGTCCTGAGGGGCATTAGAAGGGTCTGGGGGCCTTTAGAATGGTCCTGAGGGGGTCTAGAAGGGTCTGGAGGCATTTAAAACTGTCCTGACAGGCTCTAGAATGGTCTGGGTGCCTTTAGAATGGTCCTGAGGGGCTCTAGAAGGGTCTGGGGACCTTTATAAATGCCCTCAAGGGAATTAGCAGGGTCTGGGGGACTTTAGAAGGGTCCTGAGGGGCTCTAGAAGGGTCTGGTGGCCTTTAGAAGGGTCTTCAGGGGCTCTGGATGGGTCTGGGGACCTTTAGAAAGGCCCTGTGGGGCATTAGAAGGGTCTGGGGGCCTTTAGAATGCTCCTGAGGGGCAGTAGAAGGGTCTGGGGACCTTTAGAAAGGACCTGACGGGCATTAGAATGGTCTGGGGGTCTTTATAAGGGTCCTGCCGGGCTCTAGAAGGGTCTGGGGACCTTTATAAATGCCCTGAGGGGAAATAGCAGGGTCTGGGGGACTTTAGAAGCGTCCTGAGGGGCTCTAGAATGGTCTGGGGGCCTTTATAAGGGTCCTGACGGGATCTAGAAGGGTCTGGGGGCCTTTAGAAGGGTCCTGAGGGGCATTAGAATGGTCTGGGGGGCTTTAGAATGGTCCTGAGGGGGTCTATAAGGGTCTGGATGCATTTAAAACTGTCCTGAGTGGCTCTAGAAGGGTCTGGGTGCCTTTATAAGCGTCCTGAGGGGCATTATAAGGGTCTGGGTGCCCTTATAAAAGCCCTGAGGGGAATTAGCAGGGTCTGGGGGACTTTAGAAGGGTCCTGAGGGGCTCTAGAAGGGTCTGGGGGCCTTTAGAAGGGTCTTCAGGGGCTCTAGAAGGGTCTGGGGACCTTTAGAAAGGCCCTGTGGGGCATTAGAAGGGTCTGGGGGCCTTTAGAATGCTCCTGAGGGGCAGTAGAATGGTCTGGGGACCTTTATAAAGGCCCTGACGGGCATTAGAATGGTCTGCGGGCCTTTAGAAGGGTCCTGAGGGGCTCTAGAATGGTCTGGGGGCCTTTATAAGGGTCCTGACGGGCTCTAGAAGGGTCTGGGAACCTTTATAAATGCCCTGAGGGGCATTAGAAGGGTCTGAGGGCCTTTAGAAAGGTCCTGAGGGGCATTAGAAGGGTCTTGTGTCCTTCATAAGGGTCCTGAAAGGCATTAGAAGGGTCTGGGGGATTTTAGATTGGTCCTGAGGCAATCTAGAAGGGTCTAGGGGCCTTTACATGGGTCTTGAGGGTCATTAGAAGGTTGTGGAGGCCTTTAGAAAGGCCCTGAAAGGCATTAGAAGGGTCTGGGGGCTTTTAGATGGGTCCTGAGGCAATCTAGAAGGGTCTGGGGGCCTTTACATGGGTCTTGAGGGTCATTAGAAGGGTGTGGAGGCCTTTAGAAAGGCCCTGAGGGGCTCTAGAAGGGTCTGGGGGCTATTAGAAGCGTCCTGAGGGGGTCCAGAAGGGTCTGGGGGCCTTTTTAAAGGCCCTCAGGGGGATTATAAGGGTCTCGCGGCCTTTAGAAAGGCCCTGAGTGGCATTACAAGGGCCTGGGTGCATTTAGAAATGTCCTGAGGGGCTCTAGAAGGTTCTGTGGGCCTTTAGAAATGTCCTGAGGGGCATTAGAAGGGTCTGGGTGCCCTTATAAAAGCCCTGAGGGGAATTAGCAGGGTCTGGGGGACGTTACAAGGGTCCTGAGGTTCTCTATAAGGGTCTGGGGGCCTTTAGAAGGTTCTTCAGGGGCTCTACAAGGGTCTGGGGACCTTTAGAAAGGCCCTGTGGGGCATTAGATCGGTCTGGGGGCCTTTAGAATGCTCCTGAGGGCAGTAGAAAGGTCTGGGGACATTTATAAAGGCCCTGACGGGCATTAGAATGGTCTGCGGGCCTTTAGAAGTGTCCTGAGGGGCTCTAGAATGGTCTGGGGGCCTTTATAACGGTCCTGACGGGCTCTAGAAGGGTCTGGGAACCTTTATAAATGCCCTGAGGGGCATTAGAAGGGTCTTAGGACCTTTAGAAAGGTCATGAGGGGCATTAGAAGGGTCTTGTGGCCTTCATAAGGGTCCTGAAAGGCATAAGAAGGCTCTGGGGGCTTTTAGATGTGTCCTGAGTCAATCTAGAAGGGTCTGGGGGCCTTTACATGGGTCTTGAGTGTCATTAGAAGGGTGTGGAGGCATTTAGAAAGGCCCTGAAAGGCATTAGAAGGGTCTGGGGGCTTTTAGAAGGGTCCTGAGGCAATCTAGAAGGGTCTGGGGGCCTTTACATGGGTCTTGAGGGTCATTAGAAGGGTGTGGAGGCCTTTAGAAAGGCCCTGAGGGGCTCTAGAATGGTGTTGGGGCTATTAGAAGCGTCCTGAGGGGGTCCAGAAGGGTCTGGGGGCCTTTTTAAAGTCCCTCAGGGGGATTATAAGGGTCTCGCGGCCTTTAGAAAGGCCCTGAGTGGCATTAGAAGGGTCTGGGTGCCTTTAGAAATGTCCTGAGGGGCTATAGAAGGGTCTGGGGGCCTTTAGAAATGTCCTGAGGTGCATTAGAAGGGTCTGGGGTCATATAGAAAGGCCCTGAGAGGTTCTAGAAGTGTCTGGGGTACTTTAGAAAGGCCCGGAGGGGCATTAGAATGGTCTGAGGGCCTTTAGAAGGGCCCTGAGGGGCATTAGAAGGGTCTGAGGTCCTTTACAAAGGTCCTGAGTGGCATTAGACGGGTCTGGGTGCCTTTAGAAATGTCCTGAGGGGCTCTAGAAGGGTCTGGGGGCCTTTAGAAATGTCCTGAGGGGCATTAGAAGGGAATGGGGGCCTTTAGAAAAGTCCTGAGGGGCATTACAAGGGTCTGGGGTCATATAGAAAGGCCCTGAGAGGTTCTAGAAGTGTCTGGGGTACTTTAGAAAGGCCCGGAGGGGCATTAGAAGGGTCTGAGGGCCTTTAGAAGGGCCCTGAGGGGCATTAGAAGGGTCTGAGGTCCTTTACAAAGGTCCTGACGGGCATTAGAATGGTCTGCGGGCCTTTAGAACTGTTCTGAGGTGCACTAGAAGGGTCTGGGGCCTTTACAAGGGTCCTGACAGGCTCTAGAAGGGTCTGGGAACCTTTATAAATGCCCTGAGGGGCACTAGAAGGGTCTGAGGGCCTTTAGAAAGGTCCTGAGGTGCATTAGAATGGTCTTGTGGCCTTTAAAATGGTCCTGAAAGGCATTAGAAGGGTCTGGGGGCTTTTGGATGGGTCCTGAGGCAATCTAGAAAGGTCTGGGGGCCTGTACATGGGTCTTGAGGGTCATTAGAAGGGTGTGGAGGCCTTTAGAAAGACCCTGAGGGGCTCTAGAAGGGTCTGGGGGTTATTAGAAGCGTCCTGAGGGGGTCCAGAAGGGTCTGGGGGCCTTTTTAAAGGCCCTCAGGGGGATTATAAGGGTCTCGCGGCCTTTAGAAAGGCCTTGAGTGGCATCAGAAGGGTCTGGGTGCCTTTAGAAATGTCCTTAGGGGCTCTAGAAGGGTCTGGGGGCCTTTAGAAATGTCTTAAGGGGCATTTGAAGGGTCTGGGTGCCTTTAGAATGCTCCTGAGGGGCAGTAGAAGGGTCTGGGGACCTTTAGAAAGGCCCTGACAGGCATTAGAATGGTCTGTGGGCCTTTAGAAGTGTCCTGAGTGGCTCTAGAATGGTCGGGGGGCCTTTATAATGGTCCTGACGGGCTCTAGAAGGGTCTGGGAACCTTTATAAATGCCCTGAGGTGAATTAGACGGGTCTGAGGGCCTTTAGAAAGGTCCTGAGGGGCATTAGAATGGTCTTGTGGCCTTCATAAGGGTCCTGAAAGGCATTAGAAGGGTCTGGGGGCTTTTAGATGGGTCCTGAGGCAATCTAGAATGGTCTGGGGGCCTTTACATGGGTCTTGAGGTTCATTCGAAGGGTGTGGAGGCCTTTAGAAAAGCCCTGAGGGGCTCTAGAAGGGTCTGGGGGCTATTAGAAGCGTCCTGAGGGGGTCCAGAAAGGTCTGGGGGCCTTTTTAAAGGCCCTCAGGGGGATTATAAGGGTCTCGCGGCCTTTAGAAAGGCCCTGAGTGGCATTAGAAGGGTGTGGGGTCATATAGAAAGGCCCTGAGAGGTTCTAGAAGTGTCTGGGGTACTTTAGAAAGGCCCTGAGGGGCATTAGAAGGGTCTGAGGGCCTTTAGAAAGGTCCTGAGGGGCATTAGAAGGGTCTTGTGTCCTTCATAAGGGTCCTGAAAGGCATTAGAATGGTCTGGGGGCTTTTAGATGGGTCCTGAGGCAATCTAGAAGGGTCTGGGGGCCTTTACATGGGTCTTGAGGGTCATTAGAAGGGTGTGGAGGCCTTTAGAAAGGCCCTGAGGGGCTCTAGAAGGGTCTGGGGGCTATTAGAAGCGTCCTGAGGCAATCTAGAAGGGTCTGGGGGCCTTTACATGGGACTTGAGGGTCATTAGAAGGGTGTGGAGGCCTTTAGAAAGGCCCTGAGGGGCTCTAGAAGGGTCTGGGGGCTATTAGAATCGTCCTGAGGGGGTCCAGAAGGGTCTGGGGGCCTTTTTAAAGGCCCTCAGTAGGATTATAAGGGTCTCGCGGCCTTTAGAAAGGCCCTGAGTGGCATTACAAGGGTATGGGTGCCTTTAGAAATGTCCTGAGGGGCTCTAGAAGGTTCTGTGGGCCTTTAGAAATGTCCTGAGGGGTATTAGAAGGGTCTGGGTGCCCTTATAAAAGCCCTCAGGGGAATTAGCAGGGTCTGGGGGACTTTAGATTGGTCCTGAGGGGCTCTAGAAGGGTGTGGCGGCCTTTAGAAGGGTCTTCAGGGGCTCTAGAAGGGTCTGGGGACCTTTAGAAAGGCCCTGTGGGGCATTAGAAGGGTCTGGGGGCCTTTAGAATGCTCCTGAGGGGCAGTAGAAGGGTCTGGGGACCTTTATAAAGGCCCTGACGGGCATTAGAATGGTCTGCGGGCCTTTAGAAGTGTCCTGAGGGGCTCTAGAATGGTCTGGGGGCCTTTATAAGGGTCCTGACAGGCTCTAGAATGGTCTGGGATCCTTTATAAATGCCCTGAGGGGCACTAGAAGGGTCTGAGGGCCTTTAGAAAGGTCCTGAGGGGCATTACAAGGGTCTTGTGGCTTTTATAAGGGTCCTGAAAGGCATTAGAAGGGTCTCGGGGCTTTTGGATGGGTCCTGAGGCAATCTAGAAGGGTCTGGGGGCCTTTACATGGGTCTTGAGGGTCATTAGAAGGGTGTGGAGGCCTTTAGAAAGACCCTGAGGGGCTCTAGAAGGGTCTGGGGGCTATTAGAATCGTCCTGAGTGGGTCCAGAAGGGTCTGGGGGCCTTTTTAAAGGCCCTCAGGGGGATAATAAGGGTCTCGCGGCCTTTAGAAAGGCCCTGAGTGGAATTACAAGGGTCTTGGTACCTTTCGAAATGTCCTGAGGGGCTCTAGAAGGGTCTGGGGGCCTTTAGAAATGTCCTGAGGGGCATTAGAAGGGTCTGGGGGCCTTTAGAATGCTCCTGAGGTGCAGTAGAAGGGTCTGGGGACCTTTAGAAAGGCCCTGACAGGCATTAGAATGGTCTGCGGGCCTTTAGAAGTGTCCTGAGGGGCTCTAGAATGGTCGGGGAGCCTTTAGAAAGGCCCTGTGGGGCATTACAAGGGCCTGGGGTCATATAGAAAGGCCCTGAGAGGTTCTAGAAGTGTCTGGGGTACTTTTGAAAGGCCCTGAGGGGCATTAGAAGGGTCTGGGGGCCTTTAGAATGGTCCTGAGGGGGTCTAGAAGGGTCTGGAGGCATTTAAAACTGTCCTGAGAGGCTCTAGAAGGGTCTGGGTGCCTTTATAAGGGTCCTGAGCGGCATTAGAAGATTCTGGGTGCCCTTATAAAAGCCCTGAGAGGAATTAGCAGGGTCTGGGGGACTTTAGAAGGGTCCTGAGGGGCTCTATAAGGGTCTGGGGGCCTTTAGAAAGGTCCTGAGGGGCATGAGAAGGGTCTTGTGGCCTTCATAAGGGTCCTGAAAGGCATTAGAAGGGTCTGGGCGCTTTTAGATGGGTCCTGAGGCAAACTAGAAGGGTCTAGGGGCCTTTACATGGGTCTTGAGAGGCATTAGAATGGTCTGAGGTCCTTTAGAAAGGTCGTGAGCGGCATTAGAAGGGTCTGGGGGCTTTTAGATGGGTCCTCAGGCAATCTAGAAGGGTCTGGGGGCCTTTACATGGGTCTTGAGGGTCATTAGAAGGGTGTGGATGCCTTTAGAAAGGCGCTGAGGGACTCTAGAAGGGTCTGGGGGCTATTAGAATCGTCCTGAGGGGGTCCAGAAGGGTCTGGGGGCCTTTTTAAAGGCCCTCAGGGGGATTATAAGGGTCTCGCGGCTTTTAGAAAGGCCCTGAGTGGCATTACAAGGGTCTGGGGTCATATAGAAAGGCCCTGAGAGGTTCTAGAAGTGTCTGGGGTACTTTAAAAAGGCCCTGAGGGGCATTAGAAGGGTCTGGGGGCCTTTGGAATGGTCCTGAGGTGTTCTAGAAGGGTCTGGAGGCATTTAAAACTGTCCTGAGAGGCTCTAGAAGGGTCTGGGGGCCTTTAGAATGCTCCTGAGGGGCAGTAGAAGGGTCTGGGGACCTTTATAAGGGTCCTGACGGTCTCTAGAAGGGTCTGGGGACCTTTATAAGGGTCCTGACGGGCTCTAGAAGGGTCTGAGGGCCTTTAGAAAGGTCCTGATGGGCATTAGAAGGGTCTTGTGGCCTTCATAAGGGTCCTGAAAGGCATTAGAAGGGTCTGGGGGCTTTTATATGGGTCCTGAGGCAATCTAGAGGGGTCTAGGGGCCTTTACATGGGTCTTGAGGGTCATTAGAAGGGTGTGGAGGTCTTTAGAAAGGCCCTGAAAGGCATTAGAACGGTCTGGGGGCTATTAGATGAGACTTTAGGCAATCTAGAAGGGTCTGGGGGCCTTTAGAAGGGTCTTCAGGGGTCTAGAAGGGTCTGGGGACATTTAGAAAGGCCCTGTGGGTCATTAGAAGGGCCTGGGGACCTTTATAAGGGTCCTGACGGGCTCTAGAAGGGTCTGGGGACATTTATAAGGGTCCTGATGGGCTCTAGAAGGGTCTGAGGGCCTTTAGAAAGGTCCTGAGCGGCATTAGAAGGGTCTTGTGGCCTTCATAAGGGTCCTGAAAGGCATTAGAAGGGTCTGGGGGCTTTTAGATGGGTCCTGAGGCAATCTAGAAGGGTCTGGGGGCCTTTACATGGGTCTTGAGGGTCATTAGAAGGGTGTGGAGGCCTTTAGAAAGGCCCTGAGGGGCTCTAGAAGGGTCTGGGGGCTATTAGAATCGTCCTGAGGGGGTCCAGAAGGGTCTGGAGGCCGTTTTAAAGGCCCTCAGGGGGATTATAAGGGTCTCGCGGCCTTTAGAAAGGCCAGGAGTGTCATTAGAAGGGTCTGGGTGCCTTTAGAAATGACCTGAGGGGCATTAGAAGGGTATGGGAGCCTTTATAAAGGCCCTGTGGGGCATTAGAAGGGTCTGGGGGCCTTTAGAAGTGTCCTGAGGGGCTCTATAAGGGTCTGGGGGCCTTTAGAAGGGTCTTCAGGGGCTCTAGAAGGGTCTCGGGACCTTTAGAAAGGCCCTGTGGGGCTTTAGATGGCTCTGGGGGCCTTTAGAATGCTCCTGAGGGGCAGTAGAAGGGTCTGGTTACCTTTATAAGGCCCTGACGGGCATCAGAACGGTCTGCAGGCCTTTAGAATTGTCCTGAGGGGCTCTAGAATGGTCTGGGGGCCTTTATAAGGGTCCTGAGGGGCATTAGAAGGGTCTGGGGGCTTTTAGATGGGTCCTGAGGCAATCTAGAAGGGTCTGGGGGCCTTTACATGGGTCTTGAGGGTCATTAGAAGGGTGTGGAGGCCTTTAGAAAGGCGCTGAGGGGCTCTCGAAGGGTCTGGGTGCTATTAGAAGCGTCCTGAGGGGGTCCAGAAGGGTCTGGGTGCCTTTATAAAGGCCCTAAGGGGGATTATAAGGGTCTCGCGGCTTTTAGAAAGGCCCTGAGTGGCATTACAATGGTCTGGGGTCATATAGAAAGGCCCTGAGAGGTTCTAGAAGTGTCTGGGTTACTTTAGAAAGGCCCTGTGGGGCATTAGCAGGGTCTGGGGGACTTTAGAAGGGTCCTGAGGGGCTCTATAAGGGTCTGGGGGCCTTTAGAAGGGTCTTCAGGGGCTCTAGAAGGGTCTCGGGACCTTTAGAAAGGCCCTGTGGGGCTTTAGATGGCTCTGGGGGCCTTTAGAATGCTCCTGAGGGGCAGTAGAAGGGTCTGGTTACCTTTATAAGGCCCTGACGGGCATCAGAACGGTCTGCAGGCCTTTAGAATTGTCCTGAGGGGCTCTAGAATGGTCTGGGGGCCTTTATAAGGGTCCTGAGGGGCATTAGAAGGGTCTGGGGGCTTTTAGATGGGTCCTGAGGCAATCTAGAAGGGTCTGGGGGCCTTTACATGGGTCTTGAGGGTCATTAGAAGGGTGTGGAGGCCTTTAGAAAGACCCTGAGGGGCTCTAGAAGGGTCTGGGGGTTATTAGAAGCGTCCTGAGGGGGTCCAGAAGGGTCTGGGGGCCTTTTTAAAGGCCCTCAGGGGGATTATAAGGGTCTCGCGGCCTTTAGAAAGGCCTTGAGTGGCATCAGAAGGGTCTGGGTGCCTTTAGAAATGTCCTTAGGGGCTCTAGAAGGGTCTGGGGGCCTTTAGAAATGTCTTAAGGGGCATTTGAAGGGTCTGGGTGCCTTTAGAATGCTCCTGAGGGGCAGTAGAAGGGTCTGGGGACCTTTAGAAAGGCCCTGACAGGCATTAGAATGGTCTGCGGGCCTTTAGAAGTGTCCTGAGTGGCTCTAGAATGGTCGGGGGGCCTTTATAATGGTCCTGACGGGCTCTAGAAGGGTCTGGGAACCTTTATAAATGCCCTGAGGTGAATTAGACGGGTCTGAGGGCCTTTAGAAAGGTCCTGAGGGGCATTAGAATGGTCTTGTGGCCTTCATAAGGGTCCTGAAAGGCATTAGAATGGTCTGGGGGCTTTTAGATGGGTCCTGAGGCAATCTAGAATGGTCTGGGGGCCTTTACATGGGTCTTGAGGTTCATTCGAAGGGTGTGGAGGCCTTTAGAAAAGCCCTGAGGGGCTCTAGAAGGGTCTGGGGGCTATTAGAAGCGTCCTGAGGGGGTCCAGAAAGGTCTGGGGGCCTTTTTAAAGGCCCTCAGGGGGATTATAAGGGTCTCGCGGCCTTTAGAAAGGCCCTGAGTGGCATTAGAAGGGTGTGGGGTCATATAGAAAGGCCCTGAGAGGTTCTAGAAGTGTCTGGGGTACTTTAGAAAGGCCCTGAGGGGCATTAGAAGGGTCTGAGGGCCTTTAGAAAGGTCCTGAGGGGCATTAGAAGGGTCTTGTGTCCTTCATAAGGGTCCTGAAAGGCATTAGAATGGTCTGGGGGCTTTTACATGGGTCCTGAGGCAATCTAGAAGGGTCTGGGGGCCTTTACATGGGTCTTGAGGGTCATTAGAAGGGTGTGGAGGCCTTTAGAAAGGCCCTGAGGGGCTCTAGAAGGGTCTGGGGGCTATTAGAAGCGTCCTGAGGCAATCTAGAAGGGTCTGGGGGCCTTTACATGGGACTTGAGGGTCATTAGAAGGGTGTGGAGGCCTTTAGAAAGGCCCTGAGGGGCTCTAGAAGGGTCTGGGGGCTATTAGAATCGTCCTGAGGGGGTCCAGAAGGGTCTGGGGGCCTTTTTAAAGGCCCTCAGTAGGATTATAAGGGTCTCGCGGCCTTTAGAAAGGCCCTGAGTGGCGTTACAAGGGTATGGGTGCCTTTAGAAATGTCCTGAGGGGCTCTAGAAGGTTCTGTGGGCCTTTAGAAATGTCCTGAGGGGTATTAGAAGGGTCTGGGTGCCCTTATAAAAGCCCTCAGGGGAATTAGCAGGGTCTGGGGGACTTTAGATTGGTCCTGAGGGGCTCTAGAAGGGTGTGGCGGCCTTTAGAAGGGTCTTCAGGGGCTCTAGAAGGGTCTGGGGACCTTTAGAAAGGCCCTGTGGGGCATTAGAAGGGTCTGGGGGCCTTTAGAATGCTCCTGAGGGGCAGTAGAAGGGTCTGGGGACCTTTATAAAGGCCCTGACGGGCATTAGAATGGTCTGCGGGCCTTTAGAAGTGTCCTGAGGGGCTCTAGAATGGTCTGGGGGCCTTTATAAGGGTCCTGACAGGCTCTAGAATGGTCTGGGATCCTTTATAAATGCCCTGAGGGGCACTAGAAGGGTCTGAGGGCCTTTAGAAAGGTCCTGAGGGGCATTACAAGGGTCTTGTGGCTTTTATAAGGCTCCTGAAAGGCATTAGAAGGGTCTCGGGGCTTTTGGATGGGTCCTGAGGCAATCTAGAAGGGTCTGGGGGCCTTTACATGGGTCTTGAGGGTCATTAGAAGGGTGTGGAGGCCTTTAGAAAGACCCTGAGGGGCTCTAGAAGGGTCTGGGGGCTATTAGAATCGTCCTGAGTGGGTCCAGAAGGGTCTGGGGGCCTTTTTAAAGGCCCTCAGGGGGATAATAAGGGTCTCGCGGCCTTTAGAAAGGCCCTGAGTGGAATTACAAGGGTCTTGGTACCTTTCGAAATGTCCTGAGGGGCTCTAGAAGGGTCTGGGGGCCTTTAGAAATGTCCTGAGGGGCATTAGAAGGGTCTGGGGGCCTTTAGAATGCTCCTGAGGTGCAGTAGAAGGGTCTGGGGACCTTTAGAAAGGCCCTGACAGGCATTAGAATGGTCTGCGGGCCTTTAGAAGTGTCCTGAGGGGCTCTAGAATGGTCGGGGAGCCTTTAGAAAGGCCCTGTGGGGCATTACAAGGGCCTGGGGTCATATAGAAAGGCCCTGAGAGGTTCTAGAAGTGTCTGGGGTACTTTAGAAAGGCCCTGAGGGGCATTAGAAGGGTCTGGGGGTCTTTAGAATGGTCCTGAGGGGGTCTAGAAGGGTCTGGAGGCATTTAAAACTGTCCTGAGAGGCTCTAGAAGGGTCTGGGTGCCTTTATAAGGGTCCTGAGCGGCATTAGAAGATTCTGGGTGCCCTTATAAAAGCCCTGAGAGGAATTAGCAGGGTCTGGGGGACTTTAGAAGGGTCCTGAGGGGCTCTATAAGGGTCTGGGGGCCTTTAGAAAGGTCCTGAGGGGCATGAGAAGGGTCTTGTGGCCTTCATAAGGGTCCTGAAAGGCATTAGAAGGGTCTGGGCGCTTTTAGATGGGTCCTGAGGCAATCTAGAAGGGTCTTTGGGCCTTTACATGGGTCTTGAGGGGCATTAGAATGGTCTGAGGTCCTTTAGAAAGGTCGTGAGCGGCATTAGAAGGGTCTGGGGGCTTTTAGATGGGTCCTCAGGCAATCTAGAAGGGTCTGGGGGCCTTTACATGGGTCTTGAGTGTCATTACAAGGGTGTGGATGCCTTTAGAAAGGCGCTGAGGGGCTCTAGATGGGTCTGGGGGCTATTAGAAGCGTCCTGAGGGGGTCCAGAAGGGTCTGGGGGCCTTTATAAAGGCCCTCAGGGGGATTATAAGGGTCTCGCGGCTTTTAGAAAGGCCCTGAGTGGCATTACAAGGGTCTGGGGTCATATAGAAAGGCCCTGAGAGGTTCTAGAAGTGTCTGGGGTACTTTAAAAAGGCCCTGAGGGGCATTAGAAGGGTCTGGGGGCCTTTGGAATGGTCCTGAGGTGTTCTAGAAGGGTCTGGAGGCATTTAAAACTGTCCTGAGAGGCTCTAGAAGGGTCTGGGGGCCTTTAGAATGCTCCTGAGGGGCAGTAGAAGGGTCTGGGGACCTTTATAAGGGTCCTGACGGTCTCTAGAAGGGTCTGGGGACCTTTATAAGGGTCCTGACGGGCTCTAGAAGGGTCTGAGGGCCTTTAGAAAGGTCCTGATGGGCATTAGAAGGGTCTTGTGGCCTTCATAAGGGTCCTGAAAGGCATTAGAAGGGTCTGGGGGCTTTTATATGGGTCCTGAGGCAATCTAGAGGGGTCTAGGGGCCTTTACATGGGTCTTGAGGGTCATTAGAAGGGTGTGGAGGTCTTTAGAAAGGCCCTGAAAGGCATTAGAACGGTCTGGGGGCTATTAGATGAGACTTTAGGCAATCTAGAAGGGTCTGGGGGCCTTTAGAAGGGTCTTCAGGGGTCTAGAAGGGTCTGGGGACATTTAGAAAGGCCCTGTGGGTCATTAGAAGGGCCTGGGGACCTTTATAAGGGTCCTGACGGGCTCTAGAAGGGTCTGGGGACATTTATAAGGGTCCTGATGGGCTCTAGAAGGGTCTGAGGGCCTTTAGAAAGGTCCTGAGCGGCATTAGAAGGGTCTTGTGGCCTTCATAAGGGTCCTGAAAGGCATTAGAAGGGTCTGGGGGCTTTTAGATGGGTCCTGAGGCAATCTAGAAGGGTCTGGGGGCCTTTACATGGGTCTTGAGGGTCATTAGAAGGGTGTGGAGGCCTTTAGAAAGGCCCTGAGGGGCTCTAGAAGGGTCTGGGGGCTATTAGAATCGTCCTGAGGGGGTCCAGAAGGGTCTGGAGGCCGTTTTAAAGGCCCTCAGGGGGATTATAAGGGTCTCGCGGCCTTTAGAAAGGCCAGGAGTGTCATTAGAAGGGTCTGGGTGCCTTTAGAAATGACCTGAGGGGCATTAGAAGGGTATGGGAGCCTTTATAAAGGCCCTGTGGGGCATTAGAAGGGTCTGGGGGCCTTTAGAAGTGTCCTGAGGGGCTCTATAAGGGTCTGGGGGCCTTTAGAAGGGTCTTCAGGGGCTCTAGAAGGGTCTCGGGACCTTTAGAAAGGCCCTGTGGGGCTTTAGATGGCTCTGGGGGCCTTTAGAATGCTCCTGAGGGGCAGTAGAAGGGTCTGGTTACCTTTATAAGGCCCTGACGGGCATCAGAACGGTCTGCAGGCCTTTAGAATTGTCCTGAGGGGCTCTAGAATGGTCTGGGGGCCTTTATAAGGGTCCTGAGGGGCATTAGAAGGGTCTGGGGGCTTTTAGATGGGTCCTGAGGCAATCTAGAAGGGTCTGGGGGCCTTTACATGGGTCTTGAGGGTCATTAGAAGGGTGTGGAGGCCTTTAGAAAGGCGCTGAGGGGCTCTCGAAGGGTCTAGGTGCTATTAGAAGCGTCCTGAGGGGGTCCAGAAGGGTCTGGGTGCCTTTATAAAGGCCCTAAGGGGGATTATAAGGGTCTCGCGGCTTTTAGAAAGGCCCTGAGTGGCATTACAATGGTCTGGGGTCATATAGAAAGGCCCTGAGAAGTTCTAGAAGTGTCTGGGTTACTTTAGAAAGGCCCTGTGGGGCATTAGCAGGGTCTGGGGGACTTTAGAAGGGTCCTGAGGGGCTCTATAAGGGTCTGGGGGCCTTTAGAAGGGTCTTGAGGGGCTCTAGAAGGGTCTGGGGACCTTTAGAAAGGCCCTATGGGGCATTAGAAGGGTCTGGGGTCCTTTAGAATGCTCCTGAGGGGCAGCAGAAGGGTCTGGGGACCTTTAGAAAGGCCCTGACGGGCATTTGAATGGTCTGCGGGCCTTTAGAAGTGTCCTGAGGGGCTCTAGAATGGTCTGGGGGCCTTTATAAGGGTCCTGACGGGCTCTAGAAGGGTCTGGGAGACTTTATAAATGCCCTGAGGGGCATTAGAAGGGTCTGAGGGCCTTTAGAAAGGTCCTGAGGGGCATTAGAAGGGTCTTGTGGCCTTCATAAGGGTCCTGAAAGGCATTAGAAGGTTCTGGGGGCTTTTAGATGGGTCCTGAGGCAATCTAGAAGGGTCTGGGGGCCTTTACATGGGTCTTGAGGGTCATTAGAAGGGTGTGGAGGCCTTCAGAAAGGCCCTGAAAGGCATTAGAAGGGACTGGGGGCTTTTAGATGGGTCCTGAGGCAATCTTGAAGGGTCTAGGGGCCTTTACATGGGTCTTGATGGTCATTAGAAGGGTGTGGAGGCCTTTAGAAAGGAAATCATAGGCTCTAGAAGGGTCTGGGGGTATTAGAAGCCTCCTGAGGCGGTCCAGAAGGGTCTGGGGGCCTTTTTAAAGGCCCTCAGGGGGATTATAAGGGTCTCGCGTCTTTAGAAAGGCCCTGAGTGGCATTAGAAGGGTCTGGGTGCCTTTAGAAATGACCTGAGTGGCATTAGAAGGGTATGGGGCCTTTAGAAAGGCCCTGAGGGGCATTAGAAGGGTCTGGGGGCCTTTAGAATGGTCCTGAGGGGGTCTAGAAGGATCTGGAGGCATTTAAAACTGTCCTGAGAGGCTCTAGAAGGGTCTGGGGGCCTTTAGAATGCTCCTGAGGGGTAGTAGAAGGGTGTGGGGACCTTTATAAAGGCCCTGACAGGCATTAGAAGGGTCTACAGGCCTTTAGAAGTGTCCTGAGGGGCTCTAGAAGGGTCTGGGAGCCTTTAAAAGGGTCCTGACGGGCATTAGAAGGGTCTGGGCGCCCTTATAAAAGCCCTGAGGGGAAGTAGCAGGGTCTGGGGGACTTTAGAATTGTCCTGAGGGGCTCTATAAGGGTCTGGGGGCCTTTAGAAGGGTCTTCAGGGGCTCTAGAGGGGTCTGGGTACCTTTAGAAAGGCCCTGAGGGGCATTATAAGGGTCTGGGGTCCTTTAGAATGCTCCTGAGGGGCAGTAGAGTGGTCTGGGGACCTTTATAAAGGCCCTGACGGGCATTAGAATGGTCTGCGGGCCTTCAGAAGTGTCCTGAGGGGCTCTAGAATGGTCTGGGGGCCTTTATAAGGGTCCTGACGGGCTCTAGAAGGGTCTGGGAACCTTTATAAATGCCCTCAGGGGCATAGAAGGGTCTGAGGGCCTTTGGAAAGGTCCTGAGGGGCATTAGAAGGGTCTTGTGGCCTTCATAATGGTCCTGAAAGGCATTAGAAGGGTCTGGGGTCTTTTCGATGGGTCCTGAGGCAATCAAGAAGGGTCTAGGGGCCTTTACATTGGTCTTGGGGGTCATTCGAAGGGTGTGGAGGCCTTTCGAAAGGCCCTGAGGGACTCTAGAAGGGTCTGGGGGCTATTAGAATCGTCCTGAGGGGGTCCAGAATGGTCTGGGGGCCTTTTTAAAGGCCCTCAGGGGGATTATAAGAGTCTCGCGGCCTTTAGAAAGGCCCTGAGTGGAATTGCAAGGGCCTGGGGTCATATAGAAAGGCCCTGAGAGTTTCTAGAAGTGTCTGCGGTACTTTATAAAGGCCCTGACGGGCATTAGAAGGGTCTGGGGGCCTTTAGAATGGTCCTGAGGGGGTCTAGAAGGGTCTGGATGCATTTAAAACTGTCCTGAGAGGCTCTAGAAGGGTCTGGGTGCCTTTATAAGGGTCCTGAGGGGCATTAGAAGATTCTGGGTGCCCTTATAAAAGCCCTGAGGGGAACTAGCAGGGTCTGGGGGACTTTAGAAGGGTCCTGAGGGGCTCTATAAGGGTCTGGGGGCCTTTAGAAGGGTCTTCAGGGGCTCTAGAAGGGTCTGGGGACCTTTAGAAAGGCCCTGTGGGGCATTAGAAGGGTCTGGGGCCTTTAGAATGCTCCTGAGGGGCAGTAGAAGGGTCTGGGGACCTTTATAAAGGCAGTGACGGGCATTAGAATGGTCTGCGGGCCTTTAGAAGTGTCCTGAGGGGCTCTAGAATGGTCTGGGGGCCTTTATAAGGGTCCTGACGGGCTCTAGAAGGGTCTGGGAACCTTTATAAATGCCCTGAGGGGCATTAGAAGGGTCTGAGGGCCTTTAGAAAGGTCCTGAGTGGCATTAGAAAGGTCCTGTGGCCTTGATAAGGGTCCTGAAAGGCATTAGAAGGGTCTGGGGGCTTTTAGATGGGTCCTGAGGCAATCTAGAAAGGTCTAGGCGCCTTTACATGGGTCTTGTGGGTCATTAGAAGGGTGTGGAGGCCTTTAGAAAGGCCCTGAAAGGCATTAGAAGGGTCTGGGTGCTTTTAGATGGGTCCTGAGGCAATCTAGAAGGGTCTGCGGGCGTTTACATGGGCCTTGAGGGTCATTAGAAGGGTGTGGAGGCCTTTAGAAAGGCCCTGAGGGGCTCTAGAAGGGTCTGGGGGCTATTAGAAGCGTCCTGAGGGGGTCCAGAAGGGTCTGGGGGCCTTTTTAAAGGCCCTCAGGGGAATTATAAGGGTCTTGCGGCCTTTAGAAAGCCCCTGTGTGGCATTAGAAGGGTCTGGGTGCCTTTAGAAATGTCCTGAGGGCCTCTAGAAGGGTCTGGGGGCCTTCAGAAATGTCCTGAGGGGAATTAGAAGGGTATGGGGGCCTTTAGAAAGGCCCTGAGTGGCATTAGAAGGGTCTGGGGTCATATAGAAAGTTCCTGAGAGGTTCTACAAGTGTCTGGGGTACTTTAGAAAGGCCCTGAGGGGCATTAGAAGGGTCTGGGGGCCTTTATAAGGTCCTGAGGGGCATTAGAAGGGTCTGGGGGCCTTTAGAAGTGTCCTGAGGGGGTCTAGAAGGATCTGGAGGCATTTAAAACTGTCCTGAGAGGCTCTAGAAGGGTCTGCGTGCCTTTATAAGGGTCCTGAGGGGCATTAGAAGATTCTGGGTGCCCTTATAAAAGCCCTGAGAGGAATTAGCAGGGTCTGGGGGACTTTAGAAGGGTCCTGAGGGGCTCTAGAATGGTCTGGGGTCCTTTAGAAAGGTCCTGAGGGGCCTTAGAAGGGTCTAAGGGCCTTCATAAGGGTCCTGAAAGGCATTAGAAGGGTCTGGGCGCTTTTAGATGGGTTCTGAGGCAATCTAGAAGGGTCTAGGGGCCTTTACATGGGTCTTGAGGGGCATTAGAATGGTCTGAGGGCCTTTAGAAAGGTCCTGAGGGGCATTAGAAGGGTCTGGGGGCTTTTAGATGGGTCCTGAGGCAATCTAGAAGGGTCTGGGGGCCTTTACATGGGTCTTGAGGGTCATTAGAAGGGTGTGGATGCCTTTAGAAAGGCGCTGAGGGGCTCTAGATGGGTCTGGGGGCTATTAGAAGCGTCCTGAGAGGGTCCAGAAGGGTCTGGGGGCCTTTAGAAAGGCCCTCAGGGGGATTATAAGGGTCTTGCGGCTTTTAGAAAGGCCCTGAGTGGCATTAGAAGGGTCTGGGGTCATATAGAAAGGCCCTGAGAGGTTCTAGAAGTGTCTGGGGTACTTTAGAAAGGTCCTGAGGGGCATTAGAAGGGTCTGGGGGCATTTAGAATGGTCCTGAGAGGCTCTAGAAGGGTCTGGGTGCCTTTATAAGGGTCCTGAGGGGCATTAGAAGGGTCTGGGTCACCTTATAAAAGCCCTGAGGGGAATTAGCTGGGTCTGGGGACGTTTATAAGGGTCCTGACGGGCTCTAGAAGGGTCTGAGGGCCTTTAGAAAGGTCCTGAGGGGCATTAGAAGGGTCTTGTGGCCTTCATAAGGGTCCTGAAAGTCATTAGAAGGGTCTGGGGGCTTTTAGATGGGTCCTGAGGCAATCTAGAAGGGTCTGGGGGCGTTTACATGGGTCTTGAGGGTCATTAGAAGGGTGTGGAGGCCTTTAGAAAGGCCCTGAGGGGCTCTAGAAGGGTCTGGGGGCTATTAGAAGCGTCCTGTGGGAGTCCAGAAGGGTCTGGGGGCCTTTTTAAAGGCCCTCAGGGGGATTATAAGGGTCTCGCGGCCTTTAGAAAGGCCCTGAGTGGCATTAGAAGGGCCTGGGTGCCTATAGAAATGACCTGAGGGGCATTAGAAGGGTATGGGGGCCTTTAGAAAGGCCCTGTGGGGCATTAGAAGGGTCTGGGGGCCTTTAGAAAGGTCCTCAGGGGGTCTAGAATGGTCTGAGGTATTTAAAACTGTCCTGAGAGGCTCTAGAAGGGTCTGGGTGCCTTTATAAGGGTCCTGAGGGGCATTAGAAGGGTCTGGGGGCCCTTATAAAAGCCCAGAGAAGAATTAGCAGGGTCTGGGGGACTTTAGAATGGTCCTGAGGGTCTCTATAAGGGTCTCGGGGCCTTTAGAAGGTTCTTCAGGGGCTCTAGAAGGGTCTGGGGACCTTTAGAAAGGCCCTGTGGGGCATTAGAAGGGTCTGGGGGCCTTTAGAAGGGTCCTGAGGGGCTCTATAAGGGTCTGGGGGCCTTTAGAAGGGTCTTCAGGGGCTCTAGAAGGGTCTCGGGACCTTTAGAAAGGCCCTGTGGGTCATTAGAATGATCTGGGGGCCTTTAGAATGCTCCTGAGGGGCAGTAGAAGGGTCTGGGGACCTTTATAAGGCCCTGACGGGCATTAGAATGGTCTGCAGGCCTTTAGAAGTGTCCTGAGGGGCTCTAGAATGGTCTGGGGGCCTTTATAAGGGTCCTGATGGGCTCTAGAAGGGTCTGGGAACCTTTATAAATGCCCTGAGGGGCATTAGAAGGGTCTGGGGGCCTTTAGAATGGTCCTGATGGTGTCTAGAAGATTCTGGAGGCATTTAAAACTGTCCTGAGAGGCTCTAGAAGGGTCTGGGTGCCTTTATAAGGGTCCTGAGGGGCATTAGAAGGGTCTGGGTGTCCTTATAAAAGCCCTGAGGGGAATTAGCAGGGTCTGGGGGACTTTAGTAGAGTCCAGAGGGGCTCTAAAAGGGTCTGGAGGCCTTTAGAAGGGTCTTCAGGGACTCTAGAGGGGTCTGGGGACCCTTAGAAAGGCCCTGTGGGGAATTAGAAGGGTCTGGGGTCCTTTAGAATGCTCCTGAGGGGCAGTAGAAGGGTCTTGGGACCTTTATAAGAATCCTGACGGGCTCTAGAAGGGTCTGGGGACCTTTATAAGGGTCCTGACGGGCTCTAGAAGGTTCTGAGGGCCTTTAGAAAGGTCCTGAGGGGCATTAGAACGGTCTTGTGGCCTTCATAAGGGTCCTGAAAGGCATTAGAAGGGTCTGCGTGCTTTTAGATGGGTCCTGCTACAATCTAGAAGGCTCTAGGGGCCTTTACATGGGTCTTGAGGGTCATTAGAAGGGTGTGGAGGCCTTTAGAAAGGCCCTGAGGGGCTCTAGAAGGGTCTGGGGGTATTAGAAGCGTCCTGAGGGGGTCCAGAAGGGTCTGGGGGCCTTTTTAAAGGCCCTCAGGGGGATTATAAGGGTCTCGCGGCCTTTACAAAGGCCCTGAGTGGCATTAGAAGGGTCTGGGTGCCTTTAGAAATGACCTGAGGGGCATTAGAAGGGTATGGGGGCCTTTAGAAAGGCCTTGAGTGGCATTAGAAGGGTCTGGGGGCCTTTAGAATGGTCCTGAGGGGGTCTAGAAGGGTCTGGAGGCATTTAAAACTGTCCTGAGAGGCTCTAGAAGTGTCTGGGTGCCTTTATAAGGGTCCTGAGGGGCATTAGAAGGGTCTGGGGGCTTTTAGATGGGTCCTGAGGAAATCTAGAAGGGTCTGGGGGCCTTTACATGGGTCTTGAGTGTCATTAGAAGGGTGTGGAGGCCTTTAGAAAGGCCCTGATATGCTCTAGAAGGGTCTGGGGTATATTAGAAGCGTCCTAAGGGGATCCAGAAGGGTCTGGGGGCCTTTTTAAAGGCCCTCAGGGGGATTATATGGGTCTCGTGGCTTTTAGAAAGGCCCTGAGTGGCATTACAAGGGTCTGGGGTCATATAGAAAGGCCCTGAGAGGTTCTAGAAGTGTCTGGGTTACTTTAGAAAGGCCCTGAGGGGCATTAGAATGGTCTGGGGGCCTTTAGAATGGTCCTGAGGGGGTCTAGAAGGGTCTGGAGGCATTTAAAACTGTCCTGAGATGCTCTACAAGGATCTGGGTGCCTTTATAAGGGTCCTGAGGGGCATTAGAAGGGTCTGGGTGCCCTTATAATAGCCCTGAGAGGAATTAGCAGGGTCTGGGGGACTTTAGAATGATCCTGAGGGGCTCTATAAGGGTCTCGACGCTTTTAGAAGGGTCTTCAGGGGCTCTAGAAGGGTCTGGGGACCTTTATAAAGGCCCTGTGGGGCATTAGAAGGGTCTGGGGGCCTTTAGAAGGGTCCTGAGGGGCTCTATAAGGGTCTGGGGGCCTTTAGAAGGGTCTTAAGGGGCTCTAGAAGGGTCTCGGGACCTTTAGAGAGGCCCTCTGCGGCATTAGAATGGTCTGGGGGCCTTTAGAATGCTCCTGAGGTGCAGTAGAAGGGTCTGGGGACCTTTATAAGGCCCTGACGGGCATCAGAATGGTCTGCAGGCCTTTAGAATTATCCTGAGGGGCTCTAGAATGGTCTGGGGGCCTTTATAAGGGTCCTGAGGGGCATTAGAAGGGTCTGGGGGCTTTTAGATGGGTCCTTAGGCAATCTAGAAGGGTCTGGGGGCCTTTACATGGGTCTTGAGAGTCATTAGAAGGGCGTGGATTCCTTTAGAAAGGCGCTGAGGGCCCCTAGAAGGGTCTGGGGGCTATTAGA
Organism: Coccyzus lansbergi; assembly: GCA_033558105.1. NCBI lineage: Eukaryota > Metazoa > Chordata > Aves > Cuculiformes > Coccyzidae > Coccyzus > Coccyzus lansbergi. Next base: position 1,350,091 of record JAUMJK010000794.1, on the reverse strand, counting down.
AGCGTCCTGAGGGGCTCTAGAATAGTCTGGGTGCCTTTATAAGGGTCCTGAGGGGCATTAGAAGGGTCTGGGTGCCCTTATAAAAGACCTGAGGGGAATTAGCAGGGTCTGGGGGATTTTGGAAGGGTCCTGAGGGGCTCTATAAGGGTCTGCGGGCCTTTAGAAGGGTCTTCAGGGGCTCTAGAAGGGTCTGAGGACCTTTAGAAAGGCCCTGTGGGGCATTAGAAGGGTCTGGGGGCCTTTTAGAATGCTCCTGAGGGGCAGCAGAAGGGTCTGGGGACCTTTATAAAGGCCCTGACGGGCATTAGAATGGTCTGCGGGCCTTTAGAAGTGTCCTGAGGGGCTCTAGAATGGTCTGGGGGCCTTTATAAGGGTCCTGACGGGCTCTAGAAGGGTCTGGGAACCTTTATAAATGCCCTGAGGGGCATTAGAAGGGTCTGAGGGCCTTTAGAAAGGTCCTGAGGGGCATTAGAAGGGTCTTGTGGCCTTCATAAGGGTCCTGAAAGGCATTAGAAGGGTCTGGGGTCTTTTAGATGGGTCCTGAGGCAATCTAGAAGGGTCTGGGGGCCTTTACATGGGTCTTGAGGGTCATTAGAAGTGTGTGGAGGCCTTTAGAAAGGCCCTGAAAGGCATTAGAAGGGTCTGGGGGCTTTTAGATGGGTCCTGAGGCAATCCAGAAGGGTCTAGGGGCCTTTACATGGGTCTTGAGGGTCATTAGAAGGGTGTGGAGGCCTTTAGAAAGGCCCTCAGAGGCATTAGACTGGTGTGGAAGCCTTTAGAAAGGCCCTAAAAGGCATTACAAAGGTCTGGGGGCTTTTAGATGGGTCCTGAGGCAATCTAGAAGGGTCTAGGGGCCTTTACATGGGTCTTGAGGGTCATTAGAAGGGTGTGGAGGCCTTTAGAAAGGCCCTGAAATGCATTAGAAAGGTCTGGGGGCTTTTAGATGGGTCCTGAGGCAGTCTAGAAGGGTCTGGGTGCCTTTACATGGGTCTTGTGGGTCATTAGAAGGGTGTAGATGCCTTTAGAAAGGCCCTGAGGGGCTCTACAAGGGTCTGAGGGCTATTAGAAGCGTCCTGAAGGGGTCCAGAATGGTCAGGGGGCCATTTTAAAGGCCCTCAGGGTGATTATATGGGTCTCGCATCCTTTAGAAAGGCCCTGAGTGGCATTACAAGGGTCTGGGGTCATATAGAAAGGCCCTGAGAGGTTCTAGAAGTGTCTGGGGTACTTTAGAAAGGCCCTGAGGGGCATTAGAAGGGTCTGGGGGCCTTTAGAAAGGCCCTGAGGGGCATTAGAAGGGTCTGGGGGCCTTTAGAATGGTCCTGAGGGGGTCTAGAAGGGTCTGGAGGCATTTAAAACTGTCCTGAGAGGCTCTAGAAGGGTCTGGGTGCATTTATAAGGGTCCTGAGGGGCTTTAGAAGGGTCTGGGTGCCCTTATAAAAGACCTGAGGGGAATTAGCAGGGTCTGGGGGACTTTAGAAGGGTCCTGAGGGGCTCTATAAGGGTATGGGGGCCTTTAGAAGGGTCTTCAGGGGCTCTAGAAGGGTCTGGGGACTTTTAGAAAGGCCCTGTGGGGCATTAGAAGGGTCTGGGGGCCTTTAGAATGCTCCTGAGGGGCAGTAGAAGGGTCTGGGGACCTTTAGAAAGGCCCTGACGGGCATTAGAATGGTCTGCGGGCCTTTAGAAGTGTCCTGAGGGGCTCTAGAATGGTCTGGGGGCCTTTATAAGGGTCCTGACGGGCTCTAGAAGGGTCTGGGAACCTTTATAAATGCCCTGAGTGGCATTAGAAACGTCTGAGGTCCTGTAGAAAGGTCCTGTGGGGCATTAGAAGGTTCTTGTGACCTTCATAAGGGTCCTGAAAGGCATTAGAAGTGTCTGGGGGCTTTTAGATGGGTCCTGAGGCAATCTAGAAGGGTCTGGGGGCCTTTACATGGGTCTTGAGGGTCATTAGATGGGTGTGGAGGCCTTTAGAAAGGCCCTGAGTGGCATTACAAAGGCCTGGGGTCATATAGAAAGGCCCTGAGAGGTTCTAGAAGTGTCTGGGGTACTTTAGAAAGGCCCTGAGGTGGATTAGAAGGGTATGGGGGCCCTTAGAAAGGCCCTGAGGGGCATTATAGGCTTCTGGGGTCATATAGAAAGGCCCTGAGAGGTTCTAGATGTGTCTGGGGTACTTTAGAAAGGCCCTGAGGGGCATTAGAAGGGTCTGGGGGCCTTTAGAAGGGTCCTGAGGGGCATTAGAAGGGTCTGGGTGGCCTTTAGAATGGTCATGAGGGGCTCTAGAAGGGTCTGGAGGCATTTAAAACTGTCCTGAGAAGCTCTAGATGGGTCTGGGAGCCTTTATAAGGGTCCTGAGGGGCATTAGAAGGGTCTGGGTGCCCTTATAAAAGCCCTGAAAGGAATTAGAAGGGTCTGGGGGTCTTTAGAAGGGTCCTGAGGGGCTCTGTAAATGTCTGGGGGCCTTTAGAAGGGTCTTCAGGGGCTCTAGAAGGGTCTGGGGACCTTTAGAAAGGCCCTATGGGGCATTAGAAGGGTCTGGGGGCCTTTAGAAAGCTCCTGAGGGGCAGGTGAATGGTCTGGGAACCTTTATAAAGGCCCTGACGGGCATTAGAATGGTCTGCGGGCCTTTAGAAGTGTCCTGAAGGGCTCTAGAATGGTCTGGGGGCCTTTATAAGGGTCCTGACAGGCTCTAGAAGGGTCTGGGAACCTTTATAAATGCCCTGAGGGGCATTAGAAGGGTCTGAGGTCCTGTAGAAAGGTCCTGAGGGGCATTAGAAGGGTCTTGTGACCTTCATAAGGGTCCTGAAAGGCATTAGAAGGGTCTGGGGGCTTTTAGATGGGTCCTGAGGCAATCTAGAAGGGTCTAGGGGCCTTTACATGGGCCTTGAGAGTCATTAGAAGGGTGTGGAGGCCTTTAGAAAGGCCCTGAGGGGGTCTAGAAGGGTCTGGGGGCTATTAGAATCGTCCTGAGGGGGTACAGAAGGGTCTGGGGGCCTTTTTAAAGGCCCTCAGGGGGATTATAAGGGTCTCGCGGCCTTTAGAAAGGCCCTGAGTGGCATTACAAGGGTCTGGGGTCATATAGAAAGGCCCTGAGAGGTTCTAGAACTGTCTGGGGTATTTTAGAAAGGCCCTGAGGGGCATTACAAGGGTCTGGGTGCCTTTAGAAATGACCTGAGGGGCATTAGAAGGGTATGGGGACCTTTAGAAAGGCCCTGTGGGGCATTAGAAGGGTCTGGGGGCCTTTAGAATGCTCCTGAGGGGCAGTAGAAGGGTCTGGGGACCTTTGTAAAGGCCCTGACGGGCATTAGAATGGTCTGCGGGCCTTTAGAAGTGTCCTGAGGGGCTCTAGAATGGTCTGGGGTCCTTTATAAGGGTCCTGACGGGCTCTAGAATGGTCTGGGAACCTTTATAAATGCCATGAGGGGCATTAGAAGGGTCTGAGGTCCTGTAGAAAGGTCCTGAGGGGCATAAGAAGGGTCTTGTGGCCTTAATAAGGGTCCTGAAAGGCATTAGAAGGGTCTGGGGGCTTTTAGATGGGTCCTGAGGCAATCTAGAAGGGTCTAGGGGCCTTTACATGGGTCTTGAGGGTCATTAGAAGGGTGTGGATGCCTTAGAAATACCCTGAGGGGCTCTAGAAGGGTCTGGGGGCTATTAGAAGTGTCCAGAGGGGGTCCAGAAGGGTCTGGGGGCCATTTTAAAGGCCCTAAGGGGGACTATAAGGGTCTCGCGGCCTTTAGAAAGGCCCTGAGTGGCATTACAGGGGTCTGGGTTGATATAGAAAGGCCCTGAGAGGTTCTAGAAGCATCTGGTTTACTTTAGAAAGGCCCTTAGGGGCATTAGAAGGGTCTGGGTGCCTTTAGAATGGTCCTGAGGGGGTGTAGAAGGGTCTGGAGGCATTTAAAACTGCCCTGAGAGGCTCTAGAAGGGTCTGGGTGCCTTTATAAGGGTCCTGAGGGGCATTAGAAGATTCTGGGTGCCCTTATAAAAGCCCTGAGGGGAACTAGCAGGGTCTGGGGGACTTTAGAAGGGTCCTGAGGGGCTCTATAAGGGTCTGGGGGCCTTTAGAAGGGTCTTCAGGGGCTCTAGAAGGGTCTGGGGACCTTTAGAAAGGCCCTGTGGGGCATTAGAAGGGTCTGGGGGCCTTTAGAATGCTCCTGAGGGGCAGTAGAAGGGTCTGGGGACCTTTAGAAAGGCCCTGACGGGCATTAGAATGGTCTGCGGGCCTTTAGAAGTGTCCTGAGGGGCTCTAGAATGGTCTGGGGTCCTTTATAAGGGTCCTGACGGGCTCTAGAATGGTCTGGGAACCTTTATAAATGCCATGAGGGGCATTAGAAGGGTCTGAGGGCTTTTAGAAAGGTCCTGAGGGGCATTAGAAGGGTCTTGTGGCCTTCATAAGGGTCCTGAAAGGCATTGGAATGGTCTGGGGGCTTTTAGATGGGTCCTGAGGCAATCTAGAAGGGTCTGGGGGCCTTTACATTGGTCTTGAGGGTCATTAGAAGGGTGTGGAGGCCTTTAGAAAGGCCCTAAATGGCATTAGAAGGGTCTGGGGGCTTTTAGATGGGTCCTGAGGCAATCTAGAAGGGTCTGGGGGCCTTTACATGGGTCTTGAGGGTCATTAGAAGGGTGTGGAGGCCTTTAGAAAGGCCCTGAGGGGCTCTAGAAGGGTCTGGGGGCTATTAGAAGCTTCCTGAGGGGGTCCAGAAGGGTCTGGGGGCCTTTTTAAAGGCCCTCAGGGGGATTATAAGGGTCTCGCGGCCTTTAGAAAGGCCCTGAGTGGCATTAGAAGGGTCTGGGTGCCTTTAGAAATGACCTGAGGGGCATTAGAAGGGTCTGGGGGCCTTTAGAAAGGCCCTGAGGGGCATTAGAAAGGTCTGGGGGCCTTTAGAATGGTCCTGAGGGGGTCTAGAAGGGTTTGGACGCATTTAAAACTGTCCTGAGAGGCTCTAGAATGGTCTGGGTGCCTTTATAAGGGTCCTGAGGGGCATTAGAAGGGTCTGGGTGCCCTTATAAAAGCCCTGAGGGGAACTAGCAGGGTCTGGGGGACTTTAGAAGGGTCCTGAGGGGCTCTATAAGGGTCTGGGGGCCTTTAGAAGGGTCTTGAGGGGCTCTAGAAGGGTCTGGGGACCTTTAGAAAGGCCCTGTGGGGCATTAGAAGGGTCTGGGGGCCTTTAGAATGCTCCTGAGGGGCAGTAGAAGGGTCTGGGGACCTTTGTAAAGGCCCTGACGGGCATTAGAATGGTCTGCGGGATTTAGAAGTGTCCTGAGGGGCTCTAGAATGGTCTGGGGGCCTTTATAAGGGTCCTGACGGGCTCTAGAAGGGTCTGGGAACCTTTATAAATGCCCTGAGGGGCATTAGAAGGGTCTGAGGGCCTTTAGAAAGGTCCTGAGGGGCATTAGAAGGGTCTTGTGGCCTTCATAAGGGTCCTGAAAGGTATTAGAAGGGTCTGGGGGCTTTTAGATGGGTCCTGAGGCAATCTAGAAGGGTCTGGGGGCCTTTACATGGGTCTTGATGGTCATTAGAAGGGTGTGGAAGCCTTTAGAAAGGCCCTGAGGGGCTCTAGAAGGGTCTGGGTGCTATTAGAAGTGTCCTGAGGGGGTCCAGAAGGGTCTGGGGGCCTTTTAAAGGCACTCAGGGGGATTATAAGGGTCTTGCGGCCTTTAGAAAGGCTCTGAGTGGCATTACAAGGGTCTGGGTTCTTATAGAAAGGCCTTGAGAGGTTCTAGAAGTGTCTGGTTTACTTTAGAAAGCCCCTGAGGGGCATTAGAAGGGTCTGGGGGCCTTTAGAATGGTCCTGAGGGGGTCTAGAAGGGTCTGGACGCATTTAAAACTGTCCTGAGAGGCTCTAGAAGGGTCTGGGTGCCTTTATAATGGTCCTGAGGGGCATTAGAAGATTCTGGGTGCCCTTATAAAAGCCCTGAGGGGAACTAGCAGGGTCTGGGGGACTTTAGAAGGGTCCTGAGGGGCTCTATAAGGGTCTGGGGACCTTCAGAATGGTCTTCAGGGGCTCTAGAAGGGTCTGGGGACCTTTAGAAAGGCCCTGTGGGGCATTAGAAGGGTCTGGGGGCCTTTAGAATGCTCCTGAGGGGCAGTAGAAGGGTCTGGAGACCTTTAGAAAGGCCCTGACGGGCATTAGAATGGTCTGCGGGCCTTTAGAAGTGTCCTGAGGGGCTCTAGAATGGTCTGGGGGCCTTTATAAGGGTCCTGACGGGCTCTAGAAGGGTCTGGGAACCTTTATAAATGCCCTGAGGGGCATTAGAAGGGTCTGAGGGCCTTTAGAAAGGTCCTGAGGGGCATTAGAAGGGTCTTGTGGCCTTCATAAGGGTCCTGAAAGGCATTAGAAGGGTCTGGGGGCTTTTAGATGGGTCCTGAGGCAATCTAGAAGGGTCTGGGGGCCTTTACATGGGTCTTGAGGGTCATTAGAAGGGTGTGGAGGCCTTTAGAAAGGCCCTGAGGGGCTCTAGAAAGGTCTGGGGGCTATTAGAAGCATCCTGAGGGGGTCCAGAAGGGTCTGGGGGCCTTTTTAAAGGCCCTCAGGGGGATTATAAGGGTCTCGCTGCCTTTAGAAAGGCCCTGAGTGGCATTACATGGGCCTGGGGTCATATAGAAAGGCCCTGAGAGGTTCTAGAAGTGTCTGGGGTATTTTAGAAAGGCCCTGAGGGGCTTTAGAAGGGTCTGGGGGCCTTTAGAATGGTCCTGGGGGGTTCTAGAAGGGTCTTTAGGCATTTAAAACTGTCCTGAGAGGCTCTAGAAGGGTCTGGGTGCCTTTATAAGGGTCCTCAGGAGCATTAGAAGGGTCTGGGGGCCTTTAGAATGCTTCTGAGGGGCAGTAGAAGGGTCTGGGGACCTTTATACGTGTCCTGACGTGATCTAGAATGGTCTGGGAACCTTTATAAATGCCCTGAGTGGCATTAGAAGGGTCTAGGGGCCTTTAGAAAGGTCCTGAGGGGCATTAGAAGGGTCTTGTGGCCTTAATAAGGGTCCTGAAAGGCATTAGAAGGGTCTGGGGGCTTTTAGATGGGTCCTGAGGCAATCTAGAAGGGTCTAGGGGCCTTTACATGGGTCTTGAGGGTCATTAGAAGGGTGTGGATGCCTTAGAAAGACCCTGAGGTGCTCTAGAAGGGTTTGGGGGCTATTAGAAGTGTCCAGAGGGGGTCCAGAAGGGTCTGGGGGCCTTTTTAAAGGCCCTCAGGGGGATTATAAGGGTCTCACGGCCTTATAATGGCCCTGAGTGGCATTACAGGGGTCTGGGTTGATATAGAAAGGCCCTGAGAGGTTCTAGAAGCGTCTGGTTTACTTTAGAAAGGCCCTTAGGGGCATTAGAAGGGTCTGGGTGCCTTTAGAATGGTCCTGAGGGGGTGTAGAAGGGTCTGGAGGCATTTAAAACTGCCCTGAGAGGCTCTAGAAGGGTCTGGGTGCCTTTATAAGGGTCCTGAGGGGCATTAGAAGATTCTGGGTGCCCTTATAAAAGCCCTGAGGGGAACTAGCAGGGTCTGGGGGACTTTAGAAGGGTCCTGAGGGGCTCTATAAGGGTCTGGGGGCCTTTAGAAGGGTCTTCAGGGGCTCTAGAAGTGTCTGGGGACCTTTAGAAAGGCCCTGTGGGGCATTAGAAGGGTCTGGGGGCCTTTAGAATGCTCCTGAGGGGCAGTAGAAGGGTCTGGGGACCTTTAGAAAGGCCCTGACGGGCATTAGAATGGTCTGCGGGCCTTTAGAAGTGTCTTGAGGGGTTCTAGAATGGTCTGGGGTCCTTTATAAGGGTCCTGACGGGCTCTAGAAGGGTTTCGGAACCTTTATAAATGCCCTGAGGGGCATTAGAAGAGTCTGAGGGAATTTAAAAAGGTCCTGAGGGGCATTAGAAGGGTCTTGTGGCCTTCACAAGGGTCCTGAAAGGCATTAGAAGGGTCTGGGGGCCTTTACATGGGTCTTGAGGGTCATTAGAAGGGTGTGGAGGCCTTTAGAAAGGCCCTGAAAGGCATTAGAAGGGTCTGGGGGCTTTTAGATGGGTCCTGAGGCAATCTAGAAGGGTCTAGGGGCCTTTACATGGGTCTTGAGGGTCATTAGAAGGGTGTGGAGGCCTTTAGAAAGGCCCTGAGGGGCTCTAGAAGGGTCTGGGGGCACTATAAGCTTCCTGAGGGGGTCCAGAAGGGTCTGGGGGCCTTTTTAAAGGCCCTCATGGGGATTATAAGGGTCTCGCGGCATTTAGAAAGGCCCTGAGTGGCATTACAAGGGTCTGGGGTCATATAGAAAGGCCCTGAGAGGTTCTAGAAGTGTCTGGGGTACTTTAGAAAGGCCCTGAGTGTCATTAGAAGGGTCTGGGGGCCTTTAGAATGGTTCTGAGGGGTTCTAGAAGGGTCTGGAGGCATTTAAAACTGTCTTGAGAGGCTCTAGAAGGGTCTGGGTGCCTTTATAAGGGTCCTGAGGGGCATTAGAAGATTCTGGGTGCCCTTATAAAACCCTGAGGGGAACTAGCAGGGTCTGTGGGACTTCAGAAGGGTCCTGAGGGGCTCTATAAGGGTCTGGGGGCCTTTAGAAGGGTCTTCAGGGGCTCTAGAAGGGTCTGGGGACCTTTAGAAAGGCCCTGTGGGGCATTAGAAGGGTCTGGGGGCCTTTAGAATGCTCCTGAGGGGCAGTAGAAGGGTCTGGGGACCTTTAGAAAGGCCCTGACGGGCATTAGAATGGTCTGCGGGCCTTTAGAAGTGTCCTGAGGGGCTCTAGAATGGTCTGGGGGCCTTTATAAGGGTCCTGACGGGCTCTAGAAGGGTCTGGGAACCTTTATAAATGCCCTGAGGGGCATTAGAAGGGTCTGAGGGCTTTTAGAAAGGTCCTGAGGGGCATTAGAAGGGTCTTGTGGCCTTCATAAGGGTCCTGAAAGGCATTGAAAGGGTCTGGGGGCTTTTAGATGGGTCCTGAGGCAATCTAGAATAGTCTGGGGGCCTTTACATGGGTCTTGAGGGTCATTAGAAGGGTGTGGAGGCCTTTAGAAAGGCCCTAAATGGCATTAGAAGGGTCTGGGGGCTTTTAGATGGGTCCTGAGGCAATCTAGAAGGGTCTGGGGGCCTTTACATGGGTGTTGAGGGTCATTAGAAGGGTGTGGAGGCCTTTAGAAAGGCCCTGATGGGCTCTAGAAGGGTCTGGGGGCTATTAGAAGCTTCCTGAGGGGGTCCAGAATGGTCTGGGGGCCTTTTTAAAGGCCCTCAGAGGGATTATAAGGGTCTCGCGGCCTTTAGAAAGGCCCTGAGTGGCATTAGAAGGGTCTGGGTGCCTTTAGAAATGACCTGAGGGGCATTAGAATGGTATGAGGGCCTTTAGAAAGGCCCTTAGGGGCATTAGAAGGGTCTGGGGGCCTTTAGAATGGTCCTGAGGGGGTCTAGAAGGATTTGGACGCATTTAAAACTGTCCTGAGAGGCTCTAGAATGGTCTGGGTGCCTTTAAAAGGGTCCTGAGGGGCATTAAAATGGTCTGGGTGCCCTTATAAAAGCCCTGAGGGGAATTAGCAGGGTCTGGGGGCCTTTAGAAGGGTCCTGAGGGGCTCTATAAGGGTCTGGGGGCCTTTAGAAGGGTCTTGAGGGGCTCTAGAAGGGTCTGGTGACCTTTAGAAAGGACCTGTGGGGCATTAGAAGGGTCTGGGGGCATTTAGAATGCTCCTGAGGGGCAGTAGAAGGGTCTGGGGACCTTTGTAAAGGCCCTGACGGGCATTAGAATCGTCTGCGGGATTTAGAAGTGTCCTGACGGGCTCTAGAAAGGTCTGGGAACCTTTATAAATGCCCTGAGGGGCATTAGAAGGGTCTGAGGGCCTTTAGAAAGGTCCTGAGGGGCATTAGAAGGGTCTTGTGGCCTTCATAAGGGTCCTGAAATGTATTAGAAGGGTCTGGGGGCTTTTAGATTGGTCCTGAGGCAATCTAGAAGGGTCTGGGGGCCTTTACATGGGTCTTGATGGTCATTAGAAGGGTGTGGAAGCCTTTAGAAAGGCCCTGAGGGGGTCTAGAAGGGTCTTGGGGCTATTAGAAGTGTCCTGAGGGGGTCCAGAAGGGTCTGGGGGCCTTTTAAAGGCCCTCAGGGGGATTATAAGGGTCTTGCGGCCTTTAGAAAGGCTCTCAGTGGCATTACAATGGTCTGGGTTCTTATAGAAAGGCCTTGAGAGGTTCTAGAAGTGTCTGGTTTACTTTAGAAAGCCCCTGAGGGGCATTAGAAGGGTCTGGGGGCCTTTAGAATGGTCCTGAGGGGGTCTAGAAGGGTGTGGACGCATTTAAAACTGTCCTGAGAGGCTCTAGAAGGGTCTGGGTGCCTTTATAATGGTCCTGAGGGGCATTAGAAGATTCTGGGTGCCCTTATAAAAGCCCTGAGGGGAACTAGCAGGGTCTGGAGGACTTCAGAAGGGTCCTGAGGGGCTCTATAAGGGTCTGGGGGCCTTTAGAAGGGTCTTCAGGGGCTCTAGAAGGGTCTGGGGACCTTTAGAAAGGCCCTGTGGGGCATTAGAAGGGTCTGGGGGCCTTTAGAATGCTCCTGAGGGGCAGTAGAAGGGTCTGGGGACCTTTATAAAGGCCCCTGACGGGCATTAGAATGGACTGCGGGCCTTTAGAAGTGTCCTGAGGGGCTCTAGAATGGTCTGGGGGCCTTTATAAGGGTCCTGACGGGCTCTAGAAGGGTCTGGGAACCTTATAAATGCCCTGAGGGGCATTAGAAGGGTCTGAGGGCCTTTAGAAAGGTCCTGAGGGGCATTAGAAGGGTCTTGTGGCCTTCATAAGGGTCCTGAAAGGCATTAGAAGGGTCTGGGGGCTTTTAGATGGGTCCTGAGGCAATCTAGAAGGGTCTAGGGGCCTTTACATGGGTCTTGAGGGTCAGTAGAAGGGTGTGGAGGCCTTTAGAAAGGCCCTGAAAGGCATTAGAAGGATCTGGGGGCTATTAGATTGGTCCTGAGGCAATCTAGAAGGGTCTGGGGGCCTTTACATGGGTCTTGAGGGTCATTAGAAGGGTGTGGAGGCCTTTAGAAAGGCCCTGAGGGGCTCTAGAAGGGTCTGGGGGCTATTAGAAGCATCCTGAGGGGGTCCAGAAGGGTCTGGGGGCCTTTTTAAAGGCCCTCAGGGGGATTATAAGGGTCTCGCGGCCTTTAGAAAGGCCCTGAGTGGCATTAGAAGGGTCTGCGTCCCTTTAGAAATGTCCTGAGGGGCTCTAGAAGGGTCGGGGGACCTTTAGAAATGTCCTGAGGGGCATTAGAAGGGTATGGGGGCCTTTAGAAAAACCATGAGGGGCATTAGAAGGGTCTGGGGTCATATAGAAAGGCCCTGAGAGGTTCTAGATGTGTCTGGGGTACTTTAGAAAGGCCCTGAGGGGCATTAGAAGGGTCTGGGGGCCTTTAGAATGTCCTGAGGGGCATTATAAGTGTCTGGGGGCCTTTAGAATGGTCCTGAGGGGCTCTAGAAGGGTCTGGGGGCTATTGGAAGCATCCTGAGGGGGACCAGAAGGTTCTGGGGGCCTTTTTAAAGGCCCTCAGTGGGATTATAAGGGTCTCGCTGCCTTTAGAAAGGCCCTGAGTGGCATTACAAGGGCCTGGGGTCATATAGAAAGGCTCTGAGAGGTTCTAGAAGTGTCTGGGGTACTTTAGAAAGGCCCTGAGGGGCATTAGAAGGGTCTGGGGCCTTTAGAATGGTCCTGGGGGGTTCTAGAAGGGTCTTTAGGCATTTAAAACTGTCCTGAGAGGCTCTAGAAGGGTCTGGGTGCCTTTATAAGGGTCCTGAGGGGCATTAGAAGGGTCTGGGTGCCCTTATAAAAGCCCTGAGGGGAATTAGCAGGGTCTGGGGGACTTTAGAAGGGTCCTGAGGGGGCTCTATAAGGGTCTGGGGGCATTTAGAAGGGTCTTCAGGGGCTCTAGAAGGGTCTGGGGACGTTTAGAAAGGCCCTGTGGGGCATTAGAAGGGTCTGGGGGCCTTTAGAATGCTCCTGAGGGGCAGTAGAAGGGGTCTGGGGACCTTTATAAGTGTCCAGACGTGATCTAGAAGGGTCTGGGAACCTTTATAAATGCCCTGAGTGGCATTAGAAGGGTCTGAGGGCCTTTAGAAAGGTCCTGAGGGGCATTAGAAGGGTCTTGTGGCCTTCATAATGGTCCTGAAAGCATTAGCAGGGTCTGGGGGCTTTTAGATGGGTCCTGAGGCAATCTAGAAGGGTCTAGGGGCCTTTACATGGGTCTTGAGGGTCATTAGAAGGGTGTGGATGCCTTTAGAAAGACCCTGAGGGGCTCTAGAAGGGTCTGGGGGCTATTAGAAGTGTCCAGAGGTGGTCCAGAAGGGTCTGGGGGCCTTTTTAAAGGCCCTCAGGGGGATTATAAGGCTCTCGCGGCCTTTAGAAAGGCCCTGAGTGGCATTAGAGGGGTCTGGGTTGATATAGAAAGGCCCTGAGAGGTTCTAGAAGCATCTGGTTTACTTTAGAAAGGCCCTGAGGGGCATTAGAAGGGTCTGGGTGCCTTTAGAATGGTCCTGAGCGGGTCTAGAAGGGTCTGGAGGCATTTATAACTGTCCTGAGAGGCTCTAGAAGGGTCTGGGTGCCTTTATAAGGGTCCTGAGGGGCATTAGAAGGGTCTGGGTGCCCTTATAAAAGCCCTGAGGGGAATTAGCAGGGTCTGGGGGCCTTTAGAAGGGTCCTGAGGGGCTCTATAAGGGTCTGGGGGCCTTTAGAAGGGTCTTCAGGGGCTCTAGAAGGGTCTGGGGACCTTTAGAAAGGCCCTGTGGGGCATTAGATGGGTCTGGGGGCCTTTAGAATGCTCCTGAGGGGCAGGAGAAGGGTCTGGGGACCTTTGTAAAGTCCCTGACGGGCATTAGAATGGTTTGCGGGCCTTTAGAAGTGTAGTGAGGGGCTCTAGAATGGTCTGGGGGCCTTTTTAAGGGTCCTGACGGGCTCTAGAAGGGTCTGGGAACCTTTATAAATGCCCTGAGGGGCATTAGAAGGGTCTGAGGGCCTTTAGAATGGTCCTGAGGGGCATTAGATGGGTCTTGTGGCCTTCATAAGGGTCCTGAAAGGCATTAGAAGGGTCTGGGGGCTTTTAGATGGGTCCTGAGGCAATCTAGAAGGGTCTAGGGGCCTTTACATGGGTCTTGAGGGTCATTAGAAGGGAGTGGAGGCCTTTAGAAAGGCCCTGAGGGGCTCTAGAAGGGTCTGGGGGCTATTAGAAGTGTCCAGAGGGGGTCCAGAAGGATCTGGGGGCCTTTTTAAAGGCCCTCAGGGGGATTATAAGGGTCTCGCGGCCTTTAGAAAGGCCCTGAGTGGTATTACAGGGGTCTAGGTTCATATAGAAAGGCCCTGAGAGGTTCTAGAAGCGTCTGGTTTACTTTAAAAAGGCCCTGAGGGGCATTAGAAGGGTATGGGTGCCTTTAGAATGGTCCTGAGGGGGTGTAGAAAGGTCTGGAGGCATTTAAAACTGTCCTGAGGGGCTCTAGAAGGGTCTGGGTGCGTTTATAAGGGTCCTGAGGGGCATTAGAAGATTCTAGGTGCCCTTATAAAAGCCCTGAGGGGAACTAGCAGGGTCTGGGGGAATTTAGAAGGGTCCTGAGGGGCTCTATAAAGGTCTGGGGGCCTTTAGAAGGGTCTTCAGGGTCTCTAGAAGGGTCTGGGGACCTTTAGAAATGCCCTGTGGGGCATTAGAAAGGTCTGGGGGCCTTTAGAATGCTCCTGAGGGGCAGTAGAAGGGTCTGGGGACATTTATAAAGGCCCTGACGGGCATTAGAATGGTCTGCGGGCCTTTAGAAGTGTCCTGAGGGGCTCTAGAAGGGTCTGGGAACCTTTATAAATGCCCTGAGGGGCATTAGAAGGGTCTGAGGACCTTTAGAAAAGTCCTGAGGGGCATTAGAAGGGTCTTGTGGCCTTCATAAGGGTCCTGAAAGGCATTAGAAGGGTCTGGGGGCTTTTAGATGGGTCCTGAGGCAATCTAGAAGGGTCTAGGGGCCTTTACATGGGTCTTGAGGGTCATTAGAAGGGTGTGGAGCCCTTTAGAAAGGCCCTGAAAGGCATTAGAAGGGTCTGGGGGCTTTTAGATGGGTCCTGAGGCATTCTAGAAGGGTCTGGGGGCCTTTACATGGGTCTTGAGTGTCATTAGAAGGGTGTGGAGGCCTTTAGAAAGGCCCTGAGGGGCTCTAGAAGGGTCTGGGGGCTATTAGAAGCATCCTGAGGGGGTCCAGAAGGGTCTGGGGGCCTTTCTAAAGGCCCTCAGGAAGATTCTAAGGGTCTCGCGGCCTTTAGAAAGGACCTGAGTGGCATTAGAAGGGTCTGGGTGCCTTTAGAAATGACCTGAGGGGCATTAGAAGGGTCTGGGGGCCTTTAGAATGCTCCTGAGGGGCAGTAGAAGGGTCTGGGGACCTTTATAAGTGTCCTGACGGGCTCTAGAAGGGTCTGGGAACCTTTATATATGCCCTGAGGGGCATTAGAAGGGTCTGAGGACCATTAGAAAGGTCCTGAGTGGCATTAGAATGGTCTGAGGGCCTTTAGAAATGCCCTGAGGGGCATTAGAAGGGTCTGAGGGCCTTTAGAAAGGTCCTGAGGGGAATTAGAAGGGTCTGAGGGCCTTTATAAATGCCCTGAGGGGCATTAGAAGGGTCTGGGGGCCTTTAGAAGGGTCTTGAGGTGCTCTAGAAGGGTCTTGTGGCTTTCATAAGGGTCCTGAAAGGCATTAGAAGGGTCTGGGGGCTTTTAGATGGGTCCTGAGGCAATCTAGAAGGGTCTGGGTGCCTTTATAATGGTCCTGAGGGGCATTAGAAGATTCTGGGTGCCCTTATAAAAGCCCTGAGGGGAATTAGCAGGGTCTGGGGGACTTTAGAAGGGTCCTGAGGGGCTCTATAAGGGTCTGGGGGCCTTTAGAATGGTCTTCAGGGGCTCTAGAAGGGTCTGGGGACCTTTAGAATGGCCCTGTGGGGCATTAGAATGGTCTGGGGGCCTTTAGAATGCTCCTGAGGGGCAGTAGAAGGGTCTGGGGACCTTTATAAAGGCCCTGACGTGCATTAGAATGGTCTGCGGGATTTAGAAGTGTCCTGAGGGGCTCTAGAATGGTCTGGGGGCCTTTATAAGGGTCCTGACGGGCTCTAGAAGGGTCTGGGAACCTTTATAAATGCCCTGAGGGGCATTAGAAGGGTCTGAGGGCCTTTAGAAAGGTCCTGAGGGGCATTACAAGGGTCTTGTGGCCTTCATAAGGGTCCTGAAAGGCATTAGAAGGGTCTGGGGTCTTTTCGATGGGACCTGAGGCAATCTAGAAGGGTCTAGGGGCCTTTACATGGGTCTTGAGGGTCATTAGAAGTGTGTGGAGGCCTTTAGAAAGGCCCTCAAAGGCATTAGAAGGGTCTGGGAGCTTTTAGAAGGGTCCTGATGCAATCTAGAAGGGTCTACGGGCCTTTACATGGGTCTTGAGGGTCATTAGAAGGGTGTGGAGGCCTTTAGAAAGGCCCTGAGGGGCTCTAGAAGGGTCTGGGGGCTATTAGAAGCGTCCTGAGTGGGTCCAGAAGGGTCTGGGGGCCTTTTTAAAGGCCCTCAGGGGGATTATAAGGGTCTCGCGGCCTTTAGAAAGGCCCTGAGTGGCATTAGAAGGGTCTGGGGTCATATAGAAAGGCCCTGAGAGGTTCTAGAAGCGTCTGGTTTACTTTAGAAAGGCCCTGAGGGGCATTAGAATGGTCTGGGTGCCTTTAGAATGGTCCTGAGGGGGTCTAGAAGGGTCTGGAGGCATTTAAACCTGTCCTGAGAGGCTCTAGACGGGTCTGGGGGCCTTTATAAGGGTCCTGAGGGGCATTAGAAGATTCTGGGTGCCCTTAAAAAAGCCCTGAGGGGAACTAGCAGGGACTGGGGGACTTTAGAAGGGTCCTGAGGGGCTCTATAAGGGTCTGGGGGCCTTTAGAAGGGTCTTCAGGGGCTCTAGAAGGGTCTGGGGACCTTTAGAAAGGCCCTGAGGGGTATTAGAAGGGTCTGGGGGCCTTTAGAATGCTCCTGAGGGGCAGTAGAAGGGTCTGGGGACCTTTAGAAAGGCCCTGACGGGCATTAGAATGGTCTGCGGGCCTTTAGAAGTGTCCTGAGGTGCTCTAGAATGGTCTGGGGGCCTTTATTAGGGTCCTGACGGGCTCTAGAAGGGTCTGGGAACCTTTATAAATGCCCTGAGGGGCATTAGAAGGGTCTGAGGGCATTTAGAAAGGTCCTGAGGGGCATTAGAAGGGTCTTAGGGCCTTTAGAAAGGTCCTGAGGGGCATTAGAAGGGTCTGAGGGCCTTTAGAAAGGTCCTGAGGGGCATTAGAAGGGTCTGGGGGCCTTTAGATGGGTCCTGAGGCAATCTAGAAGGGTCTGGGGGCTTTACATGGGTCTTGAGGGTCATTAGAATGGTGTGGAGGCCTTTAGAAAGGCCCTGAGGGGCTCTAGAAGGGTCTGGGGGCTATTAGAAGCGTCCTGAGGGGGTCCAGAAGGGTCTGGGGGCCTATTTAAAGGCCCTCAGGGGGATTATAAGGGTCTCGCGGCCTTTAGAAAGGCCCTGAGTGGCATTAGAAGGGTCTGGGTGCCTTTAGAAATGACCTGAGGGGCATTAGAAGGGTCTTGGGGCCTTTATAATGCTCCTGAGGGGCAGTAGAATGGTCTGGGGACCTTTATAAGTGTCCTGACGGGCTCTAGAATGGTCTGGGAACCTTTATAAATGCCCTGAGGGGCATTAGAAGGGTCTGAGTGCCTTTAGAAAGGTCCTGAGGGGCATTAGAAGGGTCTTGTGGCCTTCATAAGGGTCCTGAAAGGCATTAGAAGGGTCTTGGGGCTTTTAGATGGGTCCTGAGGCAATCTAGAAGGGTCTAGGGGCCTTTACATGGGTCTTGAGGGTCATTAGAAGGGTGTGGAGGCCTTTAGAAAGGCCCTGAAAGGCATTAGAAGGGTCTGGGGGCTTTTAGATGGGTCCTGAGGCATTCTAGAAGGGTCTGGGGGCCTTTACATGGGTCTTGAGGGTCATTAGAAGGGTGTGGAGGTCTTTAGAAAGGCCCTGAGGGGCTCTAGAAGGGTCTGGGGGCTATTAGAAGCGTCCTGAGGGGGTCCAGAAGGGTCTGGGGGCCTTTTTAAAGGCCCTCAAGGGGATTATAAGGGTCTCGCGGCCTTTAGAAAGGCCCTGAGTGGCATTAGAAGGGTCTGGGTGCCTTTAGAAATGACCTGAGGGGCATTAGAAGGGTCTGGGGGCCTTTAGAATGCTCCTGAGGGGCAGTAGAAGGGTCTGGCGACCTTTATAAGTGTCCTGACGGGCTCTAGAAGGGTCTGGGAGCCTTTATAAATGCCCTGAGAGGCATTTGAATGGTCTGAGGGCATTTAGAAAGGTCCTGAGGGGCATTAGAAGGGTCTTGTGGCCTTCATTAGTGTCCTGAAAGGCATTAGAAGGGTCTGGGGGCTTTTAGATGGGTCCTGAGGCAATCTAGAAGGGTCTGGGGGCATTTACATGGGTCTTGAGGGTCATTAGAAGGGTGTGGATGCCTTTAGAAAGGCCCTGAAGAGCTCTAGAAGGGTCTGGGGGCTATTAGAATCGTCCTGAGGTGGTCCAGAAGGGTCTGGGGGCCTTTTTAAAGGCCCTCAGGGGATTATAAGGGTCTCGCGGCCTTTAGAAAGGCCCTGAGTGGCATTACATGGGCCTGGGGACATATAGAAAGGCCCTGAGATGTTCTAGAAGTGTCTGGGGTACTTTAGAAAGGCCCTGAGGGGCATTAGAAGGGTCTGGGGGCCTTTAGAATGGTCCTGAGGGGGTCTAGAAGGGTCTGGAGGCATTTACAACTGTCCTGAGAGGCTCTAGAAGGGTCTGGGTGCCTTTATAAGGGTCCTGAGGGGCATTACAAGGGTCTGGGTGCCCTTATAAAAGCCCTGAGGGGAATTAGCAGGGTCTGGGGAACTTTAGAAGGGTCCTGAGGGGCTCTATAAGGGTCTGGGGGCCTTTAGATGGGTCTTCAGGGGCTCTAGAAGGGTCTGGGGACCTTAAGAAAGGCCCTGTGGGGCATTAGAAGGGTCTGGGGTCCATTAGAATGCTCCTGAGGGGAAGTAGAGGGGTCTGGGTACCTTTATAAGGGTCCTGACGGGCTCTAGAAGGGTCTGGGAACCTTTATAAATGCCCTGAGGGGCATTAGAAGGGTCTGAGGGCCTTTAGAAAGGTCCTGAGGGGCATTACAAGGGTCTTGTGGCCTTAATAAGGGTCCTGAAATGCATTAGAAGGGTCTGGTGGCTTTTAGATGGGTCCTGAGGCAATCTAGAAGGGTCTAGGGGCCTTTACATGGGGCTTGAGGGTCATTAGAAGGGTGTGGAGGCCTTTAGAAGGGTCCTGAGGGGCATTAGAAGGGTCTGGGGGCTTTTAGATGGGTCCTGAGGCAATCTAGAAGGGTCTGGCGGCCTTTACATGGGTCTTGAGGGTCATTAGAAGGGTGTGGATGCCTTTAGAAAGGCCCTGAAGAGCTCTAGAAGGGTCTGGGGGCTATTAGAATCGTCCTGAGGGGGTCCAGAAGGGTCTGGGGGCCTTTTTAAAGGCCCTCAGGGGGATTATAAGGGTCTCGCGGCCTTTAGAAAGGCCCTGAGTGGCATTAGAAGGGTCTGGGTGCCTTTAGAAATGACCTGAGGGGCATTAGAAGGGTATGGGGGCCTTTAGAAAGGCCCTGAGGGGCATTAGAAGGGTCTGGGGGCCTTTAAAATGGTCCTGAGAGGGTCTAGAAGGGTCTGGAGGCATTTAAAACTGTCCTGAGAGGCTCTAGAAGGGTCTGGGTGCCTTTATAAGGGTCCTGAGGGGCATTAGAAGATTCTAGGTGCCCTTATAAAAGCCCTGAGGGGAACTAGCAGGGTCTGGGGGACTTTAGAAAGGTCCTGAGGGGCTCTATAAGGGTCTGGGGGCCTTTAGAAGGGTCTTCAGGGGCTCTAGAAGGGTCTGGGGACCTTTAGAAAGGCCCTGAAAGGCATTAGAAGGGTCTGGGGGCTTTTAGATGGGTCCTGAGGCATTCTAGAAGGGGCTGGGGGCCTTTAAAAGGGTCTTGAGGGTCATTAGAAGGGTGTTGAGGCCTTTAGAAAGGCCCTGAGGGGCTCTAGAAGGGTCTGGGGGCTATTAGAAGCTTCCTGAGGGGGTCCAGAAGGGTCTGTGGGCCTTTTTAAAGGTCCTCAGGTGGATTATAAGGGTCTCGCAGCCCTTAGAAAGGCCCTGAGTGGCATTAGAAGGGTCTGGGTGCCTTTAGAAATTTCCTGAGGGGCTCTTCAATGGTCTGGGGGCCTTTCGAAATGTCCTGACGGTCATTAGAAGGGTGTGGGGGCCTTTAGAAAGGCCCTGAGGGGCATTACAAGGGTCTGGGGTCATATAGAAAGACCCTGAGAGGTTCTAGAAGTGTCTGGGGTAATTTAGAAAGGCCCTGCGGGGCATTAGAAGGGTCTGGGGGCCTTTAGAAGGGTCCTGAGGGGCATTAGAAGGGTCTGGGGGCCTTTAGAAGGGTCCTGAGGGGCATTAGAAGGGTCTGGCGACATTTAGAATGGTCCTGAGGGGGTCTAGAAGGGTCTGGAGGCTTTTAAAACTGTCCTGAGAGGCTCTAGAAGGGTCTGGGTGCCTTTATAAGGGTCCTGAGGGGCATTAGAAAGGGTCTTGTGGCCCTTATGAAAGCCCTGAGGGGAATTAGCAGGGTCTGGGGGACTTTAGAAGGGTCCTGAGGGGCTCTATAAGGGTCTGGGGGCCTTTAGAAGGGTCTTCAAGGGCTCTAGAAGGGTCTGGGGACCTTAAGAAAAGGCCGTGTGGGATATTAGAAGGGTCTGGGGGCCTTTAGAATGCTCCTGAGGGGCAGTAGAAGGGTCTGGGGACCTTTATAAAGGCCCTGACGGGCATTAGAATGGTCTGCGGGATTTAGAAGTGTCCTGAGGGGCTCTAGAATGGTCTGGGGGCCTTTATAAGGGTCCTGACGGGCTCTAGAAGGGTCTGGGAACCTTTATAAATGCCCTGAGAGGCATTAGAAGGGTCTGAGGGCCTTTAGAAAGGTCCTGAGGGGCATTAGAAGGGTCTTGTGGCCTTCATAAGGGTCCTGAAAGGCATTAGAAGGGTCTGAGGGCTTTTAGATGGGTCCTGAGGCAATCTAGAAGGGTTTAGGGGCCTTTACATGGGTCTTGAGAGTCATTAGAAGGGTGTGGAGGCCTTTAGAAAGGCCCTGAAAGGCATTAGAAAGGTCTGTGGGCTTTTGGATGGGTCCTGAGGCAATCTAGAAGGGTCTGGGGGCCTTTACATGGGTCTTGATGGTCATTAGAAGGGTGTGGAGTCCTTTAGAAAGGCCCTGAGGGGCATTAGAATGGTCTGGGGGCCTTTAGAATGGTCCTGAGCGGGTCTAGAAGGGTCTGGAGGCATTTAAAACTGTCCTGAGAGGCTCTAGAAGGGTCTGGGTGCCTTTATAAGGGTCCTGAGGGGCATTAGAAGATTCTGGGTGCCCTTATAAAAGACCTGAGGGGAACTAGCAGGGTCTGGGGGACTTCAGAAGGGTCCTGAGGGGCTCTATAAGGTTCTGGGGGCCTTTAGAAGGGTCTTCAGGGGCTCTAGAAGGGTCTGGGGACCTTTAGAATGGCCGTGTGGGGCATTAGAAGGGTCTGGGGGCCTTTAGAATGTTCCTGAGGGGCAGTAGAAGGGTCTGGGGACCTTTATAAAGGCCCTGACGGGCATTAGAATGGTCTGCGGGATTTAGAAGTGTCCTGAGGGGCTCTAGAATGGTCTGGGGGCCTTTATAAGGGTCCTGACGGGCTCTAGAAGGGTCTGGGAACCTTTATAAATGCCCTGAGGGGCATTAGAAGGGTCTGAGGGCCTTTAGAGAGGTCCTGAGGGGCATTAGAAGGGTCTTGTGGCCTTCATAAGGGTCCTGAAAGGCATTAGAAGGGTCTGAGGGCTTTTAGATGGGTCCTGAGGCAATCTAGAAGGGTCTAGGGGCCTTTACATGGGTCTTGAGAGTAATTAGAAGGGTGTGGAGGCCTTTAGAAAGGCCCTGAAAGGCATTAGAAGGGTCTGGGGGCTTTTGGATGGGTCCTGAGGCAATCTAGAAGGGTCTGGGGGCCTTGACATGGGTCTTGAGGGTCATTAGAAGGGTGTGGAGGCCTTTATAAAGGCCCTGACGGGCATTAGAATGGTCTGCGGGATTTAGAAGTGTCCTGAGGGGATCTAGAATGGTCTGGGGGCCTTTATAAGGGTCCTGACGGGCTCTAGAAGGGTCTGGGAACCTTTATAAATGCCCTGAGGGGCATTAGAAGGGTCTGAGGGCCTTTAGAAAGGTCCTGAGGGGCATTAGAAGGGTCTTGTGGCCTTCATAAGGGTCCTGAAAGGCATTAGAAGGGTCTGAGGGCTTTTAGATGGGTCCTGAGGAAATCTAGAAGGGTCTAGGGGCCTTTACATGGGTCTTGAGAGTCATTAGAAGGGTGTGGAGGCCTTTAGAAAGGCCCTGAAAGGCATTAGAAGGGTCTGGGGGCTTTTGGATGGGTCCTGAGGCAATCTAGAAGGGTCTGGGGGCCTTTACATGGGTCTTGAGGGTCATTAGAAGGGTGTGGAGGCCTTTAGAAAGGCCCTGAGGGGCTCTAGAACGGTCTGGGGTCTATTAGAAGCGTCCTGAGGGGGTCCAGAAGGGTCTGGGGGCCTTTTTAAAGGTCCTCAGGGGGATTATAAGGGTCTCGCAGCCTTTAGAAAAGTCCTGAGTGGCATTAGAAGGTTCCGGGTGCCTTTAGAAATGTCCTGAGGGGCTCTTGAAGGGTCTGGGGGCCTTTAGAAATGTCCTGAAGGGCATTAGAAGGGTATGGGGGCCTTTAGAAAGGCCCTGAGGGGCATTACAAGGGTCTGGGGTCATATAGAAAGGCCCTGAGAGGTTCTAGAAGTGTCTGGGGTACTTTAGAAAGGCCCTGAGGGGCATTAGAAGGGTCTGGGGGCCTTTAGAAGGGTCCTGAGCGGCATTAGAAGGGTCTGGGGGCTTTTAGAATGGTCCTGAGGGGGTCTAGAAGGGTCTGGAGGCATTTAAAACTGTCCTGAGAGGTTCTAGAGGGGTCTGGGTGCCTTTATAAGGGTCCTAAGGGGCATTAGAAGGGTCTTGTGGCCCTTATAAAAGCCCTGAGGGGAATTAGCAGGGTCAGGGGGACTTTAGAAGGGTCCTGAGGGGCTCTATAAGGGTCTGGGGGACCTTTAGAAAGGCCCTGTGGGGCATTAGAAAGGTCTGGGGGCCTTTAGAATGTTCCTGAGGGGCAGTATAAGGGTCTGGGGACCTTTATAAAGGCCCTGACGGGCATTAGAATGGTCTGCGGGATTAAAAATTGTCCTGAGGGGCAGTAGAAGGGTCTGGGGACCTTTATAAGGGTCCTGACGGGCTCTAGAAGGGTCTGGGAACCTTTATAAATGCCCTGAGGGGCATTAGAAGGGTCTGAGGGCCTTTAGAAAGGTCCTGAGGGGCATTAGAAGGGTATGGGGGCCTTTAGAAAGGCCCTGAGGGGCATTACAAGGGTCTGGGGTCATATAGAAAGGCCCTGAGAGGTTCTAGAAGTGTCTGGGGTACTTTAGAAAGGCCCTGAGGGGCATTAGAAGGGTCTGGGGGCCTTTAGAAGGGTCCTGAGCGGCATTAGAAGGGTCTGGGGGCTTTTAGAATGGTCCTGAGGGGGTCTAGAAGGGTCTGGAGGCATTTAAAACTGTCCTGAGAGGCTCTAGAGGGGTCTGGGTGCCTTTATAAGGGTCCTGAGGGGCATTAGAAGGGTCTTGTGGCCCTTATAATAGCCCTGAGGGGAATTAGCAGGGTCTGCGGGACTTTAGAAGGGTCCTGAGGGGCTCTATAAGGGTCTGGGGGCCTTTAGAATGTTCCTGAGGGGCAGTAGAAGGGTCTGGGGACCTTTATAAAGGCCCTGACGGGCATTAGAATGGTCTGCGGGCCTTTAGAAGTGTCCTGAGGGGCTCTAGAATGGTCTGGGGGCCTTTATAAATGCCCTGAGGGGCATTAGAAGGGTCTGAGGGCCTTTAGAAAGGTCCTGAGGGGCATTAGAAGGGTCTTGTGGCCTTCATAAGGGTCCTCAAAGGCATTAGAAGGGTCTGGATGCTTTTAGATGGGTCCTGAGGCAAGCTAGAAGGGTCTAGGGGCCTTTACATGGGTCTTGAGGGTCATTAGAAGGGTGTGGAGGCCTTTAGAAAGGCCCTGAGGGGCTCTAGAATGGTCTGGGGGCTATTAGAAGCGTCCTGAGGGGGTCCAGAAGGTTCTGGGGTCATTTTAAAGGCCCTCAGGGGGATTATAAGGGTCTCGCGGCCTTTAGAAAGGCCCTGAGTGGCATTAGAAGGGTCTGGGTGCCTTTAGAAATGACCTGAGGGGCATTAGAAGGGTATGGGGGCCTTTAGAAAGGCCCTGAGGGGCATTAGAAGGGTCTGGGTGCCTTTAGAATGGTCCTGAGGGGGTCTAGAAGGGTCTGGACGCATTTAAAACTGTCCTGAGAGGCTCTAGAAGGGTCTGGGTGCCCTTATAAAAGCCCTGAGGGGAATTAGCAGGGTCTGGGGGACTTTAGAAGGGTCCTGAGGGGCTCTATAAGGGTCTGGGGGCCTTTAGAATGGTCTTCAGGGGCTCTAGAAGGGTCTGGGGACCTTTAGAAAGGCCCTGTGGGGCATTAGAAAGGTCTGGGGGCCTTTAGAATGCTCCTGAGGGGCAGTAGAATGGTCTGGGGACCTTTATAAAGGACCTGACTAGCATTAGAACGGTCTGCGGGCCTTTAGAAGTGTAGTGAGGGGCTCTAGAATGGTCTGGGGGCCTTTATAAGGGTCCTGACGGGCTCTAGAAGGGTCTGGGAACCTTTATAAATTCCCTGAGGGGCATTAGAAGGGTCTGAGGGCCTTTAGAAAGGTCCTGAGGGGCATTAGAAGGGTCTTGTGACCTTCATAAGGGTCCTGAAAGGCATTAGTAGGGTCTGGGGTCTTTTAGATGGGTCCTGAGGCAATCTAGAAGGGTCTGGGGGCCTTTACATGGGTCTTGAGAGTCATTAGAAGGGTGTGGAGGCCTTTAGAAAGGCCCTGAAAGGCATTAGAAGGGTCTGGGGGCTTTTAGATGAGTCCTGAGGCAATCTAGAAGGGTCTGGGGGCCTTTACATGGGTCTTGAGGGTCATTGGAAGGGTGTGGAGGCCTTTAGAAAGGCCCTGAGGGGCTCTAGAAGGTTCTGGGTTCTATTAGAAGCGTCCTGAGGGGTCCAGAAGGGTCTGGGGGCCTTTTTAAAGGTCCTCATTGGGATTATAAGGGTCTCGCAGCCTTTACAAAGGTCCTGAGTGGCATTAGAAGGTTCTGGGTGCCTTTAGAAATGTCCTGAGGGGCTCTTGAAGGGTCTGGGGGCCTTTAGAAATGTCCTGAGGGGCATTAGAAGGGTATGGGGGCCTTTAGAACGGCCCTGAGTGGCATTACAAGGGTCTGGGGTCATATAGAAAGGCCCTGAGAGGTTCTAGAAGTGTCTGGGGTACTTTAGAAAGGCCCTGAGGGGCATTAGAAGGGTCTGGGGGCCTTTAGAAGGGTCCTGAGCGGCATTAGAAGGGTCTGGGGGCTTTTAGAATGGTCCTGAGGTGGTCTAGAAGGGTCTGGAGGCATTTAAAACTGTCCTGAGAGGCTCTAGAGGGGTCTGGGTTCCTTTATAAGGGTCCTGAGGGGCATTAGAAGGGTCTTGTGGCCCTTATAAAAGCCCTGAGGGGAATTAGCAGGGTCTGGGGGACTTTAGAAGGGTCTTCAGGGGCTCTAGAAGGGTCTGGGGACCTTTAGAAAGGCCCTGTGGGGCATTAGAAGGGTCTGGGGTCCTTTAGAATGCTCCTGAGGGGCAGTAGAAGGGTCTGGGGACCTTTATAAAGGCCCTGACGGGCATTAGAATGGTCTGCGGGCCTTTAGAAATGTCCTGAGGGGCTCTAGAATGGTCTGGGGGCCTTTATAAATGCCCTGAGGGGCATTAGAAGGGTCTGAGGGCCTTTAGAAAGGTCCTGAGGGCCATTAGAAGGGTCTTGTGGCCTTCATAAGGGTCCTGAAAGGCATTAGAAGGGTCTATGGGCTTCTAGATGGGTCCTGAGGCAATCTAGAAGGGTCTAGGGGCCTTTACATGGGTCTTGAGGGTCATTAGAAGGGTGTGGAGGCATTTAGAAAGGCCCTGAAAGGCATTAGAAGGGTCTGGGGGCTTTTAGATGGGTCCTGAGGCATTCTAGAAGGGTCTGGGGGCCTTTACATGGGTCTTGATGGTCATTAGAAGGGTGTGGAGGCCTTTAGAAAGGCCCTGAGGGGCTCTAGAAGGGTCTGGGGTCTATTAGAAGCGTCCTGAGGGGGTCCAGAAGGGTCTGGGGGCCTTTTTAAAGGCCCTCAGGGGGATTATAAGGGTCTCGCGGCCTTTAGAAAGGCCCTGAGTGGCATTAGAAGGTTCTGGGTGCTTTTAGAAATGACCTGAGGGGCATTAGAAGGGTATGGGGGCCTTTAGAAAGGCCCTGAGGGGCATTAGAAGGGTCTGGGGGCCTTTAGAATGGTCCTGAGCGGGTCTAGAAGGGTCTGGAGGCATTTAAAACTGTCCTGAGAGGCTCTAGAAGGGTCTGGGTGCCTTCATAAGGGTCCTGAGGGGCATTAGAATATTCTGGGTGCCCTTATAAAAGACCTGAGGGGAACTAGCAGGGTCTGGGGGACTTTATAAGGGTCCTCAGGGGCTCTATAAGGGTCTGGGGGCCTTTAGAAGGGTCTTCAGGGGCTCTAGAAGGGTCTGGGGACCTTTAGAAAGGCCCTGTGGGCATTAGAAGGGTCTGGGGGCCTTTAGAATGCTCCTGAGGGGCAGGAGAAGGGTCTGGGGTCCATTTTAAAGGCCCTGACGGGCATTAGAATGGTCTGCGGGCCTTTAGAAGTGTCCTGAGGGGCACTAGAATGGTCTGGGGGCCTTTATATGGGTCCTGACGGGCTCTAGAAGGGTCTGGGAACCTTTATAAATGCCCTGAGGGGCATTAGAAGGGTCTGAGGGCCTTTAGAAAGGTTCTGAGGGGCATTAGAAGGGTCTTGTGGCCTTCATAAGGGTCCTGAAAGGCATTAGAAGGGTCTGGGGTCTTTTAGATGGGTCCTGAGGCAATCTAGAAGGGTCTGGTGGCCTTTACATGGGTCTTGAGGGTCATTTGAAGGGTGTGGAGGCCTTTAGAAAGGCCCTGAAAGGCATTAGAAGGGTCTGGGGGCTTTTAGATGGGTCCTGATGCAATCTAGAAGGGTCTGGGGGCCTTTACATGGGTCTTGAGGGTCATTAGAAGGGTGTGGAGGCCTTTAGAAAGGCCCTGAGGGGCTCTAGAAGGGTCTGGGGTCTATTAGAAGCGTCCTCGGGGGGTCCAGAAGGGTCTGGGGGCCTTTTTAAAGGTCCTCAGGGGGATTATAAGGGTCTCGCAGCCTTTAGAAAGGCCCTGAGTGGCATTAGAAGGGTCTGGGTGCCTTTAGAAATGTCCTGACGGGCTCTTGAATGGTCTGGGGGCCTTTAGAAATGTCCTGAGGGTCATTAGAAGGGTGTGGGGGCCTTTAGAAAGGCCCTGAGGGGCATTACAAGGGTCTGGGGTCATATAGAAAGGCCCTGAGAGGTTCTAGAAGTGTCTGGGGTAATTTAGAAAGGCCCTGCGGGGCATTAGAAGGGTCTGGGGGACTTTATAAGGGTCCTGAGGGGCATTAGAAGGGTCTGGGGGCCTTTAGAAGGGTCCTGAGGGGCATTAGAAGGGTCTGGGGGCCTTTAGAATGGTCCTGAGGTGGTCTAGAAGGGTCTGGAGGCTTTTAAAACTGTCCTGAGAGGCTCTAGAAGGGTCTGGGTGCCTTTATAAGGGTCCTGAGGGGCATTAGAAGGGTCTTGTGGCCCTTATAAAAGCCCTGAGGGGAATTAGCAGGGTCTGGGGGACTTTAGAAGGGTCCTGAGAGGCTCTATAAGGGTCTGGGGGCCTTTAGAAGCGTCTTCAGGGGCTCTAGAAGGGTCTGGGGACCTTTAGAAAGGCCCTGTGGGGCATTAGAAGGGTCTGGGGGCCTTTAGAATGCTCCTGAGGGGCAGTAGAAGGGTCTGGGGACCTTTATAAAAGCCCTGACGGGCATTAGAATGGTCTGCGGGATTTAGAAGTGTCCTGAGGGGCTCTAGAATGGTCTGGGGGCCTTTAGAAAGGCCCTGAGGGGCATTACAAGGGTCTGGGGTCATATAGAAAGGCCCTGAGAGGTTCTAGAAGTGTCTGGGGTACTTTGGAAAGGCCCTGAGGGGCATTAGAAGGGTCTGAGGGATTTTAGATGGGTCCTGAGGCAATCTAGAAGGGTCTAGGGGCCTTTACATGGGTTTTGAGAGTCATTAGAAGGGTGTGGAGGCCTTTAGAAAGGCCCTGAAAGGCATTAGAAGGGTCTGGGGGCTTTTGGATGGGTCCTGAGGCAATCTAGAAGGGTCTGGGGGACTTTACATAGGTCTTGAGGGTCATTAGAAATGTGTGGAGGCCTTTAGAAAGGCCCTGAGGGGCTCTAGAAGGGTCTGGGGTCTAATAGAAGCGTCCTGAGGGGGTCCAGAAGGGTCTGGGGGCCTTTTTAAAGGTCCTCAGGGGGATTATAAGGGTCTCGCAGCCTTTAGAATGGTCCTGAGTTGCATTAGAAGGTTCTGGGTGCCTTTAGAAATGTCCTGAGGGGCTCTAGAAGGGAATGGGGGCCTTTAGAAAGGCCCTGAAAGGCATTACAAGGGTCTGGGGTCATATAGAAAGGCCCTGAGAGGTTCTAGAAGTGTCTGGGGTACTTTAGAAAGGCCCTGAGGTGCATTAGAAGGGTCTGGGGGCCTTTAGAAGGGTCCTGAGCGGCATTAGAAGGGTCTGGGTCTTTTAGAATGGTCCTGAGGGGGTCTAGAAGGGTCTGGAGTCATTTAAAACTGTCCTGAGAGGCTCTAGAGGGGTCTGGGTGCCTCTATAAGGGTCCTGAGGGGCATTAGAAGGATCTTGTGGCCCTTATAAAAGCCCTGAGGGGAATTAGCAGGGTCTGGGGGACATTAGAAGGGTCCTGAGGGGCTCTATAAAGGTCTGGGGGACCTTTAGAAAGGCCCTGTGGGGCATTAGAAGGGTCTGGGTGCCTTTAGAATGCTCCTGAGGGGCATTAGAAGGGTCTGGGGACCTTTATAAGTGTCCTGACGGGCTCTAGAAGGGTCTGGGAACCTTTATAAATGCCCTGAGGGGCATTAGAATGGTCTGGGGGCCTTTATAAATGACCTGATGGGCATTAGAAGGGTCTTTTGGCCTTCATAAGGGTCCTGAAAGGCATTAGAAGGGTCTGGGGTCTTTTAGATGGGTCCTGAGGCAATCTAGAAGGGTCTGGGCGCCTTTACATGGGTCTTGAGGGTCATTAGAAGGGTGTGGAGGCCTTTAGAAAGGCCCTGAAAGGCATTAGAAGGGTCTGGGTGCTTTTAGATGGGTCCTGATGCAATCTAGAAGGGTCTGGGGGCCTTTACATGGGTCTTGAGGGTCATTAGAAGGGTGTGGAGGCCTTTAGAAAGGCCCTGAGGGGCTCTAGAAGGGTCTGGGGGCTATTAGAAGCGTCCTGAGGGGGTCCAGAAGGGTCTGGGGGCCTTTTTAAAGGTCCTCAGGGGGATTATAAGGGTCTCGCAGCCTTTAGAAAGGCCCTTAGTGGCATTAGAAGGGTCTGGGTGCCTTTAGAAATGTCCTGAGGGGCTCTTCAATGGTCTGGGGGCCTTTAGAAATGTCCTGAGGGTCATTAGAAGGGTGTGGGGTCCTTTAGAACGGCCCTGAGTGGCATTACAAGGGTCTGGGGTCATATAGAAAGGCCCTGAGAGGTTCTAGAAGTGTCTGGGGTACTTTAGAAAGGCCCTGAGGGGCATTAGAAGGGTCTGGGGGCCTTTAGAAGGGTCCTGAGCGGCATTAGAAGGGTCTGGGGGCTTTTAGAATGGTCCTGAGGTGGTCTAGAAGGGTCTGGAGGCATTTAAAACTGTCCTGAGAGGCTCTAGAGGGGTCTGGGTTCCTTTATAAGGGTCCTGAGGGGCATTAGAAGGGTCTTGTGGCCCGTATAAAAGCCCTGTGGGGCATTAGAAGGGTCTGGGTGCCTTTAGAATGCTCCTGAGGGGCATTAGAAGGGTCTGGGGACCTTTATAAGTGTCCTGACGGGCTCTAGAAGGGTCTGGGAACCTTTATAAATGCCCTGAGGGGCATTAGAATGGTCTGGGGGCCTTTATAAATGACCTGATGGGCATTAGAAGGGTCTTGTGGCCTTCATAAGGGTCCTGAAAGGCATTAGAAGGGTCTGGGGTCTTTTAGATGGGTCCTGAGGCAATCTAGAAGGGTCTGGGCGCCTTTACATGGGTCTTGAGGGTCATTAGAAGGGTGTGGAGGCCTTTAGAAAGGCCCTGAAAGGCATTAGAAGGGTCTGGGTGCTTTTAGATGGGTCCTGATGCAATCTAGAAGGGTCTGGGGGCCTTTAAATGGGTCTTGAGGGTCATTAGAAGGGTGTGGAGGCCTTTAGAAAGGCCCTGAGGGGCTCTAGAAGGGTCTGGGGGCTATTAGAAGCGTCCTGAGGGGGTCCAGAAGGGTCTGGGGGCCTTTTTAAAGGTCCTCAGGGGGATTATAAGGGTCTCGCAGCCTTTAGAAAGGCCCTGAGGGGCATTACAAGGGTCTGGGGTCATATAGAAAGGCCCTGAGAGGTTCTAGAACTGTCTGGGGTAATTTAGAAAGGCCCTGCGGGGCATTAGAAGGGTCTGGGGGCCTTTATAAGGGTCCAGAGGGTCATTAGAAGGGTCTGGGGGCCTTTAGAAGGGTCCTGAGGGGCATTAGAAGGGTCTTGTGGCCCTTATAAAAGCCCTGAGGGGAATTAGCAAGGTCTGGGGGACATTAGAAGGGTCCTGAGGGGCTCTATAAGGGTCTGGGGGACCTTTAGAAAGGCCGTGTGAGGCATTAGACGGGTCTGGGTGCCTTTAGAATGCTCCTGAGTGGCAGTAGAAGGGTCTGGGGACCTTTAGAATGGCACTGATGGGCATTAGAATGGTCTGCGGGCCTTTAGAAATGTCCTCAGGGGCTCTAGAATGGTCTGGGGGCATTTTTAAGTGTCCTGACGGGCTCTAGAAGGGTCTGGGAACCTTTATAAATGCCCTGAGGGGCATTAGAAGGGTCTGAGGGCCTTTAGAAAGGTCCTGAGGGGCATTAGAAGGGTCTTGTGGCCTTCATAAGGGTCCTGAAAGGCATTAGAAGGGTCTGGGGGCTTTTAGATGGGTCCTGAGGCAATCTAGAAGGGTCTAGGGGCCTTTACATGGGTCTTGAGGGTCATTAGAAGGGTGTGGAGGCCTTTAGAAAGGTTCTGAAAGGCATTAGAAGGGTCTGGGGGCTTTTAGAAGGGTCCTGAGGCAATCTAGAAGGGTCTGGGGGCCTTTACATGGGTCTTGAGGGTCATTAGAAAGGTGTGGAGGCCTTTAGAAAGGCCCTGAGGGGCTCTAGAAGGGTCTGGGGTCTATTAGATGCGTCCTGAGGGGGTCCAGAAGGGTCTGGGTGCCTTTATAAAGGTCCTCAGGGGGATTATAAGGGTCTCGCAGCCTTTAGAAAGGCCCTGAGTGGCATTAGAAGGTTCTGGGTGCCTTTAGAAATGTCCTGAGGGGCTCTTGAAGGGTCTGGGGGCCTTTAGAAATGTCCTGAGGGGAATTAGAAGGGTCTGGGGGCCTTTAGAAAGGCCCTGAGGGGCATTACAAGGGTCTGGGGTCATATAGAAAGGCCCTGAGAGGTTCTAGAATGTCTGGGGTACTTTAGAAAGGCCCTGAGGGGCATTAGAAGGGTCTGGGGGCCTTTAGAAGGGTCTTCAGGGGCTCTAGAAGGGTCTCGGGACCTTTAGAAAGGCCATGAGGGGCATTAGAATGGTCTGGGGGCCTTTAGAATGCTCCTTAGGGGCAGTAGAAGGGTCTGGGGTCCTTTATAAAGGCCCTGACGTGCATTAGAATGGTCTGCGGGCCTTTAGAAGTGTCCTGAGGGGCTCTAGAATGATCTGGGGGCCTTTATAAGGGTCCTGACTGGCTTTAGAAGGGTCTGGGAACCTTTATAAATGCCCTTAAAGGCATTAGAAGGGTCTGAGGGCCTTTAGAAAGGTCCTGAGGGGCATTAGAAGGGTCTTGTGGCCTTCATAATGGTCCTGAAAGGCATTAGAAGGGTCTGGAGGCTTTTAGATGGGTCCTGAGGCAATCTAGAAGGGTCTGGGGGCCTTTACATGGGTCTTGAGGGTCATTAGAAGGGTGTGGAGGCCTTTAGAAAGGCCCTGAGGGGCTCTAGAAGGGTCTGGGGTCTATTAGAAGCGTCCTGAGGGGGTCCAGAAGGGACTGGGGGCCTTTTTAAAGGTCCTCAGGGGGATTATAAGGGTCTCGCAGCCTTTAGAAAGGCCCTGAGTGGCATTAGAAGGTTCTGGGTGCCTTTAGAAATGTCCTGAGGGTCTCTTGAAGGGTCTGGGGGCCATTAGAAATGTCCTGAGGGTCATTCGAAGGGTATGGGGGCCTTTAGAAAGGCCGCGAGGGGCATTACAAGGGTCTGGGGTCATATAGAAAGGCCCTGAGAGGTTCTAGAAGTGTCTGGGGTACTTTAGAAAGGCCCTGAGGGGCTCTAGAAGGGTCTGGGGGCCTTTAGAATGGTCCTGAGGGGGTCTAGAAGGGTCTGGGAACCTTTATAAATGCCCTTAAAGGCATTAGAAGGGTCTGAGGGCCTTTAGAAAGCTCCTGAGGGGCATTAGAAGGGTCTTGTGGCCTTCATAATGGTCCTGAAAGGCATTAGAAGGGTCTGGGGGCTTTTAGATGGGTCCTGAGGCAATCTAGAAGGGTCTAGGGGCCTTTACATGGGTCTTGAGGGTCATTAGAAGGGTGTGGAGGCCTTTAGAAAGGCCCTGAAAGGCATTACAAGGGTCTGGGGGCTTTTAGATGGGTCCTGAGGCAATCTAGAAGGGTCTGGGGGCCTTTACATGGGTCTTGAGGGTCATTAGAAGGGTGTGGAGGCCTTTAGAAAGGCCCTGAGGGGCACTAGAAGGGTCTGGGGGCTATTAGAAGCGTCCTGAGGGGGTCTAGATGGGTCTGGGGGCCTTTAGAAATGACCTGAAGGGCATTAGAAGGGTATGGGGGCCTTTAGAAAGGCCCTGATGGGCATTAGAAGGGTCTGGGGGCCTTTAGAATGGTCCTGAGGGGGTCTAGAAGGGTCTGGAGGCATTTAAAACTGTCCTGAGAGGCTCTAGAAGCGTCTGGGTGCCTTTATAAGGGTCCTGAGGGGCATTAGAAGGGTCTGGGTGCCCTTATAATAGCCCTGAGGGGAATTAGCAGGGTCTGGGGGACTTTAGAAGGGTCCTGAGGTGCTCTAGAAGGGTCTGGGGGCCTTTAGAAGGGTCTTCAGGGGCTCTAGAAGGGTCTGGGGACCTTTAGAAAGGCCCTGTGGGGCATTAGAAGGGTCTGGGGGCCTTTAGAATGATCCTGAGGGGCAGTAGAAGGGTCTGGGGACATTTATAAAGGCCCTGACGGGCATTAGAATGGTCTGCGGGATTTAGAAGTGTCCTGAGGGGCTCTAGAATGGTCTGGGGGCCTTTATAAGTGTCCTGACAGGCTCTAGAAGGGTCTGGGAACCTTTATAAATGCCCTGAGGGGCATTAGAAGGGTCTGAGGGCCTTTAGAAAGGTCCTGAGGGGCATTAGAAGGGTCTTGTGGCCTTGATAAGGGTCCTGAAAGGCATTAGAAGGGTCTGGGGGCTTTTAGATGGGTCTTGAGGTTCATTAGAAGGGTGTGGATGCCTTTAGAAAGGCCCTGAGGAGCTCTAGAAGGGTCTGGGGTCTATTAGAAGCGTCCTGAGGGGGTCCAGAAGGGTCTGGGGGCCTTTTTAAAGGCCCTCAGGGGGATTATAAGGGTCTCGCGGCCTTTAGAAAGGCCCTGAGTGGCATTAGAAGGGTCTGGGTGCCTTTAGAAATGACGAGAGGGGCATTACAAAAGTATGGGGGCTTTAGATAGGCCCTGAGGGGCATTAGAAGGGTCTGGGGGCCTTTAGAATGGTCCTGAGGGGGTCTAGAAGGGTCTGGAGGCATTTAAAACTGTCCTGAGAGGCTCTAGAAGGGTCTGGGTGCCTTTATAAGGGTCCTGAGGGGCATTAGAAGGGTCTGGGTGCCCTTATAAAAGCACTGAGGGGAATTAGCAGGGTCTGGGGGACTTTAGAAGGGTCCTGAGGGGCTCTATAAGGGTCTGGGGGCCTTTAGAAGGGTCTTCAGGGGTTCTAGAGGGGTCTGGGGTCCTTTAGAAAGGCCCTGTGGGGCATTAGCAGGGTCTTGGGGCCTTTAGAATTCTCCTGAGGGGCAGTAGAAGGGTCTGGGGACATTTATAAGGGTCCTAACGGGCTCTAGAAGGGTCTGAGGGCCTTTAGAAAGGTCCTGAGGGGCATTAGAAGGGTCTTGTGGCCTTCATAAGGGTCCTGAAAGGCATTAGAAGGGTCTGGTGGCTTTTAGATGGGTCCTGAGGCAATCTAGAAGGGTCTAGGGGCCTTTACATGGGTCTTGATGGTCATTAGAGGGGTGTGGAGGCCTTTAGAAAGGCCCTGAAAGGCATTAGAAGGGTCTGGGGGCTTTTAGATGGGTCCTGAGGCAATCTAGAAGGGTCTGGGGGCCTTTACATGGGTCTTGAGTGTCATTAGAAGGGTGTGGAGGCCTTTAGAAAGGCCCTGAGGGGCTCTAGAAGGGTCTGGGGGCTATTAGAAGCGTCCTGAGGGGGTCCAGAATGGTCTGGGGGCCTTTTTAAAGGCCCTCAGTGGGATTATAAGGGTCTCGCGGCCTTTAGAAAGGCCCTGAGTGGCATTAGAAGGGTCTGTGTGCCTTTAGAAATGACCTGAGGGGCATTAGAAGGGTATGGTAGCCTTTAGAAAGGCCCTGAGGGGCATTAGAAGGGTCTGGGGGCCTTTAGAAAGGTCTTCAGGTGCTCTATAAGGGTCTGGGGACCTTTAGAAAGGCCCTGTGGGGCATTAGAAGGGTCTGGGGGCCTTTAGAATGCTCCTGAGGGGCAGTATAAGGGTCTGTGGACCTTTATAAGTGACCTGACGGGCTCTAGAATGGTCTGGGAACCTTTATAAATGCCCTGAGGGGCATTAGAAGGGTCTGAGGGCCTTTAGAAAGGTCCTGAGGGGCATTAGAAGGGTCTTGTGGCCTTCATAAGGGTCCTGAAAGGCATTAGAAGGGTCTGGGGGCTTTTAGATGGGTCCTGAGGCAATCTAGAAGGGTCTGGGGGCCTTTACATGGGTCTTGAGGGTCATTAGAAGGGTGTGGAGGCCTTTAGAAAGGCCCTGCGGGGCACTAGAAGGGTCTGGGGGCTATTAGAAGCGTCCTGAGGGGGTCTAGAAGGGTCTGGGGGCCTTTAGAAATGACCTGAGGGGCATTAGAAGGGTATGGGGGCCTTTAGAAAGGCCCTGATGGGCATTAGAAGGGTCTGGGGGCCTTTAGAATGGTCCTGAGGGGGTCTAGAAGGGTCTGGAGGCATTTAAAACTGTCCTGAGAGGCTCTAGAAGGGTCTTGGTGCCTTTATAAGGGTCCTGAGGGGCATTAGAAGGGTCTGGGTGCCCTTATAAAAGCCCTGAAAGGAATTAACAGGGTCTGGGGGCCTTTAGAAGGGTCCTGAGGGGCTCTAGAAGGGTCTGGGGACCTTTAGAAAGGCCCTGTGGGGCATTAGAAGAGTCTGGGAGCCTTTAGAATGCTCCTGAAGGGCAGTAGAAGGGTCTGGGAACCTTTAGAAAGGCCCTGACGGGCATTAGAATGGTCTGCGGGATTTAGAAGTGTCGTGAGGGGCTCTAGAATGGTCTGGGGGCCTTTATAAGTGTCCTGACAGGCTCTAGAAGGGTCTGGGAACCTTTATAAATGCCCTGAGGTGCATTAGAAGGGTCTGAGGGCCTTTAGAAAGGTCCTGAGGGGCATTAGAAGGGTCTTGTGGCCTTGATAAGGGTCCTGAAAGGCATTAGAAGGGTCTGGGGATTTTAGATGGGTCCTGAGGCAATCTAGAAGGGTCTGGGGGCCTTTACATGGGTCTTGAGGGTCATTAGAAGGGTGTGGATGCCTTTAGAAAGGCCCTGAGGAGCTCTAGAAGGGTCTGGGGTCTATTAGAAGCGTCCTGAGGGGGTCCAGAAGGGTCTGGGGGCCTTTTTAAAGGCCCTCAGGGGGATTATAAGGGTCTCGCGGCCTTTAGAAAGGCCCTGAGTGGCATTAGAAGGGTCTGGGTGCCTTTAGAAATGACGTGAGGGGCATTACAAAAGTATGGGGGCCTTTAGATAGGCCCTGAGGGGCATTAGAAGGGTCTGGGGGCCTTTAGAATGGTCCTGAGGGGGTCTAGAAGGGTCTGGAGGCATTTAAAACTGTCCTGAGAGGCTCTAGAAGGGTCTGGGTGCCTTTATAAGGGTCCTGAGGGGCATTAGAAGGGTCTGGGTGCCCTTATAAAAGCCCTGAGGGGAATTAGCAGGGTCTGGGGGACTTTAGAAGGGTCCTGAGGGGCTCTATAAGGGTCTGGGGGCCTTTAGAAGGGTCTTCAGGGGTTCTAGAGAGGTCTGGGGTCCTTTAGAAAGGCCCTGTGGGGCATTAGCAGGGTCTTGGGGCCTTTAGAATTCTCCTGAGGGGCTCTAGAAGGGTCTGGGGACCTTTATAAGGGTCCTAACGGGCTCTAGAAGGGTCTGAGGGCCTTTAGAAAGGTCCTGAGGGGCATTAGAAGGGTCTTGTGGCCTTCATAAGGGTCCTGAAAGGCATTAGAAGGGTCTGGGGGCTTTTAGATGGGTCCTGAGGCAATCTAGAAGGGTCTAGGGGCCTTTACATGGGTCTTGATGGTCATTAGAAGGGTGCGGAGGCCTTTAGAAAGGCCCTGAAAGGCATTAGAAGGGTCTGGGGGCTTTTAGATGGGTCCTGAGGCAATCTAGAAGGGTCTGGGGGCCTTTACATGGGTCTTGAGGGTCATTAGAAGGGTGTGGAGGCCTTTAGAAAGGCCCTGAGGGGCTCTAGAAGGGTCTGGGGGCTATTAGAAGCGTCCTGAGTGTGTCTAGAAGGGTCTGGGAGACTTTAGAAATGACCTGAGGGGCATTAGAAGGGTATGGGGGCCTTTAGAAAGGCCCTGATGGGCATTAGAATGGTCTGCGGGATTTAGAAGTGTCCTGAGGGGCTCTAGAATGGTCTGGGGGCCTTTATAAGTGTCCTGACGGGCTCTAGAAGGGTCTGGGAACCTTTATAAATGCCCTGAGGGGCATTAGAAGGGTCTGAGGGCCTTTAGAAAGGTCCTGAGGGGCATTAGAAGGGTCTTGTGGCCTTCATAAGGGTCCTGAAAGGCATTAGAAGGGTCTGGGGGCTTTTAGATGGGTCCTGAGGCAATCTAGAAGGGTCTGGGGGCCTTTACATGGGTCTTGAGGGTCATTAGAAGGGTGTGGAGGCCTTTAGAAAGGCCCTGAGGGGCTCTAGAAGGGTCTGGGGGCTATTAGAAGCGTCCTGTGGGGGTCTAGAATGGTCTGGGTGCCTTTTTAAAGGCCCTCAGGGGGATTATAAGGGTCTCGCGGCCTTTAGAAAGGCCTTGAGTGGCATTAGAAGGGTCTGTGTGCCTTTAGAAATGACCCGAGGGGCATTAGAAGGGTATGGGAGCCTTTAGAAAGGCCCTGAGGGGCATTAGAAGGGTCCTGGGGGCCTTTAGAAAGGTCTTCAGGTGCTCTATAAGGGTCCGGGGACCTTTAGAAAGGCCCTGTGGGGCATTAGAAGGGTCTGGGGGCCTTTAGAATGCTCCTGAGGGGCAGTATAAGGGTCTGTGGACCTTTATAAGTGTCCTGACGGGCTCTAGAATGGTCTGGGAACCTTTATAAATGCCCTGAGGGGCATTAGAAGGGTCTGAGGGCCTTTAGAAAGGTCCTGAGGGGCATTAGAAGGGTCTTGTGGCCTTCATAAGGGTCCTGAAAGGCATTAGAAGGGTCTGGGGGCTTTTAGATGGGTCCTGAGGCAATCTAGAAGGGTCTGGGGGCCTTTACATGGGTCTTGAGGGTCATTAGAAGGGTGTGGAGGCCTTTAGAAAGGCCCTGAGGGGCTCTAGAAGGGTCTGGGGGCTATTAGAAGCGTCCTGAGGGGGTCCAGAAGGGTCTGGGGGCCTTTTTAAAGGCCCTCAGGGGGAT
Organism: Coccyzus lansbergi; assembly: GCA_033558105.1. Classification (NCBI taxonomy): domain Eukaryota; kingdom Metazoa; phylum Chordata; class Aves; order Cuculiformes; family Coccyzidae; genus Coccyzus; species Coccyzus lansbergi. The sequence continues at coordinate 1,313,030 of JAUMJK010000794.1, read as the reverse complement.
TATAAGGGTCTCGCGGCCTTTAGAAAGGCCCTGAGTGGCATTAGAAGGGTCTGGGTGCCTTTAGAAAGGCCCTGAAAGGAATTAGAAGGGTCTGGGGGCCTTTAGAATGGTCCTGAGGGGGTCTAGAAGGATCTGGAGGCATTTAAAACTGTCCTGAGAGGCTCTAGAAGGGTCTGAGTGCCTTTATAAGGGTCCTGAGGGGCATTAGAAGGGTCTGGGTGCCCTTATAAAAGCCCTGAGAGGAATTAGCAGGGTCTGGGGGACTTCAGAAGGGTCCTGAGGGGCTCTATATTGGTCTGGGGGCGTTTAGAAGGGTCTTCAGGAGCTCTAGAAGGGTCTGGGAACCTTTATAAATGCCCTGAGGGGCATTAGAAGGGTCTGAGGGCCTTTAGAAAGGTCCTGAGGGGCATTAGAAGGGTCTTGTGGCCTTCATAAGGGTCCTGAAAGGCATTGGAAGGGTCTGGGGGCTTTTAGATGGGTCCTGAGGCAATCTAGAAGGGTCTAGGGGCCTTTACATGGGTCTTGAGGGTCATTAGAAGGGTGTGGAGGCCTTTAGAAAGGCCCTGAAAGGCATTAGAAGGGTCTGGTGGCTTTTAGATGGGTCCTGAGGCAATCTAGAAGGGTCTGGGGGCCTTTACATGGGTCTTGAGGGTCATTAGAAGGGTGTGGAGGCCTTTAGAAAGGCCCTGCGGGGCACTAGACGGGTCTGGGGGCTATTAGAAGCGTCCTGAGGGGGTCTAGAAGGGTCTGGGGCCTTTAGAAATGACCTGAGGGGCATTAGAAGGGTATGGGGGCCTTTAGAAAGGCCCTGATGGGCATTAGAAGGGTCTGGGGGCCTTTAGAATGGTCCTGAGTTGGTCTAGAAGGGTCTGGAGGCATTTAAAACTGTCCTGAGAGGCTCTAGAAAGGTCTGGGTGCCTTTATAAGGGTCCTGAGGGGCATTAGAAGGGTCTGGGTGCCCTTATAAAAGCCCTGAAAGGAATTAACAGGGTCTGGGGGCCTTTAGAAGGGTCCTGAGGGGCTCTATAAGGGTCTGGGGGCCTTTAGAAGGGTCTTCAGGGGCTCTAGAAGGGTCTGGGGACCTTTAGAAAGGCCCTGTGGGGCATTAGAAGGGTCTGGGGGCCTTTAGAACGCTCCTGAGGGGCAGTAGAAGGGTCTGGGAACCTTTAGAAAGGCCCTGACGGGCATTAGAATGGTCTGCGGGATTTAGAAGTGTCCTGAGGGGCTCTAGAATGGTCTGGGGGCCTTTATAAGTGTCCTGACGGGCTCTAGAAGGGTCTGGGAACCTTTATAAATGCCCTGAGGGGCATTAGAAGGGTCTGAGGGCATTTAGAAAGGTCCTGACGGGCATTAGAAGGGTCCTGTGGCCTTGATAAGGGTCCTGAAAGGCATTAGAAGGGTCTGGGGGCTTTTAGATGGGTCCTGAGGCAATCTAGAAGGGTCTGGGGGCCTTTACATGGGTCTTGAGGGTCATTAGAAGGGTGTGGAGGCCTTTAGAAAGGCCCTGAGGAGCTCTAGAAGGTTCTGGGGGCTATTAGAAGCGTCCTGAGGGGGTCCAGAATGGTCTGGGGGCCTTTTTAAAGGCCCTCAAGGGGATTATAAGGGTCTCGCGGCCTTTAGAAAGACCCTGAGTGGCATTAGAAGGGTCTGGGTGCCTTTAGAAATGACCTGAGGGGCATTAGAAGGGTATGGGAGCCTTTAGAAAGGCTCTGAGGAGCATTAGAAGGGTCTGGGGTCCTTTAGAATGCTCCTGACGGGCAGTAGAAGGGTCTGGGGACCTTTATAAGGCCCTGACGGGCATTAGAATGGTCTCCAGGCCTTTAGAAGTGTCCTGAGGGGCTCTAGAATGGTCTGGGGGCCTTTATAAGGGTCCTGACGGGCTCTAGAAGGGTCTGGGAACCTTTATAAATGCCCTGAGGGGCATTAGAAGGGTCTGAGGGCCTTTAGAAAGGTCCTGAGGGGCATTAGAAGGGTCTTGTGGCCTTCATAAGGGTCCTGAAAGGCATTAGAAGGGTCTGGGGGCTTTTAGATGGGTCCTGAGGCAATCTAGAAGGGTCTAGGGGCCTTTACATGGGTCTTGAGGGTCATTAGAAGGGTGTGGAGGCCTTTAGAAAGGCCCTGAAAGGCATTAGAAGGGTCTGGGGGCTATTAGATGGGTCCTTAGGCAATCTAGAAGGGTCTGGGGGCCTTTACATGGGTCTTGAGGTTCATTAGAAGGGTGTGGAGGCCTTTAGAAAGGCCCTGAGGGGCTCTAGAAGAGTCTGGGGGCTATTAGAAACGTCCTGAGGGGGTCCAGAAGGGTCTGGGGGACTTTATAAAGGCCCTCAAGGGGAATTATAAGGGTCTAGCGGCCTTTAGAAAGGCCCTGAGTGGCATTACAAGGGCCTGTGGTCATATAGAAAGGCCCTGAGTGGTTCTAGAAGTGTCTGGGGTACTTTAGAAAGGCCCTGAGGGGCATTAGAAGGGTCTGGGGGCCTTTAGAATGGTCCTGAGGGGGTCTAGAAGGGTCTGGAGGCATTTAAAACTGTCCTGAGAGGCTCTAGAAGGGTCTGGGTGCCTTTATAAGGGTCCTGAGGGGCATTAGAATGGTCTGGGTGCCCTTATAAAAGCCCTGAGGGGAAGTAGCAGGGTCTGGGGGACTTTAGAAGGGTCCTGATGGGCTCTATAAGGGTCTGGGGGCCTTTAGAAGGGTCTTCAGGGGCTCTAGAAGCGTCTGGGGACATTTAGAAAGGCCCTGTGGGGCATTAGAAGGGTCTGGGGGCCTTTAGAATGCTCCTGAGGGGCAGTAGAAGGGTCTGGGGACCTTTATAAGGGTCCTGACGGGCTCTAGAAGGGTCTGGGGACCTTTATAAGGGTCCTGACGGGCTCTAGAAGGGTCTGAGGGCCTTTAGAAAGGTCCTGAGGGGCATTAGAAGGGTCTTGTGGCCTTCATAAGGGTCCTGAAAGGCATTAGAAGGGTCTGGGGGCTTTTAGATGGGTCCTGAGGCAATCTAGAAGGGTCTAGGGGCCTTTACATGGGTCTTGAGGGTCATTAGAAGGGTGTGGAGGCCTTTAGAAAGGCCCTGAAAGGCATTAGAAGGGTCTGGGGGCTTTTAGATGGGTCCTGATGCAATCTAGAAGGGTCTGGGTGCCTTTACATGGGTCTTGAGGGTCATTAGAAGGGTGTGGAGGCCTTTAGAAAGGCCCTGAGGGTCACTAGAAGGGTCTGGGGGCTATTAGAAGCGTCCTGAGGGGGTCTAGAAGGGTCTGGGAGCCTTTAGAAATGACCTGAGGGGCATTAGAAGGGTATGGGGGCCTTTAGAAAGGCCCTGATGGGCATTAGAATGGTCTGCGGGATTTAGAAGTGTCCTGAGGGGCTCTGAAATGGTCTGGGGGCCAATATAATTGTCCTGACGGGCTCTAGAAGGGTCTGGGAACCTTTATAAATGCCCTGAGGGGCATTAGAAGGGTCTGAGGGCCTTTAGAAAGGTCCTGAGGGGCATAAGAAGGGTCTTGTGGCCTTGATAAGGGTCCTGAAAGGCATTAGAAGGGTCTGGGCGCTTTTAGATGGGTCCTCAGGCAATCTAGAAGGGTCTGGGTGCCTTTACATGGGTCTTGAGTGTCATTAGAAGGGTGTGGAGGCCTTTAGAAAGGCCCTGAGGGGCTCTAGAAAGGTCTGGGGGCTATAAGAAGCGTCCTGAGTGGGTCCAGAAGCGTCTGGGGGCCTTTTTAAAGACCCTCAGGGGGATTATAAGGGTCTCGCGGCCTTTAGAAAGGCCCTGAGTGGCATTAGAAGGGTCTGGGTGCCTTTAGAAATGACCTGAGGGTCATTAGAAGGGTATTGGAGCCTTTAGATAGGCCCTGAGGGGCATTAGAAGGGTCTGGGGGCCTTTAGAATGGTCCTGAGGGGGTCTAGAAGGGTCTGGAGGCATTTAAAACTGTCCTGAGAGGCTCTAGAAGGGTCTGGGTTCCTTTATAAGGGTCCTGAGGGGCATTAGAAGGGTCTGGGTGCCCTTATAAAAGCCCTGAGTGGAATTAGCAGGGTCTGGGGGAATTTAGAAGGGTCCTGAGGAGCTCTATAAGGGTCTGGGGGCCTTTAGAAGGGTCTTCAGGGGCTCTAGAAGGGTCTGGGGACCTTTAGAAAGGCCCTGTGGGGCATTAGAAGGGTCTGGGGGCCTTTAGAAAGGTCTTCAGGGGCTCTATAAGGGTCTGGGTACCTTTAGAAAGGCCCTGTGGGGCATTAGAAGGGTCTGGGGGCCTTTAGAATGCTCCTGAGGGGCAGTATAAGGGTCTGTGGACCTTTATAAGTGTCCTTACGGGCTCTAGAATGGTCTGGGAACCATTATAAATGCCCTGAGGTGCATTAGAAGGGTCTAGGGGCCTTTAAAAAGGTCCTGAGGGGCATTAGAAGGGTCTTGTGGCCTTCATAAGGGTCCTGAAAGGCATTAGAAGGGTCTGGGGGCTTTTAGATGGGTCCTGAGGCAATCTAGAAGGGTCTGGGGGCCTTTACATGGGTCTTGAGGGTCATTAGAAGGGTGTGGAGGCCTTTAGAAAGGCCCTGAGGGGCTCTAGAAGGTTCTGGGGGCTATTAGAAGCGTCCTGAGGGGGTCCAGAAGGGTCTGGGGGCCTTTTTAAAGGCCCTCAGGGGGATTATAAGGGTCTTGCGGCCTTTAGAAAGGCCCTGAGTGGCATTAGAACGGTCTGGGTGCCTTTAGAAAGGCCCTGAGGGGAATTAGAAGGGTCTGGGGGCTTTTAGAATGGTCCTGAGGGGGTCTAGAAGGATCTGGAGGCATTTAAAACTGTCCTGAGAGGCTCTAGAAGGGTCTAGGTGCCTTTATAAGGGTCCTGAGGGGCATTAGAAGGGTCTGGGTGCCCTTATAAAAGCCCTGAGGGGAATTAGCAGGGTCTGGGGGACTTTAGAAGGGTCCTGAGGGGCTCTATAAAGGTCTGGGGGCCTTTAGAAGGGTCTTCAGGGGCTCTAGAAGGGTCTCGGGACCTTTAGAAAGGCCTTGTGGGGCATTAGAAGGGTATTGGGGCCTTTAGAATGCTCCTGAGGTGCAGTAGAAGGGTCTGGGGACCTTTATAAGGCCCTGACGGGCATTAGAATGGTCTGCAGGCCTTTAGAAGTGTCCTGAGGGGCTCTAGAATGGTCTGGGGGCCTTTATAAGGGTCCTGACGGGCTCTAGAAGGGTCTGGGAACCTTTATAAATGCCCTGAGGGGCATTAGAAGGGTCTGAGGGCCTTTAGAAAGGTCCTGAGGGGCATTAGAAGGGCCTTGTGGCCTTCATAAGGGTCCTGAAAGGCATTAGAAGGGTCTGGGGGCTTTTAGATGGGTCCTGAGGCAATCTAGAAGGGTCTAGGGGCCTTTACATGGGTCTTGAGGGTCATTAGAAGGGTGTGGAGGCATTTAGAAAGACCCTGAAAGGCATTTAGAAGGGTCTGGGGGCTATTAGATGGGTCCTTAGGCAATCTAGAAGGGTCTGGGGGCCTTTACATGGGTCTTGAGGGTCATTAGAAGGGTGTGGAGGCCTTTAGAAAGGCCCTGAGTGGCATTACAAGGGTCTGGGGTCATATAGAAAGGCCCTGAGAGGTTCTAGAATTGTCTGGGGTACTTTAGAAATGCCCTGAGGGGCATTAGAAGGGTTTGGGGGGCTTTAGAATGGTCCTGAGGGGTTCTAGAAGGGTCTGGAGGCATTTAAAACTGTCCTGAGAGGCTCTAGAATGGTCTGGGTGCCTTTATAAGGGTCCTGAGGGGCTTTAGAAGGGTCTTCAGGGGCTCTAGATGGGTCTGGGGACCTTTAGAAAGGCCCTGTGAAGCATTAGAAGGGTCTGGGGGCCTTTAGAATGCTCCTGAGGGGCAGTAGAAGGGTCTGGGGACCTTTATAAGGGTCCTGACGGGCACTAGAAGGGTCTGGGGACCTTTATAAGGGTCCTGACGGGCTCTAGAATGGTCTGAGGGCCTTTAGAAAGGTCCTGAGGGGCATTAGAAGGGTCTTGTGGCCTTCATAAGGGTCCTGAAAGGCATTGGAAGGGTCTGGGGGCTTTTAGATGGGTCCTGAGGCAATCTAGAAAGGTCTAGGGGCCTTTACATGGGTCTTGAGGGTCATTAGAAGGGTGTGGAGGCCTTTAGAAAGGCCCTGAAAGGCATTAGAAGGGTCTTGGGGCTTTTAGATGGGTCCTGAGGCAATCTAGAAGGGTCTGGGGGCCTTTACATGGGTCTTGAGGGTCATTAGAAGGGTGTGGAGGCCTTTAGAAAGGCCCTGAGGGGCACTAGAAAAGTCTGGGGGCTATTAGAAGCGTCCTGAGGGGGTGTAGAAGGGTCTGGGGGCCTTTAGAAATGACCTGAGGGGCATTAGAAGGGTATGGGTTCCTTTAGAAAGGCCCTGATGTGCATTAGAAGGGTCTGGGGGCCTTTAGAATGGTCCTGAGTTGGTCTAGAAGGGTCTGGAGGCATTTAAAACTGTCCTGAGAGGCTCTAGAAGGGTCTGGGTGCCTTTATAAGGGTCCTGAGGGGCATTAGAAGGGTCTGGGTGCCCTTATAAAAGCCCTGAAAGGAATTAACAGGGTCTGGGGGCCTTTAGAAGGGTCCTGAGGGGCTCTATAAGGGTCTGGGGGCCTTTAGAAGGGTCTTCATGGGCTCTAGAAGGGTCTGGGGACCTTTAGAAAGGGCCTGTGGGGCATTAGAAGGGTCTGGGGGCCTTTAGAATGCTCCTGAGGGGCAGTAGAAGGGTCTGGGGACCTTTATAAGGGTCCTGACGGGCTCTAGAAGGGTCTGGGGACCTTTATAAGGGTCCTGACGGGATCTAGAAGGGTCTGAGGGCCTTTAGAAAGGTCCTGAGGGGCATTAGAAGGGTCTTGTGGCCTTCATAAGGGTCCTGAAAGGCATTGGAAGGGTCTGGGGGCTTTTAGATGGGTCCTGAGGCAATCTAGAAGGGTCTAGGGGCCTTTACATGGGTCTTGAGGGTCATTAGAAGGGTGTGGAGGCCTTTAGAAAGGCCCTGAAAGGCATTAGAAGGGTCTGGGGGCTTTTAGTTGGGTCCTGAGGCAATCTAGAAGGGTCTGGGGGCCTTTACATGGGTCTTGAGGGTCATTAGAAGGGTGTGGAGGCCTTTAGAAAGGCCCTGAGGGGCACTAGAAGGGTCTGGGGGCTATTAGAAACGTCCTGAGGGGGTCCAGAAGGGTCTGGGGGACTTTATAAAGGCCCTCAAGGGGAATTATAAGGGTCTAGCGGCCTTTAGAAAGGCCCTGAGTGGCATTACAAGGGCCTGGGGTCATATAGAAAGGCCCTGAGTGGTTCTAGAAGTGTCTGGGGTACTTTAGAAAGGCCCTGAGGGGCATTAGAAGGGTCTGGGGGCCTTTAGAATGGTCCTGAGGGGGTCTAGAAGGGTCTGGAGGCATTTAAAACTGTCCTGAGAGGCTCTAGAAGGGTCTGGGTGCCTTTATAAGGGTCCTGAGGGGCATTAGAATGGTCTGGGTGCCCTTATAAAAGCCCTGAGGGGAAGTAGCAGGGTCTGGGGGACTTTAGAAGGGTCCTGATGGGCTCTATAAGGGTCTGGGGGCCTTTAGAAGGGTCTTCAGGGGCTCTAGAAGCGTCTGGGGACCTTTAGAAAGGCCCTGTGGGGCATTAGAAGGGTCTGGGGGCCTTTAGAATGCTCCTGAGGGGCAGTAGAAGGGTCTGGGGACCTTTATAAGGGTCCTGACGGGCTCTAGAAGGGTCTTGTGGCCTTCATAAGGGTCCTGAAAGGCATTAGAAGGGTCTGGGGGCTTTTAGATGGGTCCTGAGGCAATCTAGAAGGGTCTAGGGGCCTTTACATGGGTCTTGAGGGTCATTAGAAGGGTGTGGAGGCCTTTAGAAAGGCCCTGAAAGGCATTAGAAGGGTCTGGGGGCTTTTAGATGGGTCCTGATGCAATCTAGAAGGGTCTGGGTGCCTTTACATGGGTCTTGAGGGTCATTAGAAGGGTGTGGAGGCCTTTAGAAAGGCCCTGAGGGTCACTAGAAGGGTCTGGGGGCTATTAGAAGCGTCCTGAGGGGGTCTAGAAGGGTCTGGGGTCCTTTAGAATGCTCCTGAGGGGCAGTAGAAGGGTCTGGGGACCTTTAGAAAGGCCCTGACGGGCATTAGAATGGTCTGCGGGCCTTTAGAAGTGTCCTGAGGGGCTCTAGAATGGTCTGCGGGCCTTTATAAGTGTCCTGACGGGCTCTAGAATGGTCTGGGAACCTTTATAAATGCCCTGAGGGGCATTAGAAGGGTCTGAGGGCCTTTAGAAAGGTCCTGAGGGGCATTAGAAGGGTCTTGTGGCCTTGATAAGGGTCCTGAAAGGCATTAGAAGGGTCTGGGGCTTTTAGATGGGTCCTCAGGCAATCTAGAAGGGTCTGGGGGCCTTTACATGGGTCTTGAGGGTCATTAGATGGGTGTGGAGTCCTTTAGAAAGGCCCTGAGGAGCTCTAGAAGGGTCAGGGGTCTATTAGAAGCGTCCTGAGGGGGTCCAGAAGGGTCTGGGGGCCTTTTTAAAGGCCCTCAGGGGGATTATAAGGGTCTCGCGGCCTTTAGAAAGGCCCTGAGTGTCATTAGAAGGGTCTGGGTGCATTTAGAAATGACCTGAGAGGCATTAGAAGGGTATGGGAGCCTTTAGAAAGGCCCTGAGGGGCATTAGAAGGGTCTGGGGGCCTTTAGAATGGTCCTGAGGGGGTCTAGAAGGGTCTGGAGGCATTTAAAACTGTCCTGAGAGGCTCTAGAAGGGTCTGGGTGCCTTTATAAGGGTCCTGAGGGGCATTAGAAGGGTCTGGGTGCCCTTATGAAAGCCCTGAGGGGAATTAGCAGGGTCTCGGGGACTTTAGAAGGGTCCTGAGGAGCTCTATAAGGGTCTGGGGGCCTTTAGAAGGGTCTTCAGGGGCTCTAGAAGGGTCTGGGGACCTTTAGAAAGGCCCTGTGGGGCATTAGAAGGGTCTGGGGGCCTTTAGAAAGGTCTTCAGGGACTCTATAAGGGTCTGGGTACCTTTAGAAAGGCCCTGTGGGGCATTAGAAGGGTCTGGGGGCCTTTAGAATGCTCCTGAGGGGCAGTAGAAGGGTCTGGGGACCTTTATAAGGGTCCTGACGGGCTCTAGAAGGGTCTGGGGACCTTTATAAGGGTCCTGACGGGCTCTAGAAGGGTCTGAGGGCCTTTAGAAAGGTCCTGAGGGGCATTAGAAGGGTCTTGTGGCCTTCATAAGGGTCCTGAAAGGCATTAGAAGGGTCTGGGGGCTTTTAGATGGGTCCTGAGGCAATCTAGAAGGGTCTAGGGGCCTTTACATGGGTCTTGAGGGTCATTAGAAGGGTGTGGAGGCCTTTAGAAAGGCCCTGAGGGTCACTAGAAGGGTCTGGGGGCTATTAGAAGCGTCCTGAGGGGGTCTAGAAGGGTCTGGGAGCCTTTAGAAATGACCTGAGGGGCATTAGAAGGGTATGGGGGCCTTTAGAAAGGCCCTGATGGGCATTAGAATGGTCTGCGGGATTTAGAAGTGTCCTGAGGGGCTCTGAAATGGTCTGGGGGCCAATATAATTGTCCTGACGGGCTCTAGAAGGGTCTGGGAACCTTTATAAATGCCCTGAGGGGCATTAGAAGGGTCTGAGGGCCTTTAGAAAGGTCCTGAGGGGCATAAGAAGGGTCTTGTGGCCTTGATAAGGGTCCTGAAAGGCATTAGAAGGGTCTGGGCGCTTTTAGATGGGTCCTCAGGCAATCTAGAAGGGTCTGGGTGCCTTTACATGGGTCTTGAGTGTCATTAGAAGGGTGTGGAGGCCTTTAGAAAGGCCCTGAGGGGCTCTAGAAAGGTCTGGGGGCTATAAGAAGCGTCCTGAGTGGGTCCAGAAGCGTCTGGGGGCCTTTTTAAAGACCCTCAGGGGGATTATAAGGGTCTCGCGGCCTTTAGAAAGGCCCTGAGTGGCATTAGAAGGGTCTGGGTGCCTTTAGAAATGACCTGAGGGTCATTAGAAGGGTATTGGAGCCTTTAGATAGGCCCTGAGGGGCATTAGAAGGGTCTGGGGGCCTTTAGAATGGTCCTGAGGGGGTCTAGAAGGGTCTGGAGGCATTTAAAACTGTCCTGAGAGGCTCTAGAAGGGTCTGGGTTCCTTTATAAGGGTCCTGAGGGGCATTAGAAGGGTCTGGGTGCCCTTATAAAAGCCCTGAGTGGAATTAGCAGGGTCTGGGGGAATTTAGAAGGGTCCTGAGGAGCTCTATAAGGGTCTGGGGGCCTTTAGAAGGGTCTTCAGGGGCTCTAGAAGGGTCTGGGGACCTTTAGAAAGGCCCTGTGGGGCATTAGAAGGGTCTGGGGGCCTTTAGAAAGGTCTTCAGGGGCTCTATAAGGGTCTGGGTACCTTTAGAAAGGCCCTGTGGGGCATTAGAAGGGTCTGGGGGCCTTTAGAATGCTCCTGAGGGGCAGTATAAGGGTCTGTGGACCTTTATAAGTGTCCTTACGGGCTCTAGAATGGTCTGGGAACCATTATAAATGCCCTGAGGTGCATTAGAAGGGTCTAGGGGCCTTTAAAAAGGTCCTGAGGGGCATTAGAAGGGTCTTGTGGCCTTCATAAGGGTCCTGAAAGGCATTAGAAGGGTCTGGGGGCTTTTAGATGGGTCCTGAGGCAATCTAGAAGGGTCTGGGGGCCTTTACATGGGTCTTGAGGGTCATTAGAAGGGTGTGGAGGCCTTTAGAAAGGCCCTGAGGGGCTCTAGAAGGTTCTGGGGGCTATTAGAAGCGTCCTGAGGGGGTCCAGAAGGGTCTGGGGGCCTTTTTAAAGGCCCTCAGGGGGATTATAAGGGTCTTGCGGCCTTTAGAAAGGCCCTGAGTGGCATTAGAACGGTCTGGGTGCCTTTAGAAAGGCCCTGAGGGGAATTAGAAGGGTCTGGGGGCTTTTAGAATGGTCCTGAGGGGGTCTAGAAGGATCTGGAGGCATTTAAAACTGTCCTGAGAGGCTCTAGAAGGGTCTGGGTGCCTTTATAAGGGTCCTGAGGGGCATTAGAAGGGTCTGGGTGCCCTTATAAAAGCCCTGAGGGGAATTAGCAGGGTCTGGGGGACTTTAGAAGGGTCCTGAGGGGCTCTATAAAGGTCTGGGGGCCTTTAGAAGGGTCTTCAGGGGCTCTAGAAGGGTCTCGGGACCTTTAGAAAGGCCTTGTGGGGCATTAGAAGGGTATTGGGGCCTTTAGAATGCTCCTGAGGTGCAGTAGAAGGGTCTGGGGACCTTTATAAGGCCCTGACGGGCATTAGAATGGTCTGCAGGCCTTTAGAAGTGTCCTGAGGGGCTCTAGAATGGTCTGGGGGCCTTTATAAGGGTCCTGACGGGCTCTAGAAGGGTCTGGGAACCTTTATAAATGCCCTGAGGGGCATTAGAAGGGTCTGAGGGCCTTTAGAAAGGTCCTGAGGGGCATTAGAAGGGCCTTGTGGCCTTCATAAGGGTCCTGAAAGGCATTAGAAGGGTCTGGGGGCTTTTAGATGGGTCCTGAGGCAATCTAGAAGGGTCTAGGGGCCTTTACATGGGTCTTGAGGGTCATTAGAAGGGTGTGGAGGCATTTAGAAAGACCCTGAAAGGCATTTAGAAGGGTCTGGGGGCTATTAGATGGGTCCTTAGGCAATCTAGAAGGGTCTGGGGGCCTTTACATGGGTCTTGAGGGTCATTAGAAGGGTGTGGAGGCCTTTAGAAAGGCCCTGAGTGGCATTACAAGGGTCTGGGGTCATATAGAAAGGCCCTGAGAGGTTCTAGAATTGTCTGGGGTACTTTAGAAATGCCCTGAGGGGCATTAGAAGGGTTTGGGGGGCTTTAGAATGGTCCTGAGGGGTTCTAGAAGGGTCTGGAGGCATTTAAAACTGTCCTGAGAGGCTCTAGAATGGTCTGGGTGCCTTTATAAGGGTCCTGAGGGGCTTTAGAAGGGTCTTCAGGGGCTCTAGATGGGTCTGGGGACCTTTAGAAAGGCCCTGTGAAGCATTAGAAGGGTCTGGGGGCCTTTAGAATGCTCCTGAGGGGCAGTAGAAGGGTCTGGGGACCTTTATAAGGGTCCTGACGGGCACTAGAAGGGTCTGGGGACCTTTATAAGGGTCCTGACGGGCTCTAGAATGGTCTGAGGGCCTTTAGAAAGGTCCTGAGGGGCATTAGAAGGGTCTTGTGGCCTTCATAAGGGTCCTGAAAGGCATTGGAAGGGTCTGGGGGCTTTTAGATGGGTCCTGAGGCAATCTAGAAAGGTCTAGGGGCCTTTACATGGGTCTTGAGGGTCATTAGAAGGGTGTGGAGGCCTTTAGAAAGGCCCTGAAAGGCATTAGAAGGGTCTTGGGGCTTTTAGATGGGTCCTGAGGCAATCTAGAAGGGTCTGGGGGCCTTTACATGGGTCTTGAGGGTCATTAGAAGGGTGTGGAGGCCTTTAGAAAGGCCCTGAGGGGCACTAGAAGGGTCTGGGGGCTATTAGAAGCGTCCTGAGGGGGTGTAGAAGGGTCTGGGGGCCTTTAGAAATGACCTGAGGGGCATTAGAAGGGTATGGGTTCCTTTAGAAAGGCCCTGATGTGCATTAGAAGGGTCTGGGGGCCTTTAGAATGGTCCTGAGTTGGTCTAGAAGGGTCTGGAGGCATTTAAAACTGTCCTGAGAGGCTCTAGAAGGGTCTGGGTGCCTTTATAAGGGTCCTGAGGGGCATTAGAAGGGTCTGGGTGCCCTTATAAAAGCCCTGAAAGGAATTAACAGGGTCTGGGGGCCTTTAGAAGGGTCCTGAGGGGCTCTATAAGGGTCTGGGGGCCTTTAGAAGGGTCTTCATGGGCTCTAGAAGGGTCTGGGGACCTTTAGAAAGGGCCTGTGGGGCATTAGAAGGGTCTGGGGGCCTTTAGAATGCTCCTGAGGGGCAGTAGAAGGGTCTGGGGACCTTTATAAGGGTCCTGACGGGCTCTAGAAGGGTCTGGGGACCTTTATAAGGGTCCTGACGGGATCTAGAAGGGTCTGAGGGCCTTTAGAAAGGTCCTGAGGGGCATTAGAAGGGTCTTGTGGCCTTCATAAGGGTCCTGAAAGGCATTGGAAGGGTCTGGGGGCTTTTAGATGGGTCCTGAGGCAATCTAGAAGGGTCTAGGGGCCTTTACATGGATCTTGAGGGTCATTAGAAGGGTGTGGAGGCCTTTAGAAAGGCCCTGAAAGGCATTAGAAGGGTCTGGGGGCTTTTAGTTGGGTCCTGAGGCAATCTAGAAGGGTCTGGGGGCCTTTACATGGGTCTTGAGGGTCATTAGAAGGGTGTGGAGGCCTTTAGAAAGGCCCTGAGGGGCACTAGAAGGGTCTGGGGGCTATTAGAAACGTCCTGAGGGGGTCCAGAAGGGTCTGGGGGACTTTATAAAGGCCCTCAAGGGGAATTATAAGGGTCTAGCGGCCTTTAGAAAGGCCCTGAGTGGCATTACAAGGGCCTGGGGTCATATAGAAAGGCCCTGAGTGGTTCTAGAAGTGTCTGGGGTACTTTAGAAAGGCCCTGAGGGGCATTAGAAGGGTCTGGGGGCCTTTAGAATGGTCCTGAGGGGGTCTAGAAGGGTCTGGAGGCATTTAAAACTGTCCTGAGAGGCTCTAGAAGGGTCTGGGTGCCTTTATAAGGGTCCTGAGGGGCATTAGAATGGTCTGGGTGCCCTTATAAAAGCCCTGAGGGGAAGTAGCAGGGTCTGGGGGACTTTAGAAGGGTCCTGATGGGCTCTATAAGGGTCTGGGGGCCTTTAGAAGGGTCTTCAGGGGCTCTAGAAGCGTCTGGGGACCTTTAGAAAGGCCCTGTGGGGCATTAGAAGGGTCTGGGGGCCTTTAGAATGCTCCTGAGGGGCAGTAGAAGGGTCTGGGGACCTTTATAAGGGTCCTGACGGGCTCTAGAAGGGTCTTGTGGCCTTCATAAGGGTCCTGAAAGGCATTAGAAGGGTCTGGGGGCTTTTAGATGGGTCCTGAGGCAATCTAGAAGGGTCTAGGGGCCTTTACATGGGTCTTGAGGGTCATTAGAAGGGTGTGGAGGCCTTTAGAAAGGCCCTGAAAGGCATTAGAAGGGTCTGGGGGCTTTTAGATGGGTCCTGATGCAATCTAGAAGGGTCTGGGTGCCTTTACATGGGTCTTGAGGGTCATTAGAAGGGTGTGGAGGCCTTTAGAAAGGCCCTGAGGGTCACTAGAAGGGTCTGGGGGCTATTAGAAGCGTCCTGAGGGGGTCTAGAAGGGTCTGGGGTCCTTTAGAATGCTCCTGAGGGGCAGTAGAAGGGTCTGGGGACCTTTAGAAAGGCCCTGACGGGCATTAGAATGGTCTGCGGGCCTTTAGAAGTGTCCTGACGGGCTCTAGAATGGTCTGGGAACCTTTATAAATGCCCTGAGGGGCATTAGAAGGGTCTGAGGGCCTTTAGAAAGGTCCTGAGGGGCATTAGAAGGGTCTTGTGGCCTTGATAAGGGTCCTGAAAGGCATTAGAAGGGTCTGGGGCTTTTAGATGGGTCCTCAGGCAATCTAGAAGGGTCTGGGGGCCTTTACATGGGTCTTGAGGGTCATTAGATGGGTGTGGAGTCCTTTAGAAAGGCCCTGAGGAGCTCTAGAAGGGTCAGGGGTCTATTAGAAGCGTCCTGAGGGGGTCCAGAAGGGTCTGGGGGCCTTTTTAAAGGCCCTCAGGGGGATTATAAGGGTCTCGCGGCCTTTAGAAAGGCCCTGAGTGTCATTAGAAGGGTCTGGGTGCATTTAGAAATGACCTGAGAGGCATTAGAAGGGTATGGGAGCCTTTAGAAAGGCCCTGAGGGGCATTAGAAGGGTCTGGGGGCCTTTAGAATGGTCCTGAGGGGGTCTAGAAGGGTCTGGAGGCATTTAAAACTGTCCTGAGAGGCTCTAGAAGGGTCTGGGTGCCTTTATAAGGGTCCTGAGGGGCATTAGAAGGGTCTGGGTGCCCTTATGAAAGCCCTGAGGGGAATTAGCAGGGTCTCGGGGACTTTAGAAGGGTCCTGAGGAGCTCTATAAGGGTCTGGGGGCCTTTAGAAGGGTCTTCAGGGGCTCTAGAAGGGTCTGGGGACCTTTAGAAAGGCCCTGTGGGGCATTAGAAGGGTCTGGGGGCCTTTAGAAAGGTCTTCAGGGACTCTATAAGGGTCTGGGTACCTTTAGAAAGGCCCTGTGGGGCATTAGAAGGGTCTGGGGGCCTTTAGAATGCTCCTGAGGGACAGTATAAGGGTCTGGGGACCTTTATAAGTGTCCTGACGGGCTCTAGAATGGTCTGGGAACCTTTATAAATGCCCTGAGGGGCATTAGAAGGGTCTGAGGGCCTTTAGAAAGGTCCTGAGGGGTATTAGAAGGGTCTTGTGGCCTTCATAAGGGTCCTGAAAGGCATTAGAAGGGTCTGGGGGCCTTTACATGGGTCTTGAGTGTCCTTAGAAGGGTGTGGAGGCCTTTAGAAAGGCCCTGAGGGGCTCTAGAAGGTTCTGGGGGCTATTAGAAGCGTCCTGAGGGGGTCCAGAAGGGTCTGGGGGCCTTTTTAAAGGCCCTCAGGGGGATTATAAGGGTCTTGCGGCCTTTAGAAAGGCCCTGAGTGGCATTAGAACGGTCTGGGTGCCTTTAGAAAGGCCCTGAGGGGAATTAGAAGGGTCTGGGGGCTTTTAGAATGGTCCTGAGGGGGTCTAGAAGGATCTGGAGGCATTTAAAACTGTCCTGAGAGGCTCTAGAAGGGTCTGGGTGCCTTTATAAGGGTCCTGAGGGGCATTAGAAGGGTCTGGGTGCCCTTATAAAAGCCCTGAGGGGAATTAGCAGGGTCTGGGGGACTTTAGAAGGGTCCTGAGGGGCTCTATAAAGGTCTGGGGGCCTTTAGAAGGGTCTTCAGGGGCTCTAGAAGGGTCTCGGGACCTTTAGAAAGGCCTTGTGGGGCATTAGAAGGGTATTGGGGCCTTTAGAATGCTCCTGAGGTGCAGTAGAAGGGTCTGGGGACCTTTATAAGGCCCTGACGGGCATTAGAATGGTCTGCAGGCCTTTAGAAGTGTCCTGAGGGGCTCTAGAATGGTCTGGGGGCCTTTATAAGGGTCCTGACGAGCTCTAGAAGGGTCTGGGAACCTTTATAAATGCCCTGAGGGGCATTAGAAGGGTCTGAGGGCCTTTAGAAAGGTCCTGAGGGGCATTAGAAGGGCCTTGTGGCCTTCATAAGGGTCCTGAAAGGCATTAGAAGGGTCTGGGGGCTTTTAGATGGGTCCTGAGGCAATCTAGAAGGGTCTAGGGGCCTTTACATGGGTCTTGAGGGTCATTAGAAGGGTGTGGAGGCATTTAGAAAGACCCTGAAAGGCATTTAGAAGGGTCTGGGGGCTATTAGATGGGTCCTTAGGCAATCTAGAAGGGTCTGGGGGCCTTTACATGGGTCTTGAGGGTCATTAGAAGGGTGTGGAGGCCTTTAGAAAGGCCCTGAGTGGCATTACAAGGGTCTGGGGTCATATAGAAAGGCCCTGAGAGGTTCTAGAATTGTCTGGGGTACTTTAGAAATGCCCTGAGGGGCATTAGAAGGGTTTGGGGGGCTTTAGAATGGTCCTGAGGGGTTCTAGAAGGGTCTGGAGGCATTTAAAACTGTCCTGAGAGGCTCTAGAATGGTCTGGGTGCCTTTATAAGGGTCCTGAGGGGCTTTAGAAGGGTCTTCAGGGGCTCTAGATGGGTCTGGGGACCTTTAGAAAGGCCCTGTGAAGCATTAGAAGGGTCTGGGGGCCTTTAGAATGCTCCTGAGGGGCAGTAGAAGGGTCTGGGGACCTTTATAAGGGTCCTGACGGGCACTAGAAGGGTCTGGGGACCTTTATAAGGGTCCTGACGGGCTCTAGAATGGTCTGAGGGCCTTTAGAAAGGTCCTGAGGGGCATTAGAAGGGTCTTGTGGCCTTCATAAGGGTCCTGAAAGGCATTGGAAGGGTCTGGGGGCTTTTAGATGGGTCCTGAGGCAATCTAGAAAGGTCTAGGGGCCTTTACATGGGTCTTGAGGGTCATTAGAAGGGTGTGGAGGCCTTTAGAAAGGCCCTGAAAGGCATTAGAAGGGTCTTGGGGCTTTTAGATGGGTCCTGAGGCAATCTAGAAGGGTCTGGGGGCCTTTACATGGGTCTTGAGGGTCA
Source organism: Coccyzus lansbergi (assembly GCA_033558105.1). Taxonomy (NCBI): domain Eukaryota; kingdom Metazoa; phylum Chordata; class Aves; order Cuculiformes; family Coccyzidae; genus Coccyzus; species Coccyzus lansbergi. The sequence goes on along the minus strand of JAUMJK010000794.1, from coordinate 1,295,998 downwards.
TTAGAAGGGTGTGGAGGCCTTTAGAAAGGCCCTGAGGGGCACTAGAAGGGTCTGGGGGCTATTAGAAGCGTCCTGAGGGGGTGTAGAAGGGTCTGGGGGCCTTTAGAAATGACCTGAGGGGCATTAGAAGGGTATGGGTTCCTTTAGAAAGGCCCTGATGTGCATTAGAAGGGTCTGGGGGCCTTTAGAATGGTCCTGAGTTGGTCTAGAAGGGTCTGGAGGCATTTAAAACTGTCCTGAGAGGCTCTAGAAGGGTCTGGGTGCCTTTATAAGGGTCCTGAGGGGCATTAGAAGGGTCTGGGTGCCCTTATAAAAGCCCTGAAAGGAATTAACAGGGTCTGGGGGCCTTTAGAAGGGTCCTGAGGGGCTCTATAAGGGTCTGGGGGCCTTTAGAAGGGTCTTCATGGGCTCTAGAAGGGTCTGGGGACCTTTAGAAAGGGCCTGTGGGGCATTAGAAGGGTCTGGGGGCCTTTAGAATGCTCCTGAGGGGCAGTAGAAGGGTCTGGGGACCTTTATAAGGGTCCTGACGGGCTCTAGAAGGGTCTGGGGACCTTTATAAGGGTCCTGACGGGATCTAGAAGGGTCTGAGGGCCTTTAGAAAGGTCCTGAGGGGCATTAGAAGGGTCTTGTGGCCTTCATAAGGGTCCTGAAAGGCATTGGAAGGGTCTGGGGGCTTTTAGATGGGTCCTGAGGCAATCTAGAAGGGTCTAGGGGCCTTTACATGGGTCTTGAGGGTCATTAGAAGGGTGTGGAGGCCTTTAGAAAGGCCCTGAAAGGCATTAGAAGGGTCTGGGGGCTTTTAGTTGGGTCCTGAGGCAATCTAGAAGGGTCTGGGGGCCTTTACATGGGTCTTGAGGGTCATTAGAAGGGTGTGGAGGCCTTTAGAAAGGCCCTGAGGGGCACTAGAAGGGTCTGGGGGCTATTAGAAACGTCCTGAGGGGGTCCAGAAGGGTCTGGGGGACTTTATAAAGGCCCTCAAGGGGAATTATAAGGGTCTAGCGGCCTTTAGAAAGGCCCTGAGTGGCATTACAAGGGCCTGGGGTCATATAGAAAGGCCCTGAGTGGTTCTAGAAGTGTCTGGGGTACTTTAGAAAGGCCCTGAGGGGCATTAGAAGGGTCTGGGGGCCTTTAGAATGGTCCTGAGGGGGTCTAGAAGGGTCTGGAGGCATTTAAAACTGTCCTGAGAGGCTCTAGAAGGGTCTGGGTGCCTTTATAAGGGTCCTGAGGGGCATTAGAATGGTCTGGGTGCCCTTATAAAAGCCCTGAGGGGAAGTAGCAGGGTCTGGGGGACTTTAGAAGGGTCCTGATGGGCTCTATAAGGGTCTGGGGGCCTTTAGAAGGGTCTTCAGGGGCTCTAGAAGCGTCTGGGGACCTTTAGAAAGGCCCTGTGGGGCATTAGAAGGGTCTGGGGGCCTTTAGAATGCTCCTGAGGGGCAGTAGAAGGGTCTGGGGACCTTTATAAGGGTCCTGACGGGCTCTAGAAGGGTCTTGTGGCCTTCATAAGGGTCCTGAAAGGCATTAGAAGGGTCTGGGGGCTTTTAGATGGGTCCTGAGGCAATCTAGAAGGGTCTAGGGGCCTTTACATGGGTCTTGAGGGTCATTAGAAGGGTGTGGAGGCCTTTAGAAAGGCCCTGAAAGGCATTAGAAGGGTCTGGGGGCTTTTAGATGGGTCCTGATGCAATCTAGAAGGGTCTGGGTGCCTTTACATGGGTCTTGAGGGTCATTAGAAGGGTGTGGAGGCCTTTAGAAAGGCCCTGAGGGTCACTAGAAGGGTCTGGGGGCTATTAGAAGCGTCCTGAGGGGGTCTAGAAGGGTCTGGGGTCCTTTAGAATGCTCCTGAGGGGCAGTAGAAGGGTCTGGGGACCTTTAGAAAGGCCCTGACGGGCATTAGAATGGTCTGCGGGCCTTTAGAAGTGTCCTGACGGGCTCTAGAATGGTCTGGGAACCTTTATAAATGCCCTGAGGGGCATTAGAAGGGTCTGAGGGCCTTTAGAAAGGTCCTGAGGGGCATTAGAAGGGTCTTGTGGCCTTGATAAGGGTCCTGAAAGGCATTAGAATGGTCTGGGGCTTTTAGATGGGTCCTCAGGCAATCTAGAAGGGTCTGGGGGCCTTTACATGGGTCTTGAGGGTCATTAGATGGGTGTGGAGTCCTTTAGAAAGGCCCTGAGGAGCTCTAGAAGGGTCAGGGGTCTATTAGAAGCGTCCTGAGGGGGTCCAGAAGGGTCTGGGGGCCTTTTTAAAGGCCCTCAGGGGGATTATAAGGGTCTCGCGGCCTTTAGAAAGGCCCTGAGTGTCATTAGAAGGGTCTGGGTGCATTTAGAAATGACCTGAGAGGCATTAGAAGGGTATGGGAGCCTTTAGAAAGGCCCTGAGGGGCATTAGAAGGGTCTGGGGGCCTTTAGAATGGTCCTGAGGGGGTCTAGAAGGGTCTGGAGGCATTTAAAACTGTCCTGAGAGGCTCTAGAAGGGTCTGGGTGCCTTTATAAGGGTCCTGAGGGGCATTAGAAGGGTCTGGGTGCCCTTATGAAAGCCCTGAGGGGAATTAGCAGGGTCTCGGGGACTTTAGAAGGGTCCTGAGGAGCTCTATAAGGGTCTGGGGGCCTTTAGAAGGGTCTTCAGGGGCTCTAGAAGGGTCTGGGGACCTTTAGAAAGGCCCTGTGGGGCATTAGAAGGGTCTGGGGGCCTTTAGAAAGGTCTTCAGGGACTCTATAAGGGTCTGGGTACCTTTAGAAAGGCCCTGTGGGGCATTAGAAGGGTCTGGGGGCCTTTAGAATGCTCCTGAGGGACAGTATAAGGGTCTGGGGACCTTTATAAGTGTCCTGACGGGCTCTAGAATGGTCTGGGAACCTTTATAAATGCCCTGAGGGGCATTAGAAGGGTCTGAGGGCCTTTAGAAAGGTCCTGAGGGGTATTAGAAGGGTCTTGTGGCCTTCATAAGGGTCCTGAAAGGCATTAGAAGGGTCTGGGGGCCTTTACATGGGTCTTGAGTGTCCTTAGAAGGGTGTGGAGGCCTTTAGAAAGGCCCTGATGGGCTCTAGAAGGGTCTGGGGGTATTAGAAGCGTCCTGAGGGGGTCCAGAAGGGTCTGGGGGCCTTTTTAAAGGCCCTCAAGTGGAATTATAAGGGTCTCGCGGCCTTTAGAAAGGCCCTGAGTGGCATTACAAGGGCCTAGGGTCATATATAAAGGCCCTGAGAGGTTCTAGAAGTGTCTGGGGTACTTTAGAAAGGCCCTGAGGGGCATTAGAAGGGTCTGGGGGCCTTTAGAATGGTCCTGAGGGTGTCTAGAAGGGTCTGGAGGCATTTAAAACTGTCCTGAGAGGCTCTAGAAGGGTCTGGGTGCCTTTATAAGGGTCCTGAGGGGCATTAGAAGGGTCTGGGTGCCCTTATAAAAGCCCTATGGGGAATTAGCAGGGTCTGGGGGACTTTAGAAGGGTCCTGAGGGGCTCTATAAGGGTCTGGGGGCCTTTAGAAGGGTCTTCAGGGGCTCTAGAGGGGTCTGGGGACCTTTAGAAAGGCCCTGTGGGGCATTAGAAGGGTCTGGGGGCCTTTAGAATGCTCCTGAGGGGCAGTAGAAGGGTCTGGGGACCTTTATAAGGGTCCTGACGGGCTCTAGAATGGTCTGGGGACCTTTATAAGGGTCCTGACGGGCTCTAGAAGGGTCTGAGGGCCTTTAGAAAGGCCCTGAGGGGCATTAGAAGGGTCTGGGGGCATTCAGAATGCTCCTGAGGGGCAGTAGAAGGGTCTGGGGACCTTTATTATTGCCCTGAGGGGCATTAGAAGGGTCTGAGGGCCTTTAGAAAGGTCCTGAGGGGCATTAGAAGGGTCTTGTGGCCTTCATAAGGGTCCTGAAAGGCATTAGAAGGTCTGGGGGCTTTTAGATGGGTCCTGAGGCAATCTAGAAGGGTCTAGGGGCGTTTACATGGGTCTTGAGTGTCATTAGAAGGGTGTGGAGGCCTTTAGAAAGGCCCTGAGGGGCACTAGAAGGGTCTGGGGGCTATTAGAAGCGTCCTGAGGGGGTCTAGAAGTGTCTGGGGGCCTTTAGAAATGACCTGAGGGGCATTAGAAGGGTATGGGGGCCTTTAGAAAGGCCCTGATGGGCATTAGAAGGGTCTGGGGGCCTTTAGAATGGTCCTGAGTGGGTCTAGAAGGGTCTGGAGGCATTTAAAACTGTCCTGAGAGGCTCTAGAAGGGTCTGGGTGCCCTTATAAAAGCCCTGAAAAGAATTAACAGGGTCTGGGGGCCTTTAGAAGGGTCCTGAGGGGCTCTATAAGGGTCTGGGGGCCTTTAGAAGGGTCTTCAGGGGCTCTGGAAGGGTCTGGGGACCTTTAGAAAGGCCCTGTGGGGCATTAGAAGGTTCTGGGGGCCTTTAGAACGCTCCTGAGGGGCAGTAGAAGGGTCTGGGAACCTTTAGAAAGGCCCTGACGGGCATTAGAATGGTCTGCGGGATTTAGAAGTGTCCTGAGGGGCTCTAGAATGGTCTGGGGGCCTTTATAACGGTCCTGACGGGCTCTAGAAGGGTCTGGGAACCTTTATAAATGCCCTGAGGGGCATTAGAAGGGTCTGAGGGCATTTAGAAAGGTCCTGAGGGGCATTAGAAAGGTCTTGTGGCCTTGATAAGGGTCCTGAAAGGCATTAGAAGGGTCTGGGGGCTTTTAGATGGGTCCTGAGTCAATCTAGAAGGGTCTAGGGGCCTTTACATGGGTCTTGAGGGTCATTAGAAGGGTGTGGAGGCCTTTAGAAAGGCCCTGAGGAGCTCTAGAAGGGTCTGGGGGCTATTAGAAGAGTCCTGAGGGGGTCCAGTAGGGTCTGGGGGCCTTTTTAAAGGCCCTCAGGGTGATTATAAGGGTCTCACGGCCTTTAGAAAGGCCCTGAGTGGCATTAGAAGGGTCTGGGTGCCTTTAGAAATGACCTGAGGGGCATTAGAAGGGTATGGGAGCCTTTAGAAAGGCCCTGAGGGGCATTAGAAGGGTCTGGGGGCCTTTAGAATGCTCCTGAGGGGCAGTAGAAGGGTCTGGGTACCTTTATAAGGACCTGACGGGCATTAGAATGGTCTGGGGGACTTTAGAATTGTCCTGAGGGGCAGTAGAAGGGTCTGGGGACCTTTATAAGGGTCCTGACGGGCTCTAGAAGGGTCTGGGGACCTTTATAAGGGTCCTGACGGGCTCTAGAATGGTCTGAGGGCCTTTAGAAAGGTCCTGAGGGGCATTAGAAGGGTCTTGTGGCCTTCATAAGGGTCCTGAAAGGCATTGGAAGGGTCTGGGTGATTTTAGATGGGTCCTGAGGCAGTCTAGAAGGGTCTGGGGGCCTTTACATGGGTCTTGAGGGTCATTAGAAGGGTGTGGAGGCCTTTAGAAAGGCCCTGAGGGGCACTAGAAGGGTCTGGGGGCTATTAGAAGCGTCCTGAGGGGGTCTAGAAAGGTCTGGGGGCCTTTAGAAATAACCTGAGGGGCATTAGAAGGGTATGGGGGCCTTTAGAAAGGCCCTGATGGGCATTAGAAGGGTCTGGGGGCCTTTAGAATGCTCCTGAGGGGCAGTATAAGGGTCTGTGGACCTTTATAAGTGTCCTTACGGGCTCTAGAATGGTCTGGGAACCATTATAAATGCCCTGAGTTGCATTAGAAGGGTCTGAGGGCCTTTAAAAAGGTCCTGAGGGGCATTAGAAGGGTCTTGTGGCCTTCATAAGGGTCCTGAAAGGCATTAGAAGGGTCTGGGGGCTTTTAGATGGGTCCTGAGGCAATCTAGAAGGGTCTGGGGGCCTTTACATGGGTCTTGAGGGTCATTAGAAGGGTGTGGAGGCCTTTAGAAAGGCCCTGAGGGGCTCTAGAAGGTTCTGGGGGCTATTAGAAGCGTCATGAGGGGGTCCAGAAGGGTCTGGGGGCCATTTTAAAGGCCCTCAGGGGGATTATAAGGGTCTCGCGGCCTTTAGAAAGGCCCTGAGTGGCATTAGAACGGTCTGGGTGCCTTTAGAAAGGCCCTGAGGGGAATTAGAAGGGTCTGGGGGCTTTTAGAATGGTCCTGAGGGGGTCTAGAAGGATCTGGAGGCATTTAAAACTGTCCTGAGAGGCTCTAGAAGGGTCTGGGTGCCTTTATAAGGGTCCTGAGGGGCATTAGAAGGGTCTGGGTGCCCTTATAAAAGCCCTGAGGGGAATTAGCAGGGTCTGGGGGACTTTAGAAGGGTCCTGAGGGGCTCTATAAAGGTCTGGGGGCCTTTAGAAGGGTCTTCAGGGGCTCTAGAAGGGTCTCGGGACCTTTAGAAAGGCCTTGTGGGGCATTAGAAGGGTCTTGGGGCCTTTAGAATGCTCCTGAGGTGCAGTAGAAGGGTCTGGGGACCTTTATAAGGCCCTGACGGGCATTAGAATGGTCTGCAGGCCTTTAGAAGTGTCCTGAGGGGCTCTAGAATGGTCTGGGGGCCTTTATAAGGGTCCTGACGGGCTCTAGAAGGGTCTGGGAACCTTTATAAATGCCCTGAGGGGCATTAGAAGGGTCTGAGGGCCTTTAGAAAGGTCCTGAGGGGCATTAGAAGGGCCTTGTGGCCTTCATAAGGGTCCTGAAAGGCATTAGAAGGGTCTGGGGGCTTTTAGATGGGTCCTGAGGCAATCTAGAAGGGTCTAGGGGCCTTTACATGGGTCTTGAGGGTCATTAGAAGGGTGTGGAGGCATTTAGAAAGACCCTGAAAGGCATTTAGAAGGGTCTGGGGGCTATTAGATGGGTCCTTAGGCAATCTAGAAGGGTCTGGGGGCCTTTACATGGGTCTTGAGGGTCATTAGAAGGGTGTGGAGGCCTTTAGAAAGGCCCTGAGTGGCATTACAAGGGTCTGGGGTCATATAGAAAGGCCCTGAGAGGTTCTAGAATTATCTGGGGTACTTTAGAAATGCCCTGAGGGGCATTAGAAGGGTTTGGGGGGCTTTAGAATGGTCCTGAGGGGTTCTAGAAGGGTCTGGAGGCATTTAAAACTGTCCTGAGAGGCTCTAGAATGGTCTGGGTGCCTTTATAAGGGTCCTGAGCGGCTTTAGAAGGGTCTTCAGGGGCTCTAGATGGGTCTGGGGACCTTTAGAAAGGCCCTGTGAAGCATTAGAAGGGTCTGGGGGCCTTTAGAATGCTCCTGAGGGGCAGTAGAAGGGTCTGGGGACCTTTATAAGGGTCCTGACGGGCACTAGAAGGGTCTGGGGACCTTTATAAGGATCCTGACGGGCTCTAGAATGGTCTGAGGGCCTTTAGAAAGGTCCTGAGGGGCATTAGAAGGGTCTTGTGGCCTTCATAAGGGTCCTGAAAGGCATTGGAAGGGTCTGGGGGCTTTTAGATGGGTCCTTAGGCAATCTAGAAAGGTCTAGGGGCCTTTACATGGGTCTTGAGGGTCATTAGAAGGGTGTGGAGGCCTTTAGAAAGGCCCTGAAAGGCATTAGAAGGGTCTGGGGGCTTTTAGATGGGTCCTGAGGCAATCTAGAAGGGTCTGGGGGCCTTTACATGGGTCTTGAGGGTCATTAGAAGGGTGTGGAGGCCTTTAGAAAGGCCCTGAGGGGCACTAGAAGGGTCTGGGGGCTATTAGAAGCGTCCTGAGGGGGTGTAGAAGGGTCTGGGGGCCTTTAGAAATGACCTGAGGGGCATTAGAAGGGTATGGGTTCCTTTAGAAAGGCCCTGATGTGCATTAGAAGGGTCTGGGGGCCTTTAGAATGGTCCTGAGTTTGTCTAGAAGGGTCTGGAGGCATTTAAAACTGTCCTGAGAGGCTCTAGAAGGGTCTGGGTGCTTTTATAAGGGTCCTGAGGGGCATTAGAAGGGTCTGGGTGCCCTTATAAAAGCCCTGAAAGGAATTAACAGGGTCTGGGGGCCTTTAGAAGGGTCCTGAGGGGCTCTATAAGGGTCTGGGGGCCTTTAGAAGGGTCTTCAGGGGCTCTAGAAGGGTCTGGGGACCTTTAGAAAGGCCCTGTGGGGCATTAGAAGGGTCTGGGGGCCTTTAGAACGCTACTGAGGGGCAGTAGAAGGGTCTGGGAACCTTTAGAAAGGCCCTGACGGGCATTAGAATGGTCTGCGGGATTTAGAAGTGTCCTGAGGGGCTCTAGAATGGTCTGGGAACCTTTATAAATGCCCTGAGGGGCATTAGAAGGGTCTGAGGGCATTTAGAAAGGTCCTGAGGGGCATTAGAAGGGTCTTGTGGCCTTGATAAGGGTCCTGAAAGGCATTAGAAGGGTCTGGGGGCTTTTAGATGGGTCCTGAGTCAATCTAGAAGGGTCTGGGCGCCTTTCAATGGGTCTTGAGGGTCATTAGAAGGGTGTGGAGGCCTTTAGAAAGGCCCTGAGTGGCATTACAAGGGTCTGGGGTCATATAGAAAGGCCCTGAGAGGTTCTAGAATTGTCTGGGGTACTTTAGAAATGCCCTGAGGGGCATTAGAAGGGTTTGGGGGGCTTTAGAATGGTCCTGAGGGGTTCTAGAAGGGTCTGGAGGCATTTAAAACTGTCCTGAGAGGCTCTAGAATGGTCTGGGTGCCTTTATAAGGGTCCTGAGGGGCTTTAGAAGGGTCTTCAGGGGCTCTAGATGGGTCTGGGGACCTTTAGAAAGGCCCTGTGAAGCATTAGAAGGGTCTGGGGGCCTTTAGAATGCTCCTGAGGGGCAGTAGAAGTGTCTGGGGACCTTTATAAGGGTCCTGACGGGCTCTAGAAGGGTCTGGGGACCTTTATAAGGGTCCTGACGGGCTCTAGAAGGGTCTGAGGGCCTTTAGAAAGGTCCTGAGGGGCATTAGAAGGGTCTTGTGGCCTTCATAAGGGTCCTGAAAGGCATTGGAAGGGTCTGGGGGCTTTTAGATGGGTCCTGAGGCAATCTAGAAGGGTCTAGGGGCCTTTACATGGGTCTTGAGGGTCATTAGAAGGGTGTGGAGGCCTTTAGAAAGGCCCTGAAAGGCATTAGAAGGGTCTGGGGGCTTTTAGATGGGTCCTGAGGCAATCTAGAAGGGTCTAGGGGCCTTTACATGGGTCTTGAGGGTCATTAGAAGGGTGTGGAGGCCTTTAGAAAGGCCCTGAGGGGCACTAGAAGGGTCTGGGGGCTATTAGAAGCGTCCTGAGGGGGTCTAGAAGGGTCTGGGGGCCTTTAGAAATGACCTGAGGGGCATTAGAAGGGTATGGGGGCCTTTAGAAAGGCCCTGATGGGCATTAGAAGGGTCTGGGGGCCTTTAGAATGGTCCTGAGTGGGTCTAGAAGGGTCTGGAGGCATTTAAAACTGTCCTGAGAGGCTCTAGAAGGGTCTGGGTGCCCTTATAAAAGCCCTGAAAAGAATTAACAGGGTCTGGGGGCCTTTAGAAGAGTCCTGAGGGGCTCTATAAGGGTCTGGGGGCCTTTAGAAGGGTCTTCAGGGGCTCTGGAAGGGTCTGGGGACCTTTAGAAAGGCCCTGTGGGGCATTAGAAGGGTCTGGGGGCCTTTAGAATGCTCCTGAGGGGCAGTAGAAGGGTCTGGGAACCTTTAGAAAGGCCCTGATGGGCATTAGAATGGTCTGCGGGATTTAGAAGTGTCCTGAGGGGCTCTAGAATGGTCTGGGGGCCTTTATAAGTGTCCTGACGGGCTCTAGAAGGGTCTGGGAACCTTTATAAATGCCCTGAGGGGCATTAGAAGGGTCTGAGGGCATTTAGAAAGGTCCTGACGGGCATTAGAAGGGTCCTGTGGCCTTGATAAGGGTCCTGAAAGGCATTAGAAGGGTCTGGGGGCTTTTAGATGGGTCCTGAGGCAATCTAGAAGGGTCTGGGGGCCTTTACATGGGTCTTGAGGGTCATTAGAAGGGTGTGGAGGCCTTTAGAAAGGCCCTGAGGAGCTCTAGAAGGTTCTGGGGGCTATTAGAAGCGTCCTGAGGGGGTCCAGAAGGGTCTGGGGGCCTTTTTAAAGGCCCTCAGGGGGATTATAAGGGTCTCGCGGCCTTTAGAAAGACCCTGAGTGTCATTAGAAGGGTCTGGGTGCCTTTAGAAATGACCTGAGGGGCATTAGAAGGGTATGGGAGCCTTTAGAAAGGCCCTGAGGAGCATTAGAAGGGTCTGGGGTCCTTTAGAATGCTCCTGACGGGCAGTAGAAGGGTCTGGGGACCTTTATAAGGCCCTGACGGGCATTAGAATGGTCTCCAGGCCTTTAGAAGTGTCCTGAGGGGCTCTAGAATGGTCTGGAGGCCTTTATAAGGGTCCTGACGGGCTCTAGAAAGGTCTGGGAACCTTTATAAATGCCCTGAGGGGCATTAGAAGGGTCTGAGGGCCTTTAGAAAGGTCCTGAGGGGCATTAGAAGGGTCTTGTGGCCTTCATAAGGGTCCTGAAAGGCATTAGAAGGGTCTGGGGGCTTTTAGATGGGTCCTGAGGCAATCTAAAAGGGTCTAGGGGCCTTTACATGGGTCTTGAGGGTCATTAGAAGGGTGTGGAGGCCTTTAGAAAGGCCCAGAAAGGCATTAGAAGGGTCTGGGGGCTATTAGATGGGTCCTTAGGCAATCTAGAAGGGTCTGGGGGCCTTTACATGGGTCTTGAGGTTCATTAGAAGGGTGTGGAGGCCTTTAGAAAGGCCCTGAGGGGCTCTAGAAGGGTCTGGGGGCTATTAGAAACGTCCTGAGGGGGTCCAGAAGGGTCTGGGGGACTTTATAAAGGCCCTCAAGGGGAATTATAAGGGTCTAGCGGCCTTTAGAAAGGCCCTGAGTGGCATTACAAGGGCCTGGGGTCATATAGAAAGGCCCTGAGTGGTTCTAGAAGTGTCTGGGGTACTTTAGAAAGGCCCTGAGGGGCATTAGAAAGGTCTGGGGGCCTTTAGAATGGTCCTGAGGGGGTCTAGAAGGGTCTGGAGGCATTTAAAACTGTCCTGAGAGGCTCTAGAAGGGTCTGGGTGCCTTTATAAGGGTCCTGAGGGGCATTAGAATGGTCTGGGTGCCCTTATAAAAGCCCTGAGGGGAAGTAGCAGGGTCTGGGGGACTTTAGAAGGGTCCTGATGGGCTCTATAAGGGTCTGGGGGCCTTTAGAAGGGTCTTCAGGGGCTCTAGAAGCGTCTGGGGACATTTAGAAAGGCCCTGTGGGGCATTAGAAGGGTCTGGGGGCCTTTAGAATGCTCCTGAGGGGCAGTAGAAGGGTCTGGGGACCTTTATAAGGGTCCTGACGGGCTCTAGAAGGGTCTGGGGACCTTTATAAGGGTCCTGACGGGCTCTAGAAGGGTCTGAGGGCCTTTAGAAAGGTCCTGAGGGGCATTAGAAGGGTCTTGTGGCCTTCATAAGGGTCCTGAAAGGCATTGGAAGGGTCTGGGTGATTTTAGATGGGTCCTGAGGCAATCTAGAAGGGTCTGGGGGCCTTTACATGGCTCTTGAGGGTTATTAGAAGGGTGTGGAGGCCTTTAGAAAGGCCCTGAGGGGCACTAGAAGGGTCTGGGGGCTATTAGAAGCGTCCTGAGGGGGTCTAGAAGGGTCTGGGGGCCTTTAGAAATAACCTGAGGGGCATTAGAAGGGTATGGGGGCCTTTAGAAAGGCCCTGATGGGCATTAGAAGGGTCTGGGGGCCTTTAGAATGGTCCTGAGGGGGTCTAGAAGGGTCTGGAGGCATTTAAAACTGTCCTGAGAGGCTCTAGAAGGGTCTGGGTGCCTTTATAAGGGTCCTGAGGGGCATTAGAAGGGTCTGGGTGCCCTTATAAAAGCCCTGAAAGGAATTAACAGGGTCTGGGGGCCTTTAGAAGGGTCCTGAGGGGCTCTATAAGGGTCTGGGGGCCTTTAGAAGGGTCTTCAGGGGCTCTAGAAGGGTCTGGGGACCTTTAGAAAGGCCCTGTGGGGCATTAGAAGGGTCTGGGGTCCTTTAGAATGCTCCTGAGGGGCAGTAGAAGGGTCTGGGGACCTTTAGAAAGGCCCTGACGGGCATTAGAATGGTCTGCGGGCCTTTAGAAGTGTCCTGAGGGGCTCTAGAATGGTCTGGGGGCCTTTATAAGTGTCCTGACGGGCTCTAGAATGGTCTGGGAACCTTTATAAATGCCCTGAGGGGCATTAGAAGGGTCTGAGGGCCTTTAGAAAGGTCCTGAGGGGCATTAGAAGGGTCTTGTGGCCTTGATAAGGGTCCTGAAAGGCATTAGAAGGGTCTGGGGGCTTTTAGATGGGTCCTCAGGCAATCTAGAAGGGTCTGGGGGCCTTTACATGGGTCTTGAGGGTCATTAGAAGGGTGTGGAGGCCTTTAGAAAGGCCCTGAGGGGCACTAGAAGGGTCTGGGGGCTATTAGAAGCGTCCTGAGGGGGTCTAGAAGGGTCTGGGGGCCTTTAGAAATAACCTGGGGGCATTAGAAGGGTATGGGGGCCTTTAGAAAGGCCCTGATGGGCATTAGAAGGGTCTGGGGGCCTTTAGAATGGTCCTGAGGGGGTCTAGAAGGGTCTGGAGGCATTTAAAACTGTCCTGAGAGGCTCTAGAAGGGTCTGGGTGCCTTTATAAGGGTCCTGAGGGGCATTAGAAGGGTCTGGGTGCCCTTATAAAAGCCCTGAAAGGAATTAACAGGGTCTGGGGGCCTTTAGAAGGGTCCTGAGGGGCTCTATAAGGGTCTGGGGGCCTTTAGAAGGGTCTTGAGGGGCTCTAGAAGGGTCTGGGGACCTTTAGAAAGGCCCTGTGGGGCATTAGAAGGGTCTGGGGTCCTTTAGAATGCTCCTGAGGGGCAGTAGAAGGGTCTGGGGACCTTTAGAAAGGCCCTGACGGGCATTAGAATGGTCTGCGGGCCTTTAGAAGTGTCCTGAGGGGCTCTAGAATGGTCTGGGGGCCTTTATAAGTGTCCTGACGGGCTCTAGAATGGTCTGGGAACCTTTATAAATGCCCTGAGGGGCATTAGAAGGGTCTGAGGGCCTTTAGAAAGGTCCTGAGGGGCATTAGAAGGGTCTTGTGGCCTTGATAAGGGTCCTGAAAGGCATTAGAAGGGTCTGGGGGCTTTTAGATGGGTCCTCAGGCAATCTAGAAGGGTCTGGGGGCCTTTACATGGGTCTTGAGGGTCATTAGAAGGGTGTGGAGTCCTTTAGAAAGGCCCTGAGGAGCTCTAGAAGGGTCAGGGGTCTATTAGAAGCGTCCTGAGGGGGTCCAGAAGGGTCTGGGGGCCTTTTTAAAGGCCCTCAGGGGGATTATAAGGGTCTCGCGGCCTTTAGAAAGGCCCTGAGTGGCATTACAAGGGCCTAGGGTCATATATAAAGGCCCTGAGAGGTTCTAGAAGTGTCTGGGGTACTTTAGAAAGGCCCTGAGGGGCATTAGAAGGGTCTGGGTGCATTTAGAAATGACCTGAGAGGCATTAGAAGGGTATGGGAGCCTTTAGAAAGGCCCTGATGGGCATTAGAAGGGTCTGGGGGCCTTTAGAATGGTCCTGAGGGGGTCTAGAAGGGTCTGGAGGCATTTAAAACTGTCCTGAGAGGCTCTAGAAGGGTCTGGGTGCCTTTATAAGGGTCCTGAGGGGCATTAGAAGGGTCTGGGTGCCCTTATGAAAGCCCTGAGGGGAATTAGCAGGGTCTGGGGGACTTTAGAAGGGTCCTGAGGAGCTCTATAAGGGTCTGGGGGCCTTTAGAAGGGTCTTCAGGGGCTCTAGAAGGGTCTGGGGACCTTTAGAAAGGCCCTGTGGGGCATTAGAAGGGTCTGGGGGCCTTTAGAAAGGTCTTCAGGGACTCTATAAGGGTCTGGGTACCTTTAGAAAGGCCCTGTGGGGCATTAGAAGGGTCTGGGGGCCTTTAGAATGCTCCTGAGGGACAGTATAAGGGTCTGGGGACCTTTATAAGTGTCCTGACGGGCTCTAGAATGGTCTGGGAACCTTTATAAATGCCCTGAGGGGCATTAGAAGGGTCTGAGGGCCTTTAGAAAGGTCCTGAGGGGCATTAGAAGGGTCTTGTGGCCTTCATAAGGGTCCTGAAAGGCATTAGAAGGGTCTGGGGGCCTTTACATGGGTCTTGAGTGTCCTTAGAAGGGTGTGGAGGCCTTTAGAAAGGCCCTGATGGGCTCTAGAAGGGTCTGGGGGTATTAGAAGCGTCCTGAGGGGGTCCAGAAGGGTCTGGGGGACTTTTTAAAGGCCCTCAAGGGGAATTATAAGGGTCTCGCGGCCTTTAGAAAGGCCCTGAGTGGCATTACAAGGGCCTAGGGTCATATATAAAGGCCCTGAGAGGTTCTAGAAGTGTCTGGGGTACTTTAGAAAGGCCCTGAGGGGCATTAGAAGGGTCTGGGGGCCTTTAGAATGGTCCTGAGGGTGTCTACAAGGGTCTGGAGGCATTTAAAACTGTCCTGAGAGGCTCTAGAAGGGTCTGGGTGCCTTTATAAGGGTCCTGAGGGGCATTAGAAGGGTCTGGGTGCCCTTATAAAAGCCCTGAGGGGAATTAGCAGGGTCTGGGGGACTTTAGAAGGGTCCTGAGGGGCTCTATAAGGGTCTCGGGGCCTTTAGAAAGGCCCTGTGGGGCATTAGAAGGGTCTGGGGGCCTTTAGAATGCTCCTGAGGGGCAGTAGAAGTGTCTGGGGACCTTTATAAGGGTCCTGACGGGCTCTAGAAGGGTCTGGGGACCTTTATAAGGGTCCTGACGGGCTCTAGAAGGGTCTGAGGGCCTTTAGAAAGGCCCTGAGGGGCATTAGAAGGGTCTGGGGGCATTCAGAATGCTCCTGAGGGGCAGTAGAAGGGTCTGGGGACCTTTATTATTGCCCTGAGGGGCATTAGAAGGGTCTGAGGGCCTTTAGAAAGGTCCTGAGGGGCATTAGAAGGGTCTTGTGGCCTTCATAAGGGTCCTGAAAGGCATTAGAAGGTCTGGGGGCTTTTAGATGGGTCCTGAGGCAATCTAGAAGGGTCTAGGGGCGTTTACATGGGTCTTGAGTGTCATTAGAAGGGTGTGGAGGCCTTTAGAAAGGCCCTGAGGGGCACTAGAAGGGTCTGGGGGCTATTAGAAGCGTCCTGAGGGGGTCTAGAAGTGTCTGGGGGCCTTTAGAAATGACCTGAGGGGCATTAGAAGGGTATGGGGGCCTTTAGAAAGGCCCTGATGGGCATTAGAAGGGTCTGGGGGCCTTTAGAATGGTCCTGAGTGGGTCTAGAAGGGTCTGGAGGCATTTAAAACTGTCCTGAGAGGCTCTAGAAGGGTCTGGGTGCCCTTATAAAAGCCCTGAAAAGAATTAACAGGGTCTGGGGGCCTTTAGAAGGGTCCTGAGGGGCTCTATAAGGGTCTGGGGGCCTTTAGAAGGGTCTTCAGGGGCTCTGGAAGGGTCTGGGGACCTTTAGAAAGGCCCTGTGGGGCATTAGAAGGTTCTGGGGGCCTTTAGAACGCTCCTGAGGGGCAGTAGAAGGGTCTGGGAACCTTTAGAAAGGCCCTGACGGGCATTAGAATGGTCTGCGGGATTTAGAAGTGTCCTGAGGGGCTCTAGAATGGTCTGGGGGCCTTTATAAGGGTCCTGACGGGCTCTAGAAGGGTCTGGGAACCTTTATAAATGCCCTGAGGGGCATTAGAAGGGTCTGAGGGCATTTAGAAAGGTCCTGAGGGGCATTAGAAAGGTCTTGTGGCCTTGATAAGGGTCCTGAAAGGCATTAGAAGGGTCTGGGGGCTTTTAGATGGGTCCTGAGTCAATCTAGAAGGGTCTAGGGGCCTTTACATGGGTCTTGAGGGTCATTAGAAGGGTGTGGAGGCCTTTAGAAAGGCCCTGAGGAGCTCTAGAAGGGTCTGGGGGCTATTAGAAGAGTCCTGAGGGGGTCCAGTAGGGTCTGGGGGCCTTTTTAAAGGCCCTCAGGGTGATTATAAGGGTCTCACGGCCTTTAGAAAGGCCCTGAGTGGCATTAGAAGGGTCTGGGTGCCTTTAGAAATGACCTGAGGGGCATTAGAAGGGTATGGGAGCCTTTAGAAAGGCCCTGAGGGGCATTAGAAGGGTCTGGGGGCCTTTAGAATGCTCCTGAGGGGCAGTAGAAGGGTCTGGGTACCTTTATAAGGACCTGACGGGCATTAGAATGGTCTGGGGGACTTTAGAATTGTCCTGAGGGGCAGTAGAAGGGTCTGGGGACCTTTATAAGGGTCCTGACGGGCTCTAGAAGGGTCTGGGGACCTTTATAAGGGTCCTGACGGGCTCTAGAATGGTCTGAGGGCCTTTAGAAAGGTCCTGAGGGGCATTAGAAGGGTCTTGTGGCCTTCATAAGGGTCCTGAAAGGCATTGGAAGGGTCTGGGTGATTTTAGATGGGTCCTGAGGCAGTCTAGAAGGGTCTGGGGGCCTTTACATGGGTCTTGAGGGTCATTAGAAGGGTGTGGAGGCCTTTAGAAAGGCCCTGAGGGGCACTAGAAGGGTCTGGGGGCTATTAGAAGCGTCCTGAGGGGGTCTAGAAGGGTCTGGGGGCCTTTAGAAATAACCTGAGGGGCATTAGAAGGGTATGGGGGCCTTTAGAAAGGCCCTGATGGGCATTAGAAGGGTCTGGGGGCCTTTAGAATGGTCCTGAGGGGGTCTAGAAGGGTCTGGAAGCATTTAAAACTGTCCTGAGAGGCTCTAGAAGGGTCTGGGTGCCTTTATAAGGGTCCTGAGGGGCATTAGAATGGTCTGGGTGCCCTTATAAAAGCCCTGAAAGGAATTAACAGGGTCTGGGGGCCTTTAGAAGGGTCCTGAGGGGCTCTATAAGGGTCTGGGGGCCTTTAGAAGGGTCTTCAGGGGCTCTAGAAGGGTCTGGGGACCTTTAGAAAGGCCCTGTGGGGCATTAGAAGGGTCTGGGGGCCTTTAGAATGCTCCTGAGGGGCAGTAGAAGGGTCTGGGGACCTTTAGAAAGGCCCTGACGGGCATTAGAATGGTCTGCGGGCCTTTAGAAGTGTCCTGAGGGGCTCTAGAATGGTCTGGGGGCCTTTATAAGTGTCCTGACGGGCTCTAGAATGGTCTGGGAACCTTTATAAATGCCCTGAGGGGCATTAGAAGGGTCTGAGGGCCTTTAGAAAGGTCCTGAGGGGCATTAGAAGGGTCTTGTGGCCTTGATAAGGGTCCTGAAAGGCATTAGAAGGGTCTGGAGGCTTTTAGATGGGTCCTCAGGCAATCTAGAAGGGTCTGGGGGCCTTTACATGGGTCTTGAGGGTCATTAGAAGGGTGTGGAGGCCTTTAGAAAGGCCCTGAGGAGCTCTAGAAGGGTCAGGGGGCTATTAGAAGCGTCCTGAGGGGGTCCAGAAGGGTCTGGGGGCCTTTTTAAAGGCCCTCAGGGGGATTATAAGGGTCTCGCGGCCTTTAGAAAGGCCCTGAGTGTCATTAGAAGGGTCTGGGTGCATTTAGAAATGACCTGAGAGGCATTAGAAGGGTATGGGAGCCTTTAGAAAGGCCCTGAGGGGCATTAGAAGGGTCTGGGGGCCTTTAGAATGGTCCTGAGGGGGTCTAGAAGGGTCTGGAGGCATTTAAAACTGTCCTGAGAGGCTCTAGAAGGGTCTGGGTGCCTTTATAAGGGTCCTGAGGGGCATTAGAAGGGTCTGGGTGCCCTTATGAAAGCCCTGAGGGGAATTAGCAGGGTCTGGGGGACTTTAGAAGGGTCCTGAGGAGCTCTATAAGGGTCTGGGGGCCTTTAGAAGGGTCTTCAGGGGATCTAGAAGGGTCTGGGGACCTTTAGAAAGGCCCTGTGGGGCATTAGAAGGGTCTGGGGGCCTTTAGAAAGGTCTTCAGGGACTCTATAAGGGTCTGGGTACCTTTAGAAAGGCCCTGTGGGGCATTAGAAGGGTCTGGGGGCCTTTAGAATGCTCCTGAGGGACAGTATAAGGGTCTGGGGACCTTTATAAGTGTCCTGACGGGCTCTAGAATGGTCTGGGAACATTTATAAATGCCCTGAGGGGCATTAGAAGGGTCTGAGGGCCTTTAGAAAGGTCCTGAGGGGCATTAGAAGGGTCTTGTGGCCTTCATAAGGGTCCTGAAAGGCATTAGAAGGGTCTGGGGGCCTTTACATGGGTCTTGAGTGTCCTTAGAAGGGTGTGGAGGCCTTTAGAAAGGCCCTGATGGGCTCTAGAAGGGTCTGGGGGTATTAGAAGCGTCCTGAGTGGGTCCAGAAGGGTCTGGGGGACTTTTTAAAGGCCCTCAAGGGGAATTATAAGGGTCTCGCGGCCTTTAGAAAGGCCCTGAGTGGCATTACAAGGGCCTAGGGTCATATATAAAGGCCCTGAGAGGTTCTAGAAGTGTCTGGGGTACTTTAGAAAGGCCCTGAGGGGCATTAGAAGGGTCTGGGGGCCTTTAGAATGGTCCTGAGGGTGTCTAGAAGGGTCTGGAGGCATTTAAAACTGTCCTGAGAGGCTCTAGAAGGGTCTGGGTGCCTTTATAAGGGTCCTGAGGGGCATTAGAAGGGTCTGGGTGCCCTTATAAAAGCCCTGAGGGGAATTAGCAGGGTCTGGGGGACTTTAGAAGGGTCCTGAGAGGCTCTATAAGGGTCTGGGGGCCTTTAGAAGGGTCTTCAGGGGCTCTAGAGGGGTCTGGGGACCTTTAGAAAGGCCCTGTGGGGCATTAGAAGGGTCTGGGGGCCTTTAGAATGCTCCTGAGGGGCAGTAGAAGGGTCTGGGGACCTTTATAAGGGTCCTGACGGGCTCTAGAAGGGTCTGGGGACCTTTATAAGGGTCCTGACGGGCTCTAGAAGGGTCTGAGGGCCTTTAGAAAGGCCCTGAGGGGCATTAGAAGGGTCTGGGGGCATTCAGAATGCTCCTGAGGGGCAGTAGAAGGGTCTGGGGACCTTTATTAATGCCCTGAGGGGCATTAGAAGGGTCTGAGGGCCTTTAGAAAGGTCCTGAGGGGCATTAGAAGGGTCTTGTGGCCTTCATAAGGGTCCTGAAAGGCATTAGAAGGTCTGGGGGCTTTTAGATGGGTCCTGAGGCAATCTAGAAGGGTCTAGGGGCGTTTACATGGGTCTTGAGGGTCATTAGAAGGGTGTGGAGGCCTTTAGAAAGGCCCTGAAAGGCATTAGAAGGGTCTGGGGGCTATTAGATGGGTCCTTAGGCAATCTAGAAGGGTCTGGGGGCCTTTACATGGGTCTTGAGGTTCATTAGAAGGGTGTGGAGGCCTTTAGAAAGGCCCTGAGGGGCTCTAGAAGGGTCTGGGGGCTATTAGAAACGTCCTGAGGGGATCCAGAAGGGTCTGGGGGACTTTTTAAAGGCCCTCAAGGGGAATTGTAAGGGTCTCGCGGCCTTTAGAAAGGCCCTGAGTGGCATTACAAGGGTCTGGGTGCCTTTAGAAATGACCTGAGGGGCATTAGATGGGTATGGGGGCCTTAAGAAATGTCCTGAGTGGCATTAGAAGGGTCTGGGGGCTTTTAGATGGGTCCTGAGGCAATCTAGAAGGGTCTAGGGGACTTTACATGGGTCTTGAGGGTCATTAGAAGGGTGTGGAGGCCTTTAGAAAGGCGCTGAGGGGCTCTAGACGGGTCTTGGGGCTATTAGAAGCGTCCTGAGGGCGTCTAAAAGGGTCTGGGGGCCTTTTTAAAGGCCCTCAGGGGGATTATAAGGGTCTCGCGGCTTTTAGAAAGGCCCTGAGTGGCATTAGAAGGGTCTGGGTGCCTTTAGAAATGACCTGAGGGGCATTAGAAGGGTCTTGGGGCCTTTATAATGCTCCTGAGGGGCTCTATAAGGGTCTGGGGACCTTTATAAGTGTCCTGACTGGCTCTAGAAGGGTCTGGGAACATTTATAAATGCCCTGAGGGGCATTAGAAGGGTCTAAGGGCCTTTAGAATGGTCCTGAGGGGCATTAGAAGGTTCTTGTGGCCTTCATAAGGGTCCTGAAAGGCATTAGAAGGGTCTGGGGGCTTTTAGATGGGTCCTGAGGCAATCTAGAAGTGTCTAGGGGCCTTTACATGGGTCTTGAGAGTCATTAGAAGGGTGTGGAGGCCTTTAGAAAGGCCCTGAGGGGCTCTAGAAGGGTCTGGGGGCCTTTAGAAGGGTCTTCAAGGGCTCTAGAAGGGTCTGGGGACCTTTAGAAAGGCCCTGTGGGGCATTAGAAGGGTCTGGGGGCCTTTAGAATGCTCCTGAAGGGCAGTAGAAGGGTCTGGGGAACTTTATAAGTGTCCTGACAGGCTCTAGAAGGGTCTGGTAACCTTTATAAATGCCCTGAGGGGCATTAGAAGGGTCTAAGGGCCTTTAGAAAGGTCCTGAGGGGCATTAGAAGTTTCTTGTGGCCTTCATAATGGTCCTGAAAGGCATTAGAAGGGTCTGGGGGCTTTTAGATGGGTCCTGAGGCAATCTAGAAGGGTCTGGGGGCCTTTACATGGGTCTTGAGGGTCATTAGAAGGGTGTGGAGGCCTTTAGAAAGGCCCTGAGGGGCTCTAGAATGGTCTGGGGGCCTTTAGAAGGGTCTTCAGGGGCTCTAGAGGGGTCTGGGGACCTTTAGAAAGGCCCTGTGGGGCATTAGAAGGGTCTGGGGGCCTTTAGAATGCTCCTGAGGGGCAGTAGAAGGGTCTGGGAACCTTTATAAATGCCCTGAGGGGCATTAGAAGGGTCTGAGGGCCTTTAGATAGGTCCTGAGGGGCATTAGAAGGGTCTTGTGGCCTTGATAAGGGTCCTGAAATGCATTAGAAGGGTCTGGGGGCTTTTAGATGGGTCCTGAGGCAATCTAGAAGGGTCTGGGGGCCTTTACAAGGGTCTTGAGGGTCATTAGAAGGGTGTGGAGGCCTTTAGAAAGCCCCTGAGGGGCTCTAGAAGGGTCTGGGGGCTATTAGAAGCGTCCTGAGGGGGTCTAGAAGGGTCTGGGGGCCTTTTTAAAGGCCCTCAGGGGGATTATAAGGTTCTCGCGGCCTTTAGAAAAGCCCTGAGTGGCATTAGAAGGGTCTGGGGGCCTTTAGAAATGACCTGAGGGGCATTAGAAGGGTATGTGGGCCTTTAGAAAGGCCCTGATGGGCATTAGAAGGGTCTGGGGGCCTTTAGAATGGTCCTGAGGGAGTCTAGAAGGGTCTGGAGGCATTTAAAACTGTCCTGAGAGGCTCTAGAAGGGTCTGGGTGCCTTTATAAGGGTCCTGAGGGGCATTAGAAGGGTCTGGGTGCCCTTATAAAAGAATTGAAAGGAATTAGCAGGGTC
The DNA here is from genome assembly GCA_033558105.1 of Coccyzus lansbergi. Classification (NCBI taxonomy): domain Eukaryota; kingdom Metazoa; phylum Chordata; class Aves; order Cuculiformes; family Coccyzidae; genus Coccyzus; species Coccyzus lansbergi. The sequence continues at coordinate 1,275,044 of JAUMJK010000794.1, read as the reverse complement.
TGGGGGCCTTTAGAAGGGTCCTGAGGGGCTCTATAAGGGTCTGGCGGCCTTTAGAAGGGTCTTCAGGGGCTCTAGAAGGGTCTGGGGACCTTTAGAAAGGCCCTGTGGGGCATTAGAAGGGTCTGGGTACCTTTAGAATGCTCCTGAGGGGCAGTAGAAGGGTCTGGGGACCTTTAGAAGGCCCTGACGGGCATTAGAATGGTCTGCGGGCCTTTAGAAGTGTCCTGAGGGGCTCTAGAATGGTCTGGGGGCCTTTATAAGGGTCCTGACATGCTCTAGAAGGGTCTGGGAACCTTTATAAATGCCCTAAGGGGCATTAGAAGGGTCTGAGGGCCTTTAGAAAAGTCCTGAGGGGCATTAGACGGGTCTGGGGGCCTTTAGAATGGTCCTGAGGGAGTCTAGAAGGGTCTGGAGGCATTTAAAACTGTCCTGAGAGGCTCTAGAAGGGTCTGGGTGCCTTTATAAGGGTCCTGAGGGGCATTAGAAGGGTCTGGGTGCCCTTATAAAAGCCCTGAGGAGAATTAGCTGGGTCTGGGGGACTTTAGAAGGGTCCTTAGGGGCTCTATAAGGGTCTGGGGGCCTTTAGAAGGGTCTTGAGGGGCTCTAGAAGGGTCTGGGGACCTTTAGAAAGGCCCTGTGTGGCATTAGAAGGGTCTGGGGGCCTTTAGAAGGGTCTTCAGGGGCTCTAGAAGGGTCTAGGGACCTTTAGAAAGGCCCTGTGGGGCATAAGAAGGGTCTGAGGGCCTTTAGAATGCTCCTGAGGGGCAGTAGAAGGGTCTGGGGACCTTTATAAGTGTCCTGACGTGCTCTAGAAGGGTCTGGGAACCTTTATAAATGCCCTGAGGGGCATTAGAAGGGTCTGAGGGCCTTTAGAAAGGTCCTGAGGGGCATTAGAAGGGTCTTGTGGCCTTGATAAGGGTCCTGGAAGGCATTAGAAGGGTCTGGGGGAATTTAGATGGGTCCTGAAGCAATCTAGAAGGGTCTAGGGGCCTTTACATGGGTCTTGAGGGTCATTAGAAGGGTGTGGAGGCCTTTAGAAAGGCCCTGAAAGGCATTAGAAGGGTCTGGGGGCTTTTAGATGGGTCCTGAGGCAATCTAGAAGGGTCTGGGGGCCTTTACATGGGTCCTGAGCATCATTAGAAGAGTGTGGAGGCATTTAGAAAGGCCCTGAGGGGCTCTAGAAGGGTCTGGGGGCCTTTAGAAGGGTCTTCAGGGGCTCTAGAAGGGTCTGGGGACCTTTAGAAAGGCCCTGTGGGGCATTAGAAGGGTCTGGGGGCCATTAGAATGCTCCTGAGGGGCAGTAGAAGGGTCTGGGAACCTTTATAAATGCCCTGAGGGGCATTAGAAGGGTCTGACGGCCTTTAGAAATGTCCTGAGGGGCATTAGAAGGGTCTTGTGGCCTTCATAAGGGTCCTGAAAGGCATTAGAAGGGTCTGGGGGCTTTTAGATGGGTCCTGAGGCAATCTAGAAGGGTCTAGGGGCCTTTACATGGGTCTCGAGGGTCATTAGAAGGGTGTGGAGGCCTTTAGAAAGGCCCAGAAATGCATTAGAAGGGTCTGGGGGCTTTTAAATGGGTCCTGAGGCAATCTAGAAGGGTCTGGGGGCCTTTACATGGGTCTTGAGGGTCATTAGAAGGGTGTGGAGGCCTTTAGAAAGGCCCTGAGGAGCTCTAGAAGGGTCTGGGGGCTATTAGAAGCGTCCTCAGGGGGTCCAGAAGGGTCTGGGGGCCTTTTTAAAGGCCCTCAGGGGGATTATAAGGGTCTCGCGGCCTTTAGAAAGGCCCTGAGTGGCATTAGAAGGGTCTGGGTGCCTTTAGAAATGACGTGAGGGGCATTACAAAAGTACGGGGGCCTTTAGAAAGGCCCTGAGGGGCATTAGAAGGGTCTGGGGGCCTTTAGAATGGTCCTCAGGAGGGTCTAGAAGGGTCTGGAGGCATTTAAAACTGTCCTGAGAGGCTCTAGAAGGGTCTGGGTGCCCTTATAAGGGTCCTGAGGGGCACTATAAGGGTCTGGGTGCCCTTATAAAAGCCCTGAGGGCAATTAGCGGGGTCTGGGGGACTTTAGAAGGGTCCTGAGGGGCTCTATAAGGGTCTGGGGGCCTTTAGAAGGGTCTTCAGGGGCTCTAGAAGGGTCTGGGGACCTTTAGAAAGGCCCTGTGAGGCATTAGAAGGGTCTGGGGGCCTTTAGAATGCTCCTGAGGGGCAGTAGAAAGGTCTGGGTACCTTTATAAAGGCCCTGACGGGCATTAGAATCGTCTGCGGGCCTTTAGAAGTGTCCTGAGGGGCTCTAGAATGGTCTGGGGGCCTTTATAAGGGTCCTGACGGTCTCTAGAAGAGTCTGGGAACCTTTATAAATGCCCTGAGGGGCATTAGAAGGGTCTGAGGGCCTTTAGAAAAGTCCTGAGGGGCATTAGAAGGGTCTTGTGGCCTTCATAAGGATCCTGAAAGGCATTAGAAGGGTCTGGGGGCTTTTAGATGGGTCCTGAGGCAATCTGGAAGGGTCTAGGGGCCTTTACATGGGTCTTGAGGGGCATTAGAAGGGTCTGAGGGCCTTTAGAAGGGTCCTGAGGGGCATTAGAAGGGTCTGGGTGCTTTTAGATGGGACCTCAGGCAATCTAGAAGGGTCTGGGTGCCTTTACATGGGTCTTGAGGGTCATTAGAAGGGTGTGGAGGCCTTTAGAAAGGCGCTGAGGGACTCTAGAAGGGTCTGGGGCTATTAGAAGCGTCCTGAGGGGGTCCAGAAGGGTCTGGGGGCCTTATTAAAGGCCCTCAGGGGGATTATAAGGGTCTCGCGGCTTTTAGAAAGGCCCTGAGTGGCATTACAAGGGTCTGGGGTCATATAGAAAGGCCATGAGAGGTTCTAGAAGTGTCTGGGGTACTTTAGAAATGCCCTGAGGGGCATTAGAAGGGTCTGGGGGCATTTAGAATGGTCCTGAGGGGTTCTAGAAGGGTCTGGAGGCATTTAAAATTGTCCTGAGAGGCTCTAGAAGGGTCTGGGTGCCTTTATAAGGGTCCTGAGGGGCATTATAAGGGTCTGGGTGCCCTTATAAAAGCCCTGAGGGCAATTAGCGGGGTCTGGGGGACTTTAGAAGGGTCCTGAGGGGCTCTATAAGGGTCTGGGGGCCCTTAGAAGGGTCTTCAGGGGCTCTAGAAGGGTCTGGGGACCTTTAGAAAGGCCCTGTGGGGCATTAGAAGGGTCTGGGGGCCTTTAGAATGCTCCTGAGGGGCTCTATAAGGGTCTGGGGACCTTTATAAGTGTCCTGACTGGCTCTAGAAGGGTCTGGGAACATTTATAAACGCCCTGAGGTGCATTAGAAGGGTCTAAGGGCCTTTAGAAAGGTCCTGAGGGGCATTAGAAGGTTCTTGTGGCCTTCATAAGGGTCCTGAAAGGCATTACAAGGGTCTGGGGGCTTTTAGATGGGTCCTGAGGCAATCTAGAAGGGTCCAGGGGCCTTTACATGGGTCTTGAGGGTCATTAGAAGGGTGTGGAGGCCTTTAGAAAGGCCCTGAAAGGCATTAGAAGGGTCTGGGGGCCTTTAGAAGGGTCTTCAAGGGCTCTAGAAGGGTCTGGGGACCTTTAGAAAGGCCCTGTGGGGCATTAGAAGGGTCTGGGGGCCTTTAGAATGCTCCTGAGGGGCAATAGAAGGGTCTGGGGACCTTTATAAGTGTCCTGACGGGCTCTAGAAGTGTCTGGGGTAATTTAGAAAGGCCCTGTGGGGCATGAGAAGGGTCTGGGGGCCTTTAGAATGCTCCTGAGGGGCAGTAGAAGGGTCTGGGAACCTTTATAAATGCCCTGAGGGGCATTAGAAGGGTCTGAGGGCCTTTAGAAAGGTCCTGAGGGGCATTAGAAGGGTCTTGTGGCCTTGATAAGGGTCCTGAAATGCATTAGAAGGGTCTGGGGGCTTTTAGATGGGTCCTGAGGCAATCTAGAAGGGTCTGGCGGCCTTTACATGGGTCTTGAGGGTCATTAGAAGGGTGTGGTGTCCTTTAGATAGGCCCTGAAAGGCATTAGAAGGGTCTGGGTGCTTTTAGATGGGTCCTGAGGCAATCTAGAAGGGTCTGGGGGCCTTTACATGGGTCTTGAGGGTCATTAGAAGGGTGTGGAGGCCTTTAGAAAGGCCCTGAGGGGCTCTAGAAGGGTCTGGGGGCTATTAGAAGCGTCCTGAGGGGGTCTAGAAGGGTCTGGGGGCCTTTTTAAAGGCCCTCAGGGGGAGTATAAGGGTCTCGCGGCCTTTAGAAAAGCCCTGAGTGGCATTATAAGGGTCTGGGTGCCTTTAGAAATGACCTGAGGGGCATTAGAAGGGTATGGGGGCCTTTAGAAAGGCCCTGATGGGCATTAGAACGGTCTGGGGGCCTTTAGAATTGTCCTGAGGGGGTCTAGAAGGGTCTGGAGGCATTTAAAACTGTCCTGAGAGGCTCTAGAAGGGTCTGGGTGCCTTTATAAGGGTCCTGAGGGGCATTAGAAGGGTCTGGGTGCCCTTATAAAAGCACTGAAAGGAATTAGCAGGGTCTGGGGGACTTTAGAAGGGTCCTGAGGGGCTCTATAAGGGTCTGGGGGCTATTAGAAGCGTCCTGAGGGGGTCCAGAATGGTCTGGGGGCCTTTAGAAATGACCTGAGGGGCATTAGAAGGGTATGGGGGCCTTTAGAAAGGCCCTGAGGGGCATTAGAAGGGTCTGGGGGCCTTTAGAATGGTCCTGAGGGGGTCTAGAAGGGTCTGGAGGCATTTAAAACTGTCCTGAGAGGCTCTAGAAGGGTCTGGGTGCCTTTATAAGGGTCCTGAGGGGCATTAGAAGGGTCTGGGTGCCCTTATGAAAGCCCTGAGGGGAATTAGCAGGGTCTGGGGGCCTTTAGAAGGGTCCTGAGGGGCTCTATAAGGGTCTCGGGGCCTTTAGAAGGGTCTTCAGGGGCTCTAGAAGGGTCTGGGGACCTTTAGAAAGGCCCTGTGGGGCATTAGAAGGGTCTGGGGTCCTTTAGAATGCTCCTGAGGGGCAGTAGAAGGGTCTGGGGACCTTTATAAATGCCCTGAGGGGCATTAGAAGGGTCTGAGGGCCTTTAGAAAGGTCCTGAGGGGCATTAGAAGGGTCTTGTGGCCTTCATAAGGGTCCTGAAAGGCCTTAGAAGGGTCTGGGGGCTTTTAGATGGGTCCTGAGGCAATCTAGAAGGGTCTAGGGGCCTTTACATGGGTCTTGAGGGTCATTAGAAGGGTGTGGATGCCTTTAGAAAGGCGCTGAGGGGCTCTAGAAGGGTCTGGGGGCTATTAGAAGCGTCCTGAGGTGGTCCAGAAGGGTCTGGGGGCCTTTTTAAAGGCCCTCAGGGGGATTATAAGGGTCTCGCGGCTTTTAGAAAGGCCCTGAGTGGCATTACAAGGGCCTGGGGTCATATAGAAAGGCCCTAAGAGGTTCTAGAAGTGTCTGGGGTACTTTAGAAAGACCCTGAGGGGCATTAGAAGGGTCTGGGGGCCTTTAGAATGGTCCTGAGGGGTTCTAGAAGGGTCTGGAGGCATTTAAAACTGTCCTGAGAGGCTCTAGAATGGTCTGGGTGCCTTTATAAGGGTCCTGAGGAGCTTTAGAAGGGTCTGGGTGCCCTTATAAAAGACCTGAGGGGAATTAGCAAGGTCTGGGGGACTTTAGAAGGGTCCTGAGAGGCTCTATAAGGATCTTGGGGCCTTTAGAATGGTCTTCAGGGGCTCTAGAAGGGTCTGGGGACCTTTAGAAAGGCCCTGTGGGGCATTAGAAGGGTCTGGGGGCCTTTAGAATGCTCCTGAGGGGCAGTAGAAGGGTCTGGGGACCTTTATAAATGCCCTGAGTGGCATTAGAAGGGCCTGAGGGCCTTTATAAAGGTCCTGAGGGGCATTAGAAGGGTCTTGTGGCCTTCATAAGGGTCCTGAAAGGCATTAGAAGGGTCTGGGGCTTTTAGGTGGGTCCTGAGGCAATCTAGAAGGGTCTAGGGGCCTTTACATGGGTCTTGAGGGTCATTAGAAGGGTGTGGAGGCCTTTAGAAAGGCCCTGAAAGGCATTAGAAGGGTCTGGGTGCCTTTAGAAATGACCTGAGGGGCATTAGAAGTGTATGGGGGCCTTTAGAAAGGCCCTGAGGGGCATTAGAAGGGTCTGGGGGCCTTTAGAAGGGTCCTGAGGGGTATTAGAAGGGTCTGGGGGCCTTTAGAATGGTCCTGAGGGGGTCTAAAAGGGTCTGGAGGCATTTAAAACTGTCCTGAGAGGCTCTAGAATGGTCTGGGTGCCTTTATAAGGGTCCTGAGGGGCATTAGAAGGGTCTGGGTGCCCTTATAAAAGCCCTGAGGGGAATTAGCAGGGTCTGGGGTCCTTTAGAAGGGTCCTGAGGGGCTCTATAAGGGTCTGGGTCCTTTAGAAGGGTCTTCAGGGGCTCTAGAGGGGTCTGGGGACCTTTAGAAAGGCCCTGTGGGGCATTAGAAGGTTCTGGGGGCCTTTAGAATGCTCCTGAGGGGCAGTAGAAGGGTCTGGAGACCTTTATAAGGGTCCTGACGGGCTCTAGAAAGGTCTGAGGGCCTTTATAAAGGTCTTGAGGGGCATGAGAAGGGTCTTGTGGCCTTCATAAGGGTCCTGAAAGGCATTAGAAGGCTCTGGGGGCTTTTAGATGGGTCCTGAGGCAATCTAGAAGGGTCTAGGGGCCTTTACATGGTTCTTGAGGGTCATTAGAAGGGTGTGGAGGCCTTTAGAAAGGCCCTGAAAGGCATTAGAAGGGTCTGGGGGCTTTTAGATGGGTCCTGAGGCAGTCTAGAAGGGTCTGGGGGCCTTTACATGGGTCTTGAGTGTCATTAGAAGGGTGTGGAGGCCTTTAGAAAGGCCCTGAGGGGTCTAGAAGGGTCTGGGGGCTATTAGAAGCGTCCTGAGGGGGTCCAGAAGGGTCTGGGGGCCTTTTTAAAGGCCCTCAGGGGGATTATAAGGGTCTCACGGCCTATAGAAAGGCCCTGAGGGGCATTAGAATGGTCTGGGGGCCTTTAGAAGGGTCCTGAGCGGCATTAGAAGGGTCTGGAGGCATTTAAAACTGTCCTGAGAGGCTCTAGAATGGTCTGGGTGCCTTTATAAGGGTCCTGAGGGGCATTAGAAGGGTCTGGGTGCCCTTATAAAAGCCCTGAAAGGAATTTGCAGGGTCTGGGTCCTTAGAAGGGTCCTGAGGGGCTCTGTAAGTGTCTGGGGGCCTTTAGAAGGGTCTTCAGGGGCTCTAGAAGGGTCTGGGGACCTTTAGAAAGGCCCTGTGGGGCATTAGAAGGGTCTGGGGGCCTTTAGAATGCTCCTGAGGGGCAGTAGAAGGGTCTGGGGACGTTTATAAAGGCCCTGACGGGTATTAGAATGGTCTGCGGGATTTAGAAGTGTCCTGAGAGGCTCTAGAATGTTATGGGGGCCTTTATAAGGGTCCTGACGGGCTCTAGAAGGGTCTGGGAACCTTTATAAATGCCCTGAGGGGCATTAGAAGGGTCTTGTGGCCTTGATAATGGTCCTGAAAGGCATTAGAAGGCTCTGGGGGCTTTTAGATGGGTCCTGAGGCAATCTAGAATGGTCTAGGGGCCTTTACATGGGTCTTGAGGGTCATTAGAAGGGTGTGGAGGCCTTTAGAAAGGCCCTGAAAGGCATTAGAAGGGTCTGGGTTCTTTTAGATGGTTCCTGATGCAATCTAGAAGGGTCTGGGGGCCTTTAAATGGGTCTTGAGGGTCATTAGAATGGTGTAGAGGCCTTTAGAAAGGCCCTGAAGGGCTCTATAAGGGTCTGGGGGCCTTTAGAAGGGTCTTCAGGGGCTCTAGAAGGGTCTGGGGGCCTTTAGAAAGGCCCTGTGGGGCATTAGAAGGGTCTGGGGGCCTTTAGAATGCTCCTGAGGGGCAGTAGAAGGGTCTGGGGACCTTTATAAAGGCCCTGACGGGCATTAGAATGGTCTGCGGGATTTAGAAGTGTCCTGAGGGGCTCTAGAATGGTCTGGGGGCCTTTATAAGGGTCCTGACGGGCTCTAGAAGGGTCTGGGAACCATTATAAATGCCCTGAAGGGCATTAGAAGGGTCTGAGGGCCTTTAGAAAGGTCCTGAGGGGCATTAGAAGGGTCTTGTGGCCTTGATAAGGGTCCTGAAAGGCATTAGAAGGGTCTGGGGGCTTTTAGATGGGTCCTGAGGCAATCTAGAAGGGTCTAGGGGCCTTTACATGGGTCTTGAGGGTCATTAGAACGGTGTGGAGGCCTTTAGAAAGGACCTGAGGGGCTCTAGAAGGGTCTGGGGGCTATTAGAAGCGTCCTGAGTGGGTCCAGAAGGGTCTGGGGGCCTTTTTAAAGGCCCTCAGGGGGATTATAATGGTCTCGCGGCCTTTAGAAAGGCCCTGAGTGGCATTACAAGGGCCTGGGGTCATATAGAAAGGCCCTGAGGGGCATTAGAAGGGTCTGGGGGCCTTTAGAATGGTCCTGAGGGGGTCTAGAAGGGTCTGGAGGCATTTAAAACTGTCCTGAGAGGCTCTAGAAGGGTCTGGGTGCCTTTATAAGGGTCCTGACGGGCATTAGAAGGGTCTCGGTGCCCTTATAAAAGCCCTGAGGGGAATTAGCAGGGTCTGGGGGACTTTAGAAGGGTCCTGAGGGGCTCTATAAGGGTCTGGGGGCCTTTAGAAGGGTCTTCAGGGGCTCTTGAAGGGTCTGGGGACCATTAGAAAGGCCCTGTGGGGCATTAGAAGGGTCTGGAGGCCTTTAGAATGCTCCTGAGGGGCAGTAGAATGGTCTGGGGACCTTTATAAGTGTCCTGACGGGCTCTAGAAGGGTCTGGGAACCTTTATAATTGCCCTGAGGGGCATTAGAAGGGTCTGTGGACCTTTAGAAAGGTCCTGAGGGGCATTAGAAGGGTCTTGTGGCCTTCATAAGGGTCCTGAAAGGCATTACAAGGGTCTGGGGGCTTTTAGATGGGTCCTGAGGCAATCTAGAAGGGTCTAGGGGCCTTTACATGGGTCTTGAGGGGCATTAGAAGGGTGTGGAGGCCTTTAGAAAGGCCCTGAAAGGCATTAGAAGGGTCTGGGGGCTTTTAGATGGGTCCTTAGTGGGTCCAGAAGGGTCTGGGGGCCTTTTTAAAGGCCCTCAGTGGGATTATAAGGGTCTGGCGTCCTTTAGAAAGGCCCTGAGTGGCATTACAAGGGCCTGGGGTCATATAGAAAGGCCCTGAGGGGCATTAGAAGGGTCTGGGGGCCTTTAGAATGGTCCTGAGGGGGTCTAGAAGGGTCTGGAGGCATTTAAAACTGTCCTGAGAGGCTCTAGAAGGGTCTGGGTGCCTTTATAAGGGTCCTGAGGAGCTTTAGAAGGGTCTCGGTGCCCTTATAAAAGCCCTGAGGGGAATTAGCAGGGTCTGGGGGACTTTAGAAGGGTCCTGAGGGGCTCTATAAGGGTCTGGGGGCCTTTAGAAGGGTCTTCAGGGGCTCTTGAAGGGTCTGGGGACCTTTAGAAAGGCCCTGTGGGGTATTAGAAGGGTCTGAGGTCCTTTAGAATGCTCCTGAGGGGCAGTAGAAGGGTCTGGGGACCTTTATAAATGCCCTGAGGGGCATTAGAAGGGTCTGAGGGCCTTTAGAAAGGTCCTGAGGGGCATTAGAAGGGTCTTGTGGCCTTCATAAGGGTCCTGAAAGGCATTAGAAGGGTCTGGGGGCTTTTAGATGGGTCCTGAGGCAATCTAGAAGGGTCTAGGGGCCTTTACATGGGTCTTGAGGGTCATTAGAAGGGTGTGGAGGCCTTTAGAAAGGCCCTGAAAGGCATTAGAAGGGTCTGGGGGCTTTTAGATGGGTCCTGAGGCAATCTAGAAGGGTCTGGGGGCCTTTACATGGGTCTTGAGTGTAATTAGAAGGGTGAGGAGGCCTTTAGAAAGGCCCTGAGGGGCTCTAGAAGGGTCTGGGGGCTATTAGAATCGTCCTGAGAGGGTCCAGAACGGTCTGGGGGACTTTTTAAAGGCCCTCAAGGGGAATTATAAGGGTCTCGCGGCCTTTAGAAAGGCCCTCAGTGGCATTAGAAGGGTCTGGGTGCCTTTAGAAATGACGTGAGGGGCATTAGAAGGGTATGGGGGCCTTTAGAAAGGACCTGAGGGGCATTAGAAGGGTCTGGGGGCCTTTAGAATGGTCCTGAGGGGCTCTATAAGGGTCTGGGGGCCTTTAGAAGGGTCTTGAGGGGCTCTAGAAGGGTCTGGGGACCTTTAGAAAGGCCCTGTGGGGTATTAGAAGGGTCTGAGGTCCTTTAGAATGCTCCTGAGGGGCAGTAGAAGGGTCTGGGGACCTTTATAAGTGTCCTGACGGTCTCTAGAAGGGTCTGGGGACCTTTATAAATGCCCTGAGGGGCATTAGAAGGGTCTGAGGGCCTTTAGAAAGGTCCTGAGGGGCATTAGAAGGGTCTTGTGGCCTTCATAAGGGTCCTGAAAGGCATTAGAAGGGTCTTGGGGCTTTTAGATGGGTCCTGAGGCAATCTAGAAGGGTCTAGGGGCCTTTACATGGGTCTTGATGGTCATTAGAAGGGTGTGGAGGCCTTTAGAAAGGCCCTGAAAGGCATTAGAAGGGTCTGGGGGCTTTTAGATGGGTCCTGAGGCAATCTAGAAGGGTCTGGGGGCCTTTACATGGGTCTTGAGGGTAATTATAAGGGTGTGGAGGCCTTTAGAAAGGCCCTGAGGGGCTCTAGAAGGGTCTGGGGGCTATTAGAATCGCCCTGAGAGGGTCCAGAAGGGTCTGGGGGACTTTTTAAAGGCCCTCAAGGGGAATTATAAGGGTCTCGCGGCCTTTAGAAAGGCCCTGAGAGGCATTGCAAGGGCCTGGGGTCATATAGAAAGGCCCTGAGAGGTTCTAGAAGTGTCTGGGGTACTTTAGAAAGGCCCTGAGGGGCATTAGAAGGGTCTCGCGGCCTTTAGAAAGGCCCGGAGTGGCATTAGAAGGGTCTGGGTGCCTTTAGAAATGACCTGAGGGGAATTAGACGGGTATGGGGGACTTTAGAAAGGCCCTGAGGGGCATTAGAAGGGTCTGGGGGCCTTTAGAATGGTCCTGAGTGGGTCTAGAAGGGTCTGGAGGCATTTAAAACTGTCCTGAGAGGCTCTAGAAGGGTCTGGGTGCCTTTATAAGGGTCCTGAGGGGCATTAGAAGGGTCTGGGTGCCCTTATAATAGCCATGAGGAGAATTAGCAGGGTCTGGGGAACTTCAGAAGGGTCCTGAGGGGCTCTATAAGGGTCTGGGGGCCTTTAGAAGGGTCTTCAGGGGCTCTAGAAGGGTCTGGGGACCTTTAGAAAGGCCCTGTGGGGCATTAGAACGGTCTGGGGGCCTTCAGAAGGGTCCTGAGGGGCTCTATAATGGTCTGGGGGCCTTTAGAAGGGTCTTCAGGGGCTCTAGAAGGGTCTGGGGACCTTTAGAAAGGCCCTGTGGGGCATTAGAAGGGTCTGGGGGCCTTTAGAATGCTCCTGGGTGGCAGTAGAATGGTCTGTGGACCTTTAGAAAGGCCCTGACGGTCATTAGAATGGTCTGCACGCCTTTAGAAGTGTCCTGAGGGGCTCTAGAATGGTCTGGGGGCCTTTATAAGTGTCCTGACGGGCTCTAGAAGGGTCTGGGAACCTTTATAAATGCCCTGAGGGGCATTAGAAGGGTCTGAGGGCCTTTAGAAAGGTCCTGAGGGGCATTAGAAGGGTCTTGTGGCCTTCATAAGGGTCCTGAAAGGCATTAGAAGGGTCTGGGGGCTTTTAGATGGGTCCTGAGGCAATCTAGAAGGGTCTAGGGGCCTTTACATGGGTCTTGAGGGTCATTAGAAGGGTGTGGAGGCCTTTAGAAAGGCCCTGAGGGGCTCTAGAAGGGTGTGGGGGCTATTAGAAGCGTCCTGAGGAGGTCCAGAAGGGTCTGGGGGCCTTTTTAAAGGCCCTCAGGGGGATTATAAGGGTCTCGCAGCCTTTAGAAAGGTCCTGAGTGGCATTAGAAGGTTCTGGGTGCCTTTAGAAATGTCCTGAGGGGCTCTAGAATGGTCTGGGGGCCTTTAGAAATGTCCTGAGGGTCATTAGAAGGGTGTGGGGGCCTTTAGAAAGGCCCTGAGGGGCATTACAAGGGTCTGGGGTCATATAGAAAGGCCCTGAGAGGTTCTAGAAGTGTCTGGAGTAATTTAGAAAGGCCCTGCGGGGCATTAAAAGGGTCTGGGGGACTTTATAAGGGTCCTGAGGGGCATTAGAAGGGTCTGGGGGCCTTTAGAAGGGTTCTGAGGGGCATTAGAAGAGTCTGGGGGCCTTTAGAATGGTCCTGAGGGGTTCTAGAAGGGTCTGGAGTCTTTTAAAACTGTCCTGAGAGGCTCTAGAAGGGTCTGGGTGCCTTTATAAGGGTCATGAGGGGCATTAGAAGGGTCTTGTGGCCCTTATAAAAGCCCTGAGGGGAATTAGCAGGGTCTGGGGGACTTTAGAAGGGTCCTGAGGGGCTCTATAAGGGTCGGGGGGCCTTTAGAAGGGTCTTCAGGGGCTCTAGAAGGGTCTGGGGACCTTTAGAAAGGCCGTGTGGGGCATTAGAATGGTCTGGGGGCCTTTAGAATGCTCCTGAGGGGCAGTAGAAGGGTCTGGGGACCTTTATAAAGGCCCTGACGGGCATTAGAATGGTCTGCGGGATTTATAAGTGTCCTGAGGGGCTCTAGAATGTTCTGGGGGCCTTTATAAGGGTCCTGACGGGCTCTAGAAGGGTCTGGGAACCTTTATAAATGCCCTGAGGGGCATTAGGAGGGTCTGAGGGCCTTTATAAAGGTCCTGAGGGGCATTAGAAGGGTCTTGTGGCCTTCATAAGGGTCCTGAAAGGCATTAGAAGGGTCTGAGGGCTTTTAGATGGGTCCTGAGGCAATCTAGAAGGGTCTAGGGGCCTTTACATGGGTCTTGAGAGTCATTAGAAGGGTGTGGAGGCCTTTAGAAAGGCCCTGAAAGGCATTAGAAGGGTCTGGGGGCTTTTGGATGGGTCCTGAGGCAATCTAGAAGGGTCTGGGGGCCTTTACATGGGTCTTGAGGGTCATTAGAAGGGTGTGGAGGCCTTTAGAAAGGCCCTGAGGGGCTCTAGAAGGGTCTGGGGTCTATTAGAAGCGTCCTGAGGGGGTCCAGAAGGGTCTGGGGGCCTTTTTAAAGGTCCTCAGGGGGATTATAAGGGTCTCGCAGCCTTTAGAAAGGTCCTGAGTGGCATTAGAAGGTTCTGGGTGCCTTTAGAAATGTCCTGAGGGGCTCTTGAAGGGTCTGGGGGCCTTTAGAAATGTCCTGAGGGTCATTAGAAGGGTATGGGGGCCTTTAGAAAGGCCCTGAGGGGCATTACAAGGGTCTGGGGTCATATAGAAAGGCCCTGAGAGGTTCTAGAAGTGTCTGGGGTACTTTAGAAAGGCCCTGAGGGGCATTAGAAAGGTCTGGGGGCCTTTAGAAGGGTCCTGAGCGGCATTAGAAGGGTCTTGTGGCCCTTACAAAAGCCCTGAGGGGAATTAGCAGGGTCTGGGGGACATTAGAAGGGTCCTGAGGGGCTCTATAAGGGTCTGGGGGACCTTTAGAAAGGCCCTGTGGGGCATTAGAAGGGTCTGGGTGCCTTTAGAATGCTCCTGAGGGGCAGTAGAAGGGTCTGGGGACCTTTATAAATGCCCTGACGGGCATTAGAATGGTCTGCGGGCCTTTAGAAGTGTCCTGAGGGGCTCTAGAATGGTCTGGGGGCCTTTATAAATGCCCTGAGTGGCATTAGAAGGGTCTTGTGGCCTTAATAAGGGTCCTGAAATGCATTAGAAGGGTCTGGGGTCTTTTAGATTGGTCCTGATGCAATCTAGAAGGGTCTGGGGGCCTTTACATGGGTCTTGAGGGTCTTTAGAAGGGTGTGGAGGCCTTTAGAAAGGCCCTGAGGGGCTCTAGAAGGGTCTGGGGGCTATTAGAAGCGTCCTGAGGGGGTCCAGAAGGGTCTGGGGGCCTTTAGAAATGTCCTGAGGGGCATTACAAGCGTCTCGTGGCTTTTAGAAAGGCCCTGAGTGGCATTACAAGGGTCTGGGGTCATATAGAAAGGCCCTGAGAGGTTCTAGAAGTGTCTGGGGTACTTTAGAAAGGCCCTGAGGGGCATTAGAAGGGTCTGGGGGCCTTTAGAAGGGTCCTGAGGGGCATTAGAAGGGTCTGGGGGCCTTTAGAAAGGCCCTGAGGGGCATTAGAAGGGTCTGGGGGCCATTAGAATGGTCCTGAGGGGGTCTAGAAGGGACTGGAGGCATTTAAAACTGTCCTGAGAGGCTCTAAAAGGGTCTGGGTGCCTTTATAAGGGTATTGAGGGGCATTAGAAGGGTACGGGTGCCCTTATAAAAGCCCTGAGGGGAATTAGCAGGGTCTGCAGGCCTTTAGAAGTGTCCTGAGAGCCTCTAGAATGTTCTGGAGGCCTTTATAAGGGTCCTGACGGGCTCTAGAAGGGTCTGGGAACCTTTATAAATGCCCTGAGGAGCATTAGAAGGGTCTGAGGGCCTTTAGAAAGGTCCTGAGGGGCATTAGAAGGGTCTGGTGGTCTTGATAAGGGTCCTGATAGGCATTAGAAGGGCCTGGGGGCTTTTAGATGGGTCCTGAGGCAATCTAGAAGGGTCTAGGGGCCTTTACATGGGTCTTGAATGTCATTAGAAGGGTGTGGAGGCCTTTAGAAAGGCCCTGAAAGGCATTAGAAGGGTCTGGGGGCTATTAGAAGCGTCCAGAGGGCGTCCAGAAGGGTCTGGGGGCCTTTTTAAAGGCCCTCAGGGGGATTATAAGGGTCTCGAGGCCTTTAGAAAGGCACTGAGTGGCATTAGAAGGGTCTGGGTGCCTTTAGAAATGTCCTGAGGGGCTCTAGAAGGGTCTGTGGGCCTTTAGAATTGTCCTGAGGGGCATTAGAAGGGTATGGGGGCCTTTAGAAAGGCCCTGAGGGGCATTAGAAGGGTATGGGGTCCTTTAGAAAGGCCCTTAGAGGTTCTAGAAGTGTCTGGGGTACTTTAGAAAGGCCCTGAGGGGCATTAGAAGGGTCTGGGGGCCTTTAGAAGGGTCCTGAGGGGCATTAGAAGGGTCTGGGGGCCTTTAGAATGGTCCTGAGGGGGTCTAGAAGGGTCTGGAGGCATTTAAAACTGTCCTGAGAGGGTCTAGAAGGGTCTGGGTGCCTTTATAAGGGTCCTGAGGGGCATTAGAAGGGTCTGGGTGCCCTTAAAAAAGCCCTGAGGGAAATTAGCAGGGTCTGGGGGACTTTAGAAGGGTCCTGAGGGGCTCTATAAGGGTCTGGGGGCCTTTAGAAGGGTCTTCAGGGGCTCTAGAAGGGTCTGGGGACCTTTAGAAAGGCCCTGTGGGTCATTAGAAGGGTCTGGGGGCCTTTAGAATGCTCCTGAGGGGCAGTAGAAGGGTCTGGGGACCTTTAGAAAGGCCCTGACGGGCATTAGAATGGTCTGCGGGATTTAGAAGTGTCCTGAGGGGCTCTATAAGGGTCTGGGGGCCTTTATAAGGGTCCTGACGGGCTCTAGAAGGGTCTGGGAACATTTATAAATGCCCTGAGGGGCATTAGAAGGATCTGAGGGCCTTTAGAAAGGTCCTGAGGGGCATTAGAAGGGTCTTGTGGCCTTCATAAGGGTCCTGAAAGGCATTAGAAGGGTCTGGGGGCTTTTAGATGGGTCCTGAGGCAATCTAGAAGGGTCTAGGGGCCTTTACATGGGTCTTTAGGGTCATTAGAAGGGTGTGGAGGCCTTTCGAAAGGCCCTGAAAGGCATTAGAAGGGTCTGGGGGCTTTTAGAAAGGCCCTGAGGGGCATTAGAAGGGTCTGGGGGCCTTTAGAAGGGTCTTCAGGGGCTCTAGAAGGGTCTGGGGACCTTTAGAAAGGCCCTGTGGTTCATTAGAAGGGTCTGGGGGCCTTTAGAATGCTCCTGAGGGGCAGTAGAAGGGTCTGGGGACCTTTAGAAAGGCCCTGACGGGCATTAGAATGGTCTGCGGGATTTAGAAGTGTCCTGATGGGCTCTCGAATGATCTGGGGGCCTTTATAAGGGTCCTGACTGGCTCTAGAAGGGTCTGGAAACCTTTATAAATGCCCTTAAAGGCATTATAAGGGTCTGAGGGCCTTTAGAAAGGTCCTGAGGGGCATTAGAAGGGTCTTGTGGCCTTCATAATGGTCCTGAAAGGCATTGGAAGGGTCTGGAGGCTTTTAGATGGGTCCTGAGGCAATCTAGAAGGGTCTAGGGGCCTTTACATGGGTCTTGAGGTTCATTAGAAGGGTGTGGAGGCCTTTAGAAAGGCCCTGAGGGGCTCTAGAAGGGTCTGGGGTCTATTAGAATCGCCCTGAGAGGGTCCAGAAGGGTCTGGGGGCCTTTTTAAAGGTCCTCAGGGGGATTATAAGGGTCTCGCAGCCTTTAGAAAGGCCCTGAGTGGCATTAGAAGGATCTGGGTGCCTTTAGAAATGTCCTGAGGGGCTCTTGAAGGGTCTGGGGGTCATTAGAAATGTCCTGAGTGTCATTAGAAGGGTATGGGGGCCTTTAGAAAGGACCTGAGGGGCATTACAAGGGTCTGGGGTCATATAGAAAGGCCCTGAGATATTCTAGAAGTGTCTGGGTTACTTTAGAAAGGCCCTGAGGGGCATTAGAAGGGTCTGGGGGCCTTTAGAATGGTCCTGAGGGGGTCTAGAAGGGTCTGGAGGCATTTAAAACTGTCCTGAGAGGCTCTAGAAGGGTCTGGGTGCCTTTATAAGGGTCCTGAGGGGCATTAGAAGGGTCTGGGTGCCCTTATAATAGCCCTGAGGGGAATTAGCAGGGTCTGGGGGACTTTAGAAGGGTCCTGAGGTGCTCTAGAAGGGTCTGGGGGCCTTTAGAAGGGTCTTCAGGGGCTCTAGAAGGGTCTGGGGACCTTTAGAAATGCCCTGTGGGGCATTAGAAGGGTCTGGGGGCCTTTAGAATACTCCTGAGGGGCAGTAGAAGGGTCTGGGGACCTTTATAAGGGTCCTGACGGGCTCTAGAAGGGTCTGGGGACCTTTATAAGGGTCCTGACGGGCTCTAGAAGGGTCTGAGGGCCTTTAGAAAGGTCCTGAGGGGCATTAGAAGCGTCTTGTGGCCTTCATAAGGGTCCTGAAAGGCATTGGAAGGGTCTGGGGGCTTTTAGATCGGTCCTGAGGCAATCTAGAAGGGTCTAGGGGCCTTTATATGGGTCTTGAGGGTCATTAGAAGGGTGTGGAGGCCTTTAGAAAGGCCCTGAGGAGCTCTAGAAGGGTCTGGGGGCTATTAGAAGAGTCCTGAGGTGGTCCAGAAGGGTTTGGGGGCCTTTTTAAAGGCCCTCAGGGGGATTATAAGGGTCTCGCGTCCTTTAGAAAGGCCCTGAGTGGCATTAGAAGGGTCTGGGTGCCTTTAGAAATGACCTGAGGGGCTCTTGAAGGGTCTGGGGGTCATTAGAAATGTCCTGAGTGTCATTAGAAGGGTATGGGAGCCTTTAGAATGGACCTGAGGGGCATTAGAAGGGTCTGGGGGCCTTTAGAATGCTCCTGAGGGGCAGTAGAAGGGTCTGGGGACCTTTATAAGGCCCTGACGAGCATTAGAATGGTCTGCAGGCCTTTAGAATTGTCCTGAGGGGCTCTAGAATGGTCTGGGGGCCTTTATAAGGGTCCTGACGGGCTCTAGAAGGGTCTGGGAACCTTTATAAATGCCCTGAGGGGCATTAGAAGGGTCTGAGGGCCTTTAGAAAGGTCCTGAGGGGCATTAGAAGGTTCTTGTGGCCTTGATAAGGGTCCTGAAATGCATTAGAAGGGTCTGGGGGCTTTTAGATGGGTCCTGAGGCAATCTAGAAGGGTGTGGGGGCCTTTACATGGGTCTTGAGGGTCATTAGAAGGGTGTGGTGTCCATTAGAAAGGCCCTGAAAGGCATTAGAAGGGTCTGGGGGCTATTAGATGGGTCCTGATGCAATCTAGAAGGGTCTGGGGGCTTTTACATGGGTCTTGAGGTTCATTAGAAGGGTGTGGAGGTCTTTAGAAAGGCCCTGAGGGGCTCTAGAAGGGTCTGGGGGCTATTAGAAACGTCCTGAGGGGGTCCAGAAGGGTCTGGGGGCCTTTAGAAATGACCCGAGGGGCATTAGAAAGGTCTGGGGGCCTTTAGAATGGTCCTGAGGGGGTCTAGAAGGGTCTGGAGGCATTTAAAACTGGCCTGAGAGGCTCTAGAAGAGTCTGGGTGCCTTTATAAGGGTCCTGAGGGGCATTAGAAGGGTCTGGGTGCCCTTATGTAAGCCCTGAAAAGAAATTAACATGGTCTGGGGGCCTTTAGAAGGGTCCTGAGGGGCTCTATAAGGGTCTGGGGGCCTTTAGAAGGGTCTTCAGGGGCTCTAGAAGGGTCTGGGGACCTTTAGAAAGGCCCTGTGGGGCATTAGAAGGGTCTGGGGGCCTTCAGAATGCTCCTGAGGGGCAGTAGAAGGGTCTGGGGGCCTTTAGAAAGGCCCTGACGGGCATTAGAATGGTCTGCGGGATTTAGAAGTGTCCTGAGGAGCTCTAGAATGGTCTGGGGGCCTTTATAAGTGTCCTGACAGGCTCTAGAAGGGTCTGGGAACCTTTATAAATGCCCTGAGGGGCATTAGAAGGGTCTGAGGGCCTTTAGAAAGGTCCTGAGGGGCATTAGAAGGGTCTTGTGGCCTTCATAAGGGTCCTGAAAGGCATTAGAAGGGTCTGGGGGCTTTTAGATGGGTCCTGAGGCAATCTAGAAGGGTCTGGGGGCCTTTACATGGGTCTTGAGGGTCATTAGAAGGGTGTGGAGGCCTTTAGAAAGGACCTGAGGAGCTCTAGAAGGGTCTGGGGGCTATTAGAAGCATCCTGAGGGGGTCCAGAAGGGTCTGGGGGCCTTTTTAAAGGCCCTCAGGGGGATTATAAGGGTCTCGCGGCCTTTAGAAAGACCCTGAGTGGCATTAGAAGGGTCTGGGTGCCTTTAGAAATGACCTGAGGGGCATTAGAAGGGTATGGGAGCCTTTAGAAAGGCCCTGTGGGGCATTAGAAGGGTCTGGGGTAATTTAGAATGCTCCTGAGGGGCAGTAGAAGGGTCTGGGGACCTTTATAAGGGTCCTGACGGGCTCAAGAAGGGTCTGGGGACCTTTATAAGGGTCCTGACGGGCTCAAGAAGGGTCTGGGGACCTTTATAAGGGTCCTGACGGGCTCAAGAAGGGTCTGAGGTCCTTTAGAAATGTCCTGAGGGGCATTAGAAGGGTCTGGGGGCTTTTAGATGGGTCCTGAGGCAATCTAGAAGGGTCTGGGGGCCTTTACATGGGTCTTGAGGGTCATTAGAAGGGTGTGGAGGCCTTTAGAAAGGCGCTGAGGGGCTCTAGAAGGGTCTTGGGGCTATTAGAAGCGTCCTGAGGGGGTCTAAAAGGGTCTGGGGGCCTTTTTAAAGGCCCTCAGGGGGATTATAAGGGTCTCGCGGCTTTTAGAAAGGCCCTGAGTGGCATTAGAAGGGTCTGGGTGCCTTTATAAATGCCCTGAGGGGCATTAGAAGGGTATGGGGGCCTTTAGAAAGGCCCTGAGGGGG
This sequence comes from Coccyzus lansbergi, assembly GCA_033558105.1. Lineage (NCBI taxonomy): Eukaryota > Metazoa > Chordata > Aves > Cuculiformes > Coccyzidae > Coccyzus > Coccyzus lansbergi. The sequence goes on along the minus strand of JAUMJK010000794.1, from coordinate 1,255,590 downwards.
TCTAGAAGGGTCTGGAGGCATTTAAAACTGTCCTGAGAGGCTCTAGAAGGGTCTGAGTGCCTTTATAAGGGTCCTGAGGGGCATTAGAAGGGTCTGGGTGCCCTTATGAAAGCCCTGAGGGGAATTAGCACGGTCTGGGGGACTTTAGAAGGGTCCTGAGGGGCTCAGTAATGGTCTGGGGGCCTTTAGAAGGGTCTTCAGGGGCTCTAGAATAGTGTCGGGACATTTAGAAAGGCCCTGTGGGGCATTAGAAGGGTCTGGGGGCATTCAGAATGCTCCTGAGGGGCAGTAGAAGGGTCTGAGGGCCTTTAGAAACGTCCTGAGGGGCATTAGAAGGGTCTTGTGGCCTTCATAAGGGTCCTGAAAGGCATTAGAATGGTCTGGGGGCTTTTAGATGGGTCCTGAGGCAATCTAGAAGGGTCTAGGGGGCTTTACATGGGTTTTGAGGGTCATTAGAAGGGTGTGGAGGCCTTTAGAAAGGCCCTGAAAGGCATTAGAAGGGTCTGGGGGCTTTTAGATGGGTCCTGAGGCAATCTAGAAGGGTCTGGGGGCCTTTACATGGGTCTTGAGGGTCATTAGAAGGGTGTGGAGGCCTTTAGAAAGGACCTGAGGGGCTCTAGAAGGGTCTGGGGGCTATTAGAAGGGTCTTCAGGGGCTCTAGAGGGGTCTGGGGACCTTTAGAAAGGCCCTGTGGTGCATTAGAAGGGTCTGGGGGCCTTTAGAATGCTCCTGAGGGGCAGTAGAAGGGTCTGGGAACCTTTATAAATGCCCTGAGGGGCATTAGAAGGGTCTGAGGGCATTTAGAAAGGTCCTGAGGGGCATTAGAAGGGTCTTGTGGCCTTGATAAGGGTCCTGAAAGGCATTAGAAGGGTCTGGGGGCTTTTAGATGGGTCCTGAGGCAATCTAGAAGGGTCTAGGGGCCTTTACATGGGTCTTGAGGGTCATTAGAAGGGTGTGGAGGCCTTTAGAAAGGCCCTGAAATGCATTAGAAGGGTCTGGGGGCTTTTAGATGGGTCCTGAGGCAATCTAGAAGGGTCTGGGGGCCTTTACATGGGTCTTGCGGGTCATTAGAAGGGTGTGGAGGCCTTTAGAAAGGCCCTGAGGAGCTGTAGAAGGGTCTGGGGGCTATTAGAAGCGTCCTGAGGGGGTCCAGAAGGGTCTGGGGGCCTTTTTAAAGGCCCTCAGGGGGATTATAAGGGTCTCGCGGCCTTTAGAAAGGCCCTGAGCGGCATTAGAAGGGTCTGGGTGCCTTTAGAAATGACGTGAGGGGCATTACAAAAGTATGGGGGCCTTTAGAAAGGCCCTGAGGGGCATTAGAAGGGTCTGGGGGCCTTTAGAATGGTCCTCAGGAGGGTCTAGAAGGGTCTGGAGGCATTTAAAACTGTCCTGAGAGGCTCTAGAAGGGTCTGGGTGCCTTTATAAGGGTCCTGAGGGGCATTATAAGGGTCTGGGTGCCCTTATAAAAGCCCTGAGGGAAATTAGCAGGGTCTGGGGGACTTTAGAAGGGTCCTGAGGGGCTCTATAAGGGTCTGGGGTCTTTAGAAGGGTCTTCAGGGGCTCTAGAAAGATCTGGCGACCTTTAGAAAGGCCCTGTGAGGCATTAGAAGGGTCTGGGGGCCTTTAGAATGCTCCTGAGGGGCAGTAGAAGGGTCTGGGGACCTTTATAAAGGCCCTGACGGGCATTAGAATGGTCTGCGGGCCTTCAGAAGTGTCCTGACGGGCTCTAGAAGGGTCTGGGAACCTTTATAAATGCCCTGAGGGGCATTAGAAGGGTCTGAGGGCCTTTAGGAAGGTCCTGAGGGGCATTAGAAGGGTCTTGTGGCCTTCATAAGGGTCCTGAAAGGCATTAGATGGGTCTGGGCGCTTTTAGATGGTTCCTGAGGCAATCTAGAAGGGTCTAGGGGCCTTTACATGGGTCTTGAGGGGCATTAGAAGGGTCTGAGGGCCTTCATAAGGGTCCTGAGGGGCATTAGAAGGGTTTAGGGGCTTTTAGATGGGTCCTGAGGCAATCTAGAAGGGTCTGGGGGCCTTTACATGGGTCTTGAGGGTCATTAGAAGGGTGTGGAGGCCTTTAGAAAGGCGCCGAGGGGCTCTAGAAGGGTCTGGGGGCTATTAGAAGCGTCCTGAGGGGGTCCAGAAGGGTCTGGGGGCCTTTTCAAAGGCCCTCAGGGGGATTATAAGGGTCTCACGGCTTTTAGAAAGGCCCTGAGTGGCATTACAAGGGTCTGGGGTCATATAGAAAGGCCCTGAGAGGTTCTAGAAGTGTCTGGGGTACTTTAGAAATGCCCTGAGGGGCATTTAGAAGGGTCTGGGGGCCTTTAGAATGGTCCTGAGGGGTTCTAGAAGGGTCTGGAGGCATTTAAAACTGTCCTGAGAGGCTCTAAAAGGGTCTGGGTGCCTTTATAAGGGTCCTGAGGGGCTTTAGAAGGGTCTGGGAAGCTTTATAAATGCCCTGAGGGGCATTAGAAGGGTCTGAGGGCCTTTAGAAAGGTCCTGAGGGGCATTACAATGGTCTTGTGGCCTTCATAAGGGTCCTGAAAGGCATTAGAAGGGTCTGGGGGCTTTTAGATGGGTCCTGAGGCAATCTAGAAGGGTCTAGGGGCCTTTACATGGGTCTTGAAGGTCATTAGAAGGGTGTGGAGGCCTTTAGAAAGGCCCTGAAATGCATTAGAAGGGTCTGGGGGCTTTTAGATGGGTCCTGAGGCAATCTAGAAGGGTCTGGGGGCCTTTACATGGGTCTTGAGGGTCATTAGAAGTGTGTGGAGGCCTTTAGAAAGGCCCTGAGGAGCTCTAGAAGGGTCTGGGGGCTATTAGAAGCGTCCTGAGGGGGTCCAGAAGAGTCTGGGGGCCTTTTTAAAGGCCCTCAGGGGGATTATAAGGGTCTCGCGGCCTTTAGAAAGGCCCTGAGCGGCATTAGAGGGGTCTGGGTGCCTTTAGAAATGACGTGAGGGGCATTACAAAAGTATGGGGGCCTTTAGAAAGGCCCTGAGGTGCATTAGAAGGGTCTGGGGGCCTATAGAATGGTCCTCAGGAGGGTCTAGAAGGGTCTGGAGGCATTTAAAACTGTCCTGAGAGGCTCTAGAAGGGTCTGGGTTCCTTTATAAGGGTTCTGAGGGGCATTATAAGGCTCTGGGTGCCCTTATAAAAGCCCTGAGGGCAATTAGCAGGGTCTGGGGGACTTTAGAAGGGTCCTGAGGGGCTCTATAAGGGTCTGGGGTCTTTAGAAGGGTCTTCAGGGGCTCTAGAAGGGTCTGGGGACCTTTAGAAAGGCCCTGTGGGGCATTAGAAGGGTCTGGGGGCCTTTAGAATGCTCCTGAGGGGCAGTAGAAGGGTGTGGGGACCTTTATAAAGGCCCTGACGGGAATTAGAATGGTCTGCGGGCCTTCAGAAGTGTCCTGAGGGGCTCTAGAATGGTCTGGGGGCCTTTATAAGTGTCCTGACGGGCTCTAGAAGGGTCTGGGAACCTTTATATATGCCCTGAGGGGCATTAGAAGGGTCTGAGGGCCTTTAGGAAGGTCCTGAGGGGCATTAGAAGGGTCTTGTGGCCTTTATAAGGGTCCTGAAAGGCATTAGAAGGGTCTGGGGGCTTTTAGATGGGTCCTGAGGCAATCTAGAAGGGTCTAGGGGCCTTTACATGGGTCTTGAGGGGAATTAGAAGGGTCTGAGGGCCTTTAGAAGGGTCCTGAGGGGCATTAGAAGGGTCTGGGTGCTTTTAGATGGGTCCTGAGGCAATCTAGAAAGGTCTGGGGGCCTTTACATGGGTCTTGAGGGTCATTAGAAGGGTGTGGAGGCCTTTAGAAAGGCGCTGAGTGGCTCTAGAAGGGTCTGGGGGCTATTAGAAGCGTCCTGAGGGGGTCCAGAAGGGTCTGGGTGCCTTTTTAAAGGCCCTCAGTGGGATTATAAGGGTCTCGCGGCTTTTAGAAAGGCCCTGAGTGGCATTACAAGGGTCTGGGGTCATATAGAAAGGCCCTGAGAGGTTCTAGAAGTGTCTGGGGTACTTTAGAAATGCCCTGAGGGGCTCTAGAAGGGTCTGAGGGCCTTTAGAATGGTCCTGAGGGGCATTAGAAGGGTCTTGTGGCCTTCATAAGGGTCCTGGAAGGCATTAGAAGGGTCTGGGGGCTTTTAGATGGGTCCTGAGGCAATCTAGAAGGGTCTAGGGGCCTTTACATGGGTCTTGAGGGTCATTAGAAGGGTGTGGAGGCCTTTAGAAAGGCCCTGAAAGGCATTAGAAGGGTCTGGGGGCTTTTAGATGGGTCCTGAGGCAATCTAGAAGGGTCTGGGGGCCTTTACATGGGTCCTGAGCATCATTAGAAGGGTGTGGAGGCCTTTAGAAAGGCCCTGAGGGGCTCTACAAGGGTCTGGGGCCTTTAGAAGGGTCTTCAGGGGCTCTGGAGGGTTCTGGCGACCTTTAGAAAGGCCCTGTGGGGCATTAGAAGGGTCTGGGGGCCTTTAGAATGCTCCTGAGGGACAGTAGAAGGGTCTGGGAACCTTTATAAATGCCCTGAGGGGCATTAGAAGGGTCTGGGTGCCCTTATAATAGCCCTGAGGGGAATTAGCAGGGTCTGGGGGACTTTAGAAGGGTCCTGAGGTGCTCTAGAAGGGTCTGGGGGCCTTTAGAAGGGTCTTCAGGGGCTCTAGAAGGGTCTGGGGACCTTTAGAAATGCCCTGTGGGGCATTAGAAGGGTCTGGGGGCCTTTAGAATACTCCTGAGGGGCAGTAGAAGGGTCTGGGGACCTTTATAAGGGTCCTGACGGGCTCTAGAAGGGTCTGGGGACCTTTATAAGGGTCCTGACGGGCTCTAGAATGGTCTGAGGGCCTTTAGAAAGGTCCTGAGGGGCATTAGAAGCGTCTTGTGCCTTCATAAGGGTCCTGAAAGGCATTGGAAGGGTCTGGGGGCTTTTTAGATCGGTCCTGAGGCAATCTAGAAGGGTCTAGGGCCTTTATATGGGTCTTGAGGGTCATTAGAAGGGTGTGGAGGCCTTTAGAAAGGCCCTGAGGAGCTCTAGAAGGGTCTGGGGGCTATTAGAAGAGTCCTGAGGTGGTCAGAAGGGTTTGGGGGCCTTTTTAAAGGCCCTTCAGGGGGATTATAAGGGTCTCGCGTCCTTTAGAAAGGCCCTGAGAGGCATTAGAAGGGTCTGGGTGCCTTTAGAAATGACCTGAGGGGCATTAGAAGGGTATGGGAGCCTTTAGAAAGGACCTGAGGGGCATTAGAAGGGTCTGGGGGCCTTTAGAATGCTCCTGAGGGGCAGTAGAAGGGTCTGGGACCTTTATAAGGCCCTGACGAGCATTAGAATGGTCTGCAGGCCTTTAGAATTGTCCTGAGGGGCTCTAGAATGGTCTGGGGCCTTTATAAGGGTCCTGACGGCTCTAGAAGGGTCTGGGAACCTTTATAAATGCCCTGAGGGGCATTAGAAGGGTCTGAGGGCCTTTAGAAAGGTCCTGAGGGGCATTAGAAAGGTCTTGTGGCCTTCATAAGGGTCATGAAAGGCATTAGAAGGGTCTGGGGGCTTTTAGATGGGTCCTGAGGCAATCTAGAAGGGTCTAGGGGCCTTTACATGGGTCTTGAGGGTCATTAGAAGGGTGTGGAGGCATTTAGAAAGGCCTGAAAGGCATTAGAAGGGTCTGGGGGCTATTAGATGGGTCCTGATGCAATCTAGAAGGGTCTGGGGGCTTTTACATGGGTCTTGAGGTTCATTAGAAGGGTTGTGGAGGTCTTTAGAAAGGCCCTGAGGGGCTCTAGAAGGGTCTGGGGGCTATTAGAAACGTCCTGAGGGGGTCCAGAAGGGTCTGGGGGCCTTTAGAAATGACCCGAGGGGCATTAGAAAGGTCTGGGGGCCTTTAGAATGGTCCTGAGGGGGTCTAGAAGGGTCTGGAGGCATTTAAAACTGGCCTGAGAGGCTCTAGAAGAGTCTGGTGCCTTTATAAGGGTCCTGAGGGGCATTAGAAGGGTCTGGGTGCCCTTATGTAAGCCCTGAAAAGAAATTAACATGGTCTGGGGGCCTTTAGAAGGGTCCTGAGGGGGCTCTATAAGGGTCTGGGGGCCTTTAGAAGGGTCTTCAGGGGCTCTAGAAGGGTCTGGGGACCTTTAGAAAGGCCCTGTGGGGCATTAGAAGGGTCTGGGGGCCTTCAGAATTGCTCCTGAGGGGCAGTAGAAGGGTCTGGGGGGCCTTTAGAAAGGCCCTGACGGGCATTAGAATGGTCTGCGGGATTTAGAAGTGTCCTGAGGAGCTCTAGAATGGTCTGGGGCCTTTATAAGTGTCCTGACAGGCTCTAGAAGGGTCTGGAACCTTTATAAATGCCCTGAGGGGCATTAGAAGGGTCTGAGGGCCTTTAGAAAGGTCCTGAGGGGCATTAGAAGCCACCTTGTGGCCTTCATAAGGGTCCTGAAAGGCATTAGAAGGGTCTGGGGGCTTTTAGATGGGTCCTGAGGCAATCTAGAAGGGTCTGGGGGCCTTTACATGGGTCTTGAGGGTCATTAGAAGGGTGTGGAGGCCTTTAGAAAGGACCTGAGGAGCTCTAGAAGGGTCTGGGGGCTATTAGAAGCATCCTGAGGGGGTCCAGAAGGGTCTGGGGGCCTTTTTAAAGGCCCTCAGGGGGATTATAAGGGTCTCGCGGCCTTTAGAAAGACCCTGAGTGGCATTAGAAGGGTCTGGGTGCCTTTAGAAATGACCTGAGGGGCATTAGAAGGGTATGGGAGCCTTTAGAAAGGCCCTGTGGGGCATTAGAAGGGTCTGGGGTAATTTAGAATGCTCCTGAGGGGGAGTAGAAGGGTCTGGGGACCTTTATAAGGGTCCTGACGGGCTCAAGAAGGGTCTGGGGACCTTTATAAGGGTCCTGACGGGCTCAAGAAGGGTCTGGGGACCTTTATAAGGGTCCTGACGGGCTCAAGAAGGGTCTGAGGTCCTTTAGAAATGTCCTGAGGGGCATTAGAAGGGTCTGGGGGCTTTTAGATGGGTCCTGAGGCAATCTAGAAGGGTCTGGGGGCCTTTACATGGGTCTTGAGGGTCATTAGAAGGGTGTGGAGGCCTTTAGAAAGGCGCTGAGGGGCTCTAGAAGGGTCTTGGGGCTATTAGAAGCGTCCTGAGGGGGTCTAAAAGGGTCTGGGGGCCTTTTTAAAGGCCCTCAGGGGGATTATAAGGGTCTCGCGGCTTTTAGAAAGGCCCTGAGTGGCATTAGAAGGGTCTGGGTGCCTTTATAAATGCCCTGAGGGGCATTAGAAGGGTATGGGGGCCTTTGAAAAGGCCCTGAGGGGGTCTAGAAGGGTCTGGAGGCATTTAAAACTGTCCTGAGAGGCTCTAGAAGGGTCTGAGTGCCTTTATAAGGGTCCTGAGGGGAATTAGAAGGGTCTGGGTGCCCTTATGAAAGCCCTGAGGGGAATTAGCACGGTCTGGGGGACTTTAGAAGGGTCCTGAGGGGCTCAGTAATGGTCTGGGGGCCTTTAGAAGGGTCTTCAGGGGCTCTAGAATAGTGTCGGGACATTTAGAAAGGCCCTGTGGGGCATTAGAAGGGTCTGGGGGCATTCAGAATGCTCCTGAGGGGCAGTAGAAGGGTCTGAGGGCCTTTAGAAACGTCCTGAGGGGCATTAGAAGGGTCTTGTGGCCTTCATAAGGGTCCTGAAAGGCATTAGAATGGTCTGGGGGCTTTTAGATGGGTCCTGAGGCAATCTAGAAGGGTCTAGGGGGCTTTACATGGGTTTTGAGGGTCATTAGAAGGGTGTGGAGGCCTTTAGAAAGGCCCTGAAAGGCATTAGAAGGGTCTGGGGGCTTTTAGATGGGTCCTGAGGCAATCTAGAAGGGTCTGGGGCCTTTACATGGGTCTTGAGGGTCATTAGAAGGGTGTGGAGGCCTTTAGAAAGGACCTGAGGGGCTCTAGAAGGGTCTGGGGGCTATTAGAAGGGTCTTCAGGGGCTCTAGAGGGGTCTGGGGACCTTTAGAAAGGCCCTGTGGTGCATTAGAAGGGTCTGGGGGCCTTTAGAATGCTCCTGAGGGGCAGTAGAAGGGTCTGGGAACCTTTATAAATGCCCTGAGGGGCATTAGAAGGGTCTGAGGGCATTTAGAAAGGTCCTGAGGGGCATTAGAAGGGTCTTGTGGCCTTGATAAGGGTCCTGAAAGGCATTAGAAGGGTCTGGGGGCTTTTAGATGGGTCCTGAGGCAATCTAGAAGGGTCTAGGGGCCTTTACATGGGTCTTGAGGGTCATTAGAAGGGTGTGGAGGCCTTTAGAAAGGCCCTGAAATGCATTAGAAGGGTCTGGGGGCTTTTAGATGGGTCCTGAGGCAATCTAGAAGGGTCTGGGGGCCTTTACATGGGTCTTGCGGGTCATTAGAAGGGTGTGGAGGCCTTTAGAAAGGCCCTGAGGAGCTGTAGAAGGGTCTGGGGGCTATTAGAAGCGTCCTGAGGGGGTCCAGAAGGGTCTGGGGGCCTTTTTAAAGGCCCTCAGGGGGATTATAAGGGTCTCGCGGCCTTTAGAAAGGCCCTGAGCGGCATTAGAAGGGTCTGGGTGCCTTTAGAAATGACGTGAGGGGCATTACAAAAGTATGGGGGCCTTTAGAAAGGCCCTGAGGGGCATTAGAAGGGTCTGGGGGCCTTTAGAATGGTCCTCAGGAGGGTCTAGAAGGGTCTGGAGGCATTTAAAACTGTCCTGAGAGGCTCTAGAAGGGTCTGGGTGCCTTTATAAGGGTCCTGAGGGGCATTATAAGGGTCTGGGTGCCCTTATAAAAGCCCTGAGGGAAATTAGCAGGGTCTGGGGGACTTTAGAAGGGTCCTGAGGGGCTCTATAAGGGTCTGGGGTCTTTAGAAGGGTCTTCAGGGGCTCTAGAAAGATCTGGCGACCTTTAGAAAGGCCCTGTGAGGCATTAGAAGGGTCTGGGGGCCTTTAGAATGCTCCTGAGGGGCAGTAGAAGGGTCTGGGGACCTTTATAAAGGCCCTGACGGGCATTAGAATGGTCTGCGGGCCTTCAGAAGTGTCCTGACGGGCTCTAGAAGGGTCTGGGAACCTTTATAAATGCCCTGAGGGGCATTAGAAGGGTCTGAGGGCCTTTAGGAAGGTCCTGAGGGGCATTAGAAGGGTCTTGTGGCCTTCATAAGGGTCCTGAAAGGCATTAGATGGGTCTGGGCGCTTTTAGATGGTTCCTGAGGCAATCTAGAAGGGTCTAGGGGCCTTTACATGGGTCTTGAGGGGCATTAGAAGGGTCTGAGGGCCTTCATAAGGGTCCTGAGGGGCATTAGAAGGGTTTAGGGGCTTTTAGATGGGTCCTGAGGCAATCTAGAAGGGTCTGGGGGCCTTTACATGGGTCTTGAGGGTCATTAGAAGGGTGTGGAGGCCTTTAGAAAGGCGCCGAGGGGCTCTAGAAGGGTCTGGGGGCTATTAGAAGCGTCCTGAGGGGGTCCAGAAGGGTCTGGGGGCCTTTTCAAAGGCCCTCAGGGGGATTATAAGGGTCTCACGGCTTTTAGAAAGGCCCTGAGTGGCATTACAAGGGTCTGGGGTCATATAGAAAGGCCCTGAGAGGTTCTAGAAGTGTCTGGGGTACTTTAGAAATGCCCTGAGGGGCATTTAGAAGGGTCTGGGGGCCTTTAGAATGGTCCTGAGGGGTTCTAGAAGGGTCTGGAGGCATTTAAAACTGTCCTGAGAGGCTCTAAAAGGGTCTGGGTGCCTTTATAAGGGTCCTGAGGGGCTTTAGAAGGGTCTGGGAAGCTTTATAAATGCCCTGAGGGGCATTAGAAGGGTCTGAGGGCCTTTAGAAAGGTCCTGAGGGGCATTACAATGGTCTTGTGGCCTTCATAAGGGTCCTGAAAGGCATTAGAAGGGTCTGGGGGCTTTTAGATGGGTCCTGAGGCAATCTAGAAGGGTCTAGGGGCCTTTACATGGGTCTTGAAGGTCATTAGAAGGGTGTGGAGGCCTTTAGAAAGGCCCTGAAATGCATTAGAAGGGTCTGGGGGCTTTTAGATGGGTCCTGAGGCAATCTAGAAGGGTCTGGGGGCCTTTACATGGGTCTTGAGGGTCATTAGAAGTGTGTGGAGGCCTTTAGAAAGGCCCTGAGGAGCTCTAGAAGGGTCTGGGGGCTATTAGAAGCGTCCTGAGGGGGTCCAGAAGAGTCTGGGGGCCTTTTTAAAGGCCCTCAGGGGGATTATAAGGGTCTCGCGGCCTTTAGAAAGGCCCTGAGCGGCATTAGAGGGGTCTGGGTGCCTTTAGAAATGACGTGAGGGGCATTACAAAAGTATGGGGGCCTTTAGAAAGGCCCTGAGGTGCATTAGAAGGGTCTGGGGGCCTATAGAATGGTCCTCAGGAGGGTCTAGAAGGGTCTGGAGGCATTTAAAACTGTCCTGAGAGGCTCTAGAAGGGTCTGGGTTCCTTTATAAGGGTTCTGAGGGGCATTATAAGGCTCTGGGTGCCCTTATAAAAGCCCTGAGGGCAATTAGCAGGGTCTGGGGGACTTTAGAAGGGTCCTGAGGGGCTCTATAAGGGTCTGGGGTCTTTAGAAGGGTCTTCAGGGGCTCTAGAAGGGTCTGGGGACCTTTAGAAAGGCCCTGTGGGGCATTAGAAGGGTCTGGGGGCCTTTAGAATGCTCCTGAGGGGCAGTAGAAGGGTGTGGGGACCTTTATAAAGGCCCTGACGGGAATTAGAATGGTCTGCGGGCCTTCAGAAGTGTCCTGAGGGGCTCTAGAATGGTCTGGGGGCCTTTATAAGTGTCCTGACGGGCTCTAGAAGGGTCTGGGAACCTTTATATATGCCCTGAGGGGCATTAGAAGGGTCTGAGGGCCTTTAGGAAGGTCCTGAGGGGCATTAGAAGGGTCTTGTGGCCTTCATAAGGGTCCTGAAAGGCATTAGAAGGGTCTGGGGGCTTTTAGATGGGTCCTGAGGCAATCTAGAAGGGTCTAGGGGCCTTTACATGGGTCTTGAGGGGAATTAGAAGGGTCTGAGGGCCTTTAGAAGGGTCCTGAGGGGCATTAGAAGGGTCTGGGTGCTTTTAGATGGGTCCTGAGGCAATCTAGAAAGGTCTGGGGGCCTTTACATGGGTCTTGAGGGTCATTAGAAGGGTGTGGAGGCCTTTAGAAAGGCGCTGAGTGGCTCTAGAAGGGTCTGGGGGCTATTAGAAGCGTCCTGAGGGGGTCCAGAAGGGTCTGGGTGCCTTTTTAAAGGCCCTCAGTGGGATTATAAGGGTCTCGCGGCTTTTAGAAAGGCCCTGAGTGGCATTACAAGGGTCTGGGGTCATATAGAAAGGCCCTGAGAGGTTCTAGAATGTCTGGGGTACTTTAGAAATGCCCTGAGGGGCTCTAGAAGGGTCTGAGGGCCTTTAGAATGGTCCTGAGGGGCATTAGAAGGGTCTTGTGGCCTTCATAAGGGTCCTGGAAGGCATTAGAAGGGTCTGGGGGCTTTTAGATGGGTCCTGAGGCAATCTAGAAGGGTCTAGGGGCCTTTACATGGGTCTTGAGGGTCATTAGAAGGGTGTGGAGGCCTTTAGAAAGGCCCTGAAAGGCATTAGAAGGGTCTGGGGGCTTTTAGATGGGTCCTGAGGCAATCTAGAAGGGTCTGGGGGCCTTTACATGGGTCCTGAGCATCATTAGAAGGGTGTGGAGGCCTTTAGAAAGGCCCTGAGGGGCTCTACAAGGGTCTGGGGCCTTTAGAAGGGTCTTCAGGGGCTCTGGAGGTTTCTGGCGACCTTTAGAAAGGCCCTGTGGGGCATTAGAAGGGTCTGGGGGCCTTTAGAATGCTCCTGAGGGACAGTAGAAGGGTCTGGGAACCTTTATAAATGCCCTGAGGGGCATTAGAAGGGTCTGAGTGCCTTTAGAAAGGTCCTGAGGGGCATTAGAAGGGTCTTGTGGCCTTCATAAGGGTCCTGATAGGCATTTGAAGGGTCTGGGGGCTTTTAGATGGGTCCTGAGGCAATCTAGAAGGGTCTAGGGGCCTTTACATGGGTCTTGAGGGTCATTAGAAGGGTGTGGAGGCCTTTAGAAAGGCCCTGAAAGGCATTAGAAGGGTCTGGGGGCTTTTAGATGGGTCCTGACGCAATCTAGAAGGGTCTGGGGGCCTTTACATGGGTCTTGAGAGTCATTAGAAGGGTGTGGAGGCCTTTAGAAAGGGGCTGAGGGGCTCTAGAAGGGTCTGGGGGCTATTAGAAGCGTCCTGAGGGGGTCCAGAAGGGTCTGGGGGCCTTTTTAAAGGCCCTCAGGGGGATTATAAGGGTCTCACGGCTTTTAGAAAGGCCCTGAGTGGCATTACAAGGGTCTGGGTTCATATAGAAAGGCCCTGAGAGGTTCTAGAAGTGTCTGGGGTACTTTAGAAATGCCCTGAGGGGCATTAGAAGGGTCTGGGGGCCTTTAGAATGGTCCTGAGGGGTTCTAGAAGGGTCTGGAGGCATTTAAAACTGTCCTGAGAGGCTCTAGAAGGGTCTGGGTGCCTTTATAAGGGTCCTGAGGGGCTTTAGAAGGGTCTGGGTGCCCTTATAAAAGCCCTGAGGGGAATTAGCAGGGTCTGGGGTCTTTAGAAGGGTCCTGAGGGGCTCTATAAGGGTCTGGGGGCCCTTAGAAGGGTCTTCAGGGGCTCTAGAAGGGTCTGGGGACCTTTAGAAAGGCCCTGTGGGGCATTAGAAGGGTCTGGGGGCCTTTAGAATGCTCCTGAGGGGCTCTATAAGGGTCTGGGGACCTTTATAAGTGTCCTGACTGGCTCTAGAAGGGTCTGGGAAGCTTTATAAATGCCCTGAGGGGCATTAGAAGGGTCTAATGGCCTTTAGAAAAATCCTGAGGGGCATTAGAAGGTTCTTGTGGCCTTCATAAGGGTCCTGAAAGGCATTAGAAGGGTCTGGGGGCTTTTAGATGGGTCCTGAGGCAATCTAGAAGGGTCTAGGGGCCTTTACATGGGTCTTGAGAGTCATTAGAAGGGTGTGGAGGCCTTTAGAAAGGCCCTGAGGGGCTCTAGAAGGGTCTGGGGGCCTTTAGAAGGGTCTTCAAGGGCGCTAGAAGGGTCTGGGGACCTTTAGAAAGGCCCTGTGGGGCATTAGAAGGGTCTGGGGGCCTTTAGAATGCTCCTGAGGGGCAGTAGAAGGGTCTGGGGACATTTATAAGTGTCCTGACGGGCTCTAGAAGGGACTGGTAACCTTTATAAATGCCCTGCGGGGCATTAGAAGGGTCTAAGTGCCTTTAGAAAGGTCCTGAGGGGCATTAGAAGGTTCTTGTGGCCTTCATAATGGTCCTGAAAGGCATTAGAAGGGTCTGGGGGCTTTTAGATGGGTCCTGAGGCAATCTAGAAGGGTCTAGGGGCCTTTACATGGGTCTTGAGGGTCATTAGAAGGGTGTGGAGGCCTTTAGAAAGGCCCTGATGGGCTCTAGAAGGGTCTGGGGGCCTTTAGAAGGGTCTTCAGGGGCTCTAGAGGGGTCTGGGGACCTTTAGAAAAGCCCTGTGGGGCATTAGAAGGGTCTGGGGGCCTTTAGAATGCTCCTGAGGGGCAGTAGAAGGGTCTGGGGGCCTTTAGAAAGGCCCTGACGGGCATTAGAATGGTCTGCGGGATTTAGAAGTGTCCTGAGGAGCTCTAGAATGGTCTGGGGGCCTTTATAAGTGTCCTGACAGGCTCTAGAAGGGTCTGGGAACCTTTATAAATGCCCTGAGGGGCATTAGAAGGGTCTGAGGGCCTTTAGAAAGGTCCTGAGGGGCATTAGAAGGGTCTTGTGGCCTTCATAAGGGTCCTGAAAGGCATTAGAAGGGTCTGGGGGCTTTTAGATGGGTCCTGAGGCAATCTAGAAGGGTCTGGGGGCCTTTACATGGGTCTTGAGGGTCATTAGAAGGGTGTGGAGGCCTTTAGAAAGGACCTGAGGAGCTCTAGAAGGGTCTGGGGGCTATTAGAAGCATCCTGAGGGGGTCCAGAAGGGTCTGGGGGCCTTTTTAAAGGCCCTCAGGGGGATTATAAGGGTCTCGCGGCCTTTAGAAAGACCCTGAGTGGCATTAGAAGGGTCTGGGTGCCTTTAGAAATGACCTGAGGGGCATTAGAAGGGTATGGGAGCCTTTAGAAAGGCCCTGTGGGGCATTAGAAGGGTCTGGGGTAATTTAGAATGCTCCTGAGGGGCAGTAGAAGGGTCTGGGGACCTTTATAAGGGTCCTGACGGGCTCAAGAAGGGTCTGGGGACCTTTATAAGGGTCCTGACGGGCTCAAGAAGGGTCTGGGGACCTTTATAAGGGTCCTGACGGGCTCAAGAAGGGTCTGAGGTCCTTTAGAAATGTCCTGAGGGGCATTAGAAGGGTCTGGGGGCTTTTAGATGGGTCCTGAGGCAATCTAGAAGGGTCTGGGGGCCTTTACATGGGTCTTGAGGGTCATTAGAAGGGTGTGGAGGCCTTTAGAAAGGCGCTGAGGGGCTCTAGAAGGGTCTTGGGGCTATTAGAAGCGTCCTGAGGGGGTCTAAAAGGGTCTGGGGGCCTTTTTAAAGGCCCTCAGGGGGATTATAAGGGTCTCGCGGCTTTTAGAAAGGCCCTGAGTGGCATTAGAAGGGTCTGGGTGCCTTTATAAATGCCCTGAGGGGCATTAGAAGGGTATGGGGGCCTTTAGAAAGGCCCTGAGGGGGTCTAGAAGGGTCTGGAGGCATTTAAAACTGTCCTGAGAGGCTCTAGAAGGGTCTGAGTGCCTTTATAAGGGTCCTGAGGGGCATTAGAAGGGTCTGGGTGCCCTTATGAAAGCCCTGAGGGGAATTAGCACGGTCTGGGGGACTTTAGAAGGGTCCTGAGGGGCTCAGTAATGGTCTGGGGGCCTTTAGAAGGGTCTTCAGGGGCTCTAGAATAGTGTCGGGACATTTAGAAAGGCCCTGTGGGGCATTAGAAGGGTCTGGGGGCATTCAGAATGCTCCTGAGGGGCAGTAGAAGGGTCTGAGGGCCTTTAGAAACGTCCTGAGGGGCATTAGAAGGGTCTTGTGGCCTTCATAAGGGTCCTGAAAGGCATTAGAATGGTCTGGGGGCTTTTAGATGGGTCCTGAGGCAATCTAGAAGGGTCTAGGGGGCTTTACATGGGTTTTGAGGGTCATTAGAAGGGTGTGGAGGCCTTTAGAAAGGCCCTGAAAGGCATTAGAAGGGTCTGGGGGCTTTTAGATGGGTCCTGAGGCAATCTAGAAGGGTCTGGGGGCCTTTACATGGGTCTTGAGGGTCATTAGAAGGGTGTGGAGGCCTTTAGAAAGGACCTGAGGGGCTCTAGAAGGGTCTGGGGGCTATTAGAAGGGTCTTCAGGGGCTCTAGAGGGGTCTGGGGACCTTTAGAAAGGCCCTGTGGTGCATTAGAAGGGTCTGGGGGCCTTTAGAATGCTCCTGAGGGGCAGTAGAAGGGTCTGGGAACCTTTATAAATGCCCTGAGGGGCATTAGAAGGGTCTGAGGGCATTTAGAAAGGTCCTGAGGGGCATTAGAAGGGTCTTGTGGCCTTGATAAGGGTCCTGAAAGGCATTAGAAGGGTCTGGGGGCTTTTAGATGGGTCCTGAGGCAATCTAGAAGGGTCTAGGGGCCTTTACATGGGTCTTGAGGGTCATTAGAAGGGTGTGGAGGCCTTTAGAAAGGCCCTGAAATGCATTAGAAGGGTCTGGGGGCTTTTAGATGGGTCCTGAGGCAATCTAGAAGGGTCTGGGGGCCTTTACATGGGTCTTGCGGGTCATTAGAAGGGTGTGGAGGCCTTTAGAAAGGCCCTGAGGAGCTGTAGAAGGGTCTGGGGACTATTAGAAGCGTCCTGAGGGGGTCCAGAAGGGTCTGGGGGCCTTTTTAAAGGCCCTCAGGGGGATTATAAGGGTCTCGCGGCCTTTAGAAAGGCCCTGAGCGGCATTAGAAGGGTCTGGGTGCCTTTAGAAATGACGTGAGGGGCATTACAAAAGTATGGGGGCCTTTAGAAAGGCCCTGAGGGGCATTAGAAGGGTCTGGGGGCCTTTAGAATGGTCCTCAGGAGGGTCTAGAAGGGTCTGGAGGCATTTAAAACTGTCCTGAGAGGCTCTAGAAGGGTCTGGGTGCCTTTATAAGGGTCCTGAGGGGCATTATAAGGGTCTGGGTGCCCTTATAAAAGCCCTGAGGGAAATTAGCAGGGTCTGGGGGACTTTAGAAGGGTCCTGAGGGGCTCTATAAGGGTCTGGGGTCTTTAGAGGGGTCTTCAGGGGCTCTAGAAAGATCTGGCGACCTTTAGAAAGGCCCTGTGAGGCATTAGAAGGGTCTGGGGGCCTTTAGAATGCTCCTGAGGGGCAGTAGAAGGGTCTGGGGACCTTTATAAAGGCCCTGACGGGCATTAGAATGGTCTGCGGGCCTTCAGAAGTGTCCTGACGGGCTCTAGAAGGGTCTGGGAACCTTTATAAATGCCCTGAGGGGCATTAGAAGGGTCTGAGGGCCTTTAGGAAGGTCCTGAGGGGCATTAGAAGGGTCTTGTGGCCTTCATAAGGGTCCTGAAAGGCATTAGATGGGTCTGGGCGCTTTTAGATGGTTCCTGAGGCAATCTAGAAGGGTCTAGGGGCCTTTACATGGGTCTTG
Source organism: Coccyzus lansbergi (assembly GCA_033558105.1). Lineage (NCBI taxonomy): Eukaryota > Metazoa > Chordata > Aves > Cuculiformes > Coccyzidae > Coccyzus > Coccyzus lansbergi. The sequence continues at coordinate 1,239,122 of JAUMJK010000794.1, read as the reverse complement.
AGGGGCATTAGAAGGGTCTGAGGGCCTTCATAAGGGTCCTGAGGGGCATTAGAAGGGTTTAGGGGCTTTTAGATGGGTCCTGAGGCAATCTAGAAGGGTCTGGGGGCCTTTACATGGGTCTTGAGGGTCATTAGAAGGGTGTGGAGGCCTTTAGAAAGGCGCCGAGGGGCTCTAGAAGGGTCTGGGGGCTATTAGAAGCGTCCTGAGGGGGTCCAGAAGGGTCTGGGGGCCTTTTCAAAGGCCCTCAGGGGGATTATAAGGGTCTCACGGCTTTTAGAAAGGCCCTGAGTGGCATTACAAGGGTCTGGGGTCATATAGAAAGGCCCTGAGAGGTTCTAGAAGTGTCTGGGGTACTTTAGAAATGCCCTGAGGGGCATTTAGAAGGGTCTGGGGGCCTTTAGAATGGTCCTGAGGGGTTCTAGAAGGGTCTGGAGGCATTTAAAACTGTCCTGAGAGGCTCTAAAAGGGTCTGGGTGCCTTTATAAGGGTCCTGAGGGGCTTTAGAAGGGTCTGGGAAGCTTTATAAATGCCCTGAGGGGCATTAGAAGGGTCTGAGGGCCTTTAGAAAGGTCCTGAGGGGCATTACAATGGTCTTGTGGCCTTCATAAGGGTCCTGAAAGGCATTAGAAGGGTCTGGGGGCTTTTAGATGGGTCCTGAGGCAATCTAGAAGGGTCTAGGGGCCTTTACATGGGTCTTGAAGGTCATTAGAAGGGTGTGGAGGCCTTTAGAAAGGCCCTGAAATGCATTAGAAGGGTCTGGGGGCTTTTAGATGGGTCCTGAGGCAATCTAGAAGGGTCTGGGGGCCTTTACATGGGTCTTGAGGGTCATTAGAAGTGTGTGGAGGCCTTTAGAAAGGCCCTGAGGAGCTCTAGAAGGGTCTGGGGGCTATTAGAAGCGTCCTGAGGGGGTCCAGAAGAGTCTGGGGGCCTTTTTAAAGGCCCTCAGGGGGATTATAAGGGTCTCGCGGCCTTTAGAAAGGCCCTGAGCGGCATTAGAGGGGTCTGGGTGCCTTTAGAAATGACGTGAGGGGCATTACAAAAGTATGGGGGCCTTTAGAAAGGCCCTGAGGTGCATTAGAAGGGTCTGGGGGCCTATAGAATGGTCCTCAGGAGGGTCTAGAAGGGTCTGGAGGCATTTAAAACTGTCCTGAGAGGCTCTAGAAGGTTCTGGGTTCCTTTATAAGGGTTCTGAGGGGCATTATAAGGCTCTGGGTGCCCTTATAAAAGCCCTGAGGGCAATTAGCAGGGTCTGGGGGACTTTAGAAGGGTCCTGAGGGGCTCTATAAGGGTCTGGGGTCTTTAGAAGGGACTTCAGGGGCTCTAGAAGGGTCTGGGGACCTTTAGAAAGGCCCTGTGGGGCATTAGAAGGGTCTGGGGGCCTTTAGAATGCTCCTGAGGGGCAGTAGAAGGGTGTGGGGACCTTTATAAAGGCCCTGACGGGAATTAGAATGGTCTGCGGGCCTTCAGAAGTGTCCTGAGGGGCTCTAGAATGGTCTGGGGGCCTTTATAAGTGTCCTGACGGGCTCTAGAAGGGTCTGGGAACCTTTATATATGCCCTGAGGGGCATTAGAAGGGTCTGAGGGCCTTTAGGAAGGTCCTGAGGGGCATTAGAAGGGTCTTGTGGCCTTCATAAGGGTCCTGAAAGGCATTAGAAGGGTCTGGGGGCTTTTAGATGGGTCCTGAGGCAATCTAGAAGGGTCTAGGGGCCTTTACATGGGTCTTGAGGGGAATTAGAAGGGTCTGAGGGCCTTTAGAAGGGTCCTGAGGGGCATTAGAAGGGTCTGGGTGCTTTTAGATGGGTCCTGAGGCAATCTAGAAAGGTCTGGGGGCCTTTACATGGGTCTTGAGGGTAATTAGAAGGGTGTGGAGGCCTTTAGAAAGGCGCTGAGTGGCTCTAGAAGGGTCTGGGGGCTATTAGAAGCGTCCTGAGGGGGTCCAGAAGGGTCTGGGTGCCTTTTTAAAGGCCCTCAGTGGGATTATAAGGGTCTCGCGGCTTTTAGAAAGGCCCTGAGTGGCATTACAAGGGTCTGGGGTCATATAGAAAGGCCCTGAGAGGTTCTAGAAGTGTCTGGGGTACTTTAGAAATGCCCTGAGGGGCTCTAGAAGGGTCTGAGGGCCTTTAGAATAGTCCTGAGGGGCATTAGAAGGGTCTTGTGGCCTTCATAAGGGTCCTGGAAGGCATTAGAAGGGTCTGGGGGCTTTTAGATGGGTCCTGAGGCAATCTAGAAGGGTCTAGGGGCCTTTACATGGGTCTTGAGGGTCATTAGAAGGGTGTGGAGGCCTTTAGAAAGGCCCTGAAAGGCATTAGAAGGGTCTGGGGGCTTTTAGATGGGTCCTGAGGCAATCTAGAAGGGTCTGGGGGCCTTTACATGGGTCCTGAGCATCATTAGAAGGGTGTGGAGGCCTTTAGAAAGGCCCTGAGGGGCTCTACAAGGGTCTGGGGCCTTTAGAAGGGTCTTCAGGGGCTCTGGAGGGTTCTGGCGACCTTTAGAAAGGCCCTGTGGGGCATTAGAAGGGTCTGGGGGCCTTTAGAATGCTCCTGAGGGACAGTAGAAGGGTCTGGGAACCTTTATAAATGCCCTGAGGGGCATTAGAAGGGTCTGAGTGCCTTTAGAAAGGTCCTGAGGGGCATTAGAAGGGTCTTGTGGCCTTGATAAGGGTCCTGAAAGGCATTAGAAGGGTCTGGGGGCTTTTAGATGGGTCCTGAGGCAATCTAGAAGGGTCTAGGGGCCTTTACATGGGTCTTGAGGGTCATTAGAAGGGTGTGGAGGCCTTTAGAAAGGCCCTGAAAGGCATTAGAAGGGTCTGGGGGCTTTTAGATGGGTCCTGACGCAATCTAGAAGGGTCTGGGGGCCTTTACATGGGTCTTGAGAGTCATTAGAAGGGTGTGGAGGCCTTTAGAAAGGGGCTGAGGGGCTCTAGAAGGGTCTGGGGGCTATTAGAAGCGTCCTGAGGGGGTCCAGAAGGGTCTGGGGGCCTTTTTAAAGGCCCTCAGGGGGATTATAAGGGTCTCACGGCTTTTAGAAAGGCCCTGAGTGGCATTACAAGGGTCTGGGTTCATATAGAAAGGCCCTGAGAGGTTCTAGAAGTGTCTGGGGTACTTTAGAAATGCCCTGAGGGGCATTAGAAGGGTCTGGGGGCCTTTAGAATGGTCCTGAGGGGTTCTAGAAGGGTCTGGAGGCATTTAAAACTGTCCTGAGAGGCTCTAGAAGGGTCTGGGTGCCTTTATAAGGGTCCTGAGGGGCTTTAGAAGGGTCTGGGTGCCCTTATAAAAGCCCTGAGGGGAATTAGCAGGGTCTGGGGTCTTTAGAAGGGTCCTGAGGGGCTCTATAAGGGTCTGGGGGCCCTTAGAAGGGTCTTCAGGGGCTCTAGAAGGGTCTGGGGACCTTTAGAAAGGCCCTGTGGGGCATTAGAAGGGTCTGGGGGCCTTTAGAATGCTCCTGAGGGGCTCTATAAGGGTCTGGGGACCTTTATAAGTGTCCTGACTGGCTCTAGAAGGGTCTGGGAAGCTTTATAAATGCCCTGAGGGGCATTAGAAGGGTCTAATGGCCTTTAGAAAAATCCTGAGGGGCATTAGAAGGTTCTTGTGGCCTTCATAAGGGTCCTGAAAGGCATTAGAAGGGTCTGGGGGCTTTTAGATGGGTCCTGAGGCAATCTAGAAGGGTCTAGGGGCCTTTACATGGGTCTTGAGAGTCATTAGAAGGGTGTGGAGGCCTTTAGAAAGGCCCTGAGGGGCTCTAGAAGGGTCTGGGGGCCTTTAGAAGGGTCTTCAAGGGCGCTAGAAGGGTCTGGGGACCTTTAGAAAGGCCCTGTGGGGCATTAGAAGGGTCTGGGGGCCTTTAGAATGCTCCTGAGGGGCAGTAGAAGGGTCTGGGGACCTTTATAAGTGTCCTGACGGGCTCTAGAAGGGACTGGTAACCTTTATAAATGCCCTGCGGGGCATTAGAAGGGTCTAAGTGCCTTTAGAAAGGTCCTGAGGGGCATTAGAAGGTTCTTGTGGCCTTCATAATGGTCCTGAAAGGCATTAGAAGGGTCTGGGGGCTTTTAGATGGGTCCTGAGGCAATCTAGAAGGGTCTAGGGGCCTTTACATGGGTCTTGAGGGTCATTAGAAGGGTGTGGAGGCCTTTAGAAAGGCCCTGATGGGCTCTAGAAGGGTCTGGGGGCCTTTATAAGGGTCTTCAGGGGCTCTAGAGGGGTCTGGGGACCTTTAGAAAAGCCCTGTGGGGCATTAGAAGGGTCTGGGGGCCTTTAGAATGCTCCTGAGGGGCAGTAGAAGGGTCTGGAAACCTTTATAAATGCCCTGAGGGGCATTAGAAGGGTCTGAGGGCCTTTAGAAAGGTCCTGAGGGGCATTAGAATGGTCTTGTGGCCTTGATAAGGGTCCTGAAATGCATTAGAAGGGTCTGGGGGCTTTTAGATGGGTCCTGAGGCAATCTAGAAGGGTCTGGCGGCCTTTACATGGGTCTTGAGGGTCATTAGAAGGGTGTGGAGGCCTTTAGAAAGGCCCTGAGGGGCTCTAGAAGGGTCTGGGGGCCTTTAGAAGGGACTTCAGGGGCTCTAGAAGGGTCTGGGGTCCTTTAGAAAGGCCCTGTGGGGCATTAGAAGGGTCTGGGGGCCTTTAGAATGCTCCTGAGGGGCAGTAGAAGGGTCTGGGAACCTTTATAAATGCCCTGAGGGGCATTAGAAGGGTCTGAGGGCCTTTAGAAAGGTCCTGAGGGGCATTAGAAGGGTCTTGTGGCCTTCATAAGGGTCCTGAAAGGCATTAGAAGGGTCTGGGGGCTTTTAGATGGGTCCTGAGGCAATCTAGAAGGGTCTAGGGGCCTTTACATGGGTCTTGAGGGTCATTAGAAGGGTGTGGAGGCCTTTAGAAAGGCCCTGAAATGCATTAGAAGGGTCTGGGGGCTTTTAGATGGGTCCTGAGGCAATCTAGAAGGGTCTGGGGGCCTTTACATGGGTCTTGAGGGTCATTAGAAGTGTGTGGAGGCCTTTAGAAAGGCCCTGAGGAGCTCTAGAAGGGTCTGGGGGCTATTAGAAGCGTCCTGAGGGGGTCCAGAAGGGTCTGGGGGCCTTTTTAAAGGCCCTCAGGGGGATTATAAGGGTCTCGCGGCCTTTAGAAAGGCCCTGAGCGGCATTAGAGGGGTCTGGGTGCCTTTAGAAATGACGTGAGGGGCATTACAAAAGTATGGGGGCCTTTAGAAAGGCCCTGAGGTGCATTAGAAGGGTCTGGGGGCCTATAGAATGGTCCTCAGGGGGGTCTAGAAGGGTCTGGAGGCATTTAAAACTGTCCTGAGAGGCTCTAGAAGGGTCTGGGTGCCTTTATAATGGTCCTGAGGGGCATTATAAGGCTCTGGGTGCCCTTATAAAAGCCCTGAGGGCAATTAGCAGGGTCTGGGGGACTTTAGAAGGGTCCTGAGGGGCTCTATAAGGGTCTGGGGTCTTTAGAAGGGTCTTCAGGGGCTCTAGAAGGGTCTGGGGACCTTTAGAAAGGCCCTGTGGGGCATTAGAAGGGTCTGGGGGCCTTTAGAATGCTCCTGAGGGGCAGTAGAAGGGTCTGGGGACCTTTATAAAGGCCCTGACGGGCATTAGAATGGTCTGCGGGCCTTCAGAAGTGTCCTGAGGGGCTCTAGAATGGTCTGGGGGCCTTTATAGGTGTCCTGACGGGCTCTAGAAGGGTCTGGGAACCTTTATATATGCCCTGAGGGGCATTAGAAGGGTCTGAGGGCCTTTAGGTAGGTCCTGAGGGGCATTAGAAGGGTCTTGTGGCCTTCATAAGGGTCCTGAAAGGCATTAGAAGGGTCTGGGGGCTTTTAGATGGGTCCTGAGGCAATCTAGAAGGGTCTAGGGGCCTTTACATGGGTCTTGAGGGGCATTAGAAGGGTCTGAGGGCCTTTAGAAGGGTCCTGAGGGGCATTAGAAGGGTCTGGGGGCTTTTAGATGGGTCCTGAGGCAATCTAGAAAGGTCTGGGGGCCTTTACATGGGTCTTGAGGGTCATTAGAAGGGTGTGGAGGCCTTTAGAAAGGCGCTGAGTGGCTCTAGAAGGGTCTGGGGGCTATTAGAAGCGTCCTGAGGGGGTCCAGAAGGGTCTGGGTGCCTTTTTAAAGGCCCTCAGTGGGATTATAAGGGTCTCGCGGCTTTTAGAAAGGCCCTGAGTGGCATTACAAGGGTCTGGGGTCATATAGAAAGGCCCTGAGAGGTTCTAGAAGTGTCTGGGGTACTTTAGAAATGCCCTGAGGGGCTCTAGAAGGGTCTGAGAGCCTTTAGAATGGTCCTGAGGGGCATTAGAAGGGTCTTGTGGCCTTCATAAGGGTCCTGGAAGGCATTAGAAGGGTCTGGGGGCTTTTAGATGGGTCCTGAGGCAATCTAGAAGGGTCTAGGGGCCTTTACATGGGTCTTGAGGGTCATTAGAAGGGTGTGGAGGCCTTTAGAAAGGCCCTGAAAGGCATTAGAAGGGTCTGGGGGCTTTTAGATGGGTCCTGAGGCAATCTAGAAGGGTCTGGGGGCCTTTACATGGGTCCTGAGCATCATTAGAAGGGTGTGGAGGCCTTTAGAAAGGCCCTGAGGGGCTCTACAAGGGTCTGGGGGCCTTTAGAAGGGTCTTCAGGGGCTCTGGAGGGGTCTGGCGACCTTTAGAAAGGCCCTGTGGGGCATCAGAAGAGTCTGGGGGCCTTTAGAATGCTCCTGAGGGGCAGTAGAAGGGTCTGGGAACCTTTATAAATGCCCTGAGGGGCATTAGAAGGGTCTGAGTGCCTTTAGAAAGGTCCTGAGGGGCATTAGAAGGGTCTTGTGGCCTTGATAAGGGTCCTGAAAGGCATTAGAAGGGTCTGGGGGCTTTTAGATGGGTCCTGAGGCAATCTAGAAGGGTCTAGGGGCCTTTACATGGGTCTTGAGGGTCATTAGAAGGGTGTGGAGGCCTTTAGAAAGGCCCTGAAAGGCATTAGAAGGGTCTGGGGGCTTTTAGATGGGTCCTGACGCAATCTAGAAGGGTCTGGGGGCCTTTACATGGGTCTTGAGAGTCATTAGAAGGGTGTGGAGGCCTTTAGAAAGGCCCTGAGGGGCTCTAGAAGGGTCTGGGGGCTATTAGAAGCGTCCTGAGGGGGTCCAGAATGGTCTGGGGGCCTTTAGAAATGACCTGAGGGGCATTAGAAGGGTATGGGGGCCTTTAGAAAGGACCTGAGGGGCATTAGAAGGGTCTGGGGGCCTTTAGAATGGTCCTGACAGGGTCTAGAAGGGTCTGGAGGCATTTAAAACTGTCCTGAGAGGCTCTAGAAGGGTCTGGGTGCCTTTATAAGGGTCCTGAGGGGCATTAGAAGGGTCTGGGTGCCCTTATGAAAGCCCTGAGGGGAATTAGCAGGGTCTGGGGGCCTTTAGAAGGGTCCTGAGGGGCTCTATAAGGGTCTGGCGGCCTTTAGAAGAGTCTTCAGGGGCTCTAGAAGGGTCTGGGGACCTTTAGAAAGGCCCTGTGGGGCATTAGAAGGGTCTGGGGGCCTTTAGAATGCTCCTGAGGGGCAGTATAAGGGTCTGTGGACCTTTATAAGTGTCCTGAGGGGCATTAGAAGGGTCTGAGTGCCTTTAGAAAGGTCCTGAGGTGCATTAGAAGGGTCTTGTGGCCTTCATAAGGGTCCTGAAAGGCATTAGAAGGGTCTGGGGGCTTTTAGATGGGTCCTGAGGCAATCTAGAAGGGTCTAGGGGCCTTTACATGGGTCTTGAGGGTCATTAGAAGGGTGTGGAGGCCTTTAGAAAGGCGCTGAGGGGCTCTAGAAGGGTCTGGGGGCTATTAGAAGCGTCCTGAGGGGGTCCAGAAGGGTCTGGGGGCCTTTTTAAAGGCCCTCAGGGGGATTATAAGGGTCTCGCGGCCTTTAGAAAGGCCCTGAGTGGCATTAGAAGGGTCTGGGTGCCTTTAGAAATGACGTGAGGGGCATTACAAGGGTATGGGGGCCTTTAGAAAGGCCCTGAGGGGCATTAGAAGGGTCTGGGGGCCTTTAGAATGGTCCTGAGGGGCGTTAGAAGGGTCTCGGTGCCCTTATAAAAGCCCTGAGAGGAATTAGCAGGGTCTGGGGGACTTTAGAAGGGTCTTCAGGGGCTCTAGAAGGGTCTGGGGACCTTTAGAAAGACCCTGTGGGGCATTATAAGGGTCTGGGGGCCTTTAGAAGGGTCCTGAGGGGCAGTAGAAGGGTCTGGGTGCCTTTAGAAGGGTCTTCAGGGGCTCTAGAAGGGTCTGAGCACCTTTAGAAAGGCCCTGTGGGGCATTAGAAGGGTCTGGAGGCCTTTAGAATGCTCCTGATGGGCAGTAGAAGGGTCTGGGGACCTTTATAAGACCCTGACGGGCATTAGAATGGTCTGCAGGCCTTTTGAAATGTCCTGAGGGGCTCTAGAATGGTCTGGGGGCCTTTATAAGGGTCCTGGCAGGCTCTAGAAGGGTCTGGGAACCTTTATAAATGCCCTGAGGGGCATTAGAAGGGTCTGAGGGCCTTTAGAAACGTCCTGAGGGGCATTAGAAGGGTCTTGTGGCCTGAAAAGCATTAGAATGGTCTGGGGGCTTTTAGATGGGTCCTGAGGCAATCTAGAAGGGTCTAGGGGCCTTTACATGGGTCTTGAGGGTCATTAGAAGGGTGTGGAGGCCTTTAGAAAGGCCCTGAAAGGCATTAGAAGGGTCTGGGGGCTTTTAGATGGGTCCTGAGGCAATCTAGAAGGGTCTGGGGGCCTTTACATGGGTCTTGAGTGTCCGTAGAAGGGTGTGGAGGCCTTTAGAAAAGCCCTGAGGGGCTCTAGAAGGGTCTGGGGGCTATTAGAAGCGTCCTGAGGGGGTCCAGAAGGGTCTGGGGGCCTTTTTAAAGGCCCTCAGGGGGATTATAAGGGTCTCGCAGCCTTTAGAAAGGCCCTGAGTGGCATTAGAAGGGTCTGGGTGCCTTTAGAAAGGCCCTGTGGGGCATTAGAAGGGTCTGGGGGCCTTTAGAATGGTCCTGAGGGGGTCTAGAAGGGTCTGGGGCATTTAAAACTGTCCTGAGAGGCTCTAGAAGGGTCTGGGTGCCTTTATAAGGGTCCTGAGGGGCATTAGAAGGGTCTGGGTGCCCTTATAAAAGCCCTGAGGGGAATTAGCAGGGTCTGGGGGACTTTAGAAGGGTCCTAATGGGCTCTATAAGGGTCTGGGGGCCTTTAGAAGGGTCTTGAGGGGCTCTAGAAGGGTCTGGGGACCTTTAGAAAGGCCCTGTAGGGCATTAGAAGGGTCTGGGGGCCTTTAGAAGGGTCTTCAGGGGCTCTAGAAGGGTCTGGTGACCTTTAGAAAGGCCCCGTGGGGCATTAGAAGGGTCTGAGGTCCTTTAGAATGCTCCTGAGGGGCAGTAGAAGGGTCTGGGGACCTTTATAAGTGTCCTGACGGGCTCTAGAATGGTCTGGGAACCTTTATAAATGCCCTGAGGGGCATTAGAAGGGTCTGAGGGCCTTTAGAAAGGTCCTGAGGGGCATTAGAAGGGTCTTGTGGCCTTCATAAGGGTCCTGAAAGGCATTAGAAGGGTCTGGGGGCTTTTAGATGGGTCCTGAGGCAATCTAGAAGGGTCTAGGGGCCTTTACATGGGTCTTGATGGTCATTAGAAGGGTGTGGAGGCCTTTAGAAAGGCCCTGAAAGGCATTAGAAGGGTCTGGGGGCTTTTAGATGGGTCCTGAGGCAATCTAGAAGGGTCTGGGGGCCTTTACATGGGTCTTGAGGGTCATTACAATGGTGTGGAGGCCTTTAGAAAGGCCCTGAGGGGCTCTAGAAAGGTCTGGGGGCTATTAGAAGCGTCCTGAGTGTGTCCAGAAGGGTCTGGGGGACTTTTTAAAGGCCGTCAAGGGGAATTATAAGGGTCTCGTGGCCTTTAGAAAGGCCCTGAGTCGCATTACAAGGGCCTGGGGTCATATAGATAGGCCCTGAGAGGTTCTAGAAGTGTCTGGGGTACTTTAGAAAGGCCCTGATGGGCATTAGAAGGGTCTGAGGGCCTTTAGAAAGGTCCTGAGGGGCATTAGAAGGGTCTTGTGGCCTTCATAAGGGTCCTGAAAGGCATTAGAAGGGTCTGGGGGCTTTTAGATGGGTCCTGAGGCAATCTAGAAGGGTCTAGGGGCCTTTACATGGGTCTTGAGGGTCATTAGAAGGGTGTGGAGGCCTTTAGAAAGGCCCTGAAAGGCATTAGAAGGGTCTGGGGGCTTTTTGATGGGTCCTCAGGCAATCTAGAAGGGTCTGGGGGCCTTTACATGGGTCTTGAGAGTCATTAAAAGGGTGTGGAGGCCTTTAGAAAGGCCCTGAGGGGCTCTAGAAGGGTCTGGGGGCTATTAGAAGCGTCCTGAGGGGGTCCAGAATGGTCTGGGGGCCTTAAGAAATGACCTGAGGGGCATTAGAAGGGTATGGGGGCCTTTAGAAAGGACCTGAGGGGCATTAGAAGGGTCTGGGGGCCTTTAGAATGGTCCTGAGGGGGTCTAGAAGGGTCTGGAGGCATTTAAAACTGTCCTGAGAGGCTCTAGAAGGGTCTGGGTGCCTTTATAAGGGTCCTGAGGGGCATTAGAAGGGTCTGGGTGCCCTTATGAAAGCCCTGAGGGGAATTAGCAGGGTCTGGGGGCCTTTAGAAGGGTCCTGAGGGGCTCTATAAGGGTCTGGCGGCCTTTAGAAGAGTCTTCAGGGGCTCTAGAAGGGTCTGGGGACCTTTAGAAAGGCCCTGTGGGGCATTAGAAGGGTCTGGGGGCCTTTAGAATGCTCCTGAGGGGCAGTAGAAGGGTCTGGGGACCTTTATAAATGCCCTGAGGGGCATTAGAAGGGTCTGAGTGCCTTTAGAAAGGTCCTGAGGGGCATTAGAAGGGTCTTGTGGCCTTCATAAGGGTCCTGAAAGGCATTAGAAGGGTCTGGGGGCTTTTAGATGGGTCCTGAGGCAATCTAGAAGGGTCTAGGGGCCTTTACATGGGTCTTGAGGGTCATTAGAAGGGTGTGGAGGCCTTTAGAAAGGCGCTGAGGGGCTCTAGAAGGGTCTGGGGGCTATTAGAAGCATCCTGAGCAGGTCCAGAAGGGTCTGGGGGCCTTTTTAAAGGCCCTCAGGGGGATTATAAGGGTCTCGCGGCCTTTAGAAAGGCCCTGAGTGGCATTAGATGGGTCTGGGGTCATATAGAAAGGCCCTGAGAGGTTCTAGAAGTGTCTGGGGTACTTTAGAAATGCCCTGAGGGGCATTAGAAAGGTCTGGGGGCCTTTAGAATGGTCCTGAGGGGTTCTAGAAGGGTCTGGAGGCATTTAAAACTGTCCTGAGAGGCTCTAGAAGGGTCTGGGTGCCTTTATAAGGGTCCTGAGGAGCTTTAGAAGGGTCTGGGTGCCCTTATAAAAGACCTGAGGGGAATTAGCAGGGTCTGGGGGACTTTAGAAGGGTCCTGAGGGGCTCTATAAGGGTCTTGGGGCCTTTAGAAGGGTCTTCAGGAGCTCTAGAAGGGTCTGGGGACCTTTAGAAAGGCCCTGTGGGGCATTAGAAGGGTCTGGGGGCCTTTAGAATGCTCCTAGAGGGGCAGTAGAAGGGTATGGGGACCTTTATACGTGTCCTGACGGGCTCTAGAAGGGTCTGGGAACCTTTATAAATGCCCTGAGGGGCATTAGAAGGGTCTGAGGGCCTTTAGAATGGTCCTGAGGGGCTCTAGAAGGGTCTTGTTGCCTTCATAAGGGTCCTGAAAGGCATTAGAATTGTCTGGGGGCTTTTAGATGGGTCCTGAGGCAATCTAGAACGGTCTGGGTGCCTTTACATGGGTCTTGAGGGTCATTAGAAGGTTGTGGAGGCCTTTAGAAAGGCCCTGAGGGGCTCTAGAAGGGTCTGGGGGCTTTTAGATGGGTCTTCAGGGGCTCTAGAAGGGTCTGGGGACCTTTAGAAAGGCCCTGTGGGGCATTAGAAGGGTCTGGGGGCCTTTAGAATGCTCCTGAGGGGCACTAGAAGGGTCTGGGGACCTTTATAAATGCCCTGAGTGGCATTAGAAGGGTCTGAGGGCCTTTATAAAGGTCCTGAGGGGCATTAGAAGGGTCTTGTGGCCTTCATAAGGGTCCTGAAAGGCATTAGAAGGGTCTGGGGCTTTTAGATGGGTCCTGAGGCAATCTAGAAAAGTCTAGGGGCCTTTACATGGGTCTTGAGGGTCATTAGAAGGGTGTGGAGGCCTTTAGAAAGGCCCTGAAAGGCATTAGAAGGGTCTGGGGGCTTTTAGATGGGTCCTGAGGCAATCTAGAAGGGTCTGGGGGCCTTTACATGGGTCTTGAGGGTCATTAGAAGGGTGTGGAGGCCTTTCGAAAGGCCCTGAGGGGCTCTAGAAGGGTCTGGGGGCTATTAGAATCGTCCTGAGGGGGTCCAGAAGGGTCTGGGGGCCTTTTTAAAGGCCCTCAGGGGGATTATAAGGGTCTCGCGTCCTTTAGAAAGGCCCTGAGTGGCATTAGAAGGGTCTGGGTGCCTTTAGAAATGACGTGAGGGGCATTACAAGGGTATGGGGGCCTTTAGAAAGGCCCTGAGGGGCATTAGAAGGGTCTGGGGGCCTTTAGAATGGTCCTGAGGGGCGTTAGAAGAGTCTCGGTGCCCTTATAAAAGCCCTGAGAGGAATTAGCAGGGTCTGGGGGACTTTAGAAGGGTCTTCAGGGGCTCTAGAAGGGTCTGGGGACCTTTAGAAAGACCCTGTGGGGCATTAGAAGGGTCTGGGGGCCTTTAGAAGGGTCCTGAGGGGCAGTAGAAGTGTCTGGGTGCCTTTAGAAGGGTCTTCAGGGGCTCTAGAAGGGTCTGAGCACCTTTAGAAAGGCCCTGTGGGGCATTAGAAGGGTCTGGAGGCCTTTAGAATGCTCCTGATGGGCAGTAGAAGGGTCTGGGGACCTTTATAAGGCCCTGACGGGCATTAGAATGGTCTGCAGGCCTTTAGAAGTGTCCTGAGGGGCTCTAGAATGGTCTGGGGGCCTTTATAAGGGTCCTGGCAGGCTCTAGAAGGGTCTGGGAACCTTTATAAATGCCCTGAGGGGCATTAGAAGGGTCTGAGGGCCTTTAGAAACGTCCTGAGGGGCATTAGAAGGGTCTTGTGGCCTGAAGGGCATTAGAATGGTCTGGGGGCTTTTAGATGGGTCCTGAGGCAATCTAGAAGGGTCTAGGGGCCTTTACATGGGTCTTGAGGGTCATTAGAAGGGTGTGGAGGCCTTTAGAAAGGCCCTGAAAGGCATTAGAAGGGTCTGGGGGCTTTTAGATGGGTCCTGAGGCAATCTAGAAGGGTCTGGGGGCCTTTACATGGGTCTTGAGTGTCCTTAGAAGGGTGTGGAGGCCTTTAGAAAAGCCCTGAGGGGCTCTAGAAGGGTCTGGGGGCTATTGGAAGCGTCCTGAGGGGGTCCAGAAGGGTCTGGGGGCCTTTTTAAAGGCCCTCAGGGGGATTATAAGGGTCTCGCGGCCTTTAGAAAGGCCCTGAGTGGCATTAGAAGGGTCTGGGTGCCTTTAGAAATGACCTGAGGGGCATTAGAAGGGTATGGGGGCATTTAGAAAGGCCCTGTGGGGCATTAGAAGGGTCTGGGGGCCTTTAGAATGGTCCTGAGTGGGTCTAGAAGGGTCTGGGGCATTTAAAACTGTCCTGAGAGGCTCTAGAAGGGTCTGGGTGCCTTTATAAGGGTCCTGAGGGGCATTAGAAGGGTCTGGGTGCCCTTATAAAAGCCCTGAGGGGAATTAGCAGGGTCTGGGGGACTTTAGAAGGGTCCTGAGGGGCTCTAGAAGGGTCTGGGGGCCTTTAGAAGGGTCTTGAGGGGCTCTAGAAGGGTCTGGGGACCTTTAGAAAGGCCCTGTAGGGCATTAGAAGGGTCTGGGGGCCTTTAGAATGGTCTTCAGGGGCTCTAGAAGGGTCTGGGGACCTTTAGAAAGGCCCCGTGGGGCATTAGAAGGGTCTGAGGTCCTTTAGAATGCTCCTGAGGGGCAGTAGAAGGGTCTGGGGACCTTTATAAGTGTCCTGACGGGCTCTAGAATGGTCTGGGAACATTTATAAATGCCCTGAGGGGCATTAGAAGGGTCTGAGGGCCTTTAGAAAGGTCCTGAGGGGCATTAGAAGGGTCTTGTGGCCTTCATAAGGGTCCTGAAAGGCATTAGAAGGGTCTGGGGGCTTTTAGATGGGTCCTGAGGCAATCTAGAAGGGTCTAGGGGCCTTTACATGGGTCTTGATGGTCATTAGAAGGGTGTGGAGGCCTTTAGAAAGGCCCTGAAAGGCATTAGAAGGGTCTGGGGGCTTTTAGATGGGTCGTGAGGCAATCTAGAAGGGTCTGGGGGCCTTTACATGGGTCTTGAGGGTCATTACAATGGTGTGGAGGCCTTTAGAAAGGCCCTGAGGGGCTCTAGAAGGGTCTGGGGGCTATTAGAAGCGTCCTGAGAGGGTCCAGAAGGGTCTGGGGGACTTTTTAAAGGCCGTCAAGGGGAATTATAAGGGTCTCGTGGCCTTTAGAAAGGCCCTGAGTGGCATTACAAGGGCCTGGGGTCATATAGATAGGCCCTGAGAGGTTCTAGAAGTGTCTGGGGTACTTTAGAAAGGCCCTGAGGGGCATTATAAGGGTCTGAGGGCCTTTAGAAAGGTCCTGAGGGGCATTAGAAGGGTCTTGTGGCCTTCATAAGGGTCCTGAAAGGCATTAGAAGGGTCTGGGGGCTTTTAGATGGGTCCTGAGGCAATCTAGAAGGGTCTAGGGGCCTTTACATGGGTCTTGAGGGTCATTAGAAGGGTGTGGAGGCCTTTAGAAAGGCCCTGAAAGGCATTAGAAGGGTCTGGGGGCTTTTTGATGGGTCCTCAGGCAATCTAGAAGGGTCTGGGGGCCTTTACATGGGTCTTGAGGGTCATTAAAAGGGTGTGGAGGCCTTTAGAAAGGCCCTGAGGGGCTCTAGAAGGGTCTGGGGGCTATTAGAAGCGTCCTGAGGGGGTCCAGAATGGTCTGGGGGCCTTTAGAAATGACCTGAGGGGCATTAGAAGGGTATGGGGGCCTTTAGAATGGTCCTGAGGGGGTCTAGAAGGGTCTGGAGGCATTTAAAACTGTCCTGAGAGGCTCTAGAAGGGTCTGGGTGCCTTTATAAGGGTCCTGTGGGGCATTAGAAGGGTCTGGGTGCCCTTATAAAAGCCCTGAGGGGAATTAGCAGGGTCTGGGGGACTTTAGAAGGGTCCTGAGGGGCTCTATAAGGGTCTGGTGGCCTTTAGAAGGGTCTTCAGGTGCTCTACAGGGGTCTGGGGACCTTTAAAAAAGGCCCTGTGGGGCATTAGAAGGGTCTGGGGACCTTTAGAATGCTCCTGAGGGGCAGTAGAATGGTCTGGGGACATTTATAAGGGTCCTGACGGGCTCTACAAGGGTCTGAGGGCCTTTAGAAAGGTCCTGAGGGGCATTAGAAGGGTCTTGTGGCCTTCATAAGGGTCCTGAAAGGCATTAGAAGGGTCTGGGGGCTTTTAGATGGGTCCTGAGGCAATCTAGAAGGGTCTAGGGGCCTTTACATGGGTCTTGAGGGTCATTAGAAGGGTGTGGAGGCCTTTAGAAAGGCCCTGAAAGGAATTAGAAGGGTCTGGGGTCCTTTAGAAGGGTCTTCAAGGGCTCTAGAAGGGTCTGGGGACCTTTAGAAAGGCCCTGTGGGGCATTAGAAGGGTCTGGGGGCCTTCAGAATGCTCCTGAGGGGCAGTAGAAGGGTCTGGGGACCTTTATAAGTGTCCTGACGGGCTCTAGAAGGGTCTGGGAACCTTTATAAATGCCCTGAGGGGCATTAGAAGGGTCTAAGGGCCTTTAGAAAGGTCCTGAGGGGCATTAGAAGGTTCTTGTGGCCTTCATAAGGGTCCTGAAAGGCATTAGAAGGGTCTGGGGGCTTTTAGATGGGTCCTGAGGCAATCTAGAAGGGTCTAGGGGCCTTTACAGGGGTCTTGAGGGTCATTAGAAGGGTGTGGAGGCCTTTAGAAAAACCCTGAGGGGCTCTAGATGGGTCTGGGGGCCTTTAGAAGGGTCTTCAGGGGCTCTAGAGGGGTCTGGGGACCTTTAGAAAGGCCCTGTGGGGCATTAGAAGGGTCTGGGGGCCTTCAGAATGCTCCTGAGGGGCAGTAGATGGGTCTGGGAACCTTTATAAATGCCCTGAGGGGCATTAGAAGGGTCTGAGGGCCTTTAGAAAGGTCCTGAGGGGCATTAGAAGGTTCTTGTGGCCTTGATAAGGGTCCTGAAATGCATTAGAAGGGTCTGGGGGCTTTTAGATGGGTCCTGAGGCAATCTAGAAGGGTCTGGGGGCCTTTACATGGGTCTTGAGGGTCATTAGAAGGGTGTGGTGTCCTTTAGAAAGGCCCTGAAAGGCATTAGAAGGGTCTGGGGGCTTTTAGATGGGTCCTGAGGCAATCTAGAAGGGTCTGGGGGCCTTGTCATGGGTCTTGAGGGTCATTAGAAGGGTGTGGAGGCCTTTAGAAAGGCCCTGAGGGGCTCTAGAAGGGTCTGGTGGCTATTAGAAGCGTCCTGAGGGGGTCTAGAAGGGTCTGGGGGCCTTTTTAAAGGCCCTCAGGGGGATTATAAGGGTCTCGCGGCCTTTAGAAAAGCCCTGAGTGGCATTAGAAGGGTCTGGGTGCCTTTAGAAATGACCTGAGGGGCATTAGAAGGGTATGGGGGCCTTTAGAAAGGCCCTAATGGGCATTAGAAGGGTCTGGGGACCTTTAGAAAGGCCCTGTGGGGCATTAGAAGGGTCTGAGTGCCTTTATAATGCTCCTTAGGGGCAGTTGAAGGGTCTGGGGACCTTTATAAGTGTCCTGACGTGCTCTAGAAGGGTCTGGGAACCTTTATAAATGCCCTGAGGGGCATTAGAAGGGTCTGAGGGCCTTTAGAAAGGTCCTGAGGGGCATTAGAAGGGTCTTGTGGCCTTCATAAGGGTCCTGAAAGGCATTAGAAGGGTCTGGGGGCTTTTAGATTGGTCCTGAGGCAATCTAGAAGGGTCTAGGGGCCTTTACATGGGTCTTGAGGGTCATTAGATGGGTGTGGAGGCCTTTAGAAAGGCCCTGAAAGGCATTAGAAGGGTCTGGGGGCTTTTTGATGGGTCCTCAGGCAATCTAGAAGGGTCTGGGGGCCTTTACATGGGTCTTGAGGGTCATTAAAAGGGTGTGGAGGGCTTTAGAAAGGCCCTGAGGGGCTCTAGAAGGGTCTGGGGGCTATTAGAAGCGTCCTGAGGGGGTCCAGAATGGTCTGGGGGCCTTTAGAAATGACCTGAGGGGCATTAGAAGGGTATGGGGGCCTTTAGAAAGGCCCTGAGGGGGTCTAGAAGGGTCTGGAGGCATTTAAAACTGTCCTGAGAGGCTCTAGAAGGGTCTGGGTGCCTTTATAAGGGTCCTGAGGGGCATTAGAAGGGTCTGGGTGCCCTTATGAAAGCCCTGAGGGGAATTAGCACGGTCTGGGGGCCTTTAGAAGGGTCCTGAGGGGCTCTATAAGGGTCTGGCGGCCTTTAGAAGAGTCTTCAGGGGCTCTAGAAGGGTCTGGGGACCTTTAGAAAGGCCCTGTGGGGCATTAGAAGGGTCTGGGGGCCTTTAGAATGCTCCTGAGGGGCAGTAGAAGGGTCTGGGGACCTTTAAAAAAGCCCTGAGGGGCATTAGAAGGGTCTGAGGGCCTTTAGAAAGGTCCTGAGGGGCATTAGAAGGGTCTTGTGGCCTTCATAAGGGTCCTGAAAGGCATTAGAAGGGTCTGGGGTCTTTTAGATGGGTCCTGAGGCAATCTAGAAGGGTCTAGGGGCCTTTACATGGGTCTTGATGGTCATTAGAAGGGTGTGGAGGCCTTTAGAAAGGCGCTGAGGGGCTCTAGAAGGGTCTGGGGGCTATTAGAAGCGTCCTGAGTGGGTCCAGAAGGGTCTGGGGGCCTTTTTAAAGGCCCTCAGGGGGATTATAAGGGTCTCGCGGCCTTTAGAAAGGCCCTGAGTGGCATTAGATGGGTCTGAGTGCCTTTAGAAATGACGTGAGGTGCATTACAAGGGTATGGGGGCATTTAGAAAGGCCCTGAGGGGCATTAGAAGGTTCTTGTGGCCTTCATAAGGGTCCTGAAATGTACTGGAAGGGTCTGGGGGCTTTTATATGGGTCCTGAGGCAATCTAGAAGGGTCTGGGGGCCTTTACATTGGTCTTGAGGGTCATTAGAAGGGTGTGGAGGCATTTAGAAAGGCCCTGAAAGGCATTAGAAGGGTCTGGGTGCTTTTAGATTGGTCCTGAGGCAATCTAGAAGGGTCAGGGGGCCTTTACATGGGTCTTGAGGGTCATTAGAAGTGTGTGGAGGCCTTTAGAAAGGCCCTGAGGAGCTCTAGAAGGGTCTGGGGAACTTTAGAAATGCCCTGAGGGGCATTAGAAGGGTCTGGGGGCCTTTAGAATGGTCCTGAGGGGCATTAGAAGGGTCTTGTGGCCTTCATAAGGGTCCTGAAATGCATTAGAAGGGTCTGGGGGCTTTTAGATGGGTCCTGAGGCAATCTAGAAGGGTCTGGGGGCCTTTACATGGGTCTTGAGGGTCATTAGAAGGGTGTGGTGTCCTTTAGAAAGGCCCTGAAAGGCATTAGAAGGGTCTGGGGGCTTTTAGATGGGTCCTGAGGCAATCTAGAAGGGTCTGGGGGCTATTAGAAGCATCCTGTTGGGGTCCCGGAGGGTCTGGGGGCCTTTTTAAAGGCCCTCAGGGGGATTATAAGGGTCTCGCGGCCTTTAGAAAGGCCCTGAGTGGCATTAGAAGGGTCTGGGTGCCTTTAGAAATGTCCTGAGCGGGTCTAGAAGGGTCTGGGGGCCTTTAGAAATGTCCTGAAGGGCATTAGAAGTGTCTGGGGGCCTTTAAAAAGGCCCTGAGGGGCATTACAAGGGTCTGGGGGCCTTTAGAAAGGCCCTGAGGGGCATTACAAGTTTCTGGGGGCCTTTAGAATGGTCCTGAGGGGGTCTAGAAGGGTCTGGAGGCATTTAAAACTGTCCTGAGAGGCTCTAGAAGGGTCTGGGGGACTTTAGAAGGGTCCTGAGGGGCATTAGAAGGGTCTGGGTGCCCTTATAAAAGCCCTGAGAGGAATTAGCAGGGTCTGGGGGACTTTAGAAGGGTCCTGAGGGGCTCTATACTGGTCTTGGGGCCTTTTGAAGGGTCTTCAGGAGCTCTAGAAGGGAATGGGGACCTTTTGAAAGGCCCTGAGTGGCATTAGAAGGGTCTGGGGGCCTTTAGAATGCTCCTGAGGGGCAGTAGAAGGGTCTGGGGACCTTTATAAGTGTCCTGACAGGCTCTAGAATGGTCTGGGAACCTTTATAAATGCCCTGAGGGGCATTAGAAGGGTCTGAGGGCCTATAGAAAGGTCCTGAGAGGCATTAGAAGGGTCTTGTGGCATTGATAAGGGTCCTGAAAGGCATTAGAAGGGTCTGGGGGCTTTTAGATGGGTCCTGAGGCAATCTAGAAGGGTCTAGGGGCCTTTACATGGGTCTTGAGGGTCATTAGAAGGGTGTGGAGGCCTTTAGAAAGGCCCTGAGGGGCTCTAAAAGGGTCTGGGGGCTATTAGAAGCGTCCTGAAAGGGTCCAGAAGGGTCTGGGGTCCTTTTTAAAGGCCCTCAGGGGGATTACAAGGGTCTCGCGGCCTTTAGAAAGGCCCTGAGTGGCATTAGAAGGGTCTGGGTGCCTTTAGAAATGTCCTGAGGGGCTCTAGAAGGGTCTGGGGGCCTTTAGAAATGTCCTGAAGGGCATTAGAAGGGTATGGGGGCCTTTAGAAAAGACCTGAGTGGCATTACAAGGGTCTGGGGTCATATAGAAAGGCCCTGAGAGGTTCTAGAAGTGTCTGGGGTACTTTAGAAAGGCCCTGAGGTGCATTAGAAGGGTCTGGGGGCCTTTAAAAGAGTCCTGAGGCTCATTTGAATGGTCTGGGGGCCTTTAGAAAGGCCCTGAGGTGGATTAGAAGGGTCTGGGGGCCTTTAGAATCGTCCTGAGGCGCTCTAGAAAGATCTGGGTTCCTTTAGAAATGTCCTGAGGTGCTCTAAAATGTCTCAGGGCATTTAGAAGGGTCCTGAGGGGCATTAGATGGGTCTGGGGTCCTTTAGAAATGCCCTGAGGGGCATTAGAAAGGTCTGGGGCCTTTTAGGAGGGTCTTGAGGGGATCTAGAAGGGTCTGGGGGCCTTTAGAAATGTCCTGAGGGGCTCTAGAAGGGTCTGGGGGCCTTTAGAAGGGTCTTTAGGGGCTCTAGAAGGGTCTGGGGACCTTTAAAAAAGGCCCTGTGGGGCATTAGAAGGGTCTGGGGGCCTTTAGAATGCTCCTGAGGGGCAGTAGAATGGTCTGGGGACATTTATAAGGGTCCTGACGGGCTCTAGAAGGGTCTGGGGACCTTTATAAGGGTCCTGACGGGCTCTAGAAGGGTCTGAGGGCCTTTAGAAAGGTCCTGAGGGGCATTAGAAGGGTCTTGTGGCCTTCATAAGGGTCCTGAAAGGCATTAGAAGGGTCTGGGGGCTTTTAGATGGGTCCTGAGGCAATCTAGAAGGGTCTAGGGGCCTTTACATGGGTCTTGAGGGTCATTAGAAGGGTGTGGAGGCCTTTAGAAAGGCCCTGAAAGGAATTAGAAGGGTCTGGGGGCCTTTAGAAGGGTCTTCAAGGGCTCTAGAAGGGTCTGGGGACCTTTAGAAAGGCCCTGTGGGGCATTAGAAGGGTCTGGGGGCCTTTAGAATGCTCCTGAGGGGCTCTAGAATGGTCTGGGGGCCTTTATAAGTGTCCTGACGGGCTCTAGAAGCGTCTGGGAACCTTTATAAATGCCCTGAGGGGCATTAGAAGGGTCTAAGGGCCTTTAGAAAGGTCCTGAGGGGCATTAGAAGGTTCTTGTGGCCTTCATAAGGGTCCTGAAAGGCATTAGAAGGGTCTGGGGGCTTTTAGATGGGTCCTGAGGCAATCTAGAAGGGTCTAGGGGCCTTTACATGGGTCTTGAGGGTCATTAGAAGGGTGTGGAGGCCATTAGAAAGGCCCTGAGGGGCTCTGGAAGGGTCTGGGGGCCTTTAGAAGGGTCTTCAGGGGCTCTAGAGGGGTCTGGGGACCTTTAGAAAGGCCCTGTGGGGCATTAGAAGGGTCTGGGGGCCTTCAGAATGCTCCTGAGGGGCAGTAGATGGGTCTGGGAACCTTTATAAATGCCCTGAGGGGCATTAGAAGGGTCTGAGGGCCTTTAGAAAGGTCCTGAGGGGCATTAGAAGGTTCTTGTGGCCTTTATAAGGGTCCTGAAATGCATTAGAAGGGTCTGGGGGCTTTTAGATGGGTCCTGAGGCAATCTAGAAGGGTCTGGGGGCCTTTACATGGGTCTTGAGGGTCATTAGAAGGGTGTGGTGTCCTTTAGAAAGGCCCTGAAAGGCATTAGAAGGGTCTGGGGGCTTTTAGATGGGTCCTGAGGCAATCTAGAAGGGTCTGGGGGCCTTTACATGGGTCTTGAGGGTCATTAGAAGGGTGTGGAGGCCTTTAGAAAGGCCCTGAGGGGCTCTAGAAGGGTCTGGTGGCTATTAGAAGCGTCCTGAGGGGGTCTAGAAGGGTCTGGGGGCCTTTTTAAAGGCCCTCAGGGGGATTATAAGGGTCTCGCGGCCTTTAGAAAAGCCCTGAGTGGCATTAGAAGGGTCTGGGTGCCTTTAGAAATGACCTGAGGGGCATTAGAAGGGTATGAGGGCCTTTAGAAAGGCCCTGATGGGCATTAGAAGGGTCTGGGGACCTTTAGAAAGGCCCTGTGGGCTATTAGAAGGGTCTGAGTGCCTTTATAATGCTCCTTAGGGGCAGTAGAAGGGTCTGGGGACCTTTATAAGTGTCCTGACGTGCTCTAGAAGGGTCTGGGAACCTTTATAAATGCCCTGAGGTGCATTAGAATGGTCTGAGGGCCTTTAGAAAGGTCCTGAGGGGCATTAGAAGGGTCTTGTGGCCTTCATAAGGGTCCTGAAAGGCATTAGAAGGGTCTGGGGGCTTTTAGATTGGTCCTGAGGCATTCTACAAGGGTCTAGGGGCCTTTACATGGGTCTTGAGGGTCATTAGAAGGGTGTGGAGGCCTTTAGAAAGGCCCTGAAAGGCATTAGAAGGGTCTGGGTGCTTTTAGATGGGTCCTGAGGCAATCTAGAAGGGTCTGGGGGCCTTTACATGGGTCCTGAGCATCATTAGAAGGGTGTGGAGGCCTTTAGAAAGGCCCTGAGGGGCTCTAGAAGGGTCTGGGGGCTATTAGAAGCGTCCTGAGGGGGTCCAGAATGGTCTGGGGGCCTTTAGAAATGACCTGAGGGGCATTAGAAGGGTATGGGGGCCTTTAGAAAGGACCTGAGGGGCATTAGAAGGGTCTGGGGGCCTTTAGAATGGTCCTGAGGGGGTCTAGAAGGGTCTGGAGGCATTTAAAACTGTCCTGAGAGGCTCTAGAAGGGTCTGGGTGCCTTTATAAGGGTCCTGAGGGGCATTAGAAGGGTCTGGGTGCCCTTATGAAAGCCCTGAGGGGAATTAGCAGGGTCTGGGGGCCTTTAGAAGGGTCCTGAGGGGCTCTATAAGGGTCTGGCGGCCTTTAGAAGAGTCTTCAGGGGCTCTAGAAGGGTCTGGGGACCTTTAGAAAGGCCCTGTGGGGCATTAGAAGGGTCTGGGGGCCTTTAGAATGCTCCTGAGGGGCAGTAGAAGGGTCTGGGGACCTTTATAAATGCCCTGAGGGGCATTAGAAGGGTCTGAGTGCCTTTAGAAAGGTCCTGAGGTGCATTAGAAGGGTCTTGTGGCCTTCATAAGGGTCCTGAAAGGCATTAGAAGGGTCTGGGGGCTTTTAGATGGGTCCTGAGGCAATCTAGAAGGGTCTAGGGGCCTTTACATGGGTCTTGAGGGTCATTAGAAGGGTGTGGAGGCCTTTAGAAAGGCGCTGAGGGGCTCTAGAAGGGTCTGGGGGCTATTAGAAGCATCCTGAGCAGGTCCAGAAGGGTCTGGGGGCCTTTTTAAAGGCCCTCAGGGGGATTATAAGGGTCTCGCGGCCTTTAGAAAGGCCCTGAGTGGCATTAGATGGGTCTGGGGTCATATAGCAAGGCCCTGAGAGGTTCTAGAAGTGTCTGGGGTACTTTAGAAATGCCCTGAGGGGCATTAGAAGGGTCTGGGGGCCTTTAGAATGGTCCTGAGGGGTTCTAGAAGGGTCTGGAGGCATTTAAAACTGTCCTGAGAGGCTCTAGAAGGGTCTGGGTGCCTTTATAAGGGTCCTGAGGAGCTTTAGAAGGGTCTGGGTGCCCTTATAAAAGACCTGAGGGGAATTAGCAGGGTCTGGGGGACTTTAGAAGGGTCCTGAGGGGCTCTATAAGGGTCTTGGGGCCTTTAGAAGGGTCTTCAGGAGCTCTAGAAGGGTCTGGGGACCTTTAGAAAGGCCCTGTGGGGCATTAGAAGGGTCTGGGGGCCTTTAGAATGCTCCTAGAGGGGCAGTAGAAGGGTATGGGGACATTTATACGTGTCCTGACGGGCTCTAGAAGGGTCTGGGAACCTTTATAAATGCCCTGAGGGGCATTAGAAGGGTCTGAGGGCCTTTAGAATGGTCCTGAGGGGCTCTAGAAGGGTCTTGTTGCCTTCATAAGGGTCCTGAAAGGCATTAGAATTGTCTGGGGGCTTTTAGATGTGTCCTGAGGCAATCTAGAACGGTCTGGGTGCCTTTACATGGGTCTTGAGGGTCATTAGAAGGTTGTGGAGGCCTTTAGAAAGGCCCTGAGGGGCTCTAGAAGGGTCTGGGGGCTTTTAGAAGGGTCTTCAGGGGCTCTAGAAGGGTCTGGGGACCTTTAGAAAGGCCCTGTGGGGCATTAGAAGGGTCTGGGGGCCTTTAGAATGCTCCTGAGGGGCACTAGAAGGGTCTGGGGACCTTTATAAATGCCCTGAGTAGCATTAGAAGGGTCTGAGGGCCTTTATAAAGGTCCTGAGGGGCATTAGAAGGGTCTTGTGGCCTTCATAAGGGTCCTGAAAGGCATTAGAAGGGTCTGGGGCTTTTAGATGGGTCCTGAGGCAATCTAGAAAAGTCTAGGGGCCTTTACATGGGTCTTGAGGGTCATTAG
This sequence comes from Coccyzus lansbergi, assembly GCA_033558105.1. Lineage (NCBI taxonomy): Eukaryota > Metazoa > Chordata > Aves > Cuculiformes > Coccyzidae > Coccyzus > Coccyzus lansbergi. The sequence continues at coordinate 1,215,154 of JAUMJK010000794.1, read as the reverse complement.
AAGGGTGTGGAGGCCTTTAGAAAGGCCCTGAAAGGCATTAGAAGGGTCTGGGGGCTTTTAGATGGGTCCTGAGGCAATCTAGAAGGGTCTGGGGGCCTTTACATGGGTCTTGAGGGTCATTAGAAGGGTGTGGATGCCTTTAGAAAGGCCCTGAGGGGCTCTAGAAGGGTCTGGGGGCTATTAGAATCGTCCTGAGGGGGTCCAGAAGGGTCTGGGGGCCTTTTTAAAGGCCCTCAGGGGGATTATAAGGGTCTCGCGTCCTTTAGAAAGGCCCTGAGTGGCATTAGAAGGGTCTGGGTGCCTTTAGAAATGACGTGAGGGGCATTACAAGGGTATGGGGGCCTTTAGAAAGGCCCTGAGGGGCATTAGAAGGGTCTGGGGGCCTTTAGAATGGTCCTGAGGGGCGTTAGAAGAGTCTCGGTGCCCTTATAAAAGCCCTGAGAGGAATTAGCAGGGTCTGGGGGACTTTAGAAGGGTCTTCAGGGGCTCTAGAAGGGTCTGGGGACCTTTAGAAAGACCCTGTGGGGCATTAGAAGGGTCTGGGGGCCTTTAGAAGGGTCCTGAGGGGCAGTAGAAGTGTCTGGGTGCCTTTAGAAGGGTCTTCAGGGGCTCTAGAAGGGTCTGAGCACCTTTAGAAAGGCCCTGTGGGGCATTAGAAGGGTCTGGAGGCCTTTAGAATGCTCCTGATGGGCAGTAGAAGGGTCTGGGGACCTTTATAAGGCCCTGACGGGCATTAGAATGGTCTGCAGGCCTTTAGAAGTGTCCTGAGGGGCTCTAGAATGGTCTGGGGGCCTTTATAAGGGTCCTGGCAGGCTCTAGAAGGGTCTGGGAACCTTTATAAATGCCCTGAAGGGCATTAGAAGGGTCTGAGGGCCTTTAGAAACGTCCTGAGGGGCATTAGAAGGGTCTTGTGGCCTGAAGGGCATTAGAATGGTCTGGGGGCTTTTAGATGGGTCCTGAGGCAATCTAGAAGGGTCTAGGGGCCTTTACATGGGTCTTGAGGGTCATTAGAAGGGTGTGGAGGCCTTTAGAAAGGCCCTGAAAGGCATTAGAAGGGTCTGGGGGCTTTTAGATGGGTCCTGAGGCAATCTAGAAGGGTCTGGGGGCCTTTACATGGGTCTTGAGTGTCCTTAGAAGGGTGTGGAGGCCTTTAGAAAAGCCCTGAGGGGCTCTAGAAGGGTCTGGGGGCTATTAGAAGCGTCCTGAGGGGGTCCAGAAGGGTCTGGGGGCCTTTTTAAAGGCCCTCAGGGGGATTATAAGGGTCTCGCGGCCTTTAGAAAGGCCCTGAGTGGCATTAGAAGGGTCTGGGTGCCTTTAGAAATGTCCTGAGGGGCATTAGAAGGGTCTGGGGGCCTTTAGAATGGTCCTGAGGGGGTCTAGAAGGGTCTGGGGCATTTAAAACTGTCCTGAGAGGCTCTAGAAGGGTCTGGGTGCCTTTATAAGGGTCCTGAGGGGCATTAGAAGGGTCTGGGTGCCCTTATAAAAGCCCTGAGGGGAATTAGCAGGGTCTGGGGGACTTTAGAAGGGTCCTGAGGGGCTCTATAAGGGTCTGGGGGCCTTTAGAAGGGTCTTGAGGGGCTCTAGAAGGGTCTGGGGACCTTTAGAAAGGCCCTGTAGGGCATTAGAAGGGTCTGGGGGCCTTTAGAAGGGTCTTCAGGGGCTCTAGAAGGGTCTGGGGACCTTTAGAAAGGCCCCGTGGGGCATTAGAAGGGTCTGAGGTCCTTTAGAATGCTCCTGAGGGGCAGTAGAAGGGTCTGGGGACCTTTATAAGTGTCCTGACGGGCTCTAGAATGGTCTGGGAACATTTATAAATGCCCTGAGGGGCATTAGAAGGGTCTGAGGGCCTTTAGAAAGGTCCTGAGGGGCATTAGAAGGGTCTTGTGGCCTTCATAAGGGTCCTGAAAGGCATTAGAAGGGTCTGGGGGCTTTTAGATGGGTCCTGAGGCAATCTAGAAGGGTCTAGGGGCCTTTACATGGGTCTTGATGGTCATTAGAAGGGTGTGGAGGCCTTTAGAAAGGCCCTGAAAGGCATTAGAAGGGTCTGGGGGCTTTTAGATGGGTCGTGAGGCAATCTAGAAGGGTCTGGGGGCCTTTACATGGGTCTTGAGGGTCATTACAATGGTGTGGAGGCCTTTAGAAAGGCCCTGAGGGGCTCTAGAAGGGTCTGGGGGCTATTAGAAGCGTCCTGAGAGGGTCCAGAAGGGTCTGGGGGACTTTTTAAAGGCCGTCAAGGGGAATTATAAGGGTCTCGTGGCCTTTAGAAAGGCCCTGAGTGGCATTACAAGGGCCTGGGGTCATATAGATAGGCCCTGAGAGGTTCTAGAAGTGTCTGGGGTACTTTAGAAAGGCCCTGAGGGGCATTATAAGGGTCTGAGGGCCTTTAGAAAGGTCCTGAGGGGCATTAGAAGGGTCTTGTGGCCTTCATAAGGGTCCTGAAAGGCATTAGAAGGGTCTGGGGGCTTTTAGATGGGTCCTGAGGCAATCTAGAAGGGTCTAGGGGCCTTTACATGGGTCTTGAGGGTCATTAGAAGGGTGTGGAGGCCTTTAGAAAGGCCCTGAAAGGCATTAGAAGGGTCTGGGGGCTTTTTGATGGGTCCTCAGGCAATCTAGAAGGGTCTGGGGGCCTTTACATGGGTCTTGAGGGTCATTAAAAGGGTGTGGAGGCCTTTAGAAAGGCCCTGAGGGGCTCTAGAAGGGTCTGGGGGCTATTAGAAGCGTCCTGAGGGGGTCCAGAATGGTCTGGGGGCCTTTAGAAATGACCTGAGGGGCATTAGAAGGGTATGGGGGCCTTTAGAATGGTCCTGAGGGGGTCTAGAAGGGTCTGGAGGCATTTAAAACTGTCCTGAGAGGCTCTAGAAGGGTCTGGGTGCCTTTATAAGGGTCCTGAGGGGCATTAGAAGGGTCTGGGTGCCCTTATAAAAGCCCTGAGGGGAATTAGCAGGGTCTGGGGGACTTTAGAAGGGTCCTGAGGGGCTCTATAAGGGTCTGGTGGCCTTTAGAAGGGTCTTCAGGGGCTCTACAGGGGTCTGGGGACCTTTAAAAAAGGCCCTGTGGGGCATTAGAAGGGTCTGGGGGCCTTTAGAATGCTCCTGAGGGGCACTAGAAGGGTCTGGGGACCTTTATAAATGCCCTGAGTGGCATTAGAAGGGTCTGAGGGCCTTTATAAAGGTCCTGAGGGGCATTAGAAGGGTCTTGTGGCCTTCATAAGGGTCCTGAAAGGCATTAGAAGGGTCTGGGGCTTTTAGATGGGTCCTGAGGCAATCTAGAAAAGTCTAGGGGCCTTTACATGGGTCTTGAGGGTCATTAGAAGGGTGTGGAGGCCTTTAGAAAGGCCCTGAAATGCATTAGAAGGGTCTGGGGGCTTTTAGATGGGTCCTGAGGCAATCTAGAAGGGTCTGGGGGCCTTTACATGGGTCTTGAGGGTCATTAGAAGGGTGTGGATGCCTTTAGAAAGGCCCTGAGGGGCTCTAGAAGGGTCTGGGGGCTATTAGAATCGTCCTGAGGGGGTCCAGAAGGGTCTGGGGGCCTTTTTAAAGGCCCTCAGGGGGATTATAAGGGTCTCGCGTCCTTTAGAAAGGCCCTGAGTGGCATTAGAAGGGTCTGGGTGCCTTTAGAAATGACGTGAGGGGCATTACAAGGGTATGGGGGCCTTTAGAAAGGCCCTGAGGGGCATTAGAAGGGTCTGGGGGCCTTTAGAATGGTCCTGAGGGGCGTTAGAAGAGTCTCGGTGCCCTTATAAAAGCCCTGAGAGGAATTAGCAGGGTCTGGGGGACTTTAGAAGGGTCTTCAGGGGCTCTAGAAGGGTCTGGGGACCTTTAGAAAGACCCTGTGGGGCATTAGAAGGGTCTGGGGGCCTTTAGAAGGGTCCTGAGGGGCAGTAGAAGTGTCTGGGTGCCTTTAGAAGGGTCTTCAGGGGCTCTAGAAGGGTCTGAGCACCTTTAGAAAGGCCCTGTGGGGCATTAGAAGGGTCTGGAGGCCTTTAGAATGCTCCTGATGGGCAGTAGAAAGGTCTGGGGATCTTTATAAGGCCCTGACGGGCATTAGAATGGTCTGCAGGCCTTTAGAAGTGTCCTGAGGGGCTCTAGAATGGTCTGGGGGCCTTTATAAGGGTCCTGGCAGGCTCTAGAAGGGTCTGGGAACCTTTATAAATGCCCTGAGGGGCATTAGAAGGGTCTGAGGGCCTTTAGAAACGTCCTGAGGGGCATTAGAAGGGTCTTGTGGCCTGAAGGGCATTAGAATGGTCTGGGGGCTTTTAGATGGGTCCTGAGGCAATCTAGAAGGGTCTAGGGGCCTTTACATGGGTCTTGAGGGTCATTAGAAGGGTGTGGAGGCCTTTAGAAAGGCCCTGAAAGGCATTAGAAGGGTCTGGGGGCTTTTAGATGGGTCCTGAGGCAATCTAGAAGGGTCTGGGGGCCTTTACATGGGTCTTGAGTGTCCTTAGAAGGGTGTGGAGGCCTTTAGAAAAGCCCTGAGGGGCTCTAGAAGGGTCTGGGGGCTATTAGAAGCGTCCTGAGGGGGTCCAGAAGGGTCTGGGGGCCTTTTTAAAGGCCCTCAGGGGGATTATAAGGGTCTCGCGGCCTTTAGAAAGGCCCTGAGTGGCATTAGAAGGGTCTGGGTGCCTTTAGAAATGACCTGAGAGGCATTAGAAGGGTATGGGGGCATTTAGAAAGGCCCTGTGGGGCATTAGAAGGGTCTGGGGGCCTTTAGAATGGTCCTCAGGGGGTCTAGAAGGGTCTGGGGCATTTAAAACTGTCCTGAGAGGCTCTAGAAGGGTCTGGGTGCCTTTATAAGGGTCCTGAGGGGCATTAGAAGGGTCTGGGTGCCCTTATAAAAGCCCTGAGGGGAATTAGCAGGGTCTGGGGGACTTTAGAAGGGTCCTGAGGGGCTCTATAAGGGTCTGGGGGCCTTTAGAAGGGTCTTGAGGGGCTCTAGAAGGGTCTGGGGACCTTTAGAAAGGCCCTGTAGGGCATTAGAAGGGTCTGGGGGCCTTTAGAAGGGTCTTCAGGGGCTCTAGAAGGGTCTGGGGACCTTTAGAAAGGCCCCGTGGGGCATTAGAAGGGTCTGAGGTCCTTTAGAATGCTCCTGAGGGGCAGTAGAAGGGTCTGGGGACCTTTATAAGTGTCCTGACGGGCTCTAGAATGGTCTGGGAACCTTTATAAATGCCCTGAGGGGCATTAGAAGGGTCTGAGGGCCTTTAGAAAGGTCCTGAGGGGCATTAGAAGGGTCTTGTGGCCTTCATAAGGGTCCTGAAAGGCATTAGAAGGGTCTGGGGGCTTTTAGATGGGTCCTGATGCAATCTAGAAGGGTCTAGGGGCCTTTACATGGGTCTTGATGGTCATTAGAAGGGTGTGGAGGCCTTTAGAAAGGCCCTGAAAGGCATTAGAAGGGTCTGGGGGCTTTTAGATGGGTCGTGAGGCAATCTAGAAGGGTCTGGGGGCCTTTACATGGGTCTTGAGGGTCATTACAATGGTGTGGAGGCCTTTAGAAAGGCCCTGAGGGGCTCTAGAAGGGTCTGGGGGCTATTAGAAGCGTCCTGAGAGGGTCCAGAAGGGTCTGGGGGACTTTTTAAAGGCCGTCAAGGGGAATTATAAGGGTCTCGTGGCCTTTAGAAAGGCCCTGAGTGGCATTACAAGGGCCTGGGGTCATATAGATAGGCCCTGAGAGGTTCTAGAAGTGTCTGGGGTACTTTAGAAAGGCCCTGAGGGGCATTATAAGGGTCTGAGGGCCTTTAGAAAGGTCCTGAGGGGCATTAGAAGGGTCTTGTGGCCTTCATAAGGGTCCTGAAAGGCATTAGAAGGGTCTGGGGGCTTTTAGATGGGTCCTGAGGCAATCTAGAAGGGTCTAGGGGCCTTTACATGGGTCTTGAGGGTCATTAGAAGGGTGTGGAGGCCTTTAGAAAGGCCCTGAAAGGCATTAGAAGGGTCTGGGGGCTTTTTGATGGGTCCTCAGGCAATCTAGAAGGGTCTGGGGGCCTTTACATGGGTCTTGAGGGTCATTAAAAGGGTGTGGAGGCCTTTAGAAAGGCCCTGAGGGGCTCTAGAAGGGTCTGGGGGCTATTAGAAGCGTCCTGAGGGGGTCCAGAATGGTCTGGGGGCCTTTAGAAATGACCTGAGGGGCATTAGAAGGGTATGGGGGCCTTTAGAATGGTCCTGAGGGGGTCTAGAAGGGTCTGGAGGCATTTAAAACTGTCCTGAGAGGCTCTAGAAGGGTCTGGGTGCCTTTATAAGGGTCCTGAGGGGCATTAGAAGGGTCTGGGTGCCCTTATAAAAGCCCTGAGGGGAATTAGCAGGGTCTGGGGGACTTTAGAAGGGTCCTGAGGGGCTCTATAAGGGTCTGGTGGCCTTTAGAAGGGTCTTCAGGTGCTCTACAGGGGTCTGGGGACCTTTAAAAAAGGCCCTGTGGGGCATTAGAAGGGTCTGGGGGCCTTTAGAATGCTCCTGAGGGGCAGTAGAATGGTCTGGGGACATTTATAAGGGTCCTGACGGGCTCTACAAGGGTCTGAGGGCCTTTAGAAAGGTCCTGAGGGGCATTAGAAGGGTCTTGTGGCCTTCATAAGGGTCCTGAAAGGCATTAGAATGGTCTGGGGGCTTTTAGATGGGTCCTGAGGCAATCTAGAAGGGTCTAGGGGCCTTTACATGGGTCTTGAGGGTCATTAGAAGGGTGTGGAGGCCTTTAGAAAGGCCCTGAAAGGAATTAGAAGGGTCTGGGGTCCTTTAGAAGGGTCTTCAAGGGCTCTAGAAAGGTCTGGGGACCTTTAGAAAGGCCCTGTGGGGCATTAGAAGGGTCTGGGGGCCTTCAGAATGCTCCTGAGGGGCAGTAGAAGGGTCTGGGGACCTTTATAAGTGTCCTGACGGGCTCTAGAAGGGTCTGGGAACCTTTATAAATGCCCTGAGGGGCATTAGAAGGGTCTAAGGGCCTTTAGAAAGGTCCTGAGGGGCATTAGAAGGTTCTTGTGGCCTTCATAAGGGTCCTGAAAGGCATTAGAAGGGTCTGGGGGCTTTTAGATGGGTCCTGAGGCAATCTAGAAGGGTCTAGGGGCCTTTACATGGGTCTTGAGGGTCATTAGAAGGGTGTGGAGGCCTTTAGAAAGGCCCTGAGGGGCTCTAGATGGGTCTGGGGGCCTTTAGAAGGGTCTTCAGGGGCTCTAGAGGGGTCTGGGGACCTTTAGAAAGGCCCTGTGGGGCATTAGAAGGGTCTGGGGGCCTTCAGAATGCTCCTGAGGGGCAGTAGATGGGTCTGGGAACCTTTATAATGCCCTGAGGGGCATTAGAAGGGTCTGAGGGCCTTTAGAAAGGTCCTGAGGGGCATTAGAAGGTTCTTGTGGCCTTGATAAGGGTCCTGAAATGCATTAGAAGGGTCTGGGGGCTTTTAGATGGGTCCTGAGGCAATCTAGAAGGGTCTGGGGGCCTTTACATGGGTCTTGAGGGTCATTAGAAGGGTGTGGTGTCCTTTAGAAAGGCCCTGAAAGGCATTAGAAGGGTCTGGGGGCATTTAGATGGGTCCTGAGGCAATCTAGAAGGGTCTGGGGGCCTTGTCATGGGTCTTGAGGGTCATTAGAAGGGTGTGGAGGCCTTTAGAAAGGCCCTGAGGGGCTCTAGAAGGGTCTGGTGGCTATTAGAAGCGTCCTGAGGGGGTCTAGAAGGGTCTGGGGGCCTTTTTAAAGGCCCTCAGGGGGATTATAAGGGTCTCGCGGCCTTTAGAAAAGCCCTGAGTGGCATTAGAAGGGTCTGGGTGCCTTTAGAAATGACCTGAGGGGCATTAGAAGGGTATGGGGGCCTTTAGAAAGGCCCTAATGGGCATTAGAAGGGTCTGGGGACCTTTAGAAAGGCCCTGTGGGGCATTAGAAGGGTCTGAGTGCCTTTATAATGCTCCTTAGGGGCAGTAGAAGGGTCTGGGGACCTTTATAAGTGTCCTGACGTGCTCTAGAAGGGTCTGGGAACCTTTATAAATGCCCTGAGGGGCATTAGAAGGGTCTGAGGGCCTTTAGAAAGGTCCTGAGGGGCATTAGAAGGGTCTTGTGGCCTTCATAAGGGTCCTGAAAGGCATTAGAAGGGTCTGGGGGCTTTTAGATTGGTCCTGAGGCAATCTAGAAGGGTCTAGGGGCCTTTACATGGGTCTTGAGGGTCATTAGATGGGTGTGGAGGCCTTTAGAAAGGCCCTGAAAGGCATTAGAAGGGTCTGGGGGCTTTTAGATGGGTCCTGAGGCAATCTAGAAGGGTCTAGGGGCCTTTACATGGGTCTTGAGGGTCATTAGAAGGGTGTGGATGCCTTTAGAAAGGCGCTGAGGGGCTCTAGAAGGGTCTGGGGGCTATTAGAAGCGTCCTGAGGGGGTCCAGAAGGGTCTGGGGGCGTTTTTAAAGGCCCTCAGGGGGATTATAAGGGTCTCGCGGCTTTTAGAAAGGCCCTGAGTGGCATTACAAGGGTCTGGGGTCATACAGAAAGGCCCTCAGAGGTTCTAGAAGTGTCTGGGGAACTTTAGAAATGCCCTGAGGGGCATTAGAAGGGTCTGGGGGCCTTTAGAATGGTCCTGAGGGGTTCTAGAAGGGTCTGGAGGCATTTAAAACTGTCCTGAGAGGCTCTAGAAGGGTCTGGGTGCCTTTATAAGGGTCCTGAGGAGCTTTAGAAGGGTCTGGGTGCCCTTATAAAAGACCTGAGGGGAATTAGCAGGGTCTGGGGGACTTTAGAAGGGTCCTGAGGGTCTCTATAAGGGTCTTGGGGCCTTTAAAAGGGTCTTCAGGGGCTCTAGAAGGGTCTGGGGACCTTTAGAAAGGCCCTGTGGGGCATTAGAAGGGTCTGGGGGCCTTTAGAATGCTCCTGAAGGGCAGTAGAGGGTTCTGATGACATTTATAAATGCCCTGAGGGGCATTAGAATGGTCTGTGGGCCTTTAGAAGTGTCCTGAGGGGCTCTAGAATGGTCTGGGGGCCTTTATAAGTGTCCTGACGGGCTCTAGAAGGGTCTGGGAACCTTTATAAATGCCCTGAGGGGCATTAGAAGGGTCTGAGGGCCTTTAGAAAGGTCCTGAGGGGCATTAGAAGGGTCTTGTGGCTTCATAAGGGTCCTGAAAGGCATTAGAAGGGTCTGGGGGCTTTTAGATGGGTCCTGAGGCAATCTAGAAGGGTCTAGGGGCCTTTACATGGGTCTTGAGGGGCATTAGAAGGGTCTGAGGGCCTTTAGAAGGCTCCTGAGGGGCATTAGAAGGGTCTGGGGGCTTTTAGATGGGTCCTGAGGCAATCTAGAAGGGTCTGGGGGCTATTAGAAGCATCCTGTTGGGGTCCCGGAGGGTCTGGGGGCCTTTTTAAAGGCCCTCAGGGGGATTATAAGGGTCTCGCGGCCTTTAGAAAGGCCCTGAGTGGCATTAGAAGGGTCTGGGTGCCTTTAGAAATGTCCTGAGCGGGTCTAGAAGGGTCTGGGGGCCTTTAGAAATGTCCTGAAGGGCATTAGAAGTGTCTGGGGGCCTTTAAAAAGGCCCTGAGGGGCATTACAAGGGTCTGGGGGCCTTTAGAAAGGCCCTGAGGGGCATTACAAGGTTCTGGGGGCCTTTAGAATGGTCCTGAGGGGGTCTAGAAGGGTCTGGAGGCATTTAAAACTGTCCTGAGAGGCTCTAGAAGGGTCTGGGGGACTTTAGAAGGGTCCTGAGGGGCATTAGAAGGGTCTGGGTGCCCTTATAAAAGCCCTGAGAGGAATTAGCAGGGTCTGGGGGACTTTAGAAGGGTCCTGAGGGGCTCTATAATGGTCTTGGGGCCTTTTGAAGGGTCTTCAGGAGCTCTAGAAGGGTCTGGGGACCTTTAGAAAGGCCCTGAGTTGCATTAGAAGGGTCTGGGGGCCTTTAGAATGCTCCTGAGGGGCAGTAGAAGGGTCTGGGGACCTTTAGAAAGGCCCTGACGGGCATTAGAAAGGTCTGCGGGCCTTTAGAAGTGTCCTGAGGGGCTCTAGAACGGTCTGGGGGCCTTTATAAGGGTCCTGACATGCTCTAGAAAGGTCTGGGAACCTTTATAAATGCCCTGAGGGGCATTAGAAGGGTCTGAGGGCCTATAGAAAGGTCCTGAGGGGCATTAGAAGGGTCTTGTGGCATTGATAATGGTCCTGAAAGGCATTAGAAGGGTCTGGGGGCTTTTAGATGGGTCCTGATGCAATCTAGAAGGGTCTAGGGGCCTTTACATGGGTCTTGAGGGTCATTAGAAGGGTGTGGAGGCCTTTAGAAAGGCCCTGAGGGGCTCTAAAAGGGTCTGGGGGCTATTAGAAGCGTCCTGAGGGGGTCCAGAAGGGTCTGGGGTCCTTTTTAAAGGCCCTCAGGGGGATTACAAGGGTCTCGCGGCCTTTAGAAAGGCCCTGAGTGGCATTAGAAGGGTCTGGGTGCCTTTAGAAATGTCCTGAGGGGCTCTAGAAGGGTCTGGGGGCCTTTAGAAATGTCCTGAAGGGCATTAGAAGGGTATGGGGGCCTTTAGAAAAGACCTGAGTGGCATTACAAGGGTCTGGGGTCATATAGAAAGGCCCTGAGAGGTTCTAGAAGTGTCTGGGGTACTTTAGAAAGGCCCTGAGGGGCATTAGAAGAGTCTGGGGGCCTTTAGAAGGGTCTCCAGGGGCTCTAGAATGGTCTGGGGACATTTAGAAAGGCCCTATGGGACATTAGAAGGGTCTGGGGGCCTTTAGAATGCTCCTGAGTGGCAGTAGAAGGGTCTGGGGGCCTTTATAAGGGTCCTGACGGGCTCTAGAAGGGTCTGGGAACATTTATAAATGCCCTGAGGGGCATTAGAAGGGTCTGAGGGCCTTTAGAAAGGTCCTGAGGGGCATTAGAAGGGTCTTGTGGCTTCATAAGGGTCCTGAAAGGCATTAGAAGGGTCTGGGGGCTTTTAGATGGGTCCTGAGGCAATCTAGAAGGGTCTAGGGGCCTTTACATGGGTCTTGAGGGGCATTAGAAGGGTCTGAGGGCCTTTAGAAGGCTCCTGAGGGGCATTAGAAGGGTCTGGGGGCTTTTAGATGGGTCCTGAGGCAATCTAGAAGGGTCTGGGGGCTATTAGAAGCATCCTGTTGGGGTCCCGGAGGGTCTGGGGGCCTTTTTAAAGGCCCTCAGGGGGATTATAAGGGTCTCGCGGCCTTTAGAAAGGCCCTGAGTGGCATTAGAAGGGTCTGGGTGCCTTTAGAAATGTCCTGAGCGGGTCTAGAAGGGTCTGGGGGCCTTTAGAAATGTCCTGAAGGGCATTAGAAGTGTCTGGGGGCCTTTAAAAAGGCCCTGAGGGGCATTACAAGGGTCTGGGGGCCTTTAGAAAGGCCCTGAGGGGCATTACAAGGTTCTGGGGGCCTTTAGAATGGTCCTGAGGGGGTCTAGAAGGGTCTGGAGGCATTTAAAACTGTCCTGAGAGGCTCTAGAAGGGTCTGGGGGACTTTAGAAGGGTCCTGAGGGGCATTAGAAGGGTCTGGGTGCCCTTATAAAAGCCCTGAGAGGAATTAGCAGGGTCTGGGGGACTTTAGAAGGGTCCTGAGGGGCTCTATAATGGTCTTGGGGCCTTTTGAAGGGTCTTCAGGAGCTCTAGAAGGGTCTGGGGACCTTTAGAAAGGCCCTGAGTTGCATTAGAAGGGTCTGGGGGCCTTTAGAATGCTCCTGAGGGGCAGTAGAAGGGTCTGGGGACCTTTAGAAAGGCCCTGACGGGCATTAGAAAGGTCTGCGGGCCTTTAGAAGTGTCCTGAGGGGCTCTAGAACGGTCTGGGGGCCTTTATAAGGGTCCTGACATGCTCTAGAAAGGTCTGGGAACCTTTATAAATGCCCTGAGGGGCATTAGAAGGGTCTGAGGGCCTATAGAAAGGTCCTGAGGGGCATTAGAAGGGTCTTGTGGCATTGATAATGGTCCTGAAAGGCATTAGAAGGGTCTGGGGGCTTTTAGATGGGTCCTGATGCAATCTAGAAGGGTCTAGGGGCCTTTACATGGGTCTTGAGGGTCATTAGAAGGGTGTGGAGGCCTTTAGAAAGGCCCTGAGGGGCTCTAAAAGGGTCTGGGGGCTATTAGAAGCGTCCTGAGGGGGTCCAGAAGGGTCTGGGGTCCTTTTTAAAGGCCCTCAGGGGGATTACAAGGGTCTCGCGGCCTTTAGAAAGGCCCTGAGTGGCATTAGAAGGGTCTGGGTGCCTTTAGAAATGTCCTGAGGGGCTCTAGAAGGGTCTGGGGGCCTTTAGAAATGTCCTGAAGGGCATTAGAAGGGTATGGGGGCCTTTAGAAAAGACCTGAGTGGCATTACAAGGGTCTGGGGTCATATAGAAAGGCCCTGAGAGGTTCTAGAAGTGTCTGGGGTACTTTAGAAAGGCCCTGAGGGGCATTAGAAGAGTCTGGGGGCCTTTAGAAGGGTCTCCAGGGGCTCTAGAATGGTCTGGGGACATTTAGAAAGGCCCTGTGGGACATTAGAAGGGTCTGGGGGCCTTTAGAATGCTCCTGAGTGGCAGTAGAAGGGTCTGGGGGCCTTTATAAGGGTCCTGACGGGCTCTAGAAGGGTCTGGGAACATTTATAAATGCCCTGAGGGGCATTAGAAGGGTCTGAGGGCCTTTAGAAAGGTCCTGAGGGGCATTAGAAGGGTCTTGTGGCCTTCATAAGGGTCCTGAAAGGCATTAGAAGGGTCTGGGGGCTTTTAGATGGGTCCTGAGGCAATCTAGAAGGGTCTGGGGGCCCTTTACATGGGTCTTGAGGGTCATTAGAAGGGTGTGGAGGCCTTTAGAAAGGCCCTGAGGGGCTCTAGAAGGGTCTGGGGGCTATAAGAAGCGTCCTGAGTGGGTCCAGAAGGGTCTGGGGGCCTTTTTAAAGGCCCTCAGGGGAATTATAAGGGTCTCGCGGCCTTTAGAAAGGCCCTGAGTGGCATTACAAGGGTCTGGGTGCCTTTAGAAGTGTCCTGAGGGGCATTAGAAAGGTCTGGGTGCCCTTATAAAAGCCCTGAGGGGAATTAGCAGGGTCTTTGGGTCTTTAGAAGGGTCCTGATGGGCTCTATAAAGGTCTGGGGGCCTTTAGAAAGGTCTTCAGGGGCTCTAGAAGGGTCTGGGGACCTTTAGAAAGGCCCTGTGGGGCATTATAAGGGTCTGGGGGCCTTTAGAATGCTCCTGAGGGGCAGTAGCAGGGTCTTGGGACCTTTAGAAAGGCCCTGACGGGCATTAGAAAGGTCTGCGGGCCTTTAGAAGTGTCCTGAGGGGCTCTAGAACGGTCTGGGGGCCTTTATAAGGGTCCTGACATGCTCTAGAAAGGTCTGGGAACCTTTATAAATGCCCTGAGGGGCACTAGAAGGGTCTGAGGGCCTTTAGAAAGGTCCTGAGGGGCATTAGAAGGGTCTTGTGGCCTTCATAAGGGTCCTGAAAGGCATTAGAAGGGTCTGGGGGCTTTTAGATGGGTCCTGAGGCAATCTAGAAGGGTCTGGGGGCCTTTACATGTTTCTTGAGGGTCATTAGAAGGGTGTGGAGGCATTTATAAAGGCCCTGAAAGGCATTAGAACGGTCTGGGGGCTTTTAGATGGGTCCTGAGGCAATCTAGAAGGGTCTGGGGGCCTTTACATGGGTCTTGAGGGTCATTAGAAGGGTGTGGAGGCCTTTAGAAAGGCCCTGAGGGGCTCTAGAAGGGTCTGGGGGCTATTAGAGGCGTCCTGAGGGGGTCCAGAAGGGTCTGGGGGCCTTTTTAAAGGCCCTCAGGGGGATTATAAGGGTCTCGCGGCCTTTAGAAAGACCCTGAGTGGCATTAGAAGGGTCTGGGTGCCTTTAGAAATGACGTGAGGGGCATTACAAGGGTCTGGGGGCCTTTAGAAATGTCCTGAGGGGCATTAGAAGGGTCCGGGGGCCTTTAGAATGCTCCTGAGGGGCAGTAGAAGGGTCTTGGGACCTTTAGAAAGGCCCTGACGGGCATTAGAATGGTCTGCGGGCCTTTAGAAGTGTCCTGAGGTGCTCTAGAATGGTCTGGGGGCCTTTATAAGGGTCCTGACAGGCTCTAGAAGGGTCTGGGAACCTTTCTAAATGCCCTGAGGGGCATTAGAAGGGTCTGAGGGCCTTTAGAAAGGTCGTGAGGGGCATTAGAAGGGTCTTGCGGCCTTCATAAGGGTCCTGAAATGCATTAGAAGGGTCTGGGGGCTTTTAGATGGGTCCTGAGGCAATCTAGAAGGGTCTGGGGGCCTTTACATGGGTCTTGAGGGTCATTAGAAGGGTGTGGAGGCCTTTAGAAAGGCCCTGAGGGGCTCTAGAACGGTCTGGGGGCTATTAGAAGCGTCCTGAAAGGGTCCATAAGGGTCTCGGGGCCTTTTTAAAGGCCCTCAGGGGGATTATAAGGGTATCGCGGCCTTTAGAAAGGCCCTGAGTGGCATTAGAAGGGTCTGGGTGCCTTTAGAAATGTCCTGAGGGGCTCTAGAAGGGTCTGGGGGCCTTTAGAAATGTCCTGAGGGGCATTAGAATGGTCTGGGGGCCTTTAGAATGCTCCTGAGGGGCAGTAGAAGGGTCTTGGGACCTTTAGAAAGGCCCTGACGGGCATTAGAATGGTCTGCGGGCCTTTAGAAGTGTCCTGAGGGGCTCTAGAATGGTCTGGGGGCCTTTAGAATGGTCCTGAAAGGCTCTAGAAGGGTCTGGGAACCTTTATAAATGTCCTGAGGGGCACTAGAAGGGTCTGAGGGCCTTTAGAAATGTCCTGAGGGGCATTAGAAGGGTCTTGTGTCCTTCATAAGGGTCCTGAAAGGCATTAGAAGGGTCTGGGGGCTTTTAGATGGGTCCTGAGGCAATCTAGAAGGGTCTAGGGGCCTTTACATGGGTCTTGATGGTCATTAGAAGGTTGTGGAGGCCTTTAGAAAGGCCCTGAAAGGCATTAGAAGGGTCTGGGGGCTTTTAGATGGGTCCTGAGGCAATCTAGAAGGGTCTAGGGGCCTTTACATGGGTCTTGAGGGTCATTAGAAGGGTGTGGAGGCCTTTAGAAAGGCCCTGAAAGGCATTAGAAGGGTCTGGGTGCTTTTAGATGGGTCCTGAGGCAATCTAGAAGGGTCTGGGGGCCTTTACATGGGTCTTGAGGGTCATTAGAAGGGTGTGGAGGCCTTTAGAAAGGCCCTGATGGGCTCTAGAAGGGTCTGGGGGCTATTAGAAGCGTCATGAGGGGGTCCAGTAGGGTCTGGGGGCCTTTTTAAAGGCCCTCAGGGGGATTATAAGGGTCTCGCGG